>OZ024743.1:312763791-312823791 GCA_964016885.1 Eledone cirrhosa | reverse complement strand
ACAACTCATCAAAGGTGCATGTATAGCACATAGAATAATGTACAAATTTCAGGAAAGTAAACAGTATATGAGTTCTGATATACACACAGATACACACACATGCGGCTGTGTGTATGGCAGGGAAATATCAGGTGTAGGGATGATGAATTTCAGGAAGCATTCAAGTTTTGAAGGATGTAGTTTCCTGACAGCTAACAACCAATGCAGGTAGTTTGTTCCATGCTTCAGCAACTCTAAGCATGCTAGAACTACTTTTCTTAGATATGGCCTTAGCAATGAATTGGTTGTAATACTGAATATTACAATTGAACATGTGTGTGTGTGTGTGTGTGTGTGTGTGTTGGACCATCTTGGGTTCCAACAGCAAGAGCTTCAGTTGTTGGCATAACAGAATAGTCCGCTTCTAAAGATAATATGCAAGTGGTCAAGTTTTCCACAGACGAGTACTTTTAATAAAGATGTACTCAAGGAGATTTAGTGAGTAACAAGGTGAGCCCTTTGAATTACAGGTACAACACATTTTTACCAGTTGAGTAGACTGGAGCAATATAAAATGAAATGTTTTGCTTAAGGAGACAATGTGATGTCTGAAATAGAACTGATGGTCATATGATTGTGAGCCAGACACTCTAACTACTAAGCCACTTATCTTCACACAATTGTAATACCACAAAAAAGTTGGTATGATTGTAATATTACAATTATAATACCATTAGGATGGTGTGATTTTCAATTATAGCAATAATCAGAATATATTTCTAATTGTTTCCATCTCGTTTCAATCTGAGGATCAGCTAAAAAAAAAATATCTGTAACATTTATATTGACATCATTTTTTCATGCTTGCATGGGTTGGGCGGGTCCTTTTCAGCGCAGTATCTCTCCACTTGTTGTGTTTCTTCATCATCTCCTCTGTGAGTCTCAGTAATTTGAGATCAGCTCTCACCTCCTCTGCCCAGGTCCGTTTATGAAAAGTGAGCAATAAACCCTACACTGTAATGGTTCAACAAATGTTTATTTTCTGTGAGCATCTCCTGGAAGTAAAACATGATCTTTTTCTAAGGAAAATCATTTCAAATAAATGTACATTTCTAATTGCTATATTAGTCTCATTGAATCATGTATCTAGTATTTTAAGTTGAATCTGGCGTAGTGGCGTGTTGAACTTAGGATCATAATGTTTTGGGTTCAATTCCTGGACTGGGTTGTGTGTTATGTTATTGAGCAAAACACTTCATTTCATATTGCTCCAATATACTCAGTTGAAAATGAATACCAGCAACAGCTGTAGTTTTAACCCTGCGATGAACTGGCGTCCTGTCTAGTAGGGAGTCTTGTACTGACAGTTATTTCATGCCGTGAAAATTGGGATAAGTACTGGCCTGATGAGCTTTCAGGCTTGAGACAGTCTTTAGATTTTTTTTAGTGTTATATACTGCAAGACTGATCTGTGTGGGCAATTAAGGTAGTAGCATTGACAAAAAGTAACTCTTGAATAAGTTGCTCCAATGTCTTGGCGTGGGACTGTAGTCACTTCAGATTAAACTTTTTCATTATTAAGATGGTGTTTGGAATATATATTAACTCTTTAGCATTTATGTTGCTCTATATTTACTATTGTATTTTCATGATAAACACTTTATTTCACATAATTATATCACATAATATCGAATCTTCAAGATTTTGATATTATTTATTTTGAGAACAATAGATTAATATCAGTATGAGCAGCCAGTTTGAATAGAAAGAGAATTTTAGCCGGATATGACCGGTTTAAATACTAAAGGATTAACAAAGGTTATTATTTAGATAAATATAAACACATTAACTCTTTCTTTCCATATTTCTAATGAAAGACACTGCCTATGATTTTCAAATAATTTGGAAAATAATCAAGAATTTGGAGGGATTTAGTAATATAGCTATTAATTGTTGTTTAATAAATGTTCTTAGATAAAATTATTTGAGTAGGCTTTTCGATAAATATAAACATTTAAAAACAATATTGTATTATAGAACCAGAGCAGTTGCAGGTAGTTTGGTATCAATACTGTTAAATTCTAGTCCATATTAATCCAAAGCCAGGCTTCTACGCTTTCAGCTATTTTGGGCCCCTTTTGGCACTTCAATTTGTCACTCCAGTACACTGTCTCAGCTACCCTACCCCTTAAAAAATAACGTAAGGGTCTTCAATTCACAACAGGACCCCTAGTAATTATATGGTCCTGTTTAAATTAGAATGCATTTATTTTGTAAACTGATCACCAGATGATGGGAATCCAGGTAACACTAGATGAAGGTATATATTTCCATTCAGCTCATAATTAATGAAATATCTTGGTGACTCATCACACCTATCTGTTAGTTCTCAATGCCTTATATATATAATAATAATGGTTTCTTTAAATAATAATGAAAATGATTATGTACAGTGTTCAGGTGCACTACAACTCATCAAAAGTGCCTGTATAATACATAGAATAATGTACAAAAGTCAGGAAAGTGAACAGTGTATGAGTCATGGCACATACACACACACACAAATACACGTGTGTGTATGCAAATGTGTATGGAGGGGGAATATCAGGTGTAGTGTTGGTGAATTTCAGGAAGCATGAAAGTTTTGAAGGATGCAGTGTCCTGAGAAAGTAGTTTGTTCCATGCTTCAGCAAATCTGAGCAGGAAATAATGTTTCCAAAAGTCATGGGAGCTGTATCGTTTTCTGATTTTGAAGCATGTCCATGGGTGTTAGCGATATGGAATTCTAAAAGGTGCCCAGGGTTGTTGTTTGAAAGATGGTTAATAATCTTGTGGGTGTCTACTAAGTTAGTTGCCAGGCATCGGAGCTTTAATGTATTCACACCCAGCGAAGCAAGACGTTCAGAGTATGGTAGATGCCTGATGGAGGGTATTCACTTGGTTGCATGTTTCTGAACAGTTTCCAGATCATTCTGAGCAAGATAGGGGTTCCAGACTGGTAATGCAAATTCTAAGTGTGGATGCACCATAACTATATACAGTTTTAAATAGATAGTTGGAGAGCGACTGACAAAGGTCTTACTGAGTGATGTTAAGCGACCCTCAGCTTTCTTGACAATTTTAGAAATGTGCTTTGTCCAATGCAAATCACTATTGACAATAATGCCCAGGTCACGTTCACAAGAAGACTTCTTGAGATTGGTGTTGTGGAGAGAGTATATGAAAGCTGGGTTTTTCCTCCCAAAATGCAGGGGGGGGGGGGGTACACTTGTCCATAGCCAGCTTGAGTTGCCAGTCTATACTCCATTGCTGCATTGTGTCCAGGTTTGATTGTAGGAAAGATCTATAGCATACAGGTTGCCAGTCCATAGCAGTTTTAAACCTCCAGCTATTGCTGGTATTCATTTTCATTTGAGTATATTGGAGCAATGTGAAATGAAGTATTTTGCTCAAGAACACAACACACAACCTGTTCCAGGAATCAAACCCATGATATTATAAGTTCAACACCTATGACCCTAGGCCATGTGTCTCCACCCTCTGATATGAACTCACAAATTAATTCTCAGTGAATTTCCACATAACTCAGTTTGTGACAAGGCAAAGCAGAGTGTTGAAGAGAAAGACAAGCTTTGCTGTGCAATAGAGGAGACAATTGAACTCATAAAAGATGGGGCAGGGTGGAATGAACACGTTGGAAGGACTATGAATGGTTTTGATAGAGTCTATACAGGCTATGGGTATGGTATGAGGAATGAAGAGGGTGAAAGGATTTGGGAGTTTGCTGAAAAAGCTGCTATGTCAATTTGTATCACTCAATTCCAGAATGAAGGCAACAAACTCGTTACATACACATCAGATGAGGCATTGTCAACTGTTGACCACCTAATGGTAAATGGATGAGATAGGAGGATCTTTCATGTTATAAAGGTAATCCCAGAGTAGGAGGTTGTTACATGGCACCATCTAGTTGTCTGTGATCTGGGGGTGGGGAGCTTAGGCTGAAGGTGTGGAGGTTAAAAGAGGCAACTGTGAGAGAGGCTCTAAAGGAGAAACTGAGTATGTTAGAAGATGACACAAATTAATTTGGGTGTGTTTGGAATCTCTGAAAAGTGGATTGGGAGTTGAGTATTCTCATCTTTCTGTACAAGAGAAGTGACTTGTGTAAAGCAATTAAGCTACTGGAACATGGAATAAAGGTGTTGGAAAGAGTGTTAGAGGGAATATTGATGAAATGCAGTTTCAATTTGTGCCAGGAAAAGAAACAACTGATGCAGTTTATATGTTGAGACAAGTATAGGGATAAGAGTAAGAATTTGTATTTTCAATAGGATTCAATGTGAAGTAGTTCTATAGGCATTGTAAGAGTTAGAAGTGGAGGAATGGTTGGTTAGAATAGTGATGATAATGTTTAAGAAAGTACATATGGTTATAAAGATGAAAAACAGGAACAATGACGAGTTTGGAATGCAGTAGGGATCAGTATTAAGTGAAATAGTTGTGATGGAGGTAATGACCTGAAGTGTAAAGGAAGGTTTACTATGGGAGTCTCTGTATGTAGATGACCTGGTGTTAATAGCATTATGGATGGACTGAGATGAATAGGTAGAAAGAATGTATGGTGGCAAAAGGTATGATGGTGAATATTTGAAAGATAAAGGTGATGGCAAGTGGTAAGGTATTTGGTGAGATGGAAAGAACAGGAAATTGGCCATGTGCAATATGTAGGAAGTGTGTTGAAATGAACTCATTAAATGTATGATATGCACTGAGTGGGTAAATTACTGGTCTTTGTTGTTGCATTGTACAATATGTGACAAGGCTGGCTTTGTGAATTACTGGTACAGTTTGTCCTTTATTAAAGTATAAATGGCTGAATATTCCACAGATACGTACTTTCCACGTAAATTTCAAGGTGATTCAGTGTGAGACAGTGTGATTAGGCTGGATTTTATATTAGATGTTCAGTCCAGTTAATAAGCTTCTAAACAGTTTCTGGCTACCCAATTTTACTTACAAAGCTTGTCTCAAATGGAGAATATAGTAAAAGACAGTTGCTCAAGTTACTGCATTGTGGGATTAAACTCACGAGCCCTCTCGTCTATGTAATATTAAATTTACTATATACTGTAGTATATATAATTAATCTAATTGGATCTAATGATAGTGTATCATGTAATATCATTACAGGTAGTATAGATTATGTAGTCTACATACAGACAGTTTTATATAAATATATATAGATCTGATGCGTATGAAGGATGACAGCTGCATAGAAAGGTGCAGAGCACTAAAAGTCGATGGAAGCCTTAGAGTGGGGAGATCCAAGAAGACCTGGGATGAGGTGATAAAGGCTGACATTGCCCAATTGCACCTCTCAAAGGCGATGACACAGGACTGAGACCTCTGGCGTTACGCAATAATACAGAAAACCCGACTTCCCATGGGTACAAGCCAAAGCTGAAGCATATAGACAATATGCCCCCACACCCCTCCCACTATCACGTGGTCGTGTAGGTGTGACAACAAAAAAGCACCCAGTCCATACTGTAAAGATGTCATGTAGGTTCCACAGTAAAAAAGCACCCAGTACTCACTGTAAATGAGGTTGGTGTTAGGAAGGGCATTCAGCTATAGAAGCCAAAATCAGTTCTGTATGAGCAAGACATGGTCACCTGACCTGGCATTGCTCACAACAGGACAACCCATCTAACCCATTCTAGCATGGAAGAATCGATGTTAAACGGTGATGATGATGATGATATTACTAGAGAGAAACTAGTTAATACTACTACAATATCATTAGAGACAAGGTATCTATTTCATTATAATTGTAGACAACATATTGACTGTAGTGTAATAATTATTGACAACAGTTTATTTGGATTGTCATTAGAGGCAATATACCTTTTGTAAGGTCAATACATGTAATATAATATAGATGTACTGTAACTGTATTGTAACTATCATTTATATCTGTACTATCTGTACCCTGGGCTACCATTAAGGTCAACTAGGCAGCCACATAGAGTGAAGGCCTTGGAGAATGCCTTACTGAACTTTACAGCCTCACAGTTTTATACAAATTTGTATAATTAAATTGATTACATAATAATTTCCTGTAATCAATCAATAAATCACCAAACATCTTTACTCTATAGCAGTGTTATGGAAATAGTTATGGAAAAGTGGTGGAGATGTTTGTATGGTGTCATAACCTGTCACATGATCTGGCATGGGTGAGTGTGGACTGTATAGTGGAAATGCAGGTATTGTAATTTTCTTAGTGTGGTCATAGCAATGTGTGTCACTATGTTAAAATTATTCTATTTAGGAGAATGAGGCACATAATTAGTAGAGGAGAGCACACTTTGTAGACTTAGCTACAGATACTAAATACTCATGTGCCAGCTCTGCTTATACCTGTTGTAATGTTATAAACAGAAAATGTATCAGAAATTCTATAAATCATTTGCAGTTGTTTAACCCTTTAGCATTTATATTACTCTATATATACTATTATATTTTTGTGGTAAAGCCTTTACTTCACATAAATATCTCACATAATACCGAAGCTATGTAATTTCAATATTATTTATTTTGAGAAAAATAACTTAACATAAGTATGAGTGACCAGCTAGAGCCAGTTTGAATAGAAAGAGGTGAGGGAATTCTGGCCGTATACAGCCCGTTTAAATGCTAAAGGGTTAATTAACTTACAGTATTCGTGTATGTATGTGTAAGTTTGTGTCTTCCCATTTGTCACAACATGTACATAGGTTGATGTTTGTTTATATCCCACATAAAACAATTTGTACTGTGGCTCAGCAAGTACAGCACACAAAAATCAGTATCTTACTTAAAAACAAGAGTGGAAATCAGAAGGAGTTTACAGCTACAGAATTCTGCCTTAAAAACAGTTTCATCCAAACCTATGCCAGCATGGAAAAATCAGATGTAAAATGATGATGATGATCATGATCAGTGTTATTGAACTCATCATCATCATTATCATCATTATTTGTCCATGTTGGCATTGGTTGATTTCTATAATGTTCTTAATAAAATTGATTGGATGTAAAACAATGATGACTCTCTTATTAAAAACTGTTCAGTAATATTAATAATTGCTCAGCTTGAAAATTCCTGTAGATCAGTTTATAAAACGCAGTATTTGATGATAAAAGAAATTTCATGACTTTATGCAGTCCACCTTGATTTATGGTTGTGACAATTAATAGTAATATCGGAAGGATTGGTTAATAACATTAAACGTTTAGTCCTCATTTTTATCACCTACAAGAATGGATTCTTGAAGTTAACTGATTTTGTTGACTGTAAAATAGACTTGTTACCCTCTACTACAGAAATTCTGCTGAGATAGTAAGACTTCAAAGTCTTCAATAAACCAAAGTTTATCACTTTATTGTGACGATGATTTTGTTGGCATATTGTTTTAATACATACATTATCATCATATTAGATTTATAAGAAAATATTATTTGCATCATGTGCATTGTTGAATCAAGGAAATAAGATGAACGTTGGCTGGATCATAAAGGCATCGGTTAGAATGTGTTGTGATATTTGTTCTGACTCTCTGCATGCTGAGTTCAAAACCTATTAATGTCTTCCTTAACTCTCCTCCTTGTACTATATTACTTTAGTTTCAGTCTAGAACCAAAACTTCAATGTTTATAACTATACATTTAGTGCTCATGCATGGAGATGCTATAAAATAGCTTATAAAATAGAGTGAAGACCCTTAAAGATGAGGAACTGAACCCCATATCTCATAAATCCCGACTAGATGCTTTGAACCATTAAGCCAAGGGACCAAAAAAACTTACCATCTTAAATTAGATAGCTGAATCACAGCTTTTAAATGTCAATATACACCATGTATATGTAGCCAATCTCAAGTTAATATATGGTAAACTTAAAACACTTGATTTTAACCAGCTAACATGTTATGCTCATACAATTTTGCTGAAATTCAAACTCAAAACAATAATTCACTTAAGAGCACTCTTCTAGTACTTCCTATGAGCTACTGACTTACATTTTAAAAAAAATGATATATCAGTATATTGTTTGGATAAACATTTAAATGTAAACATTACTTCTGTCACCTCTGCTGATAACATAAGGGTGCTCTCTCCAAGTGACTGGTAGACTTATTATATGGTGTCTGAGTACAACATGTTAGACATGAGGATTGCATGTAAAGGACATGTGAAGGCTAGAAAGAAATGAAGCTACCATCTTCCCCTTGATGTATAATGTTAGTGTGAATGAATGAAGAAGCATAGATGAGTTGAAGGAAAAACTAGGTATTAAAAGAACCATATGTAGTGTGCAAGAGAGACAACTGCATTGGTATGAACATATAATGCATTTTGATGATGGTCATTAGGTAAAGAAGTGACAGAAGTTCTGAGTGGAAAGTAGCTTCAGAAAACCTGGGCAGAAGTGGTGAGAGCTGATCTCACCACTTTAGGTCTAGTCTAGAACCAAAACTTCAATGTTTATAAATATACATGTAGTTTATAACTGTGCACAGTTTACTCATATATGGAGATGCAAATAAATTATGAAGGAACACTACAAAAGGAGGAAAGCTGTGATAGTGAAGACTCATCAAACCCATGCAAGCATGGAAAGGTAGATGTAAAAATAATGATATTCCATTTGTGATATCATGCTAGTATTTACAACATACTCTTAGCACTTAAGCCAATAGAGAAATGTTTATCCCTTTTTATACCAACTTGCCAGAAATGGACCCTGGTTCTATGATATATAGCTGTTTGTTTTTAAATGCTTATACTTACCTAAAAACCTCCCATCATAATTTTATGTTTCAAACACCAGCTTAATAATGAAAAAAAAAAAAAAATATAGCTATATTGAAAAATCCCTCCAAATTTTCCATTACTTTCAAATTATTTGAAAATCATAGGCAGTGGATTTCATTAGATTTATGGTAACAAAAATATCATAAGATTTATTTTCCATCATGTGATTTCATTCACTTGTAATAGTATTATATTTAGAACCAAATGTAGCATGTATTCCAAGAGAGAGACTGATAAAGAGGGGCAGACAGAAAAAGAGGAGATGGATGAGGGACGATTTTGAATAGTACATGAAGGTGATCAGGGAAGGTATAAGACTACTTTGGACAAGATAGAAAGGAAGAGGCTTGAAGACATCTAAAAAAATAAAAAGATAGAAGAGTAATTTATTTCACATACTAGTCACCGAATTATAATATCTACAGGTCTGTATGGATCATTATATTTATGTTGGACAACATGCTCTTTTGGCATATAGTTACAACCCTTTATGTTCTGAGTTCAAATCCTGCCAAGGTTGGCTTTGCCTTACATCCTTACGGGATCAATAAAATAAAGTGCCAGTTATGCACAGGGGTGGATATAATCGACCCCCCCCCCCTAAAATTGTTTGCCTTATGTCCAAATTAGAAACCATTATATTTATGGGAAGGGCAAAAGTGTAAACATAGCTTGTTGCTCTGAATGGTGTTGATGATTAACTGAACTGCTGAAAATCTGATTGGGTAAAAAGGTCTTTTTCATAAAATACATTTTTACATAGATTTCATCCTAAATGTTCAAATATATCATAAATAAAGTAGTTGAGTCATTAAAGCATGATATTAAATACTTTACAATATCTATTCTGACTCTCTGTGCTTTAATATTACATTTTGCTGCGGTTGACTTTACCTACATTTTGGGGGTTCAGTTCAATAAAGTGATCGGTTGATTCTGCTTCAAGGTGGACCACTCACAGAGTACTTTTCTCAAGAAAGAGGGGGTGGGGGACAGTTGAACAAGATGCTAGCTCCCTCTTCTGATATACTTCCAAAAGAGGATGGAAAAAATAGTGAAAACAACAAATATTTTAAGCCTATTTTCCATTCTAAAGCCACAATTAACATGGCAGGGTTAACCCTTTAATGATTATATTTCTATTTCAATTTGTTAATAAATGATCAATTATTTCATTACTAAGATTGTAACTTAATGTATAGTTCTTATATAAAATTATTATGGAAGATTTTAATTTAAATTGGAAACCTTTAAAATGGGTGATTTTGTTTCACAGTACCAGAGCTGGTTTTGGCCGGGTTGGTAATCATCATCGTTTAACGTCCATCTTCCACGCTTGCATGGGTTTAAAGGTTAATCATACCTTTGAGGTCCTTTATTGTTGGCCATATGCCCTTCCTGGCATCAACTCCTGTAATCATCTCTTACATGTAGTGATATGTTATACCTTACAACATGTAGGCATGGCATACCTTACAACATGTAGTAGAAATAATGTACCTTACAACATTTAGAGATATGGTGTACCTTTCTTCATGTAGACATATAGCGTACCTTACATGTTGAAATATAGTGCATCTTACAACATGTAATGATATGGTGTACTTTTCAACATGTAGACATATAGTGCACCTTTTAGCATGTAGAGATATGGTGTACATTACAACATCATCATCATCATCATCATCATTTCATTTTACGTCCGCTTTTTTCCCTGCTTGCAAGGGTGGAATGGGAACTGATTCTGGCTTGATTTCTACAGCTGGATGCCCTTCCTAACACCAACCTCATTTACAGTGAGTGCTGGGTGCTTTTTTGCCATGGCACCTCCACGACCACTTTGTAGTGGAATGATAGGGACCCCAGTCCCTATCATCTCATTTCTACAGCTGAGTAGACTGGAGCAATGTGAAATAAAGTGTCTTGCTCACCCGGTCCGAGAATTGAACTCACAACCTTTCGATTGCAAGGCCAATGCTCTAACCACTAAGCCATGTGCCTCTATCTAGACATATATATATAAACACACGCACACATGGTCAGCTTGTACACTTTCCATCTATAACATTTCACAAGACTGAGGCTATAGTAGAAATCACTGGACCTAACTGCCATACAGTGGGACTGAACCTGAAAACATGTGGTTGTGATGTACACTCCTTAATCACACAGTCATGCTTGCTCTTTTGTATGTTTATATGTTTCCCATATTAGCGCATGTGTGTGTGTTTAATATTATGATATATCAGTAATTTTTCATTTATAGGTCAGTTCATTTAGTCCATTTTAATAAAAGATTAGGCTGTTTCATTTTCATCAACTCAATTGCACTATTTAATCTCCATTTAGTGGATTAAGAGATACTTATTAAGTTACACTATATATATATAGTGTATATGTGTATATATGTGGCTGGCTAACTACACACGTGCTTTCCTCCTGTCTAAATTTTTCCCTGCTTTCTTTTTTCTATTTCTTCTCTCTCTCAAACATCCTTTTGTCTTTTTCTCATTCTACCTTCTGAAGAAAGACTAAGATCTGAAACATTATGACTCTTTTCCTACTATATAAAACGTTAAACTAATATATATCAGCATTGTATTGTATTGTTCTCCTCTGCTTTTGTTCTTGTTAATATAAATGTTAACATAAATGTAAATACATCCAGAACAAATCCAAAGCTATCTAAATAAGACCACCAATTGTCCTAAACCGTAAACAGAACACTCAGAAATCAGAGCCAACCTTAAACTCAAGCCAGTTATAAACTAAACAACATCTATACTGGATCTCAGATATCATCCATATTTCCTGACCCTTGTTATGTAAACCAACTATCAACTTGCACCAAATACTGGTATGGAGAAAACAGATGTTATCAAGCTGCAGATGTCATATTACATAGTTTTTGTAAAGTAAAACAATAATATATATATATATAATCCTCCACATCATCATTTAATGTCCACTTTCCCTGATAGCAAGGGTTAGATATGTCTACATAGACCAAGTCATTACTGAAGCAGGGCCACTGAACTCTCAGGCAGGCTGAGAGGTCTGTATCGTCCTTACATACGGTAAAATTGAGTGCAGAAGAGAAGTTGTCATGTCTTTTGACACAAACTGAAGGGTCCTCCTAACCCCTTGTTTGGTAAGCTTTCTAACAACAACAACTTTACAGTCTGTTTTGGGTGCTTTCAGAAAATACCGTAAACCAACCACTGACCTGCATTCACAACTCCTGCTAAAACAACCATGACAGCACTAACTCCCAAATGGAGAAGACAGCATTAACAAGCTCTAGCTCTCATATTATATAGTTTCTGTGTAATACAATTATTATTTTTATTATTGTCTTACATCTGTTTTCTATGCTGGCATTGGTTGAACAGGTTGTCTGAGATTAGACAAGACAGAAGACCACATCCTGCTCATACATTCCAGTTTGGCATTTTTTTTTATTGCTAGATGCCTTTCCTAAGGCCAAACACTTTACAGAGTGTTCTGGGTGCATTTTATCATAGCACCTATACTACCACTTTATAGAGTGTACTGGGTGCATTTTATTGTGACACCAGCATTACCACTTTTCAGGGTGGGTTGGATGCATGTTACTGTGGCATAGGCACTAACATTTTACAGTGTATACTAGATGCCAACCCTAGCACTTTTCTGTATAGACTGTGCATGTTATCAGGGCACCAGCACTACCACTTTTTAGAGTGGACTGTGTGCATTTTATCATGTCACCAGCAGAATGGACTGGGTGCATTCCAGTGTGACACTAACAATAGCATGATCATTATTGATTATTGATCTAGCTTTCTAAATTATGTTCCTGAAAATGTTTGTTATTTTGTTAGTACTGAAGTGGGGCCACTGATCTTCAAGACAGGCTGGGGGTCTGCATCTCACTTACATAGTCTTACTTTCTACCGAGTGCACAGGAGAGGTTGTCATGTTTCTGACACAACTGAAGGGTCATCCCAATCCTTTGTTTGGAAAGCTTTCTATGGTTGGATGTCCTTCTTTTCACCTTAATAGTAAAGGGATTTGAAAAACATTTTATATATTTTTGTACTACATCTAAATATTATATGAATGAAAACTGAATGGGAGAAGTGGAAGACAGTCTTTGTTAGCAATGTATTGAACTGATTAAACAGATCTTTTAGTATGAACCACATTGAGGCAAGCATGCTCCGTTGGATGTGCAATGTTAATATGCTTGAACGGCCAAGCATGGACGTGTTGAGAGAGAAACTGTGTCTGAGAGTGATAAATTATTGTGTGCGGGAGAGGAGACTGCGATGGTATGAACATGTGATGCGCATGGAGGATGACCGATGGGTGAAGAAGTACCAAGAAATTCCAGTTGAAGGAAGACGTAGTAGAGGAAGACCACAAAAAACATGGGCAGAGGTGGAGACAGCAGACTTCAGATTGCTGAAGCTCACGGTGGAGATGACAAAGGACTGTGACAAGTGGAGAGATACTGTGCTGAATAGGACCCATCCCACCCTTGCAAGCAGGGAAAAGCAGACGTAAAATGATGATGATGATGATGATGATCACCTAAAAAGGGTTAATTTATGTTTTAAACACAACACAGTCTCTAGCTCTGTGTATTAGGAGAAAGAAAAAGTTAGGAAAATTATAGCATGAGTTGAACAAGATTTTTCAGGCAGGTTTATAGCCAGATGCACTTCCTGGTGCCTACCCAATGTGTATGTGTGTATATATATATATATATATAGGATGACAAGGTATCGGTTAAGGTAATCCAGCTAGAAGTTAAGAGTACTCTGTGTCGAGGATAGTTTTAACATACAGCGTTGTTTGACTCAACAAGAAGTTTCCTTAGTTGGGTGACTGGTTTAAGAAAGTTCTTAGGCATTTCTTGGAGCAATAATAGCAAAAGAATGAAGAATAACATGGTCGGCTGTACAATAGGGTTTATTTACACTAAATAAGCCCTATTGTACAGCTGACCATGTTATTCTTCATTCTTTTGCTATATATATATATAAATGAAAATAAGAAATTTATGTGAGCAAGAAGCCATATATATATATTCGTACAGTCACATTTTTCTGTCATATTTTGATGTATAAAAATACATAATTTATCATAAAATTCTTAAGTTATATTATTAAACTTATTTTAGGATTGTCTCAGTCAGCATGGATGTACCCAGAGTGGGATTGGAATGTGTTGATGATGGGGTGGATTTGTAGTCAAATGATTGCTCCCATCCCATTGATTGTTATTTGATATGACAGTAAGAACAACATTGGGTTTTAGTTAAATAGTGCATTTATATATCTGATGGTACCATCAGATATTTTTCTCACATGTTTCGCATATATAAAAATGCATCAGATAACATTAAATTTATCATAAAAACATTAACTCTTTATATATGGTCTTGGCTTAACGTTTTACCACACACATATACCCTCTATCACCCAACCACTTGCTTACATGTAACTGGGCATATGCTTATAAGTTCAAATTTTAATTCATCCATTGGAAAAATTCTCAAAGCTAGGAACATTTTCTTCTTACTTAACTAGCTAGAAAATTCTTACATAAATATACAGGGAAAGTTACAATTAACTTCTATAATAAGGCAATCTTAACTATAATAAAGGAAGGTTTGCAGGATTGCATCCAGAATATATTTTTTTACCCCGTTTGTAAAATAAGTTGGATTACTTTGAATAAATAATTGTTTCTACTTTTGGCACAAGGCCAGCAATTACCCAGTGCATTACTGGTACTTTATTTTATCGACCCGTAAGGATGAAAGGCAACCTCGGCGGGATTTGAACTCAGATCGTAAAGGGACGTAACTATGCTGGAAAGCATGGCGTCCGACCCTCTACCGATACTGCCAAATGTCAACACTTCTGGTTAGCGGCCGTTATATTATAACACTTATAATTGCATATATTTCCGTCGCTAATTTTCTCCTAATGCAGTTTATATATAATGTCATCTTTTTTAAAATATATCATGGATTACTGATTACAGAAGACAGTGTAACACAGGCTTTGTTCAATTTCTGTGAATATTGTCAATTACGATTTTATTTGATGTATCATATTTACATGCATATATATTTGTGAATAATATCAATATACACACTACACATGCTAGCAGAAAACCACCCATAGGGTGGTTTTTCTGCTAGTGTGTATTTAATAATTGTTTCTACTTTAGGCACAAGGCCAGCAATTACCCAGTACATTACTGGTACTTTATTTTATCGACCCCGTAGTGTGTATTTAATAATGACTAAAAGTCTTGGAGTTTTCCGTTTTTTCAATTGAAACACAGTCTATTTGTTTATAAAATAATTTAAAGCTAAAACAAAATTGCTGTAAGAAATTAAAATATGCCTAAAGTGGAGGCATGTGACCTTGTGGTAAGGGTGTTGGACTTAGGATCATAATGTTGTGGGTTCAATTCTTGAATTGGGTTGTGTGTTGTGTTCTTGAGCAAAACACTTCATTTCACATTGCTCCAGTATACTCAGCTGAAAATGAGTACCAGTAATAGCTGCAGGCTTAACCCTGTGATGGACTGGTGTCCTGTCTAGGTGGAAGTATTGTTCTCTCGGTCACTTCATGCCACGGACACTTCAAGCAACGGCCTAATGTGCCACCAGGCTTGAGACAGACTTTAGAAAGTGCATGTGTGGTTTTATTGGCAAAATGACCATTTCTAATATAACTATATCTCTTTCAACACATAATTTCACATCAAGAATCTTGCAAAACATAAACGAAATGATTAATAATTTTAGTAAATCCCATGTAAATATCATGGAGATAGAGTGTTGTTTAATGTCTATTTTCTATGCTTGCATGGCTTAGACAGATTGTCATGTTTTGATACTAGACTGGTCAAGTGACCATATCTTGTTCTGGTTCCATTTTTGGTTTGGTTTCTATGGTTGGATGCCCTTCCTAACATCAACCACTTTACAGCATATATTGAGTGCATTTTATTATGGCACCAGTGGTACAACTTTACAGAGTGAACTAGGGTTTTTTTTATTGTGGCACCAGCACTACCTCATTACAGGGTGGACTGGATACTTATTATTGTGGCCCCATCACTAACTTCTTACAATGTGGGCTAGGTGCTTTTTGTCGTGGCACCAGCATTACCACCTTACAGGGTGGACCGTGGGCTTTTTATCATGGCACCAGCACTACAACCTTACTGGGTGGACCGGGGGCTTTATATCATGGCGCCATCACTACAACCTTACAGGGTGGACTGTGTGCATTTTATTGTGGCACCAGCACTAAAAGTATAGTCAGGAAAATATTAACAATATTTCTTCTGGTTATTGTCTTCTTAAAACCATAAATAAGTAAAAGTTCTAAGACGTGAATGGGATAAAGGTATGCTGAATACAAATTTAAAGTACTGTAAATTACTGGCTATACAATATCATTATCACCTTCATCACTGTTTAATGGGTTAGACAATAAATGTAAACATTTAGTTAAACTCTGCTAAGTTTAATCTGTTCAGATGAAAATAGTTGTAGTTGCTCCTTCCATTTCATAATAGTATTATTACCATTCAAAAAGCTTTCATTATTTTTGTTGTGATACCCAGTGTGGACTGGATATATTTTATTGTCACCAAAATGACCATTTTGTAGTGTAGGCTGAGTGCTTTTTGTCATGACACCAACATAATCACTTTACAGTGTGGACTGGGTGTTTTTTGTCATGGCACCAAAATGACCCTTGTACAGTGTGGACTGAGCACTTTTTGTCTTGGCACCAAAATGATCACTTTCAGAAATTCTGACCTCTATCACATATGCAGATATACAAACTTGCAGAATAATCCCACATATGTTGGTGATGAATGTTGTAAAAAGAAATGGAATGAGATGGCTGGGTCATGTGTTGAGGACAAGAAATGATTGGCTGAGAGGAGTGGTGAAAATGAATGTAGAAGGAAGTAGAGGAAGGGGAAAACCAAGAAGGATATGGCTAAAAATGAAATGAAAGTTGGTCAACAGGAATGAAGAAAGTAGGGTAAAATGGAGAAACTTGTCATGGGACCTGCAGGGAGAAACCCCTAGTTTAATAGAGGAAACAGCTTTAAAATGCTTGTATGTTTGTTTGTATCTTAGTATGTAAAACTTAATATATGCAGTAATACATATAATTTCTAGTTGCGCTATATTTAATAAATTTCTTTCTTTTTCAGAGGTTCAAAAGAGTCTCTTTCATCCCGAAGTCATCGCACTGACCGAGCCGACAGATCAGAAAGAGCTGCCGATCGCAATGAGAGGGTTGAACGTACAGCAGAGCCACATGAGGATTGGATGGCAGACAGACACCGTGAGGGGGATCGCCGTCGAGGGAGAATTAATTTGGAATCTGAACATTACCAGGACCCTGTTTTAAATAATCAAGATTATCATGAGACAGATGCAAGGCCTTCTAGAGAGCCTCGCCAAAAAGATGGTTTCGAAGAAGAACAATGGAAAAATGTTGATTCTTCTAGTGGCCATCACGGACGACGGAATGCTACACGTCACCAAAGAGATCAGCAACGTGCAGATCTAAATAAAGATCATCCACAAGAAGCAGTTAGAAGCCACAGAGATTCATTAAATAAGAGAGATCATATTAGGGAACATCCAGCACATTCTCGAGATTATCGTGGAGACTTACAAAGAGAATTACCAAGGGAGCAGCACCAAAGAGAGAGGAAGGACCATATTACAGATACAAAAGATGGTCGATCCCCTAGTAGAGATCGGGAAAGAATTCGTGGTTCGAAAGGAGATAAATACAGTTCATATATCACTGATCAATCATCAATACAGGTAGTAAGTACAGGGCACCATGACAGAGAAGCATCAGAGATTGAACATAGAGGTGAAACTGATAGGTATTTCGATAGAAAACAACATTTGGATCCTAATTCAGCTGCAAATAAAAGTTCTAGAACTAACCGCCGTAAAGTTGAGAGTATGTTACGCAATGATTCTCTGAGTTCTGACCCATCTGACTGCGTCAGGCCACCTCCACCTAAGCCGCATAAACACAAGAAAGGTAAAAAACAAAGACAGCAGTCGATTAGTAGTTCTGATGACGAAATCCGATCAACTCCAGAATGTTCTAGTTGTGAAGAACCTGATATGGAGAGTGAAAGTGTTAGTGAAAAAGGTTAGTGCTAATAGTTTTCTACTTTATTTTCTTTACTGATCTCTATGAAAACAATTTGTGTTTTCAATTTTATTTAACATAAAATAAATTGTAACTGCTTTTGTTTGTGTATATATGTGCGTGTGCATATGTACATAAATGCCTTTTGTATAAAGTATATTTAAAACTGTTGGAAGAATTGCTAACAGAAGGTTAGATATATTCTTTTATTCTTATATTTATTTACTGGTTTTAGTCATTTAGTTGCGATCATGCTAGAACACTGGTATGTGATAATATCATGCTAGAACACTGGTATGTGATAATATCATGCTAGAACACTGGTATGTGATAATATCATGCTAGAACACTGGTATGTGATAATATCATCCCTGATAATTAAACTTTTCTCAAAATGGCAAATAACACAGTTATATAGTAAATATATTTTACTACATGGTTATGGAAATCTTTACAGAGTTATTGCAATGATACCTTAGAAATATTAATTGGTTTTGATATATTTCAGGCAACATGTACCTTTTCAAATGTGTTTAGAGAAAACTAAAGAGATAATTGTTATATATCTATTAACACTTTTGATACCAAACCACTTGAAACTAACCTCATTTTATGATAGAAAACTGTTTATTTTAAAATGTTTATATTTATCTAAAAACCTTCCATATTTATGTTATGCAAGAAGCTTTGTTATGTTTCAAACACCAGCCTAAAAATGAGAAAGTTAGTTATTTTATTAAATGCTTCAAATGTTTTATTATTTTCAAAAGGACTTGAGAATTATAGGTAGTGTATTTCATTAGAGGTATGGTAATGAAAGGGTTAAGGGGACATACCAAAACGAACACCTAAGATCATTGTAATTCATTTCAAGTCTTGTTGATAATGAATTAATAATTTTGTTAGTTATCAGATTGAAAATATTTGTGTCAATAATTTATTACAATTTATTATAATTTATTACAATAACCAGTGAGACATTTAATCTAAAAAACTTAGATTTTTATAATTCATCCCAACACATAAGTATGTTTCTTTTCTTTTTTCTTTTCAGGGAAGGCAATTTTAAAATTAAAAAGAAATGGTAGATTAATTAAATGGTTATTAATTAACATTTGATATTGCAAGCTCATTAATTGTCTTTATAGTAATCAACTGTCCTTAATGAGTCTGCTTTAACTCTTTAGCATTTAAACCAGCCATATCCGGCCATAATTCTCTCACATCTTTCTGTTCAAACTGGCTTTAACTGGCCACTCATACTGATGTTAAGGTATTGTTCTCAAAATAAATAATATCAAAATCTCATAGATTCAATATCATGAACCATGAAAATATAATAGTAAATATAGAATAATGTAAATGCTAAAGGGTTAATCCATATTTCTCTAACTTCTTACATAAATCTGTAAGAATTGCAAATGAATATAAAGGTTAAAAATTTTAATTCAATGAACTCATGACCTTATGACCATTAGTCCAACAAGCTAACCACTAGGCCATGCTTATTCACATAATTATATATTATTGCACTATTGTGTAAAATGTCTGTCAATATATAAAGGAATATTCATCAATTTGCATGAGGATATATTATATTAACCATTAATGAATGATAATACTAACACAGTGTGATTTAGAATAAAGGTATATATGAACTCATTTATACTATGTTTATATATAATAAATCTACATTTAGTTTCAATGCCTATTTTAAGCTGTGATCATTTCACAGCTGCCTCAGTATTCAAGTAAGAACAATGGATGCATGCATTTCACTGTTATTACACTTCATCAACACTCATGCTCAGATGCAGAGTTATTAAAGACAATATCATCTTATAGTATATTTTGTAAATAAACTATACTTGTTGAAGGCTTATTTGCATATTTTGTAAGCTTAACTGGCTTGTATTAATCACCAATAGTACTTGCACAAGATAAAGACATATATAAAAACTTATACAATATGTTTACAAATAATATTAGGGTAAAAGAGTGTCCTCCTAGGTCTTCCTGTTCTGCAGTTCCCTTCCATTTCAAGTGTTCAGGACTTCTTTATACAAATGATATTTTTCATATGCATCACATGTTTATGCCAGTGCTGTCTTCTCTTTGCACTCTACTTCTGATTCCTTTTATATCCATTTTTTTCCTTCAGCTCATTTGTGCACCATAGTTCATGCACATATTACATATCTAGCAGAGCATACTCACCTCATTTGCTTCTAGCACTTGTAATCCTCATCAGTTATGGCCCACATCTAACTACCATGCAGTATCATAGTTCATATGCAAGTATCATACAATCTACTCTTCATTTGGAAAGAGTAATTATTTGTTACCCGCATAGATAGTAGTTCCCTGATGTTTTTCCATTCTCTTCTCACTCTAGATATTATGCTTCCAACACATCTACCTCCACTGCTAATTAAGTCACATTGGTAATAAAAGCTATCAACTACTCCTGGTGAGCCTTCTAGGCATTAAAACAAATCTATTTAACACTTCCTATTACTGTTGATTCCTCATGTGCATCTGCTACATCCAAAGTACCTTCTCTGTCACCTTTCTCTACACAGCTTGTACATCCATACTTATATATCATCATCGTTTTTACATCCACCTTTTCACACTTGCATGGGCTGGACAGATACTTTTCAGTATAACATCTTTCCACTCATCATGTTTCTTCATCATCTCTGTAAGTCTCAGCAATTTAAGGTTGCCTCTTACTACCTCTACCCAGGTCTTTCTCTGTCTACCTCTTATGCAGCTTCTATCCACTGGCATTTCCTAGCACTTATTCAATCATCGATCATCATTCATGTGCATCACATGTCCATACCAATGCAGTCTTTTCTCCTACACACAATATTTTAAACCCAGCTTCTTCCTCAGTTCATCCAATCTCTGCCTTTCTCTCACATTTACATTGCACATCCAACAATGCATGGCTGCTTCATTTTTATCCAGTCTATGCATGTCTTCTGCAGTCACAGCCCATGTTTCACTACCATGCAGCATTGCACTTCTCACACATATGTCATATAGTCATCCTTTGGTATGTAGGGAGAAACCTTTTGTTGTCAACAGTGGGAGTAGCTCTCTAAATTTCTTCTATCCTATCCTTATTCTAGCTATTATGTCCTCAGAGCACCATCCTCCACTGCTGATTAAGTCACCTAGATAGCAGAAGCTGTCAACCTCTTCTATAGATCTGCTCTTCCCTTTGATTTCTCCTGTGCATCTTCTATATGCAAAGTCTTCTTGTCAGTCTACTCATTATCACACTACATATATATATCATCCCCATTATCATTTAACATCTGTTTTTCCTTGCAAGCTAGATGGGCTGGTGACTGTATCTCACTTACATTCTTGTACTCTTGTACTCTACAGAGTGTACTAGGGGCATTTTATTGTGGCACCAGCACTAGGGAGGTTGTCATGTATGTAGGAGAAGGAAAACTCTGATATAACACCTGCAACTCTGATGGTATCCAATGATGTTGACTTGTTCTTCTTTTTGGTAAATATCATCTTGGTTAAGAGAGTGGGACTGGCTTTGTGCAGTGCCTTTGCTCACTATAAAAGCTTCACGGCACAGGCATTGCTTTATGTCTGGAGATCTCTCTGCACTTGTCGTCACATGGTACCATGAGCCCAGCACTATGTGTCAATAATTGTCACAAGTGTAATGTTTGTACCAGAGTTTTCAAGTCGCTGGCTGGACTAAAAAGTCACACTCGTTCAGGGCATCGGTAGGGGTTCTCCTACATGGATATAAAGTAGTGGCCATAATCGAAAACGAGTTGGCAGCCACCATATATATATATATATATATATATATATCATCATCATCATCATCACTGTTTTACGTCCGTTCTTCCACGCTAGCATGGGTTAGACGGGTTGTCCTGTTGTGGGCAGTGTCCGGTCGGCTGACCATGTCTTGCTCATACGGGAACTGATTCTGGCTTGATTTCTACAGCTGCGTGCCCTTCCTAACACCAACCTCATTTACAGTGAATGCTGGGTGCTTTTTTTATCGTGGTGCCTACACGTCCACTTTACAGTGTGGGCTGGGTGCTTTTTTGCCGTGGCATCTCCACGACCACTTTGCAGTGGAATGATAGGGACCCCAGTCCCTATCATCTCATTTCTACAGCTGAGTAAACTGGAGCAATGTAAAATAAAGTGTCTTGCTCAAGGAAACAGCACATCACCCGGCCCGAGAATTGATCATATATATATATGAACATGTCATCACCACTTTTTAACGTCTATTTTTCCATACTTACATGGGTTGTCACATTATGAGACAAGTCAAGTCAGGTGACCATATCTTGCTCATATAGATCTGTATTTTGGCTTGGTTTTCTATGGCTGGATGCCTTTCCGAATGCTAACCACATTACAGAGTGGACTGGATACTTTTTATCATGACACAAAATGACCATCTAACAGGGTGGACTGGGGGCTTTTTTGCTGTGTTACCAGCATGATTATTTTATAGGGTTATATATATATGTAAAGTGGTTGTTTTGGTGTCATGTCTAAAAAGCACCCAGACTACACAGTAAAGTGGTCATTTTTGTACCACAATAAAAAAACACCCATTCCACATTGTAAATGGGGTTGGCATTAGGAAGGGCATCCAGCCACAGAAAACCAAGCCAGAAACAGTTCTGTATGAGAAAAACACAGTCATCTGACCTGACTTGTCTCAAAATGGGACAACTTGTCTAACCGATGCTAGCATGGAAAAATAGAAGTTAAACAATGATGATGATATATACATACATCATCATCATCGTTTTTACATCCACTTAAAAAAAATACATACATACATGGTGATGGTTGCAATTCGATTTCAAGTAATGTCTATGCTTGATACTTAAGCATGAGCATTACAGACATGGGTTTTTAGTCCTGCTTGGGACTTACCTATGGGCAGCAATACCTTGCATCGCAAAAAATGTCACATATCAAGCGATGCCTGTGCTTTGCATGGGGCCAATCCCACTCCCTGAACATCTAATGCATTTCCCCTAAAAGAAGAACTGGTCTACATCATTGGATGCAAACAAAGTGATAATTTTTATATCAGAGTGACCTTTTCCTAGAGAGGTGTCTTAATGAAGACTAGGAGTCTCCTGCTCTGAAATTTTATTAGATAGCTGTTGACTCTCATGAGTTCCTCCACCCTTTGACAGGTCTTGTTTTTCATCCCATAGGGTGTCCAAAATCACCCTCCTAACCAAGCAAGCTTGGTGGGGTTGCCGGTTTAGTCACCAACGACCCAACCATACATACATACAACAGACCTCTGCAGCTTCCATTGGTCAATAACAAGGCTATTGTAGTAGACATTTGTCTAAGGTGCCACATAGTGGGACTGAACCTGAAACCAAGTGGCTGCAAAACAAACTCCTTAACCCCACACTCATGTCTACATCTATTACTTTTAGTGTATAATAAATATAACATGTTTACCAGTTTATATACTCAATATGTATATAATATACACATTAATGAGTCTTCGTTAATCCTGTATTATATATTTACAGATATGTGTTTATCAATAATGTTAGATATTCATATAATACTTGTTTGATATTGTTCAGATTGTAATATTAATGTATAAATAAAATGTAATTTATATGATTTTCTTTAAATAATCTCAGTGTCTATTGTAGTGATCTCATAATAGTTTTCAACTTAAGATAATTTAGTTTATATTTTCTAAAACTATAATGAAATCTCAGAGTTGTATTTGTCTGACAAGTGACTTGATCTGAGATCATGTGTTGAAACTAACACAATTACACCGTGGAATAGTCATTTTAGCCACAGTTGTACTTGTCTGACAAGTGTCTTGATCTGAGATTACATGTTGAAATTAAAACAATTACACCATGTAAGAGTCATATTAGGCATTTAAAGACCACACAAAAAATATGTTTACTATTCATATATATATTTATAGTTCTAATGTTTGTTAATGTACTCTCTACAACATGGACAATGTCACAATTCTACTGAAATAGAATTGCGTCAGTGACCAGGTCACTGTCACAATTCTACTGAAATGGAATTGTGTCAGTGACCATGTCACAGAGTAAACCAAAATTTTAAACAGCACAAAATGAAATGAAATAGACCTCTGTTGGTTTCGATGATGAGTGTCCCAGTTGTTTGATCAATGGAACAGCTTGTTCATGAAATTAATGTGTAAGTGGCTGACCATTCCACATACATATGTACCCTATCTAAGACGGATTCAACACAACACAGTGTGTGATAAGGATGGCCCTTTGAATTATAGGTACAGTTCAACCTACTGGCTTCAATTTCATTTACAAGGCTTGGGTTGACCTAAGTGCCTGATAAATGTTGTTTCTCCTAGATGATATGCTGTAGGATTGAACAAGGAGCCTTATTATTGCAAAGTAAACTTCTTAACCATTTGACAACAGTGTCAACAACAAATATATGGAAAGTGATTTAAACAGATTTTTGTTTGTTTTTGTAATGACTAAAAGAATCACCCCATAATGTAATTCCAGTAATAAATATCATGTCAGAAGTAAAATAACTTAATATAAAAAAACATCGTAAACTAGTGAAATATTATATTTAAAATATAGTTAATAGTATAATGAATTTAAATAATATAGTAATGAACTAAATAATTCTAATATAATTTTGATATGTATTATACAGTGTTTTTTGTAAGATTTAAGATATTTTGTACTATTTTTGTTGATAATTTTCTAAAAGCTGAGTATATATATATATATATAAAATAATAAAATAATTCATTTTTCTGTTATTAAATTAGAGGGTTCTTATGCATAAATTTGAGAGCAAGTTTAAATTTAGATAAAATACTTTAAAACTGGACAGTTTGGTATCATAGAACTAGGTGGATTGGTATAAAAAGGGTTAAAATAGTTCATGCTCTCAGAATGAAATTTAGGAGATATGACCAAATTTTGGCAAATGGTATATGTATTGAACTTATCAAGGTGTCTTTAAATATATATGTATTTACATGTGTGTGTGCGCATATATATATGTATATATATATATATATATATATATATATATATATATATATACATATATATATGCGCACACACACATGTAAATACATATATATTTAAAGACACCTTGATAAGTTCAATACATATACCATTTGCCAAAATTTGGTCATATCTCCTAAATTTCATTCTGACAGCATGAACTATTTTAACCCTTTTTATACCAATCCACCTAGTTCTAGGATACCAAACTGTCCAGTTTTAAAGTATTTTATCTAAATTTAAACTTGCTCTCAAATTTATGCATAAGAACCCTCTGTTAAGTTATGTTCCCAAAACTAATTTAATAACAGAAAAATGAATTATTTTATTAAATCCCACCAAATTCTTGATAATCTAAAAAATTTATGGGCAGTGAATATTTCATTAGAAATATGGTCAAGAAAGGGTTAAGCATATAGATATAATTTGGTATATTGTATTTTTTAACGTTCATAAATAAATTGTTGTAGTTACTCTATAAAACAATTAATCTGTATCATTTATTTTAAGTTAATCATTTCTCAGTACTGTATAATATTCTCAATTGAGTAACCATCTCTTCTTTTATTTAGCTGCTTTCTACTGGAGTCAGAAAGGTGAGATATAGTTAGATTCAGAATAGTTAGTGTGGTGTTGTTTTTTTTTTTAATTATTGTTGTAAACCAATTTAATTACGAAATTACTATTATATATGCAATATTGTTCCTTAATAAAATGACATTTTTTATTATCCAATTTGGAAAAGTTCTCAAGACCTGCTGTTAGCATGATTCTATCAACTATACTGCAAACTTTCATTTGTATTATTTGTGTCTGCCTTATAAAACATTCCAATGTCTTGCATGTATCTCTAAAAGATTTATGGTTAAAATTGTTTTAGGAAAGTTAATAAAATTCAAGTTAAAAATAAAGGAGTGAAAACAGGAAGACAAAATAAAACAACAGTTTACACTTTTACCTTATATTTTATATTTTATATTTGAGTGATTCATTTTCTTCTTTAATTTCCTTTTCTCCCTATGGATCATTGGGCAATAAGAGATCTCCACCAGCATATTTGCAAGTGCTGTTATGAGCCTGCTCTCAGGCCAGGTCTGTGTCAGCCAAGTCCTCCTCCATAGGCCTCAACCAAAACTTCCTTCACAGCCTCAGCCAGGTCCTGCTACATAAGTTTCAACCAAGTCCTCCTTCACAGACTTCAACCAGGTCCTCCAACACAGGACTCATTTAGGGCCTCCTACACAGGTCTCAACCAGGTTTTCCTACACAAGCCTCAGACAGGTCCCGATCAGGCCTGCTTTGTGTCCTACATCCAGCTCCTTTAGCTTTCACTTGAAACATCCTCTCACTGGTCTCTTAGTAGGCATGCATAGCAATTGACCAAGCATCATCTGCCATCTTATGGTGTTGGTATTCTGTAGATTATTCATTCTGTCCCTTTCTATGACTCCTTTTTATGTATTAAAGGTCACCACATAACAAGGCTTTTAAAGCCACACAAAGTTATGGGCTACATGACAGGATAAACATGAAGAAAAGGATGCTGAGGGGTAAATGGAAGAGTGATTGTTAAAGTGTGAAAATGATGAATGACCTAGCAATTTGAATGAAATTATGACATGGAGCAGTACTTATTGACACTTTTCTTTAAAAGGTCAAGGTTGTAGCTACAAGGGAAGCAATTTATAAAGATTAGAAAAAGAATCTGTCCAAGAAGTGAACCTTGTTGCATGCCAGTGATGATGGTAGTCTTTAGCCCGAAATATGAAATAGAAGTAAAACTGTAAAATGTTATGTTTTGTCTTACATTACTCCTGTTTTCATTCCTTTACTTCTAACTTTCATTTTATTGGTTTTCCTAAAATAATTTTAACCATAAATTCACAATGCTTCATACATCATCATCATCATCATCATCATCGTTTAACGTCTATCTTCCACGCTAGCATGGGTTTACTAATTTCAACACAACTTTTCTTCATCTACTAACTATACAATTTTTTTCTTTTTTGGAGGAGGTGCGAATTCATTATAAACTCTAAACTGAATCCATAAATTTATTACTGTTGGATAATTAATTATCAAAGCTTAAATGTGAATGCATTTTCCTTAAGTGAGTGAAATTCTAAAGATTTCATTTTAGCTCAATTCATTTTCCATATATATAAATTTTGTTTTAAGGAAACATTGAGAAAGATGTTGGTAGTTGGTATGGTTGTTTGTGTTACATATAGTATAACTATTGATAAATATGTTTAGTTGGTTGTTTGTGTTTGTACTAAATTTAGTATAAATATTGTATTATGTAAAAATTAAAAAGAAAAGAAATACTGTCTGAAAAGTATAGATTTTATTCAATGTAACTCATATATTGGAAGTATTTCCTATCAGTCTTCTTTCCTTTTATCCATAAATTAAATTTACATTTCTTACCTGACCTGCACATCCTCCATAAAAATATTCTGAAACATGGTAAAATAGCGAATTAATTTCATACAGCTGCACTACATTAACAGCCACAAATAAATGATACCAAACTTATCATTATCATTTTATTACTATTTTTCCATGTTGGAATGGGAGGTGGGAGTGGGGACTCATTAGGGTCCAGATACCTACTTAATCTGAGCTACTGTCTTAGTTTAGTGGTGAAGTGACAATATTGAGCTAAACAATTCCATTTTTGGCAAAGTTTCTACAGGTGGATGTCATTCCTGATACCAGGCCATTTACATAATTTACTAGGTGTATGTTATTGTGGTACCAACAATTAAGTAGTTGACATGCCCTTGCTTATGGGGATCTCATAGTCTCTCAAGAGATTGGGTTTTTTCCATACAAATATTTTTCAGCTCTGGTTAGTCACAAACCCTTCACAGAATTAAATATAATCTACTGTAATTGTATTGTCTCCAACCTGCATGCACATACCATCATCATCATTTTTTTAAAGTCCATTTTCCATGCTGACATGGGGTTGGATAGGACATCATGGTTCAAAACAAGACAAGTTGGATAACTATGTCTTGCTTATACATTCCATATTTCAGTATAGATTCTATGATTGAATACCCTACCTGATACCATCTACTTTACTGAGTATACTGGATGCATTGTATCACGGTGCCAGCTCTTGAGAAGTCATGTGATCAACAAAACTGAACAGTCCTTTCCACCTTGTATGTATGTACCTATAACTCCTGCTGGAGTCATAGAGATGCTGTATTGACATGCCATTTCTA
This sequence comes from Eledone cirrhosa, assembly GCA_964016885.1. Taxonomy (NCBI): domain Eukaryota; kingdom Metazoa; phylum Mollusca; class Cephalopoda; order Octopoda; family Eledonidae; genus Eledone; species Eledone cirrhosa. Next base: position 312,795,409 of record OZ024743.1, on the reverse strand, counting down.
GGGCACTTTTAAACCTGGTGGAGCCCATCTTCTCTCCAAGTCTGAAGACAGCAGATTTCTTCCAGAGAGAGAGAGGTGGGGGGAGGGGGTAAGTGAGAAAGAGATATAGAGGAAGAATCAACCCTAGTAGCAGACTGGTACATTTTTATATACCTCAAAATGTTGAGCTCTGCAGCATTCTATCTGACATTGTAATGCCTCAGCCCCCTTACCTTAAATACTATCTTAGAAAAACAGTAGACAAGGTATACTGAGAAGTACTTAACAACTACACTCTTCATATTATTTTATAAATCTATTACCTGTCTTTATTCAGTGCTTTATGTCATGCTGTTCTTTAACCTCACAGACACACCAGATGCTGTTCTCAGTGTCTTACTATTAATACTGCAACTGGAAATTAGCTTTCTCAGTACTTATGACCCTTTTGATACCAACTTGCCTCAAAACATCTGGTTCTATGAAACAAAACTACCCGTTTTAAAGAATTAAAATTAAAACCTTCCAATATAATTTTATATTAGATCCTTTTATGAAGTTATGTTACAAATACCTTCTTCCATGAAACAAAACCATTTTAAAGGGTTCCTACTTAGATAAAAACTTTTAAACTTAATTTTATATAACAACCTTTCGTTATGTTGCAAATACCATCTTAATGAAATATTTATAATTTTAGTTAAATCCACTCAAAACTCTTAATTAATTAATTAATTAATTAAAATACAGTATATTTTGTTAGAAATCCAGTCATGTAAGAGCTAATCTGATTATTAAACAACATGAACTGCTTGTAGTCATACATCCTACTTCTAATATATCAAAATAATATATTACAGTTTAAGCGCCTGACCTGGTGGTTAGGGTATTGGACTTACTATCATAATGTCAAGGGTTTGACTCCTGGACTGGGTTGTGTGTTGTTTTCTTGAGCAAAACACTTCATTTCATATTATCTTAGTATACTCAGCTGAAAATGAGTACCAGCAGTAGCTCGGAATTTAACCCTCTGATAGACTGGTGACCTGTCCAGGAGAGACTTGTACTCTTAGTTGCTTAACACTATGGAAACTGGGATAAGCAGCAGACTGTGAGCCACTGAGTTTGAGACAGATTTTAGACAGAGATTTCTATTTTAAAAAAATGAAAATGATATATTAAAACTAGTTTTAATCTTGTAGTGTAGCATAGCTCCAACCTAAATGTCTGAATATAATCACTGCTATTTTCCTTTTCTTTCCAACATTTCTCACCCTTTCTATCTTTTTGCTTTTTTTCATTATTCTTGTTATTTTATTTGTTGAATTTATTTTTTAAAACCCACAAATAATAATTTCCATTCCCAATGTCACCTTTGTTATATATTCCACCCCACTCAGTATCACCTGTGTTATATTTACTACACTCCACTCAGTCACACTCTACTCAGTATCATCTGTGTTATATTTACTATACTCCACTCCACTCAGTCACACACCACTCAGTGTCACCTGTGTTATATATTCTACACTCTACTCAGTGTCACCTGTGTTATATTTACTACACTCCACTGATTGTCACTTGTGTTATATTTACTACACTCCATTCAGTCTCACCTCTGTTATATTTACTATATTCCACTCAGTATCACCTGTGTTATATTTACTACACTCCACTCAGTATCACCCCTGTTATATTTACTATATTCCACTCAGTATCACCTGTGTTATATTTACTACACTCCACTCAGTCACACTCCACTCAGTATCACCTGTGTTATATTTACTACACTCCACTCAGTCACACTCCACTCAGTATCACCTGTGTTATATTTTCTACACTCCACTCAGTGTCACCTGTGTTATATTTACTACACTCCACTCAGTATCACCTGTGTTATATTTACTACACTCCACTCAGTGTCACCTGTGTTATATTTACTTCACTCCACTCAGTATCACATGTGTTATATTGATACAGTCCACTCCACTTAGTGTCACCTGTGTTATATTTACTACACTCCACTCTACTCAGTATCACACTCCTCTCAATGTCTCCTATGTTATATTTCCTATACTCCACTCCATATGTTATATTTCCTTACACTCCACTCTATGTCACCTGTGTAATATTTACTCCACTACACTCAGTATCACACTCCACTCAGTATCTCCTATATTTTATTTGCTACACTTTTATATATTTTCTTGTGTTTTTGCACTGGTTATGAATTCTTTCACTCAATATTATATCTCACTTATTTCACTTATTTGTTATTCTTTCTCTATTCACTCTCATCATATTCCATATTTTCTTCTTAACACTTTCAGTCTCTGAAAATTATTAATATAAATTTCCATTGTTTTCAAAAACAACTATACAAGTACTCTCTCTCTCTCTCTCTCTCTCTCTCTCTCTCTCTCTCTCTCTCTCTCTCTCTCTCTCTCTCTCTCTTGTGCTCTAAATACTTGCTTTGAATTATATCCTTGATTAACTGGCTGTTTTGTTGGTACCATTCTGTGATATAAATTCTTGTCTTGAAATGTATATTTTGTTTATTGTTGTTGTTGTTGTTGTTGCTGTTCTAATGTTCTCTCTAACTTCAGGTCATGTAAACTAGATTAAAGATGATGCAAGAAATAATTGAAGAATTTAGCAAAATCTGCAGATCTAAGATTTGTTAAAATTTAACCCTTTTGTTACCAACCCGATTGAAACTGGTTTGGTTTCTATGAAATGAAACCACCCATTTTTAAGGGTTACTATTCAAATTAAAATCTTTCAACATAATTTTGTATAAGAACCATTTAAAGTTACTTAGTAATGAAATAATAATTTTAGTAAATCCCTCAATATTCTTAATTAATTGATTAATTGAAATAGTATATTTCATTAAAAATATAGTCTCAGAAGGGTTAACCTAAATCATTATTGGCATAAACTGATAACTTTTAGATATTATTTCATAATTAGTTTCAAATATTGTAAAAACATAGATGTCATGTTTGAGAAAATCTCATATATATATATATATATATATATATATATATATATATATATAATCTCATATATATATATATATATATATATATATATAATCTCATATATATATATATATATATCATCATCATCATCATCATTTCATTTTACGTCCGCTTTTCCCTGCTTGCAAGGGTGGGACGGGAACTGATTCTGGCATGATTTCTACAGCTGGATGCCCTTCCTAACACCAACCTCATTTACAGTGAGTGCTGGGTGCTTTTTTGCCGTGGCACCTCCACGACCACTTTGCAGTGGAATGATAGAGACCCCAGTCCCTATTCATCTCATTTCTACAGCTGAGTAAACTGGAGCAATGTGGAATAAAGTCTCTTGCTCAAGGAAACAACACATCACCCGGTCTGAGATGAACTCACAACCTTTCGATTGCAAGGCCAATGCTCTAACCACTAAGCCATATACCTCCATTATATATATATATATATATATATATATATATATATATATATATATATATATATATATATATATATATATATATATATATATATATATATATATATATATATATATATATATATATATATATATATATATATATATATATATATATATATATATATATATATATATATATATATATATATATATATATATATATATATATATATATATATATATATATATATATATATATATATATATATATATATATATATATATATATATATGGAGGGCACATGGCTTAGTGGTTAGAGCATTGGCCTTGCAATCGAAAGGTTGTGAGTTCAATTCTCAGACCGGGTGATGTGTTGTTTCCCTGAGCAAGACACTTTTTTTCACATTTCTCCAGTTTACTCAGCTGTAGAAATGAGATGATAGGGACTGGGGTTCATATCATTCCACTGTAAAGTGGTCGTGGAGGTGCCACGGCAAAAAAGCATCAGTAAATGAGGTTGGTGTTAGGAAGGGCATCCAGCTGTAGAAATCAAGCCAGAATCAGTTCCGGTCCCACCCTTGCAAGCAGGGAAAAGCGGACGTAAAATGATGATAATAATATATATATATATATATATATATATATATATATATGATTGTTGTCATTCAAGGAACAAGTAAGACTTATCTTGAATGTGTAATTTTTATATATTTCTAAGTAGAAAATTTACTACCATCAGCTCGTAAATGGTTTTTTAAGTCCAGACATTGAGCAAAAGTCTTTCTGACAAATTTTGGAATCAAATCTAGAGGCTATTGATGGTAAAGTGTTCTTCCCTGAACCATCCCCATCTCTGTAGATTTTATAATGTTCCTTAAGTGACAGACCTGACATATAAAGTTTGTATTCAATTCATATGTAAATTGGCTTATATTGTGTGACCTTATATGGGATTTCAGACCAACATTTGATAGGTATACCCTTTTGCCATGTGTGTTTATTAGCTTGACTGACAATTACCACATAATAGAAAAATTATGATTCTGTAAGGGTTAATGAAACATTAGGCAATAATGTTTCAAGAATAGTGAAGTTGTGATATATTGATACAGCAAGGAACTGAAATTCAACCTTAAAATCCTTTACTGGTCACAAAGTAGTTTTGTTTTTCAGGTAGTATAACGTACTTTTATAGAATATATTCATTTAAATTAGAATTAATATTAATCCTGTAAAGAATGTGTATATTTGAAATAACTTATTTTGTTAATGTTTTAAGGAAAATATTTTTAATGGTCTTTTAACCTTTTTGATTACAACCTTGTTAAAACTACCTGATTCTATGAAACAAAACCACCCATTTTAAAAGTTTCCTATTTAAATATAAGTTTTCCAACATATTTTGTGATATAAGAATCTTTAAGTTACAAGCATAATCTTTGTAAAGTCCTCCAAATTCATTAATTAATTTAAATACAGTGTATTTTATTAAAAATGTGGTCACAAAAGGGTTAATGTAATTATATTAATTTTCTGTCAACTTAAATGGTAGATGAGAAGCAGAGCACCAGATTGTGGTCATCATGTTTCAGAGCGTGTCTTATCACTCAACTTAACTCTTTGTCCTGGTTTCTACAAACTTTAATAATATCTGAAGATAACTAGGTGAAAGGAAGCGGTATTAGATTGATACATTTTCCCTTGTCTCATTTTAGAAATCAAATATCTTCCAGGCATAATTGTCTGCTTGACATAACAGAAATTAAAAAAGTAATGCCCTTTTATAGACTAAAGTTAAAGTAAAGCCTCTCTCAATTTTAAAGGCTCATCAGCCTGGAATCTATCCTGATGATGTTAAGTAACTGAAAGTGCAGTGGTAATATCAGTTCATTGCTGTGTTAATTCCCAGCTGCTGTTGCTGGTAGTCTTTGTTTTTCTTCAGCTGAGTACGGGGGAGCAATACGACATGAAGACTCAACTCACTGTCTGATCCGAGAATCAAACCTACAACCTTACAATTGTAAGCCTACCACAGTAACCACAAGGCTGTCACAATCTATTTGAAAAACACTATTTCTATTATCACAAATTAATAACACAAGCTTTTTAAGCTCATTTCCTATATTAAAGTAGGGGTTAGCCATGCAGGCCCCATGATAAGCTTCCCTGGTGCCAAACCCTTTAGTCCCTCTTATGACACACAGGGTATGGCCTACCTATTTTAAACTGGATATACATAGTGCATTGTCAGAAATTAACAATCTTCAAATATTATTAATATGTAAATTTTGTATGAAACCAGTTTTATTTTTCAATTATCTGTTGTTTCTTCTTCTTCTTCTTCTTCTTCTTCTTCTTCTTCTTCTTCTTCTTCTTCTTCTTCTTCTTCTTCTTCTTCTTCACCAGCCTCACTGCATGTTTGGTTCATTAATCACTTGTTAATGTTGATGTAATATAAATGATGTTTCCATTGTTACCAGGAGATTTTGAAGCCTTGACTTCTGATGATCGCTGGAAAAAGGATGAGATACTAGCTGCTAAGATCAAAAAATTTCTATCGGTGAGTTATGTGCATGCACACTGCCACCTACTGGCTGTTGCAAACGAATCAAACTATAAAAAAAATATATTTTCTTTGTGATTTTTAATGTAGTATGTCAGTTTTTGATGGTTTTGCACAGGAGTAGATGACAAGTTTTATGACCAGTAGCTGAACATAAAATTTAATGAAATTACAATAATATCATTATTATATATTCAATGATAATATTTTTTTATTTTCATAAGAAGAAAACAAAAGATAAATAAACAAAAAAAAAAAAGATAATTGTTTCCCCTTGTCTTCCTTTTGGTTCATTTAAAAAAAAAAGGCTGAATGTAGTTTTGCTCATGTTTCTTTGTTTTCTCCTGTTTTTTTTTACACTGCAGTCATTTCATTGGTTTAATATATTAGTGAAATCTCTGACTTCCTCTCTCTCTATATATATATCCTCATCATACATTCGTTACTCCATGCTTGCATGGGATATTCATGCCAACCCTTAACTATGGTCATGAATCTTAGGTAATGACCAAAAGAATACAATCGCGAATACAAGCGGCCAAAATGGTGTTCCTTTGAGGAGTCTTTGGAGTATCATTACTCAATAGAGTGTGTAGATCAGAGATCAGAGAGTCACTCCAGGTAGAACCGCAACTTCTCTGAATTGAGAGACCATAGCTTCAATACAATGGCCATGTGGTTAGAATGTCTCAGGAAAGAATTGCTAGACAGATTTTATGGGCAAGACTAACCAGCAGGACCCAGGGTAGACCCCAAGCAAGATGGTTGGATAACATCCATGAGCTTGGTTGGTCACAATTGGGGATCAAGCCCGATCAGTTGGAGATGGTTGCTTCTGACAGGACCTGCTGTAAGGAGTGTTTGAGGACTCCTCCCTCAGGAATAGGTGGGTGAAGAAAAAAATGCATATATATGTAGGCACATGGCATAGTGGTTAGGGTGTTGGGCTCATGATCGTAAGGTTGTGAGTTTGGTTTATGTGACTACAAACCCAACCCATGCAATAATGAAGAGCAGATGTAAAAATGATGATGATATATATATATATTATATCATAGCTGGCAAGCTATACTGTGATTTGAGGGCCAGGTATTTCATGCTTAAGTTCACCCTCCAAAACTGTTGGAAGAGTACATAAAAAATAAGTACTCTAAAATTAAGATAAATATATAAGGGCCGAAACACTTGATTGAGAAGGGTCTCATCTCTGAAGACCTTCTGCTGGCTAACTCTCCTGGGAGTTTCTTACCACTCATATTGAAGATATAACAATCTCTCTTGTGCTAGTGCAGTGATAGAATGTACTCAGTATATCCTGTAAAGTGGTTGGCATTAGGAAAGGTGTCCAACTATAGAAATCATATTAAACAAAGCTATGAGAAGACTTTTCAGTTATATCAAGGACATGACAGATTTTCTTGTACTGGTCTAAAGTCTGTATTGAGCCCAGAGGCTTATCCCAGTTTCCATGGCTTTAAGTGACAGAGTAAATAACACCCTCTTGGGTGGGGCACTAGTCCATTGCAGGGTTAAGCCCCCAGTTATTGCTGGTACTCGTTTTCAGCTGAGTGTACTAGAGCAACATGAAATGAAGTGTCTTTCTCAAGAACACAACACATAACCCAGTCCAGGAATCAAATCTACGACATTATGATAGTAAGTCCAACACCCTTACCACTAGGCCATGCACCTGAGACCATAATAATATGTATCCTGTATATTCTGTAAAGTGGTCGGTGTTAAGAAAGGCATCTAGCTGTAGAAACCATGCAAAAACAGAATGTACTGAGTGAGACATATTCCTCTGACCATTCAGGGAGGCAGTAACTCTCCCAAAAAAGGTTTGACTCAGTCTTTGACAACCCACCTAATTCATGCCAGCATGAGAAACAGACATGAAGTGATGATGATGATATAGACCAAAAAAAGACAATTTTTTTTTTTATCTTTGAAAAATCTGTCTCTTCTATCAAGTTTGATCTTTCAGTTACGAGATGATTTTGATTTATTATCTAATGACAACCAATAAAACAGCCTTATATAGTATTATTTATTTTTGTTGATTTCAGAAATGCTGCATTTTGCATTTAGTAAGAAATAATTGATAAAAAACCTTATTCTACTGGTCACAAACTTGTTGGCAGAGCATAATTAAATTGAATGAGCATGGCAGCCATTTGCAGCCAAGATGGTCAAAGAACATGGCAGTCGTATGATACATCCAGGATGCCATGTAGCCATCTGTTCAGCTTGTATCTGCTTTAAATCTTTTGTTAGTCCTTGTTTTGTTTTTTGTTTGTATTTTAGGGGAACCAGAAAGTGTTGCTACTGCTACTACATTGGGAGTTCAATATGATAGTCGTGTATCTACAAGTGAGTCCTATAGTGGCAGTAGTTGGCCTCCTGCAAGTGTATCTCATGCACCGACTATCAGCAGCGTTACTGTCTGCTGTACCAATTCTAAGCCTCTTGCCATGCAGCAGCAGCCAAAGTTAAAATGTCATATTGGTTTACTTGGGGAAAGTCAGAGCACTGAGGATACTGAGAGTGGAAGCTCTGAACCAACGCTAATAAAAGATTCCGGTATTGAGACTGGTTTGTCCAGTAGTAATCAGACAATTTATGAAGATCATGCCAAGGTAGAACAATGCAGAATATATTCAGAAATGGCTAGAAAGGCACTAGTTTACTCTGTAGCTTAATGCTCACTTCATTTGGAATTTGGTTTTTATTTATCCTTCCTTGCAATCAATTGATTAATACTTTGTATTTAAAAGACAGAAAATTTGATCAATAATCATTATTTTAATTGCAAACTGTGATTTAATCAATGTGAACATGGATTGGCAGTATCGGTAGAGCGTCGAACACCCTGCTTCGTGGCATAGAGTTACGACCCTTTACGTTCTGAGTTCAAATCTCGCCGAGGTTGGCCTTGCCTTTCATCCTTACAGGGTCGATAAAATAAAGTACCAGTCACACACTGGAGTTGATATTTAGTTGACTTTCCTCTCCCCACAAATTGTTGGTCTTGTGCCTAAATCAGAAACCAATATTATAGTGCTTCAGTGAAAACATTTTAGGGAGTTTAATTTATACATCTAGTATTATATATATCAATAGATTTTGTAAACAAACTTGGTTTGGGTGGAGGCTTAGTTACCTATAATGCAATCTTGACCATTTAATGCAAGCTTGACCATATAGTACAAGCTTCACTATATAATACAACCTTGACTAAGAAGAGTTTGTTTACAAAATCTATAAGATGATATTGTCTTTCTTACCTCAGCATCTTGGCATGAGTGAGTAAGTGATGAATTGTAATGACAGTGAAATAAATACATCCACTGCTCTTACCTGAATTCTGAGGCAGCTGGGACATGTTCCCACCTTAACCCTTTGCCATGTAAAATGGCCATATCTTGCCAGAATTCTCTCACCTCTTTTTGTTCAAACCGGCTGTAACCAGCCGCTCATACTTATGTTAAGGTATTGTTCTCAAAATAAATAATATTAAAATCTCATAAATTCAATATTATGTGAGATAATTATGTGAGATAAAGCCTTTACTAATAAAATATAATAGTATATATAGAGTAATGTAAATGCTAATGGGTTAATGTATGTTTATTATATATATATATATGTCTTTATTTCGAATTATGCTGTGTTAGTGCTGTCAGTAATTAGTGATAACAAAAATACATTAAGCACAGCAATGCATAAATTATCAAAAGATGAACAATTTTCAGTAGGAATGTAGTCAGGTAAGAAGAAAAAGGAAGAAAAGAATAAGTAAAGAAAATAGAATGAGACATACACACTCAATTATATGTCACAACAGTGGATCCTGGAGTTTCCCTCTAATAATGTTTGATGCAAGCCAATACAATCACAGTATTCCTGCAGGTGATAGCTAATAAGTTAATTAAATTATTGAAAAATATCTTGAATAACATAGTTTAATTGTTGGTCTTGAATTAACCCAAACCAACCAGGTTGGGTTAACGAAACCCATAAGTCACAAAGTAGCCATCTATTTAAATTTCTTCATATGTTATTAATATAAATGTAAGCCTGTGATATCTTTTGACTGCAAGACCTGCTAAACTAATTTCGTTTGAATATCACCATCCTTGTGGCAACAATTAGTATGTCTCCCTAAAAAGGATAGATCAATCGATGAACAAGATCCCAGACTTCACTCACTTACCAAGTGGGGTAGAACTCGTCAAATCGGACCAAGGAAATAATGTTTCCATTGATCTTTCCATTGCTGATACTATCTACCAGTCACAACTCTTGGCAGAGGAAGCAACGTGAAATAAAGTGTCTTACTCAAGGAAATAATACATCACCCTGTCTAGGAATCAAACTTGAAAACTCCCAATTGTGAACCCAATTCTCTAACCACTAAGTCACATACCTTCATACTTTCCTAAAAATTGACACTAACTTTGGAATACATAGTAACTTTTTAAAAGCCAACTCTACTCACATCCATCTCTCTTAAAATGTTTAAATTTAAATTAATATCTTGGACTGAAATCTCATTATTACATGACTGATTATATTAGTTTTCTGTAGTTAAATATTTGTTTTTTAAAAGTATGGAGAAATGTTATCATTAAGTTGGGTAAGAGTGGGTTGGCAGTATCGGTAAGGCATCAGACAACATGCTTTACAGCATAGAGGTACTGCCCTTTATGTTTTGAGTGCAAATCCTTCCAAGGTTAGCTTTACCTTTCATCCTTACAGAGTCAATAAAATAGAGTACCAATAAGGCCCTGGGATCAATTTAATCGACTTTCCTCTCCAAAACTGTTGGCCATGTGCTGCAATCAGAAACCATTATTACTGGAAAATTCATCCTTATGGGGTTGATAAAATAAAGTACTAGTAATGCACTGGGGTCGATTTAATCAACTTTCCCCTCCAAACTTGTTGGCCTTGTGCCTAAATCAGAAACCATTATTAAGTTGGACATTTATCATTTCACTAAACTTCTCATAAATCTTGATTATTTTGATAATTAAAACACAAAAGAAGTATATCCTTGTTATAAATATGGTAAAAATAAGGGTTAAGATCCACTTTTAGATTAAATAAGCAATATTAAATACACTTCATAATTGAATGATTTTATCATGACATTTTGCTTTTTTTCCATATTATGTAGTTTAAAATATTCTTTCAGTCTTTTGATATCAATTTGAAATCACCTTGATTCTATGACACCAAACTGTTTCAGTTAAAGTGTTTATATTTATCTAGAAAAACCCTTTCATCATAGTTTTATGTAAGAACCTTTATCAAAATATATTTCAAACATCAGCTTAATAATAAAGTTAGTTTTATCACTAAATCCTTCCAAATTGTTGAATTTTTTCAAAATTGGTTGAAAATTATAGACAATGCCTTTCATTAAGATATAGTAATGAAAAGGTTAAGTTATGTTCTAAACATCAGATAGACAATATGAAGGTTAGTTATATTATTAAATCCCTCCAATATGTTTGAATATTTTTCAAAATTATTTGAAAATTATAGGCAGTATCTTTCATTTTTCATTTGAAATATGGTAATGGAAGGGTTAAAATTAATTAAAAAAAACTTAGGCAGTATATTTCCACGGAAATATGCTAAGAGTAGACAACAAAGATTTTCAGATGATGAACGATTTATATACTGTAACAAAGAACCTTTGTTATTATATTAGATGGAAATTACCAAAGTCAATAGTGAGATACAATTAAAAAAAGTTCAACATTGGATTTATTCAAATGAAGTGTTAAAATCCCACACAGTAGACTAGTGCTTTTCAGTTGTTTATATTTTAAAATATATATGTTTATATATATATATGTATATATATATATATATATATATATATATCATATGTTCTAGATGAAAAGCTGTTCACCATAGCTTGCCTATATCTCTTCACTTGTTCAACTGCACGCTATTCTCTGGAGCTGTGTCATTACTATCACAACCCTTCACAGCACTTGGGCTTAATCTATCAGTTAATTGATTGATCTGATATTTAAAAAAAAACAAATATTTCATTTGTGTGTGTATATATATATGTATATATATTTATATGTATGTATATTGATATATATATATATTTATATATGTATATAGATATATATAGTTAAAAAATAATGCAGGGGGACAATCGAAGGCCACCAAAAACTTGAAACGGACAGACAAATGGAAATTTCCCACTCATCAGCTGTCATCTGGGTATTTTTGTGGTTTGGGTGTAAAACATAACCACTCCTCCCAGTGCACCTATAGCCCATCAAAAAAGAGGGCTATTTGTGATAAAAATACAACAAATCCAAGATATTCAGCTGGTTACAACATAAATTAAAGCAAAAATGAAAGTGCATATATATATTTATATATATATATATATATATATATATATATATATATATATATATATATATATATATATATATGCAATGGTTGGACAGGTCTACATATATCAAGTCAGTAGTGAAGTGGGACTACTGACCACCCAGACAGGCTGTGTCGATATATATATATGTAATATGTTTGTATATATATGGTCACTGCTTATAAGAAACCTGCAGTGAAATTTGTTAATATATTCCTTAAACAAATTGTCTGGCAGAATAGTGGTTTGATAAAACATCAGCAATATATATCTTAGAATCAGGAAGGATGTCTGGCCATAGAAAATCTGCCAGAAAGGTATCTTATCCAATCCATGTAAGTATGGATGATATGAATATAGCTATACTCTGAGATAAGATTTTTATAATAAGTAACTGCTCAAAAATACTTTTATAATAGATTCTATCTTAAATAATCAATGGTATATATTTAGATAATAACCATTTTTAGTCTTGCTGTGAGTATCTTAAGCTGCGATCGTATCACAGCAACTTCAGCATTAGGGTAAAGGTTTCATTGGCATTACAGTTCAACAATACTTGCATACCCAGATATTAAGGTATAGAAAACAGTAAAGTGTTATAGATTTAGTAAACAAGTTATTGGTGTTGGCAGATTATTATAGAGCAACTTGACCAGCTAGTGTTAATTAGTGATAGTACTAATATAGCATTGTTTAGAACAGGTATAAGCAGTGAGCCACATAGGATGTAGTTTATCAAGACAATTTTGAAATTAGGTGTGCTATTCAGAAAACTAAATGGGCCAGTCGCAGGCCACAGGTTGACCATGACTGGTTTAGAATAAGAGTGTATATGGACTCGTAAACATATTATATATGGGTTCTTATGTATCTTTAAAAAGTATTTAGAACAGAAAATCGCACAATTTCTATTTTGCTCATATCATTTTAATATTTTGAACCAGAATGAGCCGAAATGTATTGTGGAAAAATCCCACTGGGAACAAGTTTGCTTTTCATACTTCCAAGGTTGATAAAAATGGTACTAATGAAGTACTAGGGTCAATGTAATTGACTGCTTCTTTAGAGGCAGGGGTGGGGCATAGGAAGTGGAGTAGACATGTCAAGACTTGGTTAAGGACTCTGAAGAAGGACCTGGTTGACATAGACAGCCTGGGATCACAGGTTTATGACAGGACTTGTGAGCATGCTAGGTGGGTGGAGATCTCTCATCATTTGATGCTCCAGAACTAACAAAATATACTGAATTTAGTTCAGTTCTACACTCGTCCACTGTTAAACTTGTTGCATATCCTTGCTTTAATACAAGCACTAAACTTAAATGAAAACTGGGTTGGCCTCTCCACAAATGGCATTCACTAAAAATATATTTTTGTATGTAGTTCAACATGAACAGCACTGCACCCCCTCCAACATAAGCAACTCATCTGAAACTGCCTTTATTAACCTTTTAGCATTTATACGGACCATATCCGGACAGAATTAACATTTTCTCACCTCTTTCTGTTCAAACCAGCTGTAACTGGCCACTCATACTGATGTCAAGGTATTGTTCTCAAAATAAATATCAAAGTCTCATATTTTCAATATTATGTGAGATAATTATGAGAGGTAAAGCCTTTACCATGAAAATTCAATAGTAAATATAATAGTATATATAGAGTAATGTAAATGTTAAATTCAAAACCAAATCTTGGACTAATTCTCCTCATTATATAGAAGTTAATATTAGAAACAATTATATAGAAGTTAATATTGTCTTTATTATTGAGTTGAAAGTTAGTTATTTTGCTAAACCTCTTATAATACTTGATTAGTTTGATAACCTTTTTGACACTGAAACCACTCCTAGTTCTATGATATAAAACTGTTTATTTCAAAGTATTTATATTTATCTAAAAAACCTCCATCTTAATTTTATGTTTTTATTTAAATTTAAACTTGCACTCAAATTTATGCATAAGAACCTTAAGTTAATTTAAGTTCCAAAAACCAACTTAATAATGCAAACAATAGTTACATTATTAAATCTCACAAATTATTTATTATTTTCAAAATTATTTGAAAATCATCAACAGTGTCTTTCATTAGAAATATGGTAATGAAAGGGTTACAATTATAGACAGTGTCTTTCATTAGAAATATAGTAATGAAATTGTTAAAACACAACCGGATATCTTAGAGAAGAACATGTTGGTTAATGCAGTCATGGCTTTCCAGTACATAGAAAATAAATGGATTGGTTATGGCTGGAAAACTCTTGATCATAGTGTTGATCTAGCAGCCAATAACAACAACCCCAAAACTGATGTCTGTAGACAGAGAGTACAGATTGATTTATCACAGAGTTAGCTTTTTGGTGTATGTCTAATTTAGAATAACTGTATCATATCACTTCATGTAGTCAGAAATGACTAAAAGGGTTGGTGCAAGAAAGGGCATCTGGTCGTAAAACTTTTGCTCAAAAAGGACCCCATGATCATTAAGAAGCCTGGAAAGCTAACCCCTGCCTTAGCATGGAAAATGGCCTTAAAACACTTATGTATTTATATGTCATGTATATGAGTGATTTCGATTAGCTTAGCACAGAGACAGTTTTGATAGTACTTGATGTTTATGATAAAGATATGTAAAGTTAGTTCAGTCTGATTCTTCCAATTCTTTACATTCTGAGTTCAGATCCCACTGAGGCCAACTTTACCTTTCAACCTTCTGGGTCGATAAAATAATGTACCAGTCTTGTACTGAAGTTGATTTAATCAACTTTCCTTTTGCTCTAAATTGCTGGCCTTATGCCTAAACATGAAATCATTATTCATTGTAACATAACTAAATAACTATCTCTTGTGTAAACTAAACATTAATGATGGTAAAATATCAGGCTGCCATGAAATTCTATCACAAACAGTGAAATTCTGTTTTGGACTTGGAATTCTTATTTTTTATTTACAATTTCTTCTTTTTATTCTTCTTCTTCAGTCACTTATTCCTGGGAGGGTCATGGAGGCAGAGTCCTCAAGCACTCCTTACAGTGAGTCCTGTCAGAAGCAACCACCACCAATTGATCTGGCTGGGTCCCCAAGAGAGACCAGCCAAGCTCATGGATGTTACTTAGGGTCTATCCTTGGGTCTCTTGCTGGCTGCTTTTGCCCACAAAATCTCTCCAACAATTCTTTTCTGAGACATTCTAACCACATGCCTGTAATATCAGAGCTGTGATCTCTCAATTCGAAGAAGTAGCTACTCTACTTGGGGTGACTCTGATCTCCAACCTACACATTCTATCAAGTAATGTTACTCTAAAAACCCTTCAGAAGAACTCCATTTTGGCCTCTAGTATTCGTAATCATATTTTTCCGGCCATTACCCAAGATTTATGACCATAGGTAATAGTTGGCACAAATACTGAATTGAAGATAGCCTGTTTGGCTTTTACACCTATCTCACTTAAGACATGGGCAGTTAAGACATTTACAAATTCTTTGAAAAAAATCTAAATCTCTGGAATGCTTTCTGGTTCCCCATCTTGTATGAAATGATGTACTGCACATATTCTGTTAACTTTCTGTGCACTGTAATGAAACTTTTATTTTCAGGCTAACTTGTAAGTAATACTCACTGTATGTGTAAAAATGAAATAGATCACATTAATTTTTTGTCTATAAGTTTTATAACCCTTTTGATATCAAATTCATTGAAACCGTTCTTGGTTTCATCAAGTTGTTATTTTAAAATGTTTATATTTATTTGAAAATCTATCATAAACTTTACCTAAGAACCTTTGTCATGTTCTAAACAACAGCTTAATGAAAAAGTTAGTAATCCTACTAAATCCCTCAAAATTCTTGATTAGTTTCCACATTACTTGAAAAACCATAGGCAGTGTTTTTCAGTATCAATATGGTAACAAAAGGGTTATGAAAATATGTTAAGTTATATATGTATAATTTAGAATTTATTGGATAAATAAAGATTTATAGATTATCTATTATTAATAAATTCAAGCACACATTCATTTGTTAAAATTTAATTAAATGATTTATAAAATGATGTTGGTTTTTACAATTTAAAGTATATTTTTTAATCTTGATTTGTTTATCTTCATAAAGAAACTGATATTAAACATCTTAGAAAAGTGATGTTTTCACAATGTATCTACCAGACAAGTGGATGCAAGCTTGGCTGAATGGTTAGGAAGTTCTCTTCCCAAACATGAAGTCCTTGGTTCGGTCCCACTACATGGCATCTTGTACAAGTGTCTTTGATGTAGCTTCAGTTTGACCCAAGCCTTGTGAGAAAATTGTAGATGGAAACTGTATGGAAGTCTGTCAGACAGACTGGATTGTACTTGTAATTCAAATGGCCAGCTTTGTTACATATTGTGCCACATTAATTCTGAATGCGAAGTGCATTAAAGTTAATGGAATACTTAACCAATAGGACACATTGGCATCAGCACATCTAAACACATGCTTCGATCAATTTGTGTTGGACATTCAGATGATTTAACCACTGAATGGTCATTATTGAAATTGATAGAGAAGTCATCACCAGAGAATTTATAATTGTCATGTAAGAGTATTTAATTTGAAATGGCTGATAAATCTTTTGAAAAATGTTTTTCTTCCAATTGAAATGCTTATTCTTGTTGTTGTAGCATCCTGTAACATGGCAGCGATCTGCTAATGGACATCATTACATTGGTCACATGATCTTGAAGAAAACAGTTCTGGAAGGAACTGGTTCCAGAGATTCTAGTGCAATTTTAGGTAAGAATTTAAACCTCAGTAAGTTTTAAACATACAATTCATATTTTCTTGATATTAAAATATAGTTTTAAAATTTACATTTTCTTTAAAAAGCATCTAAATTTCAGTGAAAATGTCATCATTTCTGTTATTATTACTATTATTATTTTTGTGTGGGGTTTTGCCATTTGAAATATAAGATTGTAGAAATATTAGTCTTATTCATAACATGTTATTTATTACAATAATTTATAGTCTGTTAAATGTACTGACACATTCAGTGATTTACATCTGTACCTTTCATCCAGAAGATGTCAAATGGTGTCCAATTTTCCTAGGACATTTCTGCTCTAAGCAACAAAATTCTTTAGTTGGTTGGGCAGCAGTGATGACCAGCCACTTACACATATTATGGCATTCAGCTGGACTATGCCCACCTGTTTTGGAGCCAATAACAGTTTCTTTCAGCTACCTTCCTCTAACCTGTGAGCTGATATTTTTCTCTCCAGTCCTGATTGATATTCCTAGAGTAGCAGCCAATCTCAACTGGCCTGTGACTCTTTATCTTTATCTTTATATTGTTGGATCAGATCCTGATTCGTAGTGGCAATCCTAACTCAGGCATCCTCACATTTGCATTCCTGTGAGACTGTCAGTTCAGTGAGAATAATCACTTTTGCTTGTTCTTAATGCATGCAGAATATTAAGTACAATACTTTATACAGTTATTGTAAATATATATAGAAGTTATTAAGTACAATACTGTATACAATTACTGTAAATATATATTGAGGGCATTGAGGTATAATACTTTAAACAGTTATTGTAAATATATATAGGTTATTAAGGTACAGTACTCTATAAAATTATTGTAAATATATAGAAGTTATTTAGTACAATACTTTATATAATTTTTGTAAATATATCAAGGGTATTAAAATACTATACTCTCTGCAGTTATGGCAAATATATATAGGTGATTAAGTACAATACTTTATAAGGTTATTGTAAATATATATACGTTATAAAGGTACAGTTCTTCTTCTTTGTCCACTTATTCCTGGGAGGGTCATGGGAGCAGAGTCCTCAAGTACTCCTTCCAGCTCGTCCTGTCAGAAGCAACCATCTCCAAGTGAGACCAGCCAAGCTCATGGATGTTATCCAACCATCTTGCTCACGTTATACCACTGGGTCTTCTGCTGGATGGTTTTGCCCATAAAATCTGTCTTTCTTTCCAGAGACATTCTAACCACATGCTCGTAATATTGGAGCTGGGATCTTTCAATTTGGAGAAGTAGCAGCTCTACCTGGAGCAATTCTCTGATCTCCAAGCTATGGAGATTGCAAAGCCAGCTCCTGCAATTCTTGCACTTAATTCAGCCTCTTGCCTTCCATCATTTGTGAACGTGACCCCAAGATACTTGAATGTCTCCACTTGATTCAGTGGAACACCACTCACTTGTAGAGTGCACTGCACTGGCTTCTTGGAGGGGATGAATGTTTCAGTCTTCGCAGCACTAGGTTTCATTCCTTCCATGCAGCACTTAGCAGCAAACCTACCAAGTGTATGTCAGGGGTGACCTTCTGATGAGTAAAGTAATACCATGTCATCTGCAAATTTCAGCCAACTGATGCTATGCTGGTTCTGCGACAAAAACCACACTATGCATCAGCTAGCTTGGATATCCCTATATCTCTTTGCCATACACTTAGCATAGACTTTACGGGAGAGGCTTAACAAGGAGATCCCTCTATAATTGGAGCAATCTCTTTCACCCCACGTTTTTAAAATAGGGATTATCACTGCTGATTGCTATTGTTTCAGTGCTTTTCCAGAGATCTTGGCCACCCAGCTCACACCAATCATCTATAGAATACCTTTTCTATTTAAGGCTTTTAACATTGCTCTTTGGTGGCACAAATTGATGCACTAAGCAGAGAGTCTGAATACAGATTCTTCCTTGATGAAGTCACTGCAGCATTAGATATTGTTAAGACTGAATCATATATCCCGATGAGAGACTTCAATGCATATGGTGGTACTGACCACGTGACATGCAAAGGAGTGATTGGAAGGAATGATGATCCCAATCTAAATATGAATGGAGAGGCCTTAGACTTCTGTTCTAGTAATGAGCTATATATTATGAACACCTTCTTCCAAAGTTATCCATAAATATACATGGTATAAGAAGAATCAGGGACAGAGATCAATAATCGATTTTGTTATTGTCTCTGATCACTTCAATGATCATGTTAAGAGAGGGACTGTGTTGTCAACTGATCACCATCTACTTATCTGCAACTTGAGACTGCCTAAAGCCAAGAAAGCCCACAAAACTGACAAGTCCTGGTCAACCTACAGGATAAAGTGAGAAGCACTGGTGGATAAGGAAATCAGGACCAGGTATGAAGATATTACATCCAAAGAAAACTGAGCAAACTGAGGATGTTTAAATGGAGTAGAGCAGTTTCTGCTTCAGCTGTTAAATACTGTGGATGAAAGTTGCTTGGTGTAGCGCCAGGTGGCAGGAGGTCCCCTTGGTTCAATCAAAGATTCAAAGATGTCAGCTGAGCAAAGAAAGAGGCACACAAATCTTGGCTTGGAAATAAGTCCTCCTTACACTTGTGGTACAAGCAGGCACAAAAAGCTACAACAGAGACAGTAAAGGCATCCAAAGTTAAGATATGAGATGACTTTGAGGTTGAACTGGAATATGACTTCAGATCAGTAAATAAAGCAGTTTGGCAGCCATCTGCTGACTTTGTAATAAGAAGTCCTAAGTACCTGCTATCAGGAATGTGTCTGAGTTTCTCCTCTCCTCAGGAACGTGCATCTTCACGAGGTGGAAAGAATACTTTGCTGACATCCTAAACCTAGTCACAACAGCATCTTCTGGTGTTCATGAGGTGCATCTAGGAGCAATGGTAAATGTACATAGGATATTAAGATACTATACTTTATACAATTATGGTAAATATATATAGGATATTAAGATACTATGGTATGAACCTGTAACTCCTGGGGATGTCATCTTCTATAAGGCAAAGTTAACTTCGGTGGGATTTTAACTCAGACCATAAAGGGTCGTAACTCTTTGCTGCAAAGCATGGCGTCCGACCCTCTACCGATACTGCCAATCCACTGCCCTTATATTATATTTAATGGTGGTGGATTAGCAGTATCAGTAGAGCATCAGACACCATGTTTTGTAGCATAGAGTTATGGCCCTTTACGTTCTGAGCTCAAATTCCAATGAGGTTAAACTTTGCCTTTCATTCTTACGGGATCAATAAAATAAGCATCAGTACTGGAGTAATTGCTGGCCTTGTGCCAAAATTAGAAACAATTATATTTAGAATATCTTTTAGTTTTGTCTTTCTTTCCACTGATCAAGGCTTTAAGTACCTATTATTTTCTTAATTCTTTATGAAGAACGACTGAAAATGTTAATAATATTGCTTGATATTATTCATTTGGTGAAGCTTTCTTAGATTTGTCAATCTTGTCACAATCCCACATAGCAATAGTGAGGTCTTGTTTCTTCCTTAGGGAACTGGTCAATGAAGGTTTTCGGCTGGACAGCCAACCCATATATATTTATGACATAGTGTCCACAGGAGTACATAACTAATGAGTTCTGGCTTAACTCTCCAGCCATGATCTGCAAAACACATGTATCTATCTCGAATGACACCAGTGATTGCAAAAAGATTGTGGTAAACTCTTTGTATGAGATTTGTAGAATGGCCTGTAATACAGTTTCAATAGGTGTACATCACTAATGAGCTTTTGTGTAGCTCATCAGCTATATTCTGTAAAATACATGCATCTTTCTCTAATGACATCAATGATTGCCAAACAATCTTTTTTTGGTCTGGTGCCTCTTTCTAGGAGGTGTTGATAATGACCCTTTTTTAAGAGTTAGCTATAAGTTGAGTTCTGTTTTGAAATAGAAAGAGTGAAATGCAGACAAAACATACCTAATATCCTCTCTCTCTCTCCCCCTCTCTCTCGCTCTCTCTCTCTTTCTCTCTCTCTCTCACACACACACACACAGGGCAAATATATCTGCTAAATGTTTTTCTTAAATTGTCATCTTTCAATTGGTTTTGGTAGTTCTGAAGAAAAGGGTCATGCCCATATCAGTGACAGGTCTTCTGAGACAAATCTAAATGTGGGTGGGGAAATTAAAACAGTTCCATTATTTAAATAGCTGACCCAGGGGTTATGTTCTTTTCACTAATAATCACTTGACCCTTTTGTTATTATATTTTTAATGAAAGACAGTGCCTATAATTTGAAAAATAGTCAAGCATTTGGAGGGATTTAGAAATCTGTCTATCTATTTACTCATTATTATGATAGTCTTTGGAATACAATTTAATAAAGCTTCTTACATAAAATTTTGGTGGAAGTTGTTTAATAAATATAAACACTTTAAAAGTTTTGTTAACATTTTCCTAATAAAGGGTACTGCTTATGATTTTGAAATAGTATATAAAGTAATCAAGAATTTGGAAGGATTTAGTCATGTAATTAGTTAACATTTTCATTATTAAGCTGGTGTTTGGAATGTAACTTAACAAAGTTTCTTACATAAAATTATAGTAAATTTCTAGATAGTGTAAACACATTAAATAAACAAATTTGTTTAGAATCAGGGGCAAATTCAGGCGGTTTTTGTATCAAAAGGGTTAAACATTAAATAGATAGGTAAAGAAATGCAGGATTTAGTAGGATGTTACCTATGGCATATGGATCAATTGGCTACTAATTTATCTCACATGTTGAAAATATGATCTAAGAAGTTGTTTTATTATCCTCTCTTTTTTAATGAATTCATAGATAGTGGAATCAGAAAGGTTTCTTTGTAAGGAACCTGTTTACAATCTCATTTCCAGGAAATTCTTTAAAAAAATACAATCAAGAAAATGTGGTTCTGCTAAGTATTACTCCCATCATCACTATTACCAGAAAATATAAAATACCTTTAAAAAAATGTTCATTTGAGCTGATCTATTCACATTTAGTATGAAGCCATCAAATCGACATCTTCACCAGCAATTATTATATCATATTCATAATTTAGTATTTCAGCAAAGGAAAAAAAATTAATAAACAAGGCGGTTTCCCAGCATGGCCGCAGTCTAATAATTGAAGCCAGTGAAAGAATGGTATTTTTTGTGTTTTTTTTTTTTAAAAAACCTCATTGAATTAATGTTGATTTTTTTTTTTTTTAGCAAGAATTTTATTTAAATCACCAATACTATCATATTGTAACTGTTTATTATTTAGTTTACATAAAGTAATTGAAGCATAACAATCATCACCCATCACTTGTTTTGTCTTCACTTATTGAAGTGCTTTTGATTATTATTTTCAGGAATGAAAGGTTTAGGACATTACTTTATATATATATATATCTAAATATATATATATAGATTTGAGTATGTGTTGGTTAATTACTGACACTTCAGTATGCAGGGTAGAGCACTCAACGAAGTGCGCAGGTGGGTTTGTTTACTCCGGAGTAATTTAAAAACAAGAAATGTTAGTCAAAAGGTTAAAATTAACTTTATGTGACCAGTGCTTTGAGAAAACAACACCATACTTCAGCACTGAGCATATAAAATATTGAAATAACAGAGATAAACTTTATTCCATCGTTATGTTTTTCTGTTTTCCCTGTTCAAATTCTAGCTGTCTGATGAGGTCATAGCTGTTGCATAATGGTTATCACCGAAATATATGTAACAGCGAATATGAATAAACAAAGTTAATTTTAGCCTGTTGACTTACACTTCTTGTTTTTATATATATATATATATATATATATATATATATATGTGTACTCCTCTGGACACTTTACTGCCTGCCTCTGTAGCTGATGACAGCCAGCGGAAGTCCTCCATTTTTGCTCCATTAGTTTAACAGCTCTCTCTATATTGTAAACTTTAAAAATATTTCTTTCCTACTGCCCGCCATCATTACTACTACCACCACATACAAGGATATAACCTTTGGCCTCCATCACTTTTATTTATACCATATATTATTTATCCCTGAATCCTTGTATTATTTCTCATGTTTTCAACTATATCATCATTTTAAAAAATATATTTACATATATAAATATATATAATACACATCTGTATATATATATATATATACATGTATATATATATATATATATATATATATATATATATTTTTTTTTACCTGTTCCAGCCATCCAGCTGAGGTCATGTATATATATACATAATACATATATGTATATGTATAAATATATATATTAATGTATGTGTATGTGTGTAAATAATATACATACATATATATATGTATAATACATACAAATAAAATCTATACCTCCAAGAAATTCCCCGTATTATTATGGTAGAACTGTTAGAGCCACAGAAGAAATATTTGGAAATGTTACTCTTGGCTCTTAACTTTCCAACTTCAAATCCCACTGAGGTCAACTCCACCTTTCATACTCCCAGGGTTGATAAAATAAACTACCAGTCAAATGCTAGATCGATTTAATCAACTTTCATTCTTCTCCCCAAATTACTGGCTTTGTGCCTTAACAGAAACCATTATTATCATTATTATTAAGGGCGGTGGATTGGCAGTATCGGTAGAGGGTCGGACGCCATGCTTTCCAGCATAGTTATGTCCCTTTACGGTCTGAGTTCAATTCCTGTCGAGGTTAACTTTGCCTTTCATCCTTACGGGGTCGATAAAATAAAGCACCAGTAATACACTGGGATAATTGCTGGCCTTGTGCCAAATGTAGAAACAATTATTATCATATTATTATTATCATTATCATTATAATTATTATTATTATTATCATCATCATCATCATCATCATCATCATCATATTATTATTATTTTTTCCCCCTATATCTGCATTTAAACTATCATCACCCATTCTAATTATCAACATAACTGTTAATTTGTGATATTAGTGACTAGCGTGTGTGTGTACATGGTGTATGTTTGTAATATTAGAAACTAGCATGTGTATGTATGTGTGTACATGGTGTATGTATGTGTGTACATGGTGTATGTTTGTGTGTACATGGTGTATGTTTGTGTGTACATGGTGTATGTTTGAGCTTCTGTGTATATATCTGTGCGTGTCTGAAGGGAGGAAATAAAGACAACAATAAATAAAAAGAAAAATAAATATTAAAAATTCCATTAGTTAAGAAATATATTTATTTCCACCTAAACCTATTTGTGTATTCTCTCTCCTCATACATTATTATCATTATATATATTCCAGAGTTCTCAGCTACATCTTCATTAATCAGTTCTTAATTAATTAAAAACCAAAAGAATGGATATTTTGTGCCATACATTAAAAAAGTGAAATCATTTGTTTTGACAGTATTTGTTCTGGCTTTTTCCTATTTGGTTTTCTTCTTTTTGGGGTCAGTAAATAAAGTACCTGTTCACAATGGAAGATTAGTGGAATTGTTAATGCATCAAACATTAAAGCATGATAGTATCACTTTTGACCCTTTGCATCGGGAATTTGCCTGTGACTACACTGGCGCCAAGCTGTATCGGCCTTTGCTTTTCCCTATACTTTTTTATCTAATTGTTCAACACTTCAAAGCATTTATCTATTTTTATATAATTTTCCAACATTCCAAAACATTCATCTATTTTTATTTCATTTTTCAATATTTCAAAACTTTCATCTGTCTTCCTAAAAAAAATAAAATAAAAAACAACAAAACCATCCTCACCTTTTCCTATGTTTTAAAGTTATTTCTATATTATGTTTTATCTTCTTCCTTCTGAAATCTAGGTTCTACCCTATGTTCTAAGTTTTCTACGTTTATTTCCTGTTTTATCAGTTCTGTACATGATATCTTACATAACAATATGATGTAACGTTCTCCATATTCTGAACACAATCTCCTCAATTCTACTCTTCCCTCCTCTTTCATGACGTATAAATATTCAGTTTTGGAAGCATTTAGTAATATAACTAACTTTGTAATTATTAAGCTTGGAAAGTAACTTAACAAACGTCCTTAAAAATAATTATGATAGAAGGTGTTTAAATAAATATAAACACTTCAAAATAAACATTTTTGACTCACAGAACCAGGGCTGGTTTCAGCTGATTTGATATAAAAGGAATCTACTAATATTATTATTATGCACTGGGTAATTACTGGCCTTGTGCGAAAAGTAGAAACAATTATTATTACTATATAGTTATGTCCCTTTACGTTCTGAGTTCAAATCCCACTGATGTAAGTTTTGCCTTTCATCCTTACAGGGTTGATAAAATAAAGTATCATTAACACACTGGGGTCGATTTAATCGATTTTTCCTGCTCCCAAAATTTGTTGTCCTTTTGCTTAAATCAGAAACCATTATTAATATATATTATTTCGATATTGATTTATCAATATTATTTGTAAAATTTTAAATAATTTTAAATTAGTAACAATTATATATATATATATATATATATATATATATATATATATATATATATATATATATATTGTTATACTTTGGGAGGGTCATGTTGCTAATAAGAAACACACGCATAAACACACGTATAAATTTCCGGTTGGTGGGTTGGTTCCACAACCGGATGGTTGTTCATATGTCAAAGTTCTTTCGTCACACATTCTGTGACCTCTTCAAAAGAAAAGAATCCCCAGTCACTGAAGTGGTCACAGAATGTGTGACGAAAGAACTTTGACAATATATGAACAACCATCCGGTTGTGGAACCAACCAACCAACCAACCAACAGGAAATTTATAAAATTTATAATAAATTGAAGTGAAAGCAACTGGTGCATGTTTTTCTTATTGGCAACATGACCCTCCCAAAGTATAACAATATCGGTTTCAACACACATTTTCAGATAAAGAATCTTGCTAAACAAATTCAGAAACGAAATATATATATATATATAAATTATGCATACAAACTAATCGAGAAGGAGAGATAAGAAATTAGTTCTGAGAATTATATATAATTATCATCTGTATGTGCAGAATACAGATATGGTTTCCGAAACAATTGTTAGCCATTAAATATATTTGTTCAAGAATTTGGTATTGTTTTCTCTAACATTTAATTTATATATATATATATATATATATATATATATATATATATATATATATATATATATATATATATATACATGTAGGTAATGATAAAAAGAACTTATTAGACCTGATCTACCTGTTTCAGTTACATAAAGTAAGTTGTAACCTTAGAATAATTACAGAGACCTCATTTGAACCAACCAGGAACATGCAAAAGCTACCTTTTTTATGCACTGGTGTGACTGGATTTTTCCTTGTCTTCCTTTACAACACTTGTCTAAATTAGATTGCATCCATACACATGCATACATACATACAGATACAATAGTTAGAAGATAAATAAGTCAGAGACTAATAGAGACTACTAGAAACTTTTCAACAGATTTCCTGAGTCTTGTTCTCAATATATTCATTGTGTATTTAAGAGTATTGCCCTTATTGATTTAGTATTCATATTTTTTATTATATCTTGGTTTAAAGTTCAAAAGGTTTAGTAAGTTTCCAGTTATATATATGTTGAGTTTTCTTCATTTGTGTGTGTTTTTTGGGTCTTTTACTTTTAACATAGTCTTTATGGTTACACAAAAATTTAGATGCTTACTATAGAAATGTAATAATTACATAGTTGACAGTTATTTTGTTTGACTTGTTTGTTTTCTTGTTAGTTTTAAAAAAACATTTAATCCAATTTGTTTAAAAATTTCATTATAAATTAAATAATACCTTACATTATTTTCTAACATGTCTTATTTAAACATGTATTGTTATTAACTCCTATCATTTTATGCTATTTCTCAAATGTTTTTTGTTTAGAATTATCTGATATTAGTTGTACATAGTGTTAAATTCTTTTAAAATTATATCTCTCTATCTATATATACATACTAAAAAAACTTATATATATATACCTAAAAATATATATATATACATAAATATACATATTATATATATATATATATATATATATATATATATATATATATATATATATATATATATAATCTTTTCATCTATATGTTAATACGTTGTATTATTTATTCAAAAATATCTATTTTCAGGATATTGTTTGATGTTTAACTCCTCTGAAATGGTCACTTAATAAGTTCTAATGACTTATTCTTGGTTATTCACATCTTAAACATTTTTTCCTCACCCATATCTTAACATACAGTTTTAGCTTATTAAAATAAACAATACATGTTCTATGTAAAACTAACTCAATACGTATTTTATTTGGTAATGTAGTTAGGGGAATTATTTTTAGTGCTGCAATATTTAAATTTATAGATTCATAAATTTTGCATATATATATATATATATATATACACATACAGAGAGAGAGAGTCAGTTCCTCAACAAATTAGCAAACCATACTTTCTGTTAATTTGTTGTGGAACTAACTCTATACCAAACTCATCCTTTGGACTGAGTGCTCTACAACTTCAAATATAACCTCCTGGTTTTTCCCACTATATATATATATATGTATATGCAGTAGGCAGTACATCATTGCATCATTTATATATATATATATACACACATCCATATATATATATTCATTATTATGGCTAAGTGATGAGTGTTGTTACTCTGGAGTTTCACCTATGCAGTCATAGGAACATCTAGTGATTCTATGAGTGTATAAGTGAAACTCCAGGTTAACAAGACTCACCACTTAGCCATAATAAAGAATATATTAACTTCACTCAACTGGCAAAAATGAGTTGTACCTGTAATACAAAAGCTCTCCTTGTTGCACACTGTATCATACTGAATCTCCCTAATAATTGCATTATAAGTACATATATCTATGGAATTCTCAACCACTTGCAAGATAATTTCATGAGCTGACTGTTGTCAGAACTGACACTAGTCAAATACCAACATGGAATTTTCTTTGAAAAAACTTTATAAATTTTAAATTGTGAAAGATAACACTTTTAGATCTTTGGAACTCATCATATATTACACATAATTAAACCTTCCATTACCATATTTTTAATGTGAAGGCATGTAGTGTAGTGGTTAGAGAATTGGATTTGCAACTATGAGATTGCGTGTTCAATTCCCGGACTAGCCGATTGCATTATGTCCTTGAGCAAGACACTTCATTTCACATTGCTCTTTCTGCCAGGAGTTGCGACTGGTAGATAGTATCAGAAATGGAAAGACCAATGGAAACATTATTTTCTTGGTCTGATTTGATGAGTTCTACCCACTCAGTAAGCGAATGAGGTCTGGAATCTTGTCAATTGTTTCCGATATATACAGCCTATCTTATTTTTTATGACAAACACTGCCTATGGTTGTTAGTTAATTTTTAAAATAATCAAGAATTTGGAAGGATTTAGAAAATAATTCATGTTTTCATTAATTAGCTGATATCTGGAACATCGTAAAGATTGTTATATAAAATTATGATGAATATATCCATGCTTTAAGACAGTGCTGTATCAGAGAACTACATGCTTTAGATATTTGATGTCAAAAGAGTTAAATTTTTGAGCTTTTGCCTGAAGAATTTAGGGGAAATGAAACAAGACTATTTCATAACCCATTCTAATAATTATTGTCTGATTATCAGTTAAGAACTGAAACACTTACTTGAGCAGGGCTTCTTCTTTGAAGACCTTCTGCTGTCCAGCTCTCTTGAGAGCTTCTTACCATTGTAAATTAAGTTATGCCTAAGGACATCCTAGTTTCTATTTAAATGACTACACTTAACCCACTATCATTGATAGATTGGGAAGAGAAGCTAAATTAATCCTGATGAAGTCTTAACCATTTCATAGAAGCAGTGGCAATTACAGACAGTTTGGTATCAAAAAGATTTTTAAAATTACCCTAGTCAGCTACACATTCATTCCAAACTGCTAAAAATTCTCCACCAAGATTAAATATAGATGTGTATTTATAAAATAGTTATAGGGTAATATCTATTACGGAATGTCATCACTTTTTCAATCTACAGGGAAATAAATTTGACATGCTTATATATGAAAATGCATGGCTTAGTGGTTAGAGTGTTGGATTCACAATTGTGAAGTTGTGAGTTGGATTCCTGAACCAAATGGTGTGTTGTCCCCTTGAGAAAGACATTTTATTTCATGTTGCTCCAGTTCACTCAGCTGTAGAAATGAGTTGTGATGTCACTGGTACAAAACTGTATCAGCCGTGGTCTTTCACTTGGACATCAGTGACATTGAGATATTGTTTTTAACAACCCTCACATCATCATACTATCTCACTTCTCAAACATTTTCTAAACTTGTATAATTTTGTGCTGGTCACTATTGAGACATCTGGTGTCCTCAATTACTGCACTGCTCTATCCCTCTTCCAAATTAGTATGAGAGCATCATACCTGATGAATGAGCCCCTAAAGTGGAATGAAAGATGCAGCAGGTATCTCTGGCTATTCTCAGCAGCAACACTTTTACTCTCTTGTCAGCAAAGCACAGCTAAGATATGCTGTCCTGCTGAGGTTTCTTTTTTTAATTCTTTTTTGCACATCTTTTTCTTATAACATTATTAGTACTGATGATGCTTTGGGATCACTGGCTTAGGATGACCTCGGCATTGTCAAGCAAGAAGAAGAAAAAATATTGAGTAGGATATAGTCAAACAGTGTTGGACCTGAAATACAGGGCTTGCAGGTTCAATGTATTAAGTTTCCAGTAGTAGGGTATAGTCCAAAATATATTTCTTGTACATCATTCCTTATCATTCTTTGTAAATGTAGATAAAAGTTAGTAAGATTCTATAAGGTCTGAATGTCTTATCATTACCATAATCCTAATGAAAGGCACTGCCTATGATTTTCAGATTAATGTTGAAAATAATTAAGAATTTGAAGGATTTGGTAATATTACTAATTTTTTCATTATTAAGCTGGTATTTGGAACATAACTTTTCAAAGGTGTATATATAAAATTCTGATGGAAAGTTTTTAGATAAATAAAAACACTTTAACATAAACCTCTTTGTATTGAAACCCTATGGGTTATTTTAAGTGGTTTTGTATCAAAATCGTTCAACTGCTCTTTTTATCTCTGTCCATCTTCTTTGTCTTTATTCTTTTAGAGTTTCTGTTCTTGTTTTTAATATTCAGTCCTCTGACAGTTATTATTTCACCCTTCAGATACCATATGAAAGACACTGCCTATAATTTTCAAATATTCTTGAAAATTATCAAGAATTTGGAAGGATGTAGTAATACAAATAACTTCATTGGTATTAGGATGATGCTTGGAACATAATAAAGGTTTTTACATAAAATTATGTTGGAATATTTTTAGATAAATATGAAGATTTTGAAATAGGCAGTCTCATATTACAGGTGGTTTGGTATCAAATGGGTTAAAACAATAAATAATATTTTCTCTCTGTAAGATGTTAAAATTTGGTCTTGTATTACTATTCTTTTCTTTGACTATTCAAAGTATCTTTACAAACCTTTCTACATCACTACCATCTTTCCTTTTCATACCCACTGTAATTACTGCTACCGCTTCTTTCCATTTTCATATGTCAACTATACTTTAGACAACACAGTACAAGTCACTTTCTGCAGTTTTTATCTGCAAAGATATTTCATTTTAATATTACTTTTTATTTTCAATGCTAGTTACTTTTATCACATACACTGTAATATGAATATTCAATTGATTTCTATCTCTTTACTATCTTTCAATTATACTCATAATATGTTCCTCACTGATGAAACTTTAAAGTTATGTATTTTTTTAACAAATTATAGAAATTTAATCTTTTTCAGATATTTTTACCCTTAATACTAATACTTAGAAATTATTGATAGTATTATTAGTTATTTAATTGTTTGAACCCTGCCCACCCCCTCCCCTTGGGCAACTGCATGAAAATCAGTAAAACAAAAAGAAAAGATGTTTGTAAATGAAACCAGATAAAGAAGTTAATAGGTGTACAGACTTGACAAAAATGACATCACTGCTTTACTGAAGATCTCAGGTTAACGCAATGATGTAAAACTATTGCTGAGTTGTATAGAATATGGTGTAAATAACAGTAGTTAACAGAAGTGTGTGACAGGATACTAGGTTGGTGGCATATACTCAAACATTGTTGGTACCTAAAAAACAGTTGGTAAGATATAGTCATTGTTGGTACCTGCAAAACTGGATTAGTAGGGCATAGTCAAACATTGTTGGGTTGGTGGAAAATAGTCAATCATGGGATGGTAGGGCATAGTCAAATATTGTTGGTGCCAGAATACTACCATGGCAGGATATAGTTAAATATTGTCAGTACTAGAATACTAGGTGAGATATAGTCAAACATTGTTGGGTTGGTGGAATATAGTCAAACATTGTTGGGTTGGTGAGATATAGTCAAACA
>OZ024743.1:312753791-312761291 GCA_964016885.1 Eledone cirrhosa | reverse complement strand
TATATATATATGTATATATATATATATATATGTATATGTATGTATATATATAATTGTATATGTGTGTGTATATATATATATATATATATACACACACTTGTATGTATTTGTATATATATATATAACAAAAGAAGTGTGGTAAGGAACCAGGTGTACCATAATGCACCAAAGTACTCAATACTATGGGTAGTAGAGTGGGTAATAGGAAAAGAGTCAGGACCCCGACGGCTGAGCTCCGGCCGTTTAGGCAGTTATATAGCTGTCAAAACAGCCGGAGCTCAGCCATCGGGGTCCTGACTCTTTTCCCATATATATATATATATATTTGTTAAACTGTTGGATTTCTTATGTTTTCTCTAATTGTAATCTGCCTGTTCATTTTACATGGGTACTGCAGTGCTATGAACGAATCAGTGTGATATGCTCCAAGAGTAATTTCCAGTCATGGTTTTGGCAGTTGTAGAGCAGTTGCATAGATAGTGAAATCGATAATTCACGTTGGCCTCTGTCAACAAATCGATTTAAATTCTCTACTTATATATATATATATATATATATATATATATACACGCATACATATGATGTAATATTAAAATTAAATATATGTTTTAATAATTTACCATCCAATTGATTATATTTATAATTTATATATAACAAAATCTATCCACTTTGTGTTTCACAGTTTTGTCATTCACTTGTTTTTAAACCCTTTTACCATATTTTTCATGAAATATACTGCTCAAATTTTTCAAATAATTTTGAAAATAAAGAAGTTTTAGTGATTTAACAACTTTCTCATTATTTAGTTAGTTGGTATTTGGAGCATAAAATCTTTTACATAAAATTTTGATGGAAGGTTTATAGATTAATATAAACATTTTAAAACAAACAGAGGTAGTTTAGTATGAAAAGAGTTAATGTTCTATTCTTGTAGTATTGTTACAAATATGTTACCTAGTAGTAATTCTGATGTTGTTTGCTGTCTTTTTTCAGTTGATTATTAGATATGCGAGGTAATATATGAAATTGACTCTTTTGTGACCATTTCCTAACGATCTACACTTTATTTCAATTAATTAATGAAGAAGCTTTCAGGATTTACTAAAATTATTAATTATTTCATTGCTAAGATAGTAACTTAATATAACTAACTTTCTCATTATTAAACTAGTGTTTAGAACATAACTTACCAAAGGATTTTACAAGGAATTATGGAAAGTTTTTAGCTAAATATAAATCATCATCATCACTGTTTAACATCCATTTTCCATGCTAGCATTGGTTAGACAGGTGACCAAGTCTTGTTCATACAGAACTGTTTCTGTCTTGGTTTCTATGGCTGAATGTCCTTCCTAATGCCGACCACATTTAAATACTTTAACATAAACAGTTTAATATCATAGAAACAAGAGTAAATTAAAAAAGTTTAATATTAAATGGGCTAATTAGGCTTTAAACTTTCTGATATCAAACTGACTGAAACTGCACTGTTTTATTTAAAGTGTTTATATTTATCTAAAACCCTTCCATCATTGATTATATTATGAAGAACCTTTGTTGAGTTATATTTCAAACACCAACTTCTTGAGTCACCCCTCTTTTGAAGGTGAAGCATTCATTTTGATTTTTCTAATGGCTAGAATATATGTGGCTCACCATGCCTGCATAAATATCCATGCCATTGATGTTGTCCAAAGGAAAGCCAATGGCCAAGACAGCTTGGTACCAGTGATGTTGTATTTCATTTCTCAAGTGCTCATTCTACTGGAGCAACATGAAATAAAATATCTTGCTCAAGGACACAATGCATCAAACTCACAACCTCATGATTGCAAGCCCAATGCTCTAACCTTTAAGCTATGCAACTTCACACCAAATTAATAATGAGAATTTGTTATATTACTAAATTCATCTATATTTTTTACTGTTTCAAATCTTTGGAGGTGTAGGTAGCAATGAATGGTAGTATATTATAGATAATCACTCAAGAGGATATAGAGAATATAGAGAATATAAGATTTGTCTATTATTTACAAGGAGTTTATTACCTTATTTGTATAGTCTAGTCTATCATATAAATATTTATATGATATTCATAAACAGTGATTGATGGACTCAGTATGGTTGAATTAGAGTAATTTATTCAAAAAATGATTTAGAAAGGGTATTTATCCAAGTCATCTCTCCCACCTTCACTTTCTCCTCTGCCTCTTCCTCAGTCTCTTCCTTCTCCATCACTTCCTCCTCTTTTTTTTTTTTTACTCTTTTACCACCCCCTCTTCCTCCTCCTACTTCTCCTCTTCATCATCATCACAATCATCTCCTTCATAATTTTTCTGTCTGCTTTTCTTTTTTTTTTTTTTTTTCCTGTCTGCATGTATTGGATAGATTATATATGACAATGCCTCACCCTTTGTCACATTACTTTGTCATCTTCTTTCTGAGGTTCAGCATTCTGACATCAGCTTTCACCACAGTTGCCTAAGTCATCTTCAGTCTTCATCTTTTACACTTTGCTTCCATTTGGATCACCTGGTAATTCTTTACCCACTTTTCTTTATCCATACATACTACATGTCTGTACCAGTCCAATATTCTTCCAGCTCATCTGTCTCTTGACATTAAATATTCAACAAAACATACTTGATTCATTTCTTTCCAGCCTTTGCACATCCTCTACATTCAATACTCATGGTACTGTGTTACATTGTACTACAAGCACAAGCATCATGCAATCTACTATTCATTCAAGGAGAAAATTCCTTTATTATCAGCAGAAGATGTGTGATAAATCCATAAAAAAAAAAGCCCCTTCTATCATAATTGACATAGTATATTATTTCTATTTGAAGGTGAGGCTAAACCTCTAAATAATTATAATATTCAAATGATATTTTTAAAATGTTATTCTTTGTAAACAAAGAAGGTATGTAGCCAAAATCTCAGACTCGAGAATATAAAGTTAATTTAAAGAATGATATGCTCATGTGCGGTGACGCTATAAAATAGGGTGAATACACTTGAAAGATGGTATCTGGGAGATATGGGATTCAATTCCTCATAGCAGTTAATGGCAACTTCTTTTTCCATCTTTTAAGGGTTTTCCCCCTATTTTATAAGCTATTTTATAGCATCTCTGCACTTGAGCACATCATTCTTTATATTAACTTTATTCTTTTTGTTATTATATTTTTAATTTTTGGACATAGCATGGTCAAATCGTTAAGAAGGTTACTTCACAATCATAAGGTCCAGAATTCAGACCCACTGTTGACTCTGGCAAATGTCATTTACGATAGCCTTGGGTTGACCCAAGCTAAGTAAGTGAAATTCAGCAGACAGAAACCTTGTTATTCACTGTGCCATGCCAAAATATCCATCAATGCTCTTTTGTTGCATTCACTTTCTCATCATTCTTTATGTCACATCTAGATTTTCTATCAAATACTCTCTATTTTCACTCCTGTTTGGATTCTGGGTGTATCCAGTTTAGAAAAAGTACACTATGTGCTTGCATGTTGTATGAGGTGACTAGAAAGGTATCTATCTCTAAATCATTGCCTTGAGAGGATCTAATGATACGTATGTAACCTGTCATGGAACCCACAAGGCTAACTCCTGCTTTAACAGGGAAAATAGCCTTGTATTCATTCTTCTTCAGAATTGCATTCTTCTGAAACTCTATCTATTCACATTTCCCTATAAACAAATTCTTTCCTGTAGTTTTTGTTCTAATCTCAAATCATGCCATGATCAAATTGATCTTTCATCAATTCGAGGGTCAATAAATACCAGTCAAGTACTAAGGTCAATTTTATCAATAAGATACATGCCCTCAATAATCAAATACTGGGGTCAATTTAATTGGTTGTGCCCTCCTCAATAATCTGTGATCTTGTGCACATGTTAGGAATCAATTTCTTAGAGTTATATTCTAATAAACCTATTAATTGCTAATATTATTATTTACATAAAATTTTGATCTGTGTAATCTCAGTGGTCTTCAGGTATCAAACTCCAGTTATATATATTCTGGAATTTGAATTAAATCCACAAACTTTCATTTTGTATCAAAGGATTTTAGTGCTTGTCTCAGAAATTCAGATAAGTAGAATATATTTTTTTGGTAGAGTTGGTAGTTATAAAAGAACATTTGTTAAGATTTTTCTTGTCTGAGAATCATGATTTGTTATTCTAGCATAATAATATTTGTTTATCTTATATATTTTACTTATTTAAATATGTGCTGTGCCAAACATATTGCCTTTCCTGATTATCATGTCATTATTTTGTTACATATATTTAGTATTGAAATACTTTCATCTAAATACACATATGTATTAGATATATTTAAAGGCATATGAATAAGTATATATATAGTCTTTCTGTGAGTATTCTAAGCTTGAATATGAGCACAGCTACCTCAATACTGATATTAAGAACACTATATACAGATATACTACATGCTTATAGTGATATTGAGGTAGATGTGATATACCCAAAATGTAAAATACTGATGGTGAAATTATATGTGTGTTTATTATACATAAACATATTGTATGTGGCTTCATATATGTCTCATATATGCCTTTATTCTGATTTATGCCCTTAGTGTTATCGCTAATCATATATCTATTTATATATATATATATAAATGTAGCTATATATATATATATATATATATATATGTGTGTGTGTATACATATATATATATATATAAATGTAGCTATATATATATATATATATATATATATATATATCTATATGTGTGTGTGTGTGTATACATATATATATAAATATATACACACAAACAGATATACATATATATATATATGTATATATATATATATATGTATACATATATGTGTGAGTGTATATATATATATATATATATATACACACATACAGATATACATATATATATGTGTGTATATATGTATGTATATATATATACACACATACAGATTTACATATATATATATATATATCATAGATCATAGACAGTTTTTTTTTCCACTAGAAAAATATTTCTTTGGGATAAAATATTTGTACTATCTTTATATAATAGTGCTAGTATCTTTGAGTATTATTTGTAAAATCAGTACACAATTTCTTTATGTAGTGATTTCCAATATTGAAAATAGACCTAAAATGATGGTACGTGTATATATATATAAATATATATATATACCCATACACTCATAGACGCATATATATATATGTGGTCATGAGAGGACTCTATATTGTCAGAAGAGCTATATATTTACATAATATTGATATTACTCAACATCGTCTCTTTCATGCTTGAACAGATTACATTATTTGAGATAATACATGTTTACATCTGTTCAGTTGTGTGTGTGTGTATATATATATATGTGTGTGTGTGTGTTTGTTTGTGTGTGTGTGTGTGTGTGTGTGTGTAACAACAG
This sequence comes from Eledone cirrhosa, assembly GCA_964016885.1. Lineage (NCBI taxonomy): Eukaryota > Metazoa > Mollusca > Cephalopoda > Octopoda > Eledonidae > Eledone > Eledone cirrhosa. The sequence continues at coordinate 312,755,859 of OZ024743.1, read as the reverse complement.
TTCATTGCTTTATGTCTGGTTTTCCATGCTTGCATAGGTTAGACATGTCTTCTCCAATACAGCTTACTTTGACTTGGTGAGTCATTTTGACCTTTTAAGACTACATCAAAAACTGTTATATTCACTTGTGAAATATATCTAAATTGTACAGTCTATAATGTTAAAAGATTTTTGTTACACTTTTCTAATCTGGTGTGTTGAATTTTTTATATATATTTTTGAAATTATGACATGATGGCCAACAGTATGTTTGCTGTTTGAACACTATGTTATGTCTTAATTTCAAAAAAGATTAAACAAAAGCAACACAGAAAAATAAATGCCTGCCTAAACCTTGCTAGCATGGGAGATGGACTTTAAATAAGAGGATGTTAAGTCTTAACTATCTGTAATGAAAAGTGGATATGTGTGTTTAGAAAGCTGTACAATACAATGCAAGTTGGTTAGATTACAAAGGTAACAAGTCAGAAGGGAATTGAAAAAGAAAGCAAAGGTGGGAGAAGGAAAATAATAGAAAAGAAAAGGAAGAATGACTGAAAGTTACCATTGCAATTTAATACTCTTGTAATGGATTAACAGAAAACACCTAAAACTGGTTTAATTGAAATGTTTACAGTAACTTTATTAGTGGACAAACCGTTGTGGAAATTATTAATAGGATGCTATCATAGTGGTGATTTGCACTTTTCAAGAATATCTTGATAAGGTGGTTTCATGTGGTACAGGATGTTAAGTATTAGACTGACATTAATCACAGACACCTAAATAATCTTGCATGTCACAGATTTTCTACAGATACAGTGGAATTCTGTCAAGTGTGACAAAAGTTTATATGTGTGTGTGTGTATATATACATATATATTATATATATATATAAATTTATTATATAATGATAAGGGTTTTCAGTGGTTTTGATCTCGCTTACAATTTGCTCAACAAATTCATTTGGAGCACACGCCTAGGATTAATTGTAAGACAACATTCCCAGCCAGAAGTCTTAACTAAGAAAACAGTGTAATTATTGTATCGACCGATTAACATATGAAAATGTTAAAATACTCACAATTTCATCAATTGTAACAGCCAGTACCCTTCTAGTATAGCACACAAAAATCTGCTGGAATACAAAATATTATATATATATATGTATATATATATACATTAATATATTTAATGTCTGTCCAAAGCCTGGAAGCTCAACAGACTGATGCTTATCCTAGTTTCATTGGCATTAAGTGAGTGAACTAATCCATTGCAGAATTAGCACACAGCTGATTGGACTGGGGCAACAGGAAATGAAGTGTTTTGCTTAAGAACACAATGTGCTGCCCTGTCCCAAAATTGAACCAATAACACAATATTATGATGGTAATTTCAACAACCTAACCACTAGGCCATATGTGTGTATGTGTATGTGTATGTTAAGCACATAGATCCAATATGTGTTAAAACTTATGCAAATTAAGCCCTAATTTTACTGTTCTGTCATATAAACAAAATTGTTGCATTAAAAATCTTGTTTGAAAAAAAGTATTGAATAATCAAATACAAGTATTTACTGTTTTACCTATAGTGATTTCTTGTAAAATTGCTGTCATTTCAGAGGGGTTACATTTTGTGTTCATTGTATAAATCATTTTATATTTCCAACATTACTATATATATATATATATATATAAATGTTTGGAAACAAAGTCCCCATGCAACTTTGTATATCATTGTTAATAAAAGCTGTGTGAGAACTTTCTTTCCAACCCCAAATAGATATGTATATATAATGTTGCTTTTTTTTAAATAATAATATCTGCCATTTGCTTTACCCAAATTGTTGTTCACGTTTTATTGACACAGTGTTATCACTGATATTGTTTTATAATTTCTAGTTTGTCTGGAAAGGCCGAGGCAAAAGCGCAGGTCAAAAGAATGGGAAGGAAGCTTCAAAGCAAGTGGGTCTGCAAAATTAGTTACTGTAGAATGTGATCGAACAAACTGACACTGACTTTTAAATAATTACATGCTGTGTCTGTGTCTATCTCTCTTTATCTCTCTCTCTCTCTCTCTCTCTCTC
>OZ024743.1:312743791-312748791 GCA_964016885.1 Eledone cirrhosa | reverse complement strand
CATTACACTCCCTGTGTATATATATATATATATATATATATATATATATATATATATATATATATATACCCATGCTAGCGCGGAAGATAGATGTTAAACGATGATGATGATATATATCATCATCATCATCATCATTTCATTTTACGTCCGCTTTTCCCTGCTTGCAAGGGTGGGACGGGAACTGATGCTGGCTTGATTTCTACAGCTGGATGCCCTTCCTAACACCAACCTCATTTACAGTGAGTGCTGGGTGCTTTTTTGCCGTGGCACCTCCACGACCACTTTGCAGTAGAATGATAGGGACCCCAGGCCCTATCATCTCATTTCTACAGCTGAGTAAACTGGAGCAATGTGAAATAAAGTGTCTTGCTCAAGGAAACAACACATCACCCGGTCTGAGTATTGAACTCACAACATTTCGATTGCAAGGCCAATGCTCTAACCACTAAGCCATGTGCCTCCATATATATATATGTGTGTGTGTATATATGCATATATTTGTATATATGTGTGTATATATATGTATATATATATGTGTGTATATATATGTATGTATATGCGGTGCCCCAGCATGGACTCAGCCGGATGGCTGGAACGGATAAAAGAGTAAAAGTGTAAATATATATATATACATATGTATATATATATATATATATATATATATATATATATATATATATATATATATATATATACACGTATATATGTATATATATATACATATGTATATATGTATATGTATAAATATATATGTATATATATATATATAGTAATAATAATAAATTTGAAGACTAAAATCCAAAGAGGGCTCAATAAGGATAAATATATATCAAATATATAAGAACCGTAGAGAAAATATTTATTAAAATATTTATTAAAATATATATATATACATACGTATATATATATATATATACATATATACATACGTGGTGAAAGTAGTGATTCTGTGCTTAAACTTTAATCTATTATTTTTAAATATATATATATATACATATATTATATATATATATACATATATATACATATATTATTGGCAACATGACCCTCCCAAAGTATAACGATATATATATATATATATATATATATATATATATATATATATATACGTATGTATATATATATATATATATATATACGTATGTATATATATATATATACATATGTATATATGTATATATATATATATATATATACATACATATGTATGTATATATATATGTGTATGTATGTATATATATAGATATATGTATATATATATATATATATATACATTTGTATGTGTATATATATGTATGTATGTATATATATATATATATATATACATTTGTATGTGTATATATATGTATGAATGTATGTATATGTATGTATGTATGTATATATGTATGTATGTATATGTATATGAACATAGCTAAAACAAAGGCGTTGATAAGTAGAAGAGAGGACAATACTCTGATTCCATCAGGGAAAGGCCATGTTCGATATGTAGGAACTGGCATAAATTCTATAAAATGTACGCAATGCAGATCTTGGAGACACAAGAGATGTAGTGGGATAGCAGGCAAACTAACAGGTAGGGAAAACTGCGTATGCAGTAGATGTACAGGGAAAGTTGGCAGTAGTAATCGATGTGATAGACTCATTTTTCCAATGCAGGTGGGTTCTATAGAAGTGGTTGATAGCTTCCGGTACCTAGGGGATCAGATTAGCATGGGAGAGGGGGGGGTCCGAGGCCATAGTATCTAGAATAAGGACGGGTTGGAAAAAGTTTAGGGAGCTGCTCCCTCTGTTGACAAAGAAGGGTTTCTCACTGCGTACGAAAGGACGGTTATATAATGCCTGTGTGAGATGCGTGATGCTGCATGGTAGTGAGACATGGGCAGCAACTGCAGAAGATATGCGACCCCTTGAGAGAAATGAAGCAAGTATGCTCCGTTGGATGTGTAATGTCAATGTGTGTGAATGACCAAGCATAGACAAGTGGAGAAAGAAACTGGGTATAAGAGGCATAAGTTGTGGTGTGCAGGAGAGAAGGCTGAGATGGTATGGCCATGAGATCCGCATGGAGGATGACCGATGGGTGAGAAAGTCCCAGTGGAGGGAAGACGCAGTAGAGGTAGACCACGAAAAACATGGGCAGGGGTGGTGAGAGCAGATCTCAGATCGCTGAAACTCACCGAGTAGATGACGAAGGACCGTGACAATTGGAGAGATGCTGTGGTGAATAGGACCCATCCAACCCTTGCAAGCAAGGAAAAGCGGACGTAAAGTGATGATGATGATATATATATATATATACATCTAAATACATATGTATATATATACAGGGTGCGGACGATATTTGTTCGCAAGATTACTGTCTATGAAAAAATAACACAGTAGTTTTATTTTTTAAGATTTATTTATCAAACTTGGGTCAGTTTGTCTTCATGACTTGTTCTTTCGATCGCACTCGATAAACCCGCCATTGACCTTGATGACGGCCTCAAGGCGGCCTCGGAACCGGCTACTGGCCTTCGTCACTGTCCCCCGACTTAGGCCCCTAAAGGCACTTGTGATCCTGGCCTTCAGATCATCTTTCGTATTGCAGCTAGATCTGTTGGTGTCTCATTCCACTGCGCCCCACACAAAGAAATCGAGGTGGTTGCAGTCAGGCGAGCTGGGAGGCAAGATGTCAGGTGAAGTGTGGTCAACGAAGTTCTCCGACAGCTAGGCTCGGGTCTTTCGGTTGGTATGGCAGGGTGCTGAGTCTTGCTGCCACACGTACGGCCTACCTGCAGCTACCTGGTCGATCCAGGGCTTTACTACCTTGCTCAGAACGCGGATGTAGCCATCGGTGTTCAGCTTAAGGCCCTCAGAGAAGAAGTGAGGTGGCATGACGTCACCTTGACTGCTGACGACATCTAAGACCAATGTTGTCGCTGGAAACTATGCCTACATGACTCTGGGAACATCTTTAGATGAGACAGCGAGCCACCTGTTGTTCTGGTAGTTGATCTTCTGGTCTTATCTGTCCTCCCGGCGTGGATTCCAAGAAGAACTCTGTGTCTCATCCACAAATTGGAGGTTCAAAATTATTCATAATCAATTATTCAGAAAATAAATGATGAAAATATAGTCACTGTTTTTATGAGGACAAGAGTGACAACGAAAGTAAAAAAAATTTACATAAAATTAGCAGTTGAAAATTGCTAACAAATATAGTCCGCACCCTGTCTATATATATATATATAGAATAAACAAGAATCAAAGCTATGTTAGACCATTTAATTGCTGACAATTGTTTGTTCCAAGCCTAGGCTTGGAGTCTTCGGAGCATTATTAATAATGTTTTTACATATAATCAGCCTCCTATTCTGCTGAAGAGTCATACAGATACATATTGTGGACAACAGTGTGTATATATATATATATATATATATATATGTATGTATATATATATATGTATATATACATATGTATATATATATGTATATATACATATATATATATATATATGTATATGTATATATACATATATATATATGTATATATACATATGTATATATCATCATGATCTTCTTTTAACGTCTATCTTCCATGCTAGCATGGGTTAGACGGGAGTTGTCCCACTTTAAGCAAGGTTGGTCGGGTGACCGTGTCTCACTCATATAGGACTATCTGGCAGGTTTTCTATGGCTGGATGCCCTTCCTAACACCAACCACACAGTGTAGAACTCGGAACTTTTTACCGTGTTACCTACACAGCCACATTACAGTGTGGACTGTGTGTTTTTTTTTGTCGTGACACCTACACAATCTTGATCTCGATCTCATTATCTCATTTATTTGGACTGGATGTTGTGGTACCAAATTTTCAGAGAGAGGGTGGTGTTAGTGGGAGTGGGAGGATAGGGTAGGAGTAGTGGATTGGGGTGTATATTTGGTTAAGAGGTGCCTACTGACTGTAGGTTTCACTTTGTACATAGGCAAGGCGGGTCTTCTGTATTACTGCATAGCGCCAAAGATCTCAGTCCAGTGACATCGTCTTAGAGAGGTACAAGTGTGTAAGGTCGGAATTTATCAAATCGTCCCAGGTTTTTCTTGGTCTACCTACTCCGTAAATACCATCAATTTTGATCGCCCTGCACTTTTTTATACAGCTGTCGTCTTTCATGCGCATCACATGACCATACCAACATAGTCTTTCAAATAAACAGCATCTGATCCCTCTTATTCCTAATTTCTCACTTAGTTCATTTATGCTTTGCCATTTACGTACATTACTATTACACATCCAACGGAGCATGCATGCTTCGTTCCTTTTCAGTCTGCGCAGGTCCTCTGCACGCAATGCCCATGTCTCACTGTTTGTATACAGGCATCATACAATCTGCCTTTCATTTTTAGAGAGAAAATGTTTGTGGCCAACAGCGGTATAAGCTCTCTGAATTTTTTCCATCCCGTTCTGACTCTGGCTACTGTACTTTCAGAGCACCCTCCCCCACTGCTAATATTGTCACCTAGGTAATGGAAAGTATCCACTATTTCTATAGAACCATCTCGACAATAGAAGGAGCTAGTATCCTGTGTGCACTTGCTACTTATTGCACCTGAGCATCGGCCACATATAAAATCTACGTTCTTAGATAGTTTACCTGTGATCCCACTACATCTTTTATGTACCCATAAAAACATTTGGGACATAAAATGGAATTTCTGCCTACTCCGTTCCTACACACTGAGCATGGCCATTTCCCTGAGGGCACCTGTGCCCTATTTTCCTTTCTATAAACTAGAACTTTAGTCTTTTAGACAAGTTAACTTTAAGGCCTTTTGATTACACATCCAACATTTGGAATTTCTTCTCTAATTCAGCCATAGATTCAGCTATGAGAGTTAGATCATCTGCGTATAGGAGTTCCCATGGGCAGCCGGTCTTAAACTCCTCTGTTATAGCCTGAAGGGCAATAATAAATAGGAGGGGGCTAAGGACAGAGACTTGATGAATACCAACTTTT
>OZ024743.1:312678791-312741291 GCA_964016885.1 Eledone cirrhosa | reverse complement strand
ATATATATGGCTTAGTGGTTAGAGCATTGGGCTTGCAATCGAAAGGTTGTGAGTTCAATTCTCAGACCGGGTGATGTGTTGTTTCCTTGAGCAAGACACTTTATTTCACATTGCTCCAGTTTACTCAGCTGTAGAAATGATAGGGACTGGGGTCCCTATCATTCCACTGCAAACTGGTCGTGTAGGTGCCACGGCAAAAAAAGCACCTAGCACTCACTGTAAATGAGGTTGGTGTTAGGAAGTGCATCCAGCTGTAGAAATCAAGCCATAATCAGTTCCCGTCCCACCCTTGTTAGCAGGGAAAAGCGGACGTAAAATGATGATGATGATGATGCTGATATGTATGTATGTATAACTTGATAACAAGTATAGGTTTTGGCCAGTATTGGCCCAGGCCATGTCTAACTTAATAGCACCAACTGGCAAAGTCTTACAAATCAGTGTTTGGGCACCATGGCCCACTCGAGCAGAGAATTATTGTTTAGAATATATATATGCATATGTATGTATATATGTATGTATATATATGCATATGTATGTATATATATATGCATATGTATGTATATATATATATATGCGTATGTATGTGCATATATATATATATATATATATATGGTGGCTGCCAACTCGTTTTCGAGTATGGCCACTACTTTATATCCATGTAGGAGAAACCCTATTGATGCGCTGAACGAGTGTGACTTTTTAGTCCAGCCTGCGACATGAAAACTCTGGCACAAACACTACACTTGTGACAATTATTGACACATAGTGCTGGGCCCATAGTACCATGTGACGACAAGTGCAGAGAGATCTCCAGATATAAAGCAATGCCTGTGCCGTGAAGCTTTTATAGTGAGCAAAGGCACTGCACAAAGCCAGTCCCACTCTCTTAACCAAGATGATATTTATCAAAAAGAAGAACAAGTCAACATCATTGGATACCATCAGGGTTGCAGGTGTTATATCAGAGTTTTCCTTCTCCTAGAATTCTGCCTTGACAAAGGCTAAGGGGTCATCTCTCCCGGTGATTTTGGATGGCCATTGACTCTTAAGAGCTCCTTTGTCCTTTGACAGGTTTTGTTTTTAGTCCTGCAGGATGTCCAAAGTCACCCTCCTCACCAAGAAACCTTGGTGGGGTTGCCAGTTTAGTCGCCAACGACCCGACCATGGGACAGGTTGTACTGGGATACATGTTACCAGTAGCACCAACTGGTGACCTGACAATATATATATATATGTATGTATATATATGCATATGTATATATATATGTATGTATATATATACATATGTATGTATATATATATATATATATATATATATATATATATATATATATATATATATGTATATATATATATATATTATTCAAAATATTAATAAATGAATACGTTCACATAATGAAAATATGTTTTGTTATATATATTTCGGAGGTACTGTGCTGTTTTTTCAGTACGTCCTCATCAGATATATATGAATTGATGTATGACATACCTCAACTGTCTTGATGGTTCAATTCCAGTATTGAAAAAACAGCACAGTACCTCCGAAATATATTTAATAAAACATATTTTGATTATGTGAACGTATTCATTTATTAATATTTTGAATAATATTACTAACTCCAGAAAACTTCATTGTAGAGTGCTTTTAATCTATTGTAAAACTATATTCATTGAGTAATCAATGAATCATATTAATCTTTGGTCATATATATATATATTTACATATGTATGTGTATATATATATATATATATATATATATATATATATATATATATATATATATATATATATATATATGAAAAAGTATGACCCCGACGGCAGAGCTCTAGCCGTTTCGACGGCTATTTCTGGAATAGTCCAGAAATAGCCCTCGAAATGGCTAGAGCTCTGCCGTCGGGGTCATACTTTTTCCTATTTCCCACTCTACTACCCTAAGTATTGAGTACTCTGGTGCGTTATCATCCATCTGGTTCCTTACCACAATTCCTTTGTTATATATATATATATACATATATATATATATATATATATATATTTATACGTATGTATGTATATATATATATTTGTTTTGCTAGATTTTTATATGAAATCATGTGTCGAAACAAATATTGTTATACTTGGGGAGGATCATATTGTAATAATATTGCCACATACAATACAACAGGAAGAACATAATAGCACCACTGACGATGTTGCAGATGTGCAACGAAAGAACTTTGTTAGACTATATATATATGTGTTTATATCTATATTATATCTGTATTTTTGACCGTTGGTCAGTCAATGGTAAACATTGAGGACCGAATGAATTAACTGATATAAAAGATACAGAAGCGAAAACCAACCAAACAGTGAGTGTGTTCCGTTATTAATTCTGGCAATATTATTACAACAATATGACCCTCCCCAAGTATAACAATGTGTATATAAATATATATACATATATGTATGTATATATATAAATACGTATCTATGTGTATATATGTATATATACGTATGTATGTATATATATGTGTGTATATATATATATATCATACGTCCGCTTTTTCCCTGCTTGCAAGGGTGGGACGGAAACTGATACTGGCTTGATTTCTACAGCTGGATGCCCTTCCTAACACCAACCTCATTTACAGTGAGTGCTGGGTGCTATTTTGCCGTGCCACCTCCACGACCACTTTGCAGTGGAATGATATGGACCCCAGTCCCTATCATCTCATTTCTACAGCTGAGTAAACTGGAGCAATGTGAAATAAAGTGTCTTGCTCAAGGAAACAACACATCACCCGGTCTGAGAATTGAACTCACAACCTTTCGATTGCAAGGCCAATGCTCTAACCACTAAGCCATGTGCCTCCATATATATATGTATGTATACACATATGTATATATATATATATATATATATATATATATATATATATATATATATATATATATATATATATATATATATATATATATATATATATATATATATATATATATATATATATATATATATATATATATATATGTATGTATGTATGTATGTATGTGTGTGTGTGTGTGTGTGTGTGTGTGTGTGTGTGTGTAATATACCAATATATTATAATATTGTAGTTAAATCTTGCTACATTTCCATAACTTTAAATACCAAGCTAAATAGAACACTGCTCATATCCTCCAAACAAGTTTCAATTCAGCTGGAAAATAAGTAGTAATATATCTTGACTAAGTTATAGTAATATATACAATATATTAAGGCCTCTCATTTCTGGTCATGGAACCATTTAGAAGACATCATAATTATTATTACCATGAATTAGCATAATCAGTAGAGAGTTAGACATCATGCTTTATGGTATAAAGTTATTTGAGTTCAAATCCCACCGAGGTTAGCTTTGCCTTTCATCATTATGGGATCAATATATTAAAAGTCTGTGTGTGTGTGTATATATACATATATATATATATACATATATATATATATATACATATATATATATATATATATATATATATATGTATATATACAAACACACATGCGTACATATATAGTGGTGGTGCCACAATAAAGTGCATCCATCCAGTTCACTTTGTAAAGTTGTATTGTTGGTGTCCCAATAGAATACACCCAATACACTCTGATGCCACGATAAAATGCAAGCAATACATTCTGTAAAGTGGTGTTGGCATCCAGCTGTCGAATCCATGCCAGAAATGGAACATATGAGTGAAGTGAGGTTCTCTAACCCATCCATTCTCAAACTGTCACAACCTGTCTAAAATGTGCTAGCTTAGAAAGTGGTTGTAAAATGATGATGATAGTATTTTAAATAATTTTGGTGGGTCTCTTGCCTTGTATACTCCTATCTTGTCTCTATCTATAGTCTTATTTGTCACACTCCACTACCATCCTCTCATCTACCATCCACTGTCCTATTTACTCTAGTATGCCACCATATTGTGGGGGATGATATTTGAGCAACACATTCAGTCCTTCTGTCATTACACATCATTATATTTATTCTCATTGGCAGTATCGGTTGAGAGTCGGACACCATGCTTTGAAGCATAGAGTTACGTCCCTTTATGATCTGCGTTCAAATCCTGCCGAGGTTAACTTTGCCTTTCATCCTTACGGGGTCGATAAAATAAAGTACCAGTAATGAACTGGGTAATTGCTGGCCTTGTGCCTAAAATAGAAACAATTATATTTATTCTCACCAACATCACTCTATCTCTTCTCTATGTTTTTGCAACACAATGGCTTTGTCATGAGGGAAGTCATCCAATTTCTCTATATTTGCCACCCTGTCATTACCTACTCTTATCACCATATTTCTCTTTCCATTCTTTCTGGCTTTTGATTGCCATTTATCACTCGCACCATCACTCGTCACTTGCTCTCCATTGCCATCACTCATCTTATCCTACCTCTTCATGCTTCTCAAGCTGTATCTACTCAGCCACATACCAACAACTGCCACATAGCTATCATTTCATTCCTTCAATACACTTTCCCTTAACATCCTATAGCTCATATATTCCTTCAGATCCTCTTTACCCAACAAGCAACACATAATTACCTTTGTCCCTATATCCCGTAACATGTGATCTTTCTTCTTCATACTCATATCTATGCTCCCTTCTCCTCCTCTCCTAATAGCACTCTTGGTTAAATTTGCCTTCAAACAGTGGCTACTATATAGAGCAGAGGTTGTCATATCTGCTGCAGAGGATGCGACAACCTCTCTAATGAAAATGCCAAGAGAAATGCACCCAATACACATTGTTAAGTGGTTAGCAATAAAATAAGGAACAAAGTTATATTTAAGAAGATCCTTTAGTCCTATCCTGGACATAACACCCTCTCTAGTGCTGCTACCTCAATAAAATGAGCCCAATACATTTTGTGAAATAGTTAATGTTAAGGAGAGCATCCAGCTGTAGAAACCATGACAAAAATAGAATTTATCAGGAAGCTGAACTCTTTTGACCTGTATAAGTTGCAATAACCAGAAATATGAACTTACATGGACTGTGACAACATATCCAACCTATGCCAGAATGGAAAGGGGATATAAAATGATGATGATCATCATCATCATCGTATCATGTTCTCTTGATTATTATGCATCATAATATTCTTACAACATGGACATGATGATTCAGCAAAGTGTGTATTTGCTAAGATACCAAGATACATCAAATAATGTTACGCAAATTAGATGTTTTTGAAATGTACATAACGGGATGCTGTAATAACTGAAGATGTATATGTGATACCATCTCTTCTTTTTTACATGTGTATGTATATAGGTATGTTTACATGTACATATATTTGTGTGTGTGTGTGTGTGTATATATATATATATATATATATATATATATATATCGCTGAGCTGTATAAAAAGGTGCATGGCTATGAAGTAGGAAGACCTGGGATGAGGTGATAAAAGCTGACCTTGCGCAATTGCACCTCTCAAAGACAATGACATTTGATCGCGATCTTTGCCATTATGCAACACTACAGAAGACATACCTTCCCATGTGCACGGACTCAAACATACATCTAGTAGGCAACTATAGTACTATAGTTAATCCTGGCAAGATCAACTTTACTATTCAATCTTCCTTAAATGGAAGTACCAGTCAAGTACAGGGTGGGATTTAATCAACTTTTCCCTTCTACCTAGATGCTGGCCTTGTATCTAAACTAGAAACCAGCCAGAATTGTTAGCACCAGACAAAATACTTTGTCATATTTATTCAAACTCTTTATCTTCCGAAGTCAACTTCATTTTTCAACTTTCTAGAGTTAATAAAATAATATATTATACATCCACCCCCACAAAAAGAAATTTCTAACTTTCTACCTAAATTAGAAAATACAGTTGTTATTGTGATAGTAGAATTGGTTTTTCATACACAATTCTTTAGTTAGATTCCTTCAGATAAAATAAACTACTTGTCAAATACTGTGCCAGTAACACACTGGCGTCCATTTAACCCTTTAATATTTACATTACTCTATATTTACTATTATATTTTCACAGTAAAGGCTTTACCTCCATAATTATCTTACATAATATCGAATCTATGAGATTTTGATATTATTTATTTTGAAAATAATACCTTAACGTTGGTATGAGTGGCTGGTTACAGCTGCTTTGAATAGAAAGAGGTGAGAGAATTCTGGCTAGATATGGCCAGTTTTAATGCTAAAGGGTTAATTGACTTTTCCCTGCCCAAAAATTGTTGGCCTTGTGCTTAAATCAGAAGCTATTATTGATGGCAGTATTTATTTCTTGTGATTACTATTGCAAAGACCTTTACAATTCTGTATACTGGGACCATGAGATGACATACTCTTGAGGTTATGCACTTCAGAGACACTGAACAAATGAGTGAGGGTGACAACCTTTCACTGAATGATTTGTTCTGTTACCATTAGCCACAATATACATAAATACATTCATTCATGTATACATAGATTCATTCATGTATACATACATAGATACATTCATCTATACATACATACAAGCATACATATACATGCATCATACATACATGCATGCATACATATGCATACATACATACATATATATGTTCATGCATGCATACATATTTACATTTGTGCATACATGCACACATTCATACATACATACATGCATGCACACATACATGCATATATATATACAAGCATGCATACATATATTCATTCATTTATACATACATAAATACATACATCTACACTAAAATTAATGAGAGTAATCAACAAATCTTTAACTCAGTTTAGTTGGCAATTTTAAAGTAGAAAATGATAACATGTGTTTAAGTTATTTCTTCTCATTTATTATTGAAATTTTTGCATATCTTTCATCAGGTAAGTTTTCATTCTTTTCCAATAAATTTCACTTTAGTTTCCTTTAAATTTGATGGTTATTATTTAGATGAATGGAATGTAAAAGTGAAATTCTTGGTGTTTTTTATTGTATCACAAGAAAAGTTGACTTCAGTAATCACATTCTAATGAAGTGAATTATATATATGTATATATATATATGTATGAATATTGGACATATATTTATATATATATATATATATATATTGTATTTAATAGTATATATATTATATATATATGATATAATATATTATATATATATGAACATTAGTAACTTTAGAAAGTAGGTGTGCATTTATGTAACATCAGGTTAGTTATTCAGCCATGTTGATGACTGAATGTTTTACCTGGCTTCTATTTCCTTGATATTGTCTTTTCATTAATGGTTGCCAGTGTTTCACATCTTAACATTTTCTTCCATATTTTCATCATATTATTTCCTTGATTATCTCAACCAGTTTAAATATCTCTGTTTTTAAAAAAATCCTGTTTTCTTTTCAAGTACAGTTGTATATTTTGTTGGGTTCACTTGATATTTTCAAACTGATTCTAGGTTAGCATATCTTCCATTAAAGTTATCAATACTTAAATTTAGCAAGGCTTCTAATAAAAATACATTAAACTGAACAAGACTTCCATTAAAGTTAACAAGACTTTCTTTAAAATGTCTAATAAATGTCAAAAAAATAAGTACTGATTTTGATATGGTCAGCTAAATCCCTTTAAGGTTGTATCCCAGCATAGTTGCAGCCTAATGACTGAAACCAGTAAAAGAATAAATGTTTTACGATAATTACTAAAATATAGATAACACCACACTACAAGCATTTTAAGGCCATTTCCCCACTAAGGCCATGTGGACCTCATGAATAGATTCATATTCAACTTTCCATCTTAGATCTGAATTCACTAAAAGCAAGAAATAATTATACAATTATCATAATTATACAAATTAAACAATATCAAGCAGTTTAAAGCCATTATCACTGCTAAAGCAGGAGTTAACCTTGTTGCCCTGTCATAAGTTTCATATTCACTACAGGCTTCTTTTTGAGGTAATGTTTTATTGTTGGATGCCCTTCCTGGCGTCAGACCTTTCTGCTACTTATTATATGCTGGTATACAGTATATCTTTTCTGAACACACAAGAAAATTTAGATATAGAGTAAAATAAATTCTTACATAAATGAAATATAATAGGTTAATGAATTTTTCTGCAACAATTATTTGAAAGAGACACTGTAGCTTTGCAGTATTTGTTGTTTGCGGTATTTGTTTTGGCTCAAATCATAGCATGGTCAACTTCGCTTTCCATTTTGGGGGGGATTGTTAAAATAAAGAACTAGTCCATGACAGTTGATTAACAGAATTGGTAGAGTGTTGGATGAAATGCCTTGTGATATGTTCCAGCCCTTTGTGTTCCAAAATCAAACCCTTCTATGGTTGTACTTGAGTGATAGATTTAATTTGTAGCCTGTTTTCACACTCCCACCTGATCCTTAGGTGACTTTAACAAAGTTTACTCTGTGGTCAGCATTCAGACCAACTCTTTGCTTTGAGGATAGCTTCCTCCCCTTCCTCCCTCCTTTCTCAGAAGCCCTGAATATGGCCAACATTTTAATATTCTAATTACCTAAATTATAACGTCACTTACCATATATATTCAAATACAAAGTGAAAGGTTTTATCAAATTTTTTGTCTACACATGAAATCAGTAAAAGAAAATAGGAGGCAGTTGGCATATATTTGATTCCCTCCAAAGTCCCAATTAGCACTGACAAGATGTTACAGACTTAGTAAGGTCAAGAATATCAGATAAATCCTTCACCTTACTTAAACATATACAATCATTTTTATTACAAATCTATGCATTTTATTTACTTTCCACATTCAAATATGTTCCAAAAATATAGTCAAAATATCTCATATTTATTTATTTAGTTATTCGCAGAAAATATTTTACTGTAACTAAGTCTCAAAGAAATCTTTTCAGTAATTGTGGCTTTAGGTTTGTATGTTACAACCCTTACAGGTAAAGAGCAGGAGCTAGAGATGAGGCCACATGATACCTGCTAGATATAGTCAGGATTTCCTTAACAAAGTTCCATGGCTCTGGTACTGTAGATTTGGATGGAGGATAGAAACACCACTATTCAGGTGTGGCACCAGAAATAACTATAGATAGGAGTGACAACACTCACAAGCCCCTGGCTATCAAAATGTGTTATTGACTGGATCCCATTAGGAGGGAGGATTTGCCTCTTTAAGCTTAGCTAAAAATAAAGTTCTCTGTGGGTGGTGTGAGTAAATTGAATATAAAGCAAGATATTGAAATATTATGTTAGAAATGTTTAATTGGTCTTGATAAAATACTCCTTTTGAAAGGTGTTAAGAGAACAAGTGAGAGGAGATGTGATTGCAGTGACATGCCAAATTAGCTATTCTTTAAAAAGAATTGAATAAGCTAAGGTTAAATAAATAAAAAACATGTTTTACTTTTCTCTCATTTAATCTGCTTGTAAATATCAATTGGTACCTTATTGTGAATAAGAAATAATTTTGAAATAGTCAGTATTAGAAAATGACATCTAATAATAATAATGATAAAAATAAATGATTTATTTCTATAGCTGACCTGCTAGTGTCTGTCCTCATTAGATTGCATGTTGTGTCGATTAGACTATTTTCTATAGCTGTGTTCTGTTCATGTAATTTTCATTAATGTTAAACCAGTATGTATTTGATCTAGTCTGGCTTTTTTTTAAATATATATATAAATATAAAGAAACACAAAACCATTTTAATTCCTTTGATGAAGTCAATATCTCTTTTAAATAAGCATTTCATTTTTCAGTGTGCCTTGAACACCTGATTATATTGTTGTTTGTCATAAGTTACATCATTCTTTCATGTTATCATAAAATTGTCCTAACCAGATTTTTCAAGAGATAGATAAATGCTTGCCTTTTTTGTAAATTTAGATATGATTAGCTCAGTATTTCATCACAATTACCATATTCATGACCATGATCATCATCTTCTTAGTGGATACATTAATTAAACATTCAGTGACTTTATTTTTATAATCATTGTCATCATCGTTTTTCTTTAAACTTGTAACATGCACACCTTCAATAAATGAAATTATTATTATATTTGGCAGTATTGGGAGAGTGACAGACAACATGCTTTGTGGCATATTCTGAGTTCAAATCATGCTCTAGTTAGTTTTACCTTTCATCTTTACGGGCTCAATAAAATAAAGTACCAGTAATACATTAGGGTCAATTTAAATCAACTTTTGCCCTCCAGCAACAATTGTTAACCTTGTGCCTAAATCAGGAACCCTTTATTATTATTATAGAACATCTGAGGGTGGTGGATTGGCAGTATTGGTAGAGCGTTGAACAACATTCTTTGCGGCATAGAGTTATGCCCCTTTACAATCTGAGTTCAAATCCCGCCATGGTTAGCTTTGCCTTTCATTTTTACAGGGTCAATGAAATAAAGTCTCAGTAAGCACTGGGATCAATTTAATTGACTTTCCCCTTCCCTTCAAATTGCTGGCCTTGTGCCTAATGTAGAAACAATTATTATAGAACAGCAGACAAAAAGGCTTTTCACATTCTGAGCTCAAATTTCACCAAGGTCAACTTTGCCTTTCATCATTCCAAAGTCAATAAAATAAAGTACCAGTGAACTAGTGAGATCAGTTTAATCAATTTTTCCCCTCTTCTAAATTTCTGGCCTTGCACCTAATTAGAAACAGTTATAGTTATTATTATGGTGGATTGGCAGTATTGGTAGAGTGTCGTCGGTCCATCTGCTTTGCAGCATAGAATTGCGGCCCTTTGCGTTCTGAATTCAAATCCTGCTGAGGTTAGCTTTGCTTTTCATCCTGACGGGGATTGATAAAGCAACAGTAATGCACTGGGATCAATTTAATCAACTTTCCATTCCCCAAAACACTGTTGGCCTTGTGCCTTAATCAGAAATCATTTGCCTTTCATCCTTACAAGGTCGATAAAATAAAGTACCAGTAATGCACTGGCATAATTGCCGGCCTTGTGCCAAAAGTAGAAACAATTATTATTATTATTATTATTATTGTTATTCCTTGAATCTCAGTCATTGATGTTGGTTAACTGGAAAGTCCGTTGGATTGAATATCAAGCCACTACCTGCAGCCTCAGATATTCAGGACGTATCGGAGGGTTCTTGCTGTTCCAAGCAAGCATGCCTTTTGAAGCGTTCCAAAAAGCGTGAAGGGGCCGATTTTCTTTAACCATCCCTGGAAACTTTTGGAGATAGTCCCCAGTGCGCCTATGACAATCGGGATCACTTTGACTTCATGGCAGTTCCAAATCCTTTTCACCTCCCACTTTAGGTCCTAGTATCGGTTAATTTTCTCCCTCTCCTTCTCTTGCACTCTCGTGTCGAAAGGGCAGGCCACATCCACAATCAGATACAATCTTTTTTCTTTGTCCACAACCACCAGGTCAGGTCTATTGTGTTCCAGTTTTTTGTCCGTCTGTATCCTAAAATCCCACAGCACCTTCACCTGATTGTTCTCCATCACCGCCTCTGGCCTATGCTCATACCATTTCTCAGAATGTGGTAAATTGTTTACTTTGCACAGGTGCCAGTGGATCACCCTGCCCATCACATCGTGTCTCCAGCCCTTATAGTGGGTCTGGGCTAGGTGTTTACACTCGGACACAATGTGAGCCACAGTCTCCTCTCTCTCTCCACAGATCCTGCACAGTGGGCTAGCCTCCTCCTTGTAAATATGGTGCTTCAACCACTTCGTTTTGAGGGCCTGCTCCTGCGCAGCCATTAGCATTCCTATTATTATTATTATTATTATTATTATTATTATTATTATTATTATTATTATTTATCATTCATTGCTATTTTATCATTATTTTATTTTTCATTATCATATTTTTGTTTCTGAATTACTGTAATATATTTTCTATGTAACATAATTTCTGTTTCTTATTTCTTTGTCATCCTCTCCAATTGCACCTTTCCCAATATGTTTAATAGGAAAACAATATGCATATATTAATTAGTACTGGTGATCTACACAATAAAAACACTCAATAGACACTTAAGTGGTTGGTGTTAGGAAAAGCATCCAGCCAGAGAAAGCTTGCCAAACGAAGGGTTTGGAGGACTCCTCAGTTTGTGCCAAAACGCACAACAATTTCTCCTGTGCACTCGATAGAATGTATGACTGTACATAAGCGAAGTGCAGGCCTCTCAGCCTGTCTGAGAGGTTAGTCGTCCCTCTTCAGTACTGATTTGGTCTATGTAGACCTGACCAACCCTTGCTAGCAGGGAAAGTGGACATTAAAGGATGATAACTAATATTTGGGCTTTGTTACTTTAACTCTTAACATCCTGTACTTCATGAAAATGCATTAACAAGATATTCTTGAAAGAACAAAATAGTACTCTAGTTGCATCACATAAAATCTCAGTTTTCTATAGTTTACTACAAATGTTCATTATCATCTGCCACTAGTAATAACATTATAAATATTTGAATTAACAAAAATTGCTTTAGATATGTTCTGCTAAATCATTACAGGTTGTTAAGAGTTCAGAAGAAATAGCATTAAATATGAAATAATCAATAATTTACAAAGATCTCGTAAAATAGCTAACTTTTCTCTCTATTACACTAGCATTGTTGGGGGACATGGCCTAGTGATTATGGTGTTGAGCTCACAATTATAAGATCATGGGTTCAATTCCTAAACTGGGTCATACAGTATGTTCTTGAGCATTCATTGGTTTTGTTCAATTTCCTGGGAGTTATACCTGTGATGAACTGGTGTCCTGCTGAAGAGGAAGTCCTGTACTTTCACTTGCTTAACACCCATAAAACTGAAATAAGTTGCAGGTTTCGTCCAATGTAAAATGATAGCTCTAACTTTAATCTAGCATTTGCGACATTACATAACAAAAGGTTCTTACATAAAATTATGACAAGATTTTAATTTTGATATAATTGCCTTAATCTTTTCATTACCATATTTCTAATGTAGAACACTGCATGATATTTTCAAAATAAACAAAACTTTGGAAGAATTTAGTAATATATATTTCTCATTATTAATCTGGTGTTTGGAACATATAACAATGTTTATGATATAAAATTATGATGGAATATTTTTAGCTAAATATAAAATTTAAAATAAACAGTTTTGTATTATAGAAATAAGGGTAGTTTCAGACAACTTGATATAAAAGGGGTTAAAACAGTGTTTTATATTAAAGAATCAGAGATGGTTTCATAATGGTCTATTCTACTCCTTTTTTTTCAAAACAATTACCTTTTCCTTAACCAAGAAAACATCATCATCATCATAATTGTTAAATTATTATAATTAAGTAAATTTAGTAGGTTAATAAGAGGGTAAATCTTTCATTGAAGCTCATTATTTATTTATTTTAATTGTTTTCACGGCCCCTTCCTTATGTTTATGTTTTCTTTTAATTTGAATCATTAGTATTGTTGTTATTGTTGGTGTTGTCATAAATACTTTTCATAGATAAAGTGTATATTTTGTGTGTGTGTGCATATAATCAAATGAGTGTAGGCATATGTGTGTATGTATGTGTGTGTATATATATATATATCATCATCATAGATATCATCATCATATGTGTGTGTGTGCGTGAATAATCATGTACACATATATGTATACATTTTTTAAAGAATGCATATGTTGTATGCTTGCCTCTATAGGTGGGATGTTGTTTTTTGTTCTGTCTCTCTGCTTGTTTGTCACCCTGTCTCTCTGTCTTTTAAACTATTTCTTTCAAATCTAGTCAAAGGAAACAATTTAAAAGTCACAAATACAGCCCTATTTATTCTTCTCTACTTAAACTTTGGCCCTTTATTAAATTTCAAAAAGTTTTAGTAAACCCAATTTAGATTCAAAATTTGCTCCTAAACTTAGTTTTCTTGGTATTGTTTCAGTAGCCTTCATTTGTAATAAAACTAAATCAAATTGCTGTTGCTATTTTACATCAAATGCAGAAATAGTGCTGCTTCAGTTGATATCTAAAGCTGTAAATTATATTTGTGTTTATTGACCATTTTTTTAATTCTCTCTTTTTTTTTTTATTGTTATTCATTTATCTTCAGTTGATAACATGCATGGTGTTAACACTTTGAGCCCATTTTCTATATACAATCTTGGCTTGAAATTTGAGAAAATATAATTATATGGCTTTCTTTGAAACTAAATTCAGATTTAAAATAATTTTATAATTTTTTAAAATTATTTTGTTGAAGTGATGGTATTATTTACAAAATTCCTTTTTTCTTTTTTCTAAAAGAAAAATCTTATATCTTTAAATAATTCAAATAATTTCTATATTTGAGTATTTGAAAGTAAAAGGAAAAAAAGATCATTCTGATTTTAAGATATCAGATGTTATGGAGTGGTGGTGTTATTTACAAGATTCTTTATTTCTATAAAAGATTCAGTAATATTGAATTAAATAATTTGAATTTCAATATTTGAGGAAAAAAAAATTGTCCCAATTTTAAGATTTCAAATGAAAATGTTTTGTTTCTAGCCTACTATCTTATCATCATCTGTGAGGTGGTCTCAAAGTGTTAATATTGGCAAAGCTCTGGCACCATACTATAGGGAAGTGGTAGTCAAGGAAGCAATCACTCTCAATTGAATTGCTGACCCATATATTTACAGCTGTGAAATCCATATTTGCCACATTAAAAAAAAAAAAAAAATTGAAATTATAAAATGCTGCCTCCTGCCATGGACCATCTGTGTTGAAACAAAAAGAAACGTTTTTAAAAATGTCAGCTGATCAGTTGTTCATCATTTGTTCCACATCAAATTTGTTGATCCATTTGTGTCCTTCTTTCTGCTGCAGTTTATTGCTGTACTTTCCTCATGGTCATCTTTCTTTTTCTTAGAAAGCCCAAGTTGACTTTGAAGAATGCCTCCAACAAAACATTTTTATTTTACTTTATACTAATACTATTTCTCTCCCGTCAAGTCAAATTATAACCATATCTATAAAGGACACAGTCGACATACATACTTGAAGCAGCAGTGTGGTCACTATATGATTTCTATTAAGTACGGTAACAAAACCCAGAGCAGCCAACTACTATATTATTTCAGTAGAGATGTTCCAACCTGTATTATTATCTCCATTCAAATAATGTTTTTTTTAATATCATGATGATTGAAAATATTTGTGAAATTTACTTAGTGTTGAAATATTTAATATTATAAGGATAACAACTCACAATTAGATATTAAATACCTTGGCACTCTACTAATCAGATATCTAATGAAAAATTCTGCCTATGATTTGGAAATCATTTAAAAAGTTTATCAAAATTTTGTAGGAATTTAGTAATATAACTAACTCTATTGTTATTAAATGTGTGTATATAGAACATATGTTAAGAAAAGGTTCTTAGTTATCTTATTAAGGTTAACTTTGCTTTTCATCCTCTGTGGTTGATAAAACAAAGTACCAGTCAAGTCAACTTTCCACTCCTTCTAAATTATTGATCTACTTTATTAGTGACCATTCTTAAAAGTGAGGTAGGTGGCAAAATAGATAGTGCTGAATAAAGTAATTTCTAGTAGTTTGTCACTTTTCAAAGGTGTTTCACATTGATATAAAATTCCTGTACAGGTTTGTGGCACTTTCACAATATAAATCTGAGTAAAATATAATAATAATAATAAAATATAATAATAATAATAATAATAGACACCAAGAAAAGAAATGCCTTCTAATTGGTGTATCAGTCCCACAGTTGCTGTAGATGACAATATATCTCAAAGAAATGGAGAAATCGTCCAAATATAAAGATCTGGAAATAGAGATAACAGAGATAACCTGAATGTGGGTGGAAATAGAAACAACTCCTATAATAATAGGTGCTTTGGGAATGATTAAAATAACACAGACAAATACATAAACAAAACCCAGGACTTAGAAATATGTATAACATTCAGA
This sequence comes from Eledone cirrhosa, assembly GCA_964016885.1. Classification (NCBI taxonomy): domain Eukaryota; kingdom Metazoa; phylum Mollusca; class Cephalopoda; order Octopoda; family Eledonidae; genus Eledone; species Eledone cirrhosa. The sequence continues at coordinate 312,725,373 of OZ024743.1, read as the reverse complement.
AAGTTGAATGTTGGGTGGGAACATTTGCAACTGTATTGGTGAAACTTCTTGTATTAAAATGATTTTTTTAATCCATGAAATAGTTGCATTTATCAAAATTCTATATTTCATGGATGAAGTTTTGCCAACATGATTTAGATTTCTATGACTCAAATAAAAATAATGAAGTTAGAAAAATAGTCTAGTTGTTTCTTAAATACCTTTATAAAAATAATTAACTTTTAGCAAATGATTAAATTCTGATAATAGACTATAAAAATTACATTATTTTGATTATTTTTAACAATAATAAAAGTAATGGGTGTGATTTGTCTGAAAGGTTAAAGCATTGGATATAATACTTCATGATGGAATTTGTTCCAACCTCTTTTACATTCTGCAGTCAAAGCCTGCTGAGACCAGCTTTGACTTTCATCCTTCCTGGTTGGATAAAATAAAGTACCAGTCAAATACTACTCGGCTCGATTTAATCAACTAACCAAATTTATGGCTTAGTGCCTAAATTGATTAAAAAATGTTGATTTCTTTTGCCCATGAAAAATTAGGATCAACTCATACACGATGGATCAACTTTTATCTGAGGGATTAACTTTTACATGAGTATATCCAATGACTGAATCATTAGAAATATATTTAGCCTCATTAATAAAAGGAATAAAATAACACATAAAAAGGAAAAGAGAAATACTTACAACTGGCCCTTTTTATATTTTTTATATTTTATTTTATACTCATTAGCAAAAGTATTTACTAATATTTTGCTTTCAGCCTATTTTAAATAGCAAAGCATTTCATCAAGGTTTACTTATTTCCACTATCAATCCCTATTATATTCTTTTCATTTTGGTTTTTCTCCTTTCATGTGAAAACATGTTTTTTTTTTTAAAGAACGTTTTTAAGGATCTCTCCCTAAAATCAAATAATTTCTCCACATAAATTATAATAGGTAGTATCTGTTTTGTTATTTTAATGTCCAGTGCTTCAAGTATTTGTCTATTTGTTGTTCTGGTTAAAATTTGAAAGTGGGTCTCCTCCTACCTATATAAGCAGAGCATACTGTTTTTTCCTATTGTCACTGTACTCTCCTGTTTCAATGTTATGTTATGTACTTAGACAATATGTTAAATTTGTGTCTCTATATATAAATATATAGAGAGTACTAGTTTGAGATGAATTCTTTGATAATAGTTATATAAATAAACTTTAAATTTTTCACATAGATAAATATTATCTATTCCTATTCTGAAAATTAATGAAAAAAAAGAAAAACATTGCTCCATATGTTTCATTGGGTGGAGAGAGATCTCTCCATCCCCATGGTCACATACCCTGTCATGAGCCTGCTGCCAGGACAGACTCATGTCTACCAGATTCTTCTACACAGTCCTCAAAAGTTTTCACAGGCCTGCCCCACCCCAGCCTCTGGCTTTAACTCATGTGAGGCACTCTTTAGTCTCTTTGCAGGTATGCATCGCATGTGACCAGACATCTCTCACCATATTACAGTGATAGTATCCTTGTAGGTTAATCCAGCCCTTTCCCTGATATCTTCATGATGTGGTCAGGCCAAGATATACTTACTATAATCCTAGGGTAAAAAACATTACATTAAGCAAAGGTTGAGACATGTATTGGCAGAATGAATTCATTAGCACTGGACTGAATATCATTTAATGGCCAAAACATTTGCTGGAGGTAGCAATTTCTTTTCTGAAGAATTTTTGCTGTTCAGCTCTCCTGAGATTTTCTTACTTATGAATAAGCAAAAATATCATAAATTGAATTATCTCAACATTAAGTTTTTCACATTCATATGATTAGCGTTATTAACTGTATGTGTATATATACAAAATAATTCAAAATGTTTATATTCGCTGTACAGTATGTAAAATATATAAGTAACGAAGACCATCCATTGCTTCAACTTGAAGGTAAATACATCCACTTCAAATTCACAAATCTACATTTGGCTCCACTCCCTATACTACATAAGGGAATACACACATCCTTCAAAATAATATTCCGATCCTCCCAGCAAAACAACCTGCATCAGTGACTGGTATGGTGGTGACAGCTGTCATCAGGTTGCAATCGTATTACCTAGTTTCTATAATAACCTGCAGTGACTACACCCCATTGTGTAATTAACCAATCACCGACCACTATTAGTATAACCACCAAAAATATTCTTTGAACTTGTAACCCCAACAAACCTGATCCAACATATAGACACCCACTGAAATAAACCTCAAGCTCAATAACAAAAACCAGAACTTAAACCTAAAACTAAACCATGGAATCACAGTTAACCTAATCCACTTTATGAACTGTTAAATATCAACAAACTGATGAAATGAAGCTACAGGCCCAGCAAATAATTGACCAATTAAAACCAAATATATACTTACACTTAACAGTATGAAACCACCTGCCACCTTCACATACCATAGAATAAGCCCACATGTTAACTATAAAAATAATTTCAAATCTAAACTTGATTAAAGCAAACCCAGGTAATACCAAAACTCAAATCAAAAGCCTATTACAATACAACCAGCACGAAATTTAGAATATTAACAGTTGTGGGGGATAAGATACTTAAATGTCATAGAATTCATCTCAATATCTATATGTTTACTGTATACATAAAGCATTTATACCACTTTCGAAGTTCCTGTCTAGTTCTGTAATTTGTGTTTAGAATTACTAAAGGAAAAGTATAAATGAATTTACAAATTATTTATGTTTTTACTGGAAATGTTCAATTTTATTTATTATTAAAAATAAATTAAATAAATGTAAAAATAAAAATACAGATTTTATAAATTTAGAATCTTTGTTAAAATTTAGCAACAAATTTTAAAATGTTGATATTTTAAAAGATTAATGATGATGATAATATTTGGCAATACATATTCTAAAATTAGAATAATACAAAGAAGACAAGCATAGCCCCTATACATGTATAACATACAAATTTATGGAGTTTTCCATATTTCTTTTAATAGGCATAGACAAAACTGTATGGTTAAGGAATTGACTTTGTTTCCATGTGGTTTTGTGTTCAGTACCATTGTCTGGCACCTTTGCCAAGTGTCTGCTACAATAGCCTCATGTTGACCTATACCCTGTGAGTGAAACTTGGAAGATAGAAACTATGTAGAAGCCTGTTGTGTACATGAATGTATATATATACATATATGTGTATGTGTGTTTGTTTGTTATAATGGGAACACTTATTGTTGAAGTCCTTTATTATATATGTATAAATATATATATATATGTATATGTATATTTGTGTGTATATGTGAGTATACATACATGTGCGTGCGTGCACACATTCATGTCCAGCCCATGCCAGCAGAGAACAACTGATGTAAAATAATCATGGTTATGATATATATAATTATTTTTATGTTCACTTTTCTCTACTTGTATACTATAGAATAAACCTAGAGATTTTAGCCAGTACGGCATATATAAACAAATTAGAACTTTTAAGATACGTTGAACAAACAACTGTCTTTCTGTTTATGTTAAAATCAAGTTAATAAAAGCACAGCTGTTAACAATGTCCAATATCCTGGAGAGGTTGTCAATGACTAAATATGACTTAAGAGGCCCCTCTAGTTTAAATTGTCTCAATTTGATACTCAGTGTACAGAGTGTACAAGGTGCATTTTGGTATGGCACTAACATTAGAGAGATTATCAAGTTCTTGACATAACTAAGAGTTCTTTCTACCTTATATTGTCTCCATTTGATTCCCAACTACTTTATAGAGTGTACTGGGTACATTTTATTGTGGCACCAACACTAAAGAGATTTTTTTGTCCACTGTGAGGCTAAACAAACCTCGTCACTCTATGTTGCTTCAATTTTATTTTGAACCACTTTACAGAATGCACTGGAAGCATTTTAATAATGGCACCAACACTAGAGAGGTTCCTTTGTTCACTGCAAGATTAAACAGATCTCTCCACTCTATGCAGCCTCAATATTTATTACATTTGTTTTTAGTATTTTATTTGATTATTTGTTTTATTTTTTTTTGTTTCAAAATGTTTATATATGCAATAACTGGCAGTAGTTTTGGTTAAATCAATTTAGCTATTATTTTGTGAAAATAGTTTTTTAGTGTGTTTGGAAATTCCTAGAGAGAATTTCTTCATCTTTAGGAATTTGGTCTTTGATTGTACTCTTGGGTCTCAAATAATCGCCCCCACCCCATCCCTGCTTATTAATTTTTCAGAATTTTTCCAACACACTGCTTATTGAATTTTGCTAATCTATCTTTGGCAAAATTTTATTTTAAGTGATAGCCTTCCTGCGACAATTAATTTTCTTTATATATTAAAAAACATTATACATGACAAAAAAAGAACATTAGTAAAAATTCCATACATTATAAAATAAACAGGATGTGTTGGGGTCTCAATATGTAAACTAAACAACTAATTCTGGTTTTAAGAAAAAAATCAACGGCGACAACCTAAAAAAATTACCAATTTTCCAACCCCACTCCCTCACTTATTCCAACTCCCTACCTATTATTTGGGAACTGAGAGTAATAGGTTACATGAATAATTTCACAATGATGAAGATCTAGCTTTATTTTCTTTAACCATTACTTAACAACACTGATAATGATGATGATAATATTAATATGAAAAAAATATCCAAATATAACATCTGGAAATAGAGATAACCCTATGTAAATAAACACTCCCTATAATAATAGATGAAACAACTCTCAGGTCCTTGCCTGGCCCAACTCATGCTTGCATGGAAAGTTAGAATGAACCTTGACTGGTTCACCACCCCTGCTGAACCCTTGCACCTCCAATGCTTCTTCAACTTAGGGCAGCATAGCACTCGCCAAAATGATGGACATCACCCCTGCACTTGCTCCAAGCAGTATATAAACATCCCTTCTAGGCCATTAAGGGATCCCGGGCACACTCTCACAATGTCACACACCATCCACTTCAAGACCATTACCATGATGACCCCCCCCCCCTCAGATGTGCAATGTCTGTACCCCAACTCCAATGCCTACCAATGTCTCCCAAGATATTGCTAGTGCCACAGGGAAAAGCACCCAGCTCACCCTGTAAAAGTTGTAGTGCCTGTGACACAATAAGATTCTCCCAGAAAAATCTCTATAATTTTACTCTTTTACTAGTTTTGACGCTCCATCTCTGACTATTCTCAAAATAACTGTCATTTTTACCATCTGCATCTGACCGCTTAACTTAGCTGGTTAGACAAATGCTATGGGTCTGAGCCCCATACTGGCCATATTATATATTTAAGGGTGGTGAATTGGCAGTATCGGTAGAGCATCGGACAATATGCTTTGCAATATAGTGTTATGGCTCTTTACATTCTGAGGTTAACTTGGCCTTTCATCCTTACAGGGTCGATAAAATAAAGTACTGGACATGCACTGGGGGTTAATTTAATTGACTTTCCCCTCCCACAAAATTGCTGGCCTTGTGCCTATAGTAGAAACAATTATTAATTTTTATTGCTTCAGTTAATTTTCACTCGCCAGTATTCTTGGTATATGGTTTTCAAATCATTTTGAAAAAATTCATCTGAAATTTGGAGTGATTTAGTAATACCACTGTCATTCTCATTGTTAAATTGGTGTTTGGAACATAACTTAAGAAAGGTGTTCTTTTATAAAATTATGATGAAAAGTTTTTAGATAAATATAAATACTGTAAAATAAATAGTTTTGTATAATTGAACCAGGAGCAGTTTTCAAGCAGTTTATTATCAAAAGGGTTAATCTTTATGTTTATCCCTTTCCTTTTTTTTTTGTTCATATATAGATGACTGGTATTGTAATATATTATGATATACAAAACAAGGGCGGTGGATTGGCAGTATCAGTAGAGGGTCAGACGGCATGCTTTGATGCAAAGAGTTCCGTCCCTTTACGATCTGAGTTCAAATCCCGCCAAGTTTAACTTTGCCTTTCATCCTTACAGGGTCGATAAAATAAAGTACCATTAATGTACTGGGTAATTGCTGGCCTTATGCCAAAAGTAGAAACAATTATGATATACAAAACATTATTGGTTAAAACTGATAAGTTTCAAAAAGCTGGTACAATGCAGTAGAAAAATACAAAGGATGACAAATATAAAATTAAACAAACTAATGTTTTACCCAGTACATTACAACATATCTCACAATGCTTCATATTAACTATACTACTACTGTTTAATTTTTGCATGTTATGTACACTTCTTTGTGTGTGTACATTGTGTGTATTTTTATAATTTATATTTACAAACATTTATACATTATGCTCGGGACATGACAAAAAGCACCTCGTCCACTCTGTAAAGAGTTTATTTTGGTGCCATGATAAAAAAAACACCCAGTCCACACTGCAACATGGTTGGTATTAGGAAGGGCATTCAGCCATAGAAACCTAGCCAAAATACAGATCTGTATGAGCAAGACATGGTCTCCAGACTTGACTTGTCTCATGTGATAACCCATCTAACTCGTGCAAGCGAGGAAAAATAGGCGATGATGAGGATAATGATTAAAATTAAATGAATAAAAGATCTTATTAATGCTTAGTGTGTAAGAAAAAACAAACAAGCACTTTAAGGCCATTTCTCCTCCTAAAAGGTGGTTAGCCTAAAAGGTTAAAACAGTATTACTTTATTTTTAAAAATCCACAGTTTTCATTGATAATTTCTTCTTTCATAAAGTAGTATATTATTGGTGTGAAATGATAAACAAATCTGAAAGAATATCTTGAGTTCTCGTTCTTCCATTCTGTCTCTCTTTCAATAGACTTATCAGTGTATAAAACATACTACTCTCATTTAATTTCAAGTACCACTTAATGTCCTGTACCACATGAAACCACATTAGCAAGACATTCTTGAAAAGTATAAAACAGACTATGACTGCATCACATTAAAAACTAAAGTCTTTATTCTAATACTGCAAATTTTCACAACAATCTGTCCAATTATAAAGATATTATAAACATTTGAATTAACAAATCTGTATTTTCTGCTAAATCATTACAGAATCTTACGAGTTTTCTGTTTTAAAAATGAAATCTATACTTACTTTCTAGTTGGAAAACTAAAATCTAGGAGATTCTAAAGATAGCAATTGTTTTAATGCAACAGTTATTATCAGAAAATAATTTTTATTGTAACTTAAGCATTTTGTGATCAAATTTCGGAAAAGAATATACTATCTTTGTGTTTTAATTGTCAAAATAATGAAGAATTATGAGAGGTTTAGTAGATAACTATTTTTCAAATTAAAAATAAATTAAAATATTTAACCACTGGAATCTAATGTTATCTGTCATGTAATAACAAATTTGCAATCCACGATTTGAATTTAGATTTGTACATTTTCACCATTTTATTACCATATTTCTAATAAAATACACAGTCAATGTTTCGATTAGGTTTGAAAATAATGAAGAATTTGGAGGGATTTAATAATACCATTATTAAGCTAATGTTGAGAGCATTACTAAAAGATTTTACATAAAATTATGATGGAAGGTTTTGATTCTATATATAAATACTTTAACCCTTTTGTTACTATGTTTCTAATGCAATAATAAAAAAAAATTGGAGGGATTAAGTCGTATAAAAAAAAACCTTCACGTTATTAAGCTGATGTTTGGAAAACAATAACAAAGGTTCTTACATGAAATTAAGGGTTTTTTTTTATTAGATAAATATAAACACTTTAAAACAAAGTTTTGTATTGTAGTTTCTAGGCAATTTAGTATCAAAAGAGTTAAAACAAGTAGTTTTGTATTATAAAACCAGGAGCAGTTTCAGGCAGGTCGGTAAGGATTAATAGAGTGGGGTTTTGGGTGAGATGGTGTTTAAAGGGTTAAGCATGAGTTGCTAAAAGAATTGCTTCTCTGTAAAATCATTGTTGTTGGCATGGCTGCTCCAATCAGTGGTACTGGCAAGGGCTATGTCTCTGCTACATCTGTACATCTTTGCTCATGTGTGGTTATATATGTCAACTTTTCTATTCTTTTTTTTTTTTTTTTTTTTTTTACTCAGCTATCTGTTATGTCATGTAAATGTCATGTAGTTAGATGAATCAACCACATTCCCCTGTTCTAGAAAAATCTGTTTAGTTTGAATCCCACTTTAGATAAAACTGCTCGCTAGACAACCTTGTGTGAAACCTCTTGTATTCAGATGTGTTGGTCATATTGGTAACCCCCTTGATCTATTATAGAGTTTTTTTTTGTTGTTGATTGAGTTCTTTTCTTGTATGAGTAACCAAATATTTAAGAAGGCTGAACAGATATGGCACCATCTGAAGAGCTATGTGTTTTTCTGTGTATTATTTATACAGGTACTGAACTATTCATCCGGCTTCTGGAAATATTGAAAATTCAGAAAACCAGCTATTTTTAAAACTGTCTAGTTATGAATTTGGAACTATTGCCAAATAGCTGCACAAGAACAGCTTTGTTTTGTATTTTTTTTTCATGGCCTATGTGTTGCACTCACACGCCACCACCTGATTTAGAAGTGCATTAATTTGTATCTGTTTAAATACAATTTCGTTCTCTGCTTTTCATTGTTTATTTTACATTTTAAGTATATAGCTAGCCTGTATCCAGTAAATCCAGACCACCTCTGGTCTTCAGCTTGCCAGATAAATGGTTCGGTACCTGTATAGCATTTCCATTGCTCCTATTACAGCTGATGTTACTGAAAAATATGTTACACAGATTTAATATTTTCAGAGGGAGCTCAATATAACATCAACTTATATAACTGAAAGTAATATTTACCATGTTCTTTGTTGTTTTGCTTTGTTTTTATCTGAATAAATATGCTTTATGAGTTTCTAATTCCATAACACGATGTACCTACCGTTATTTGTTTTGTTAGGTTTAAAAGTTGTTGGTGGTCGAATGACAGAAAAAGGTCAACTTGGTGCATTCATTACAAAAGTAAAAAAAGGCAGCATAGCAGATACTGTAGGACATTTGCGGGCAGGTAATATATTCAGGAAATTGTTTGAATATTATATATATATATATATATATATATATATATATATATGTAAGCATGCATGTGTGTGTGTGTGGGGGGGGGGGGGGGTATATTAAAAAAAATGTTTTTTCCATAGTTTAACTTATTCTAAATTCATAACTTTTCTGTAATTTACTGTATACACTTGTATATAAGTCACACATTTTCCTGTAAAAATCTAGCATAAAAAAATTAGCATGCAGCTTATCCACAGGAACTGTATAACTCCAGTTCAAGATATATAGTACAAAAAAGCGCAAAGAGAACTCATGAGATTGTTTAAGTACTGGCTTGGTCTGTAACAACCTGCCCAACCCATGCCAGCATTAAAAACAAATGAACATAATATGGTGGGAATAATGAAGATGATAATTGCAAATGTATATAAAAAGGGAGTGTGAGATCTTTATCAGTACAACACATATGAGTATAATAAGGGTATATATGAAAGCATATACAATATGTTTATGTATAATAAACATATGATAGTCTTGCTATAAATGTTTTAAGCTGTGAACATGTCACAGCTATCTCAGTACCCAGTGAGAGTGCCAGATAGATGTTTCTGGGGTTTTATCAATTGTCAGTGATATTTACTCACTTGGTATTGAATAAGTTATAGCTTATATGGTATTTGCATATGAAACATTGTCTGTATATTCTCATTTGCATGTAGTGCAAACTTGACTAGCTAAGATTACTAAGCAGTAGCACTAACATAGCATGATTCATAATAGGCAAGCCTTCACATATTGACAGTACAACACAAGTGCCTTAAGGCCATCATTCCTGCTAAAGCAGGCAATGAGAGATTATTTTACAGTCAGATGCTCTTTTGGGACTCAAGACAAGATTTAGATGTTGACAGGAGCCAGTGCAGTTCAGGTTTTGTGGGCACCCTCATATAATAACACATACACCTTTACATACATAAGCAAGAAGAGAGGGAAGAAGGGTCCCAGGGCATTTGATCCTGCTGGCACCAACCCTTTTAGTTTTCTTTTATGACATACACCAATATTGTGTGTCTTGTCTAAACTGGATACCCATAGTATGTTAACAATAAATAAAATGAAATAATAGATTTGAGTTACATGGAGTTGAATGGCTATTGTGACCAGCCTCACGTTTTGTGACGCATCTCACCTTTCCACTAATGGTCTGTCACACAGAAAAAATAACTCATAAAAACAAGACACTCCGATTTTTCTTTATTCTTCATTTGAAAAAGAGCTTCTAACCTTGAAATGTTCTAAAATATAGAGTATAAACTATTGTTTTATTTTGTCATTCTTATAATGCTTTTTTCTAGTTCCATCATTATATTTCAAATTCACATTTTACCAGCTTTCCCTACACATTCTTCGCTGTACTTTTTTCTTCTTTGTTATATAATAAAATTATTGAGTTAAATTTGTTTGTTTTTTCCTCATCAGGAGACGAAGTTGTTGAGTGGAATGGACGATCATTACGTAAAGCCACATTTGAAGAAGTGTATGACATCATTTTTGAAACCAAACACGAACCTCAAGTAGAGCTAATTGTACATAGAAATGCAAAGTAGGTGTTAACATATTTTCAATGATATATCTTCTCCATCCAAGACTGTCTTTCTCCTATTGCATACACTCTGCTGCCCTTTCACTCTAATTCCTTTTGTCTCCCACTATGCTCTTGTCACACCTACTCTTTTGCTGACTTACCCTGGTACTTCACTCATGTTTTCTATACTATTCACTTTCCTGGTCACATATTATGAGTATGCAGAGGCAAGATTGGGTAAATCCAAGGCCAATTCACTAGTGTTGACATCATGATAAAATTGATCCAGTACACTCCGAAAATTGGTAGAGCTAATGTTATAAAATGAACCCAGTCCACTCTGTATAGTGGTAGTGTTGGTAACAATAAAATGCACTCACTACAGTCCATAAAGTGGTTAGTGCTGGTGCTATGATAAAATGAACCCACTGCACTCTGTAAAGTGGTAATGTTGGTGCCATGATAAAATGGACCCAGTACACTCTGTAAAGTGTTTAGTGCTGGTGCCATGATAAAACGTACCCAGTAAACTCTGTAAAGTGGTAGTGTTGGTGCCATGGTATAATGAAACCAATATACTCATATATCTAAGTAAAGTGGTAAGATCATTTAATTGTTTATATATCAGATTACGTGTTACTGCCTCTGGTTCTGTAATTCAAAGCTATTAATTTTGAATTTAAATCTGCTCTCAAAATTATTCATAGGAATGTTCTGTTAAGTTATTTTCCAAATACAAACTTAATGATGGAGAATTTAGTTCTGCATTACTAATTTTGAAGTACTTATAATTATCTAAAAATATTCAATCATAATTTTATATAACAAACTTTGTTATGTTCCAGACACCAACTTAATGAGAAAGTTAATTATATTACTAAAATTAAATCATTCCAAATTCTTGATTAGTTTCAAAATTAAGTGAAACAATTAGAAATATAACCACAAAAGGTTTAAACCCATCTAAATTCTTGTTTATTTAAAAAAATAATTGAAACACATGGTCAATGTATTTTCTTGTACTTATGATCATAAAACAGTTAAAATATCAATTAAGCTTAGTTGGCAGTCAGCCAACTTTCAACTAAAAAGTACAGCATAGTAAACTTTAACTAGATTTGAACCTTTGATTCAGCTTTTTGTAATGGAATTCCTTTAAATGGTTATTTCCTGTTTTTATTGTGTAGAACTGGTGAGATTCCTCCTGGGTTGCAGCAAATTGAGCCTTCAGGTAGAGGTAAGTGGTAAAGTTTATTTCATTTCACCTGTTCAAATACCCTTATAGAAACACCAGCCAATGAAGGAACCTCTATGTGGTTGCTAGATCTGCTAGAAATAGCAGCCAAATTGCCTGCATGTTGTATGAGGTGACTAAAAGGGTTGGCATCTAACTGTAAAATATTACCTGAAAAAGGGCCCCATGATGAGTATGAAATCTTATGATTGTGTCATGGTCCCAGTGGCAGAATGGTGAATCAGTTACCCCAGGGTATGGTGAAGGAGATGTACTGAAAGAGTTAGTCTAACTCATAGTACTTTTTCTTGTGGATGGTCATTTCCATCCCAATCACATTAACTAGGGGAGTGGTTCAAAGATTCAAGACACTGTTATAGATTGAAAGATAAAATGTGACTGCTACTTTATCTGCTTGCATTCTTCAGCCTGTCAGGTGACTGAGCCTGGGTCTGGTGCTGATTTCAATAGGTTGCAGTTGGAGAGTGAGTTTCATTTGATGTTTGAACAAGATAGATGAAACCCCAAAAGATATCCAGCTATGCAATATTACTTCCTATGTATCTCAGTTATTGAACTCCTTATCACTATTCATATATATTGAATATCAGAAAATAGCATCATAAATTTATCATAGTTATTTAACCCTTTTGATACCAAGCTACCTGAAACCACACCTGGTTCTATGACAGAAACATGACCATACTAAAGTGCTTTAAAAACCATCATAATTTAAGAAATTTTTGTTAAGTAATGTTCCATCAACTTACTGAAAAAGTTTAATATTTCACTAAATTACTCCTAAATTTTTTATTATTTACCAAATTAATTGAATCATATAGCTGTGTATTTCATTAGAAATATGGTGTCAAAGGGGTTAAATAAGAATATATGTTTACATATTCTAACATATCTTTTTTTCTTTTTTTTTTTGTAATTTTAAATTCCGTTTCAGAAGATTATAGTTCAAAAGATGGTCTCATGACTCGTCCCAGTGTCATGGTCACTTCGCCTGGATCACCGAGTGCCTCAGGAAAGCGGGTCCATTCACCGCAAATTACCGGAAAAATTCAAGTAAGTTATCTTAACATTATATTTTATAGATTATATCCCACCGAGGTTAACTCTGCCTTTCGTCTTTACAGGGTCGATAAAATAAAGCACCAGTAATGCACTGGGGTAATTGCTTGCCTTGTGCCAAAAATAGAAACAATTATATTTTATGGATTGGCAGAATCGGTAGAGTGTCGGACATCATGCTTAGTGGCAAAGAGTTATGGCCCTTTATGTTCTGAGTTCAAATCCCATCGAGGTTATCTTTGTCTTTCATCCTTATGGGGTCAATAAAATAAAGTACCAGTAATGCACTGAGTTTGATTTAATCAACTTTCCCTTTCCCCCAAAATTGTTGACCTTGTGCCTAAATCAGAAACCATTATATTTTATGGACATCACTATATATATCTTCAGTATCATCTTCATTTAATGTCTCCCTGCTAGCAAGGGTTGGATAGGTCTATATAGACCAAGTTAGTACTGAAGCAGGGCCACTGATGTCCCAGGCAAGCTGAGGAGGTCTGTATCCAACTAATGTACGGTCATCATCAAATGCAAAGGAGAAATTGTTGTGTCTTTTGACACAGTGAAGGACCTTCCCAAACTTTCAATGGCTGGATGCCCTTCTTAACATGAACCATTTTACAGTGTGTACTGAGTGCTTTTATTGTGTAGATCACCAGCACTAGGGAAGGTGTCATGTCCTTGATATGACTAAAGAATCTTCCTAACCCTTTGTTTGGGAAGCTTTCTATGGCTGGATGCCCTTCCTATCACCAAAGACTTTATAGCGTATTATAGATATACGAGGTGCCTGAAAAGTAATAGGACTGGTGTCATAATTTATTTCAATTCCAAACAACAAACTAAATGGTTTCCCCTTCAAAAATAATCCCCATCGGGTCTAATGCACTTTTCCATCCTTCTCTGCCATACTGCTGGAAGGATTCTTCTGGGATGCCCCTTGGCTCTTTTGTTATGGCCCTCTTGATGGTCTCCATGCCTTCAAAACAGGTTCCCTTGATGACTCCCTTGAGCTTGGAGAAAAGAAATAAGTCACATGGAGCAAGATCAGGTGAATAAGGAGGTTGTTCCAGTATGGCAATGTTCTTTTCAGTCAGGAACTGCCGAATGTTCAGGACCCTGTGAGCAGGTGCATTATCGTTGTGAAGTAGCCATGAGTTATCCTGCCTCAACTCTCATCTCTTCTCATGCACTGTGAAGCAAATGTCACCAGGATCTCTTTGTACAGTTTATACTCCCAAGATATCATGTTAGATGGTGACACAATCTGCTAATCCCTCTTTCACCCATAGCTCACACAGCACACGCAGTCCTATTACTTTTCAGACATACCTTGTGTGTATATATAAATATATATATATATTTATATATGTATATATATATATTTGCATGTACATATATATATATATATATGAGGCAGAAGCTGGGTTTAAGCAGTATCTGAGGAGAGAAGACTACGTTGGTATGGACATGTGATGCACATAGACAATGACAGATGGGTGAAGAAATGCCAGAAAATTCTAGTTGGAGGAAGCTGTAATAGAGGACAACCATGAAAAACCTGAGCAGAGGTTGTGAGAGCTGACCTCAAATCACTAAACCTGGCAGAGGAGATGACATAGGAATGTAACAAGTGGAGTGATGCCATGCTGAGAAGGACCTGTCCAACCCATGCAAGCATAGAAAAGCAGACATAAAAATAATGATGATGATATATATACATATAGAATAACTTATGCAAAGTTACTAGACACATAAAATTTTCATTGAGATGTTCTGTATATTAGTGACAAATAACATTAGCGATTTACAAGTTTTATGACAAACTTTTGTTACAACTACAATCTCATCTTCCTTCTTCCCTCTAGCTCTGTATATCTTACTCACCCCATGTCTAGTTTACCTCTCAATCCTCATTTACATAACAATACCAGGGAGACAATGTTTCCATTGATCTTTCCAATTGCTGATGCTATCTACCAGTCACAACTCTTGGCAGAAAGAGCAACATGAAATAAAGTGTCTTGCTCAAGGACATAACGCATCACCTGGTCTGGGAATGAAACTCACAATCTTATGATTGTGAATCCAAATCTCTAACCACTAAGCCACATGCCTTCACTGCTTCTTTAGTTCATTGACCTCGAAAGGATGAACTGCATAATTGACCTCAGTTGGATTTGAACTCAGGGTGCTGAGAACCCTAATAAATATCACAAAGCATTTAAGCTGAGACTCAATTTGACAACTATGTAATATAAATCATCATCATTGTTTTAACGTTCATTTAGTATGGGTTGGATGGGTCTACATAGACCAAGTCATTACTGACGCGTTGCTATTGATCTTCCAGACAGGCTACAGCTCTGTATCTTGCTTATGTACAGTCTCACATTTTACCGAGTACTCAGGAGAGTTTTTATGTCTTTGTTTGGCAGACTTTCTATGGCTGGGTGCCCTTTCTATCACTAACCACTTTACAGCATTTACTAGGGAGGTTGTCATGTCCTTGACATGACTGGGGGTCCTCCCAACCCTTTGTTTGGGAAGCTTTCTCCAGCTGGTTACCCTTCCTATCACTAACTACATAATTTACTGGGTGTGTTTATCATGTAGATCACCAACACAAGGGAGATTGACATACTGTAGCATGACTGAAGAGACCCCCCCCTCCCTTTTTTTTTTCCTCTCTCTTTCTCATAGAGGTGAAAACACTCAGTGCTGGAAATGGGTGGTGTGGTGTTGAAGAGAATAGCTAAGGAGTGATAGTGGAGGAGTGGATAGGGGTAGTATAGGAAGAAGCTACTGGGGTGCGATAATGAAGGTATCTAAGGGTTTTAATTGGGGAGATGAGGACAGCAGCTAAGAATACAGGAGGGTATAGATAGAAAACAAATAAAACCAACTACCCTATGTTGTTTTTACATATGATCATTTCCTTAATTTCAGATTCGAATGTGGTATGATGATAGTCGTTGTGAACTGGCAATATGCATTGTCAGTGCCCTGGACCTACTTCCTTCAGCGGACGGCAAACTGCGCAACCCATACTGTAAGCTGTATTTACTTCCAGATAAAAGGTAAGCATTATTATTTTGGCATTTCTATCTTTTATTATGGAAGGGATTCTCTTTCTGTGTGATGGGCAAATTATCTACACACACACATACACAGATACATATATAAATCCCAGGTTCAATGAGGGGTAACCACAGTAAGTAAGATACTCAGTACATAGTAGAGTATATACAAGATTTAATATATAAACTTTAATATAGAAATGACTTCTACAGAATTAGCCCTTTCCTGATTATTTCCTTCGAATGAAACAGTTCTAATCCTGTAGAAGCCATTTCTATATTAAATCTTATATATATATATATATATATATATATATATATATATATATATATATATATATATTACATGCATACATACATATAATAATAATAATATTAATAATAAAGAGGAACAGGAATGGGGTATCAATATACCATTATTATGTTTATTCATGTCTGATGTGCATTTCATGATCAATCAGTTCAAGGGATGACCAGTATTGATCAAGCCCACCTTTGGCATCACAACCAAATTAGCAATGAAGAAGGGTGCTCTGAAAGTGTTAGGAGCTAGAGTAAGAATTGCAACAAAGTTATTCTTTCAGTGAATGAAGGGCAGATTATATGATATCTGTATTATATATCTCATGGTAGCGAGACATGGGCATTGAATGCAGAGAATGTGTAAAGGCTAGAAAGAAATTAATTGAGCATGCTCCATGGATGTGTAATGTTAGTGTATCTAATTGATGAAACAGATGAGTTGGGTGACATAATGAACAGATGAGAAACCATTTGTAGTGTACATGAGAGAATATTGTACTGGAATGAATATATAATGCATATGGATTGTGGTTGTTAAGTGAAGAAATGTCAGGGCTTTCCATGTAGAAGGGAGCTGCAAAAGAGGAAGACCAAAGAAGACATGGATAGAAGTGGTGAAATCTGCAAAGGAGATTACACAGGAAAGAGACATGATGTTGTATTCAAGAGAATTGTTTAACCCATGCAAAAATAAGGTATAGGTTGAAATCAGGAAGAGCATCTGACTGTAAGATAACCCACCATAAAAGTCACACCCCAACCCCTGCATACATGGTAAAACAGTTGTAAAACATGATAATGATGATAGAGAGAATAGCTAAAATCTGTTTTCTAACATGTATGAAGGATAAGTGAAGTGAATTTTGAGAATAAAATGTATTGAAAGTGTTATATATTAACTACAATCTGATATGTCTATCTTTATATATTAACAGTGAAAAAACTAAAAGACGCACAAAAACTATTCCGAACACGAATGACCCAACATGGAACCAAACATTTGTTTATGTTGCTGGTAAAGAATCACACTTCAAACAAAGATTGTTAGAACTTACAGTATGGGATTATGATAGGCTTGGTGCGAGTGAATTTCTTGGAGAAGTAAGTTGTTCTTTTAATTTACTATTTATTTGTAGTTAAGAAGTTTGCTTTGCAATAATGAAGAACCTGACTTGATCCTACTATATAGCATCTTGGACAAGTGCCATTTATCATAGTTTCAGGTTGACTCAAACCTCGTGAGTGGAATTGAGTAGATGAAAATGTATGGAAGCCTATTGGATAGATTATGTATGTAATTCAAAGGCCTAGCCTTGTCACATATTATGTCATGCTGATTCTGCCTGAGAATTATATTAACCCTCCCATTACCATATTTTTAATGATATATACTTGATTTCAATTAATCAAGGAAGAATTTGAAGGGATTTACTAGTTATTAATTATTTCATGATTGTGCTAGTATTTTTAACAAATGCTTCTTATATAAAATTATTTAGTAAGATCTTAATTTAAATAGAAACCCTTTAAAATGTGTGGTTTTAAATGACCAACTGAAAGACATTGTCAAAATTATCAATTTGATCCATGCAAGAGCAAAAAATTCTAGAATGTTTGAATCTATTTGTGAATCTTCTGGAAGTAATTATAATAGATTGTTATTGAACAATGATGTGCGTTGGCTATCTTTTGGGGATGCTATGAAGAGAGATTTTGAACTGAGAGAAGAAATAATAGTTTTTCTAAAAAAACAATGATGAAAGAGCAAGTGTATTAGAAACCAATGAATGGAATGTGCAACTCGCTTATTTAGTAGACATTTTTGGTGAACTGAACAAACTAAATAAGTGTCTTCAGGGTAACAATGCAGATATTTTTACTTCAATCAATTTTATTACATATTTTCAATCAAAATTAAACATCTTTATAAAAAGAATTGAATTGGACAATTACTCATTACTTTCAAACCTTGAAATAGAGCTTAAAAAGAGAGAAGATTTTGACTCCAGCAATCTAAAGAAGATTATTCTTTCTCATTTAAATGTGCTTTCCACAAGTTTTTCAGATTATTTTGACTTGATGGAAAAAGATATTGTTAGCGGAAATTTATGGATAAAAAACCCGTTCACCGAGATCGAGCGGTTAGTGTCAGAAAATGACGCTGGAAATTGTAAACATTTACTACCTGCACAATGCTTACATCAGTTGATGGATTTGAATTCAAACAAAGACCTGAAAGTGATATTCGAAAGCAGAAAGAAAGAACTATGGATCGACTTATTCTTGATTGGGTAGTTTAATGAAATCAGCCAACTTGCATTGAAATATTTGACTTTATTTCCATCTAGCTACTTGGGCGAAAAAGGGTTTTCGCAGTTGGTAAAAATCTGCACAAAGAAGATGAATAACCTGTCAGCAATTGACGAGTGTATGAGACTGGCATTAACTAGTGTTGAACCTTGATTTTCTAAACTCACTGATGAGGCGCAGCAGCAGAAAAGCCACTAGTTAATTGTGTTCGATTACATACACACGCATGAAACACTAAAATAAATAAATACTTTATTATTTTTTTTTTTTTTAAGTTTTGTATTGTATAGGTTCCGTGAAGAATTCAAAATATTTAGAGGGTTCCTCGGTTTTAGAAAGGTTGGCGACCACTGATTTAGAGTATAGTTTTTGTTTCACAATTGTTTTTAATGAATTTCTGACAATTTTAAAGGCTATATTTATTCAAAACATTTAAAAAATAATAGGAAATACAAATTTCACATCGAAAGTAATACTCACATCGAAAGTGAAACTGGTGTAATATTCATCTCCAAAGCAAAAATAATTTAGCAACTCATTTACATAGAATTTTGAAGTTGGTAAGAATCAGCAAAATATTTGACCATCAATTTTTTTTACACATATTTCTCAGCTCATATACGGTAGTTGTGAACTGCCATTTTCCTCTGTTAAATAAAGACCAGAGCATCATACCTGAAGAAGGAGTTCTATTTGATAGAATGGTTGATACAGTGAGTATCTGCAGCAACATTTTTGCCGTAGGGAGCTGTTAAGATATCATGTTTAGCCAACAGTGTCATTTCCCACTTCTCTTTCTTCTCTTTTCTTTTTAATTGTATTAATTCTGATTAAATATTTGTACACCTTTGTTATTGCAGGGGCATATGGCTGTGTGTGTGTGTGTGTGTGTGTGTGTGTGTATGTGTATATATTATGCGTGTGTGTTATCTCTAGAGATATAATAATTTAGCATTTATGTCATCTTTGGTAAATGAATGAATAATGAAAATGTTTATATTTCTTAAATGTTGAATAACATTTTAGAATAAAACTGTCACTTATTTAAAATTAAGAACAACCATTAACAAGCTTCTTAACTCTTTAGCATTTACATTACTCTATATTTACTACTGTATTTTCACAGTAAAGGCTTTATTTCACATAATTATCTAATATAATATCGATCTACGAAATTTTGATATTTATTTTGAGAACAATACCGTAACATAAGTATGAGCTACCAGTTATGGCCAGTTTGAAAAGAAAGAGGTGAGAGAATTCTGGCCAGATATGACTAATTTAAATGCTAAAGGGTTAAGGCCCTTTTTCCATATTGAAGGTCTATGGCCTAGTGCTTAGGGTGCTGGATTCATTATCACAAAGTCGTGAGTTTGATTCCTTGAGCAAAATACTTTATTACATGTTGTTCCTTCTGTCAATCTGATCCTTTCCTTCTTTTCCCATACTAAAGCAAGGGTTAGCATTGAGGGACTCCATAACAGGCTTCCTACTCATTATATCCATTTATTTTTTACAGGTAATAATTGATTTATCTCGAGCCAATTTTAAGGATGATCCTCTGTGGTATCCACTGCGGCAGCAGGATGAATCTAATATTCAACTGCCCACATCTTCCTCACGCACAGTAAGTAAAAGATTTTACTACAACATTTTATCATCATCATTATCATCAACATCCTTTGTACATTTTCTTTAAATGGATCTTCATGAGGCATTGTTTTCATGGCTGGTTGCTCTTCCTGATATATACCCATACTTTTTTTTAAATGATTGGTTTACGAGGGTCAGCTGAAAAGTTCATGAGCTGATTAAGAAGGATTGATTCTACAGCTGTGAAATCTTGCATGCATTAATTTTAACTCTTCTTATTAATAATTGCATGGTTGAAATTTGCTGCAATTTTAGAAGAGAAATATTAATAGTGTTTGAAATTGAAATTGTAAATGAATCATCATCAACATGGTTTTTATGTTCACTTTGGATGATACTTTTGTAGCAAGAGTTGCCTCCCTTGTTGTGACGATCGCATCGCGAATAGAGTAACGCTCTCTAGACAGGAAGTAGCTGGATTACTTCCCATTGGAGTGGCAGAACCCTTTTTGTCACTTCCGTCCCAGGACCCTATAAAGGGAATAACTTTCAGCTCTCTCGCTCTCATTTGCCCTTTCAACCAGGCTCGTTCGCCAATGCTTCACTCTCTTCTAACCTGCCTGGCCCTTCGGCCAGGCGTCTTTGGCCAGGCGCGTTCGCTGAGTCTCTACTCTCTGGCAACCCTAACATGGTCTCTTGCAAGCTAACTTCAAAACGGTAACAAATAACTTTACTTCATATTTCATCTACTCTTGACATGTCAACAATTCTATACTACATAACTTCAACTTGTTAATTAAACTTTATACACACAACCGAGCATCTTTGTTATATTCATACACACCAGTATTTTGTTATAACTGGTGACCCCGAAAAAAATGACAGGATCTGGTGTTGTGTGAATGTATATAAAAAAATTGATTAGCAGTACTCCATTTTCGTTGGAATGTGTCGATCAACATTTCGAATACGCAGCAAACTTTATTAACAAACTAGGAAAAATACACACAGAAACGAACACACGCACATGTGAAATTCTCGTTCAGGCAGACTCTTTTTCTCTCACGCACGTGTCGTACATCAACTAAGTGTCGCATTTCACTGGATGTATATATATGTTTTTCGTTTCTTCTTACAACGAACATTTAAAAGAAAGAAAGAAATTTGATTTTTATTTTTTTTACATATTTCAACATGAACATTTATTTTCGCTGAATCTCAACTATTGCTTATTCTTTCCGCCAAGCTTTTTTTCATCGTTCACAAAAAAGTTGAACTCGCCATATTTGTTATACCAAGTGAAGCCTTTCTTTCTTTTTCATCATATTGTCACATTCACACACAAATTTTCCAAAATGGCTGCCAACGACCTGTTGCACTATCATTTTCTCGTGCAATAGAAATTTTTTTTTTTCAACTTGACTTTAACCTTGTTTCGGCACGTGTGGGGAGCACACATCTCGACTCACTGAGATAACACACGCCATAGATAATGTTTCTTGCCAAGGATTCTCCAGCCTTAAGCTATATTCTCCTATTTGCCGGTTTAAAAATTTACCTCGTAAATTTGCTGTTGAAAACTGCGCATTCAGAATGCTTATTTCTTTGGTCGCTGGCCTCTTGACCCTTCCAGGTCAACGCATTCTCAACATCGACCATCAACTTTGGCTGTTATTTCTAGCACTTTGCGCAACTCATTTTTTCTGGGAAAATTTTTACTGTGAATTTAAACATCGAATACGCTCACTCCGCGAGACAACATCAACATCAACAAGCAAAACCAGCAGAACAAGCCAGAGAATTTATTTTTGCAGCACTCTTCCTGTGAGAAAATCCCTTCGGAGGTTGGAAATTTCACGTTATACCACAGACCAGAAACCACCTGCATACATTCTCTGGAACACACTTTCTTTCCTGCTGTCATGTGATTGCACACCTGTGAACTGTATTTTGAACATTTGAACTTTGACCTCTTCTTTTACTTTGATTACATTGTATCTTTGGGTGATGGATAGATAGATGTCCAGTCGTTCTCTGGCCAAGAGCGGTTGGCTACCTTGATATCTATCATTGATTTTTGCATGCATATATTTTGCTGTTTTCCTTTTATTGCAAACATTATTTTTTTCGTAATTTTCATGTCTGGACTTTGGTGTTACAACATGCTCGCCATCTTACTTCATACATGTTTCATTTTATTTTTATGTTTTAAAAATCTGGCGGGGGATAATGTAGCAAGAGTTGCCTCCCTTGTTGTGACAATCACATCACCAATAGAGTAACGCTCTCTAGACAGGAAGTAGCTGGAGTTACTTCCCGTTGGGGGTGGCAGAACCCTTTTTGTCACTTCCGTCCCAGGACCCTATAAAGGGAATAACTTTCAGCTCTGTCGCTCTCATTTTCCCTTTCGGCTCCTGATGCTTCACTCTCTTCTAACCTGCCTGGCCCTTCGGCCAGGCGTCTTTGACCAGGTGCATTCGCCGAGTCTCTACTCTCTGGCAACCCTAACATGGTCTCTTGCAAGCTAACTTCAAAATGGTAACAAATAACTTTACTTCATATTTCATCTACTCTTGACATGTCAGCAATTCTATACTACATAACTTCAACTGGTTAATTAAACTTTATACACACAACCGAGCATCTTTGTTATATTTATACACACCAGTATTTTGTTATACATTTTATGGCAGTTTTCCCATGGTTGATTGCTCTTCCTGGCACTATCATATATGCTGTCCATCTTTTTTTAATATCATCATGTAGGACATAAACAAATGCCAGATGCTTTAAACATTGATATAAGATGCAAGTAATAAACCGACACACACACACACATATATATCAGGCTGGAACAAAATTTCTAATTTTTTTAGCTGAAGGTGTTGAACAAAATTCATAAAATTTGATCTCTTTCTTGTGGTTAGTCATGCCACCATAAGTAATATACCTACTTTAAGATTAGTATAAAAACATTCACAAAGATTTTTTTCAACTTTTAAGCATTGATTAATCATCATCATCATCATAACTGCTCAATGTCTATTTTTCGATGCTAGCATGGGTTAGACAAGTTGTCCCATTGTGAGACAAGCCAGATCAAATGATCATGTCTTGCTCATACAGAACTGATTCTGGCATAGTTTTTATGGCTGGATTCCCTTCCTAATGCCAACCACATTTACAGTGTGCACTGGGTGCTTTTAATCTTGGCACCAAAATGACCACTTTACAGTGTGGAGTGGACACTTTTTGTCATGAAACCTACACAACCATTTCACAATGTAGACTGGCCACTTTTTGTTGTGGCACCAAGACGACCATTTTATAGTGTGCATTGGGGCTGGGGTGGGGAGGTGCATGGGGATTGGAGAGGTAGATCCAGTGTGGAATGTTATGATATGGGATCAAAACAGTGCCTATATTTTTCTCATCTACAAAAACATGATTTCACTCATCATCATCATCATCACTTTATTTAGTCAATATTTTCATGCTGGCATGGGTTTGATGGGTCATTACAGACCAAGTCAGTACTTAATTGGAGCTCTTGTTACCCTTGTCACTCAAATACACTCCATTTTGGCATGGTTTCTACAGCTTGATGCATTTCCTAACACTAACCACATTGCAGTGTACTAGGTGCTTTTTATAATAGCCCCAGCACTAGGGAATTAGATAGGTTCTTGATGCAACTAAAGAACCTCTCTACCATGTTGGCATAATTTCTATAGCTGGATGCCCTTTGATTAATTTTTTTTTTTTTTTTTTCTCCAGAAAATTAGCCATGATCCTGGTGATATTCAAAAGGTTCATCTTTCCCCACCTGTTGGCTCACGGGGTTTCAGTGACAGTGACATGTCAGAGTTTGATTATGATGACAGCTTTCAAAGAGGTAAAATCTTGAATAATATTGTTCATTTTAGTATTTGTTTTGAAAAATTCTTGATGTAAAATTGTGCGTTGAAACAGATATTGTTGTATTTTGGGAGGTTCATACTTTCAATTAAAACATATGCACCTTAAAAAAAAAATGGAGTATCTTTAGATAAAGAGGAAACACAGTGGGGTAATAGTCATTGATAAGGTCACTGGCTGTGATAAATTAACTTTGACAATTAATTGATTAATTAACTGATTGGTTAATTGGTTAATCAACTGATTAGTGAATTAATTACCTGGTTAATTTCTACTATTGGCACAAGGCCAGCAATTTGGGGAGTGGGGAAAGGCGATTAAATCGACCTCCGTAAGGATGAAAAGCAAAGCTGACCTTTGTGAAATTTGAACTCAGAACGTAAAGAGCCATAACTCTATGCCGCAAAGTATGTTGTTCGGCGCTCTACCAATACTGCCAATCTGCTGCCCTAATTACCTGATTAATAATTGTTTCTACTTTTGGCACAAGGCCAGCATTTATTCCAGTGTATTACTGGTATTTTATTTTATCGACCCCGTAAGGATGAAAGGCAAAGTTGACCTCGGTGGGATTTGAAATCAGATCATAAAGGGCCGTAACTCTTTGCTGCAAAGCATGGCGCCCGACCCTCTACCAATACTGCCAACCCACCTGATTAATAATAAAACTGAAGTGAAACTCAACTAGAATGTGTGTTTTAAATGTCAACATGACCCTCCCAAAATACAACAATATTTTACATAATATTTTAATTGCCTATATTTATTTAATCTCTCTTTTTTATTCTCAAATAATTATAATTTAACTGGCTATACACTTCATTTATAGTCTCTTGACTGTCTACCATTCGCGCATTTTTCAAATTTTTTTAATACTATTTTTATCAGCTGTTAAATAATTAATATTGTGCATTTATTTTATATATATATATTTTTTTTGCATCTCTATTTAAACTTTTCCATGTTTCATTGCATGTTAAACAAATTAATTTTATCAAACTATCATTATTACCCTTAAACCTTTTGATTCTATCCTGCTCAAAACTACCTCTGGTTCTATGAATCAAACCCATCTATTTTATATTAAATAAAATCTTCCATCATAATTTGATAAGAGATCTTTTTGTGAAGTCATGTTACAAATACCATCTGAATAATGAAATAATTAAAAATCTTTGTATTTCATTCTTCATATACTCCAAGAAATGTGTGACAAAAAAAAAAATCCATGGTAAAATTGGGAGTCAGCTTATATTTGAGGTCAATATTTTGCCGATTTTCACCAACTTCAAAATTTTACATAAATGAGACACTAAAATATTTTCACTTTCATCATGAAATTAATATTTCCTATTGGTTTGATAGGTTTTGAATGAATATAACCTTCAATACATTTGGAAATTAGTATAAAAAAACATTACATAATAGAGTTGTGAAATAAAAACTATACCCTAAATAACACTTAAAACATTTTGAATATCAAAATTTCATAAATATATTTTCCACTCATGAGAATTTCAAAACTGCACCATCTAAGCATAATGATTGGACTTTTACCTATGTCTCAGACATAAAATAGTGGATCTGCTTATATTTGGATCAGCTTATATTTGAGTATATATGGTAATTCATTCAAACACAGTGTATTTCGTCAGAAATACAGTCATGAAAGGATAAAGTATTTTTTTCATTAATGAAGTTTTAACACTAACTTATAAATCATTGCAAAATATTTTTTTAAATTCAAAATGTCATGTTCAGTTGTATGTATTTGCAAACAGATAAAAATAACATGGGGTTAGAATGTCTCAGGAAAAATTGCTGAACAGATTTTATAGGCAAAATCAACCGACAGGAGACTCAGAGGTAGACCCTGAGCAAGATAGTTGGATAACATCCATGAGTTCAGTTGTTCTCAATTGGAGATAGTTGCTTCTGACAAGACCTGCTGGAAGGCATGCTTCAGGACTCTGTCCCCATGATCCTCCCAGGAATAAGTGGGTTAAGAAGAAGATAAAAAAGAGGGGGGAATATATAAAAAAAAATGGCGCAGGATTAAATGGCAAGGTAGCAAACTCTACACTTTTGGCTGGGTTGTACATCTCAACTTAACCCCACTGACAAAATGACAAAAATATTGCCACAGATAACAGCTAGTGGCACCTGCTACATCAGGGGGCACCTTTCTAAGATGCTCTCCTGATTTTGCGGAGGGAAATGACAGTGCTGAAACTGAGGACACCGAAAGTCTATGACAACCCGCACAAAAAGGAATCAGTCAGTCAAAGTCTGATATTTAGTTATCTTCCACTCTTCTGCACTATTAGCAGTAATGCTAAGGTTTGTGACCAAAGCAATAAGGTTGGTACCAGAGAACATATTGCATCACGTTATCATCCCAGATAAATAACTGATAGATTATACTTGAATATGTTGTGGTAAGGTCTGTCTCGAGCCAGGAGGCTCATCAAGCCAGTGCTTCTCCTGGTTTCCATGGCATGAAGTGACTGAAAGTATAAGACTGACTCCTGGACAGAACGCCAGTCCATTACTGGGTTAAGCCCCCAGATATTAGTGATACTCATTTTC
Organism: Eledone cirrhosa; assembly: GCA_964016885.1. Taxonomy (NCBI): domain Eukaryota; kingdom Metazoa; phylum Mollusca; class Cephalopoda; order Octopoda; family Eledonidae; genus Eledone; species Eledone cirrhosa. The sequence continues at coordinate 312,698,656 of OZ024743.1, read as the reverse complement.
AGCTTGAATCTGTTGTAGTGGTTAACAAAAAACTAAAAGAAAATATTCCTGTTTCATGAAAATTATTGTACCTATTCTAAATCAAATATACAAAGTATTTTATTTTATGAATATAATAAGCAAAGGAAATCACAGCTTGTCATGTAAATATTTCATGGTCCTGTTAAAATAATGATGATTACTGTCTGTAAAGAACATCTGGATGTATCTGTGTGTGTGAGTGTATGGTGTGTGTATGTATACTTATGGGTTTACAGCTATGTTTTTCCTTCTCCTTATGAGTTAACCCTTTTGATGCCAAGCTTCCTGGAACCAGCCTTTGTGATATAAAGTTTTAAAGTGCTTATATTTATCTAAAAACCTTCCATCATAATTTTATCTAAAAACTTTTGATAAGTTATGGTCAAAATATCAGTTTAATCTTTTATTATTTTCAAAATGATTTGAAAATCATAGGCTGTGTCTTTCATCAGAAATATGGTAACAAAAGGGTTAAATATTCCTAGCATATTGAATCCTAACATTGGAGTAAGTTAGATCAGTTCTGATTGGTAAGAACGTATGTATTGGAGCATGTAGGACTGAAGTATGTGAGTAAATATATATATATATTTAGATTTATGCATGGCTAAAGTTCAAGTGTTTCAGACATGCATATATTTCTCTTTAATATTATTCAATAATATTTTGATTTTTATCTTCTTAATTACAGCTACACCACCGATTTTCTGGCACCCTTGGTTCTAGACATGTGTCAAATTATCCATTTTGCCAGACTATATAATAATTCACTAGAAATATATTACAAACCCAGAAACACTCTCCCTAACTCTCAATTGTAATAACAAGAAGGTGTAAATGTTTAAAATTGAATCTAACTCCACACACTAACCTCCTAATATGAATTAACTAGTTTGCTTGGTTATGGGATATTCAAGTGTTGGTTTATGATTGTTTGGGTTAAAAGAGGTGCCAGACCATCAGTTGCTGGGAAATCAATGTGGTGTCTATACTAGCAACAACAACATCAAGGTTTGGCAGGGTGTGGGAAAATTCAACAGTCTACCCATAATTATGTTTGGATTAAAAGTGATCCTGGATCACTAATTGTCTGAAAATTAATAGGGTATCTGTACTTGCAACAACAGCATCAATGTTTGCCAGGGTGTGGAGAAATTCAACAGTCCACTCATAATTATCTTGGGATTAAAAAAGATCCTGAATCATCAGTTGTCTGAAAATCAGTGTTGTACTAGCGACAACGACAACAACATCTGGCAGGTTACAGGGAAATTTAAGTGTCTCCTCATAATTATGTTTGGATAAAAAAGTTGCTGGTAAATCGGTGTTGTACCTGTATTATATTTCTAATTTTAGTTTGATGATCTACCAATTTTGTACTGATTTAATTCTATAGGCTCCTTTCATCTAAGTGTGTTCCAGTTTTAATAAATAACTAATTCTATCTAACTTGCTTGTTTTAACTGCTATCTGGCCAGGTGCTGCTCTTTTAGAAAGAATGGGTGGAAGTAGCATCAGCTCTTTGAGTAGCGCTATCAGTGCAGCACATCTTAATGAGGATTATTCTGAGATTATGGATGGCAGGTGCAAATCTCGCAGAGATCGCGGGGTTGGATCACCAACTACCAGACGGCGCAGTGGGACAGGTAGATTCTATTAGTACCTATGGATTTCTTACTTTCTTCTCTCACCTGAAATTATAATGTTTTAATTAATACCAATCAGAAAATAAATTGATGTATTTTATAAAGCAAAACATAGTACCTTGCGATATTTCATTGTGGCTCTTTACATTTTGTGTTCAGATCCTGTTGAGGTCAATTTTTATCTTTTATCCTTCTTGGATTAACAAAATAGAGTACCAGTCATGTACTGGGATTGGTTTAACAGACATTACTCCTTTCACAGTACTTCTGCATATCATATCATATATACACATATGTATATATAAATAGATACACACACATATGCACACACACACACATATATATATATATATATATGTATATATGTATTTATATTTATATATATATATGTGTGTGTGTGTGTATAAATATGTATATATGATGTATGTATAATGCATTTGTCACTAAACAAGGTTGAGAGGAAAGTTTAGAAGATCCATGGAATTGTTCTTCACATGGACAATACTTATTCTCAATATAATTTCTGGCCTTTATTGTGTTCCCTAAATTTTATTTTTCACCCATTTAATACCTGTAAAACCTGTATTTTCTTTTGTTTGTTTATTTTTATTTTTACATGTTCCTCTTATGTAATTATTTTTTATCCCTAAATTTCTACCTTTTTATGTTATTCAGGTCATTACTGTCACAGTTTTTTCACAAATTTATTTTTTCATTATAGGTCACTAAATGTCTTTCTTGTGACAAAATATATTTTAGCAATTACATTGTGCAAGAGTCATTTTAGTTATTTTAAAAGCACACAAAAACTGTTAAATTCACTTTACATTTATTATATATTTTTTGATGTCAAAATGTTCATAGCACTGTTTGTGACCTGGTCATTTACACAGTTCTGTTTCTTTTCCACTCACTGTGACAAAAAGTTTTGATTCCAAGAAATATGTGATAAATATATGGCTAAAATGACTCTTCTATGATGTAAGTGCTTTAGTTTCAACAAATGGTCTCAGAACATGTCACTTACCAAACAAATACAACTCTGAAATTAAATTTCCTTTGCATGCTTATCATTTTTACATTTCATCATCATCATCATCATCATCGTTTAACGTCTATCTTCCATGCTAGCATGGGTTATATATTTAAATCTTTTGAGAAAGATATTTCTTTAATATGATTTGTCAAATGAAAATAACTATTGGTTTCTGCAACTTTAAATGTTATCAGTTAAATTGCAATAAGTTAAATTTTTTACTATACACTTAAATGTGGTTGGCATGAGGAAGGGCATCCAGCCATAGAAACTAAGCCAGAAACAGTTCTGTACAAGAAGGACATGGTCATCTGATCTGACTTACCTCACAATGAGACAATCCATCTAACCCATGGAAAATTGACATTAAACAGTGGTCATGATGATGATGAACACTGTTCTTTTCATCCATCAACAATATGCTGTGTTTATATATTTAGGGACCTCACTGTATTGCTTTGTCCAAGGGGCTATAAAGCTAAGATATCCCTGCTCACATACACACACACAGTACTGTCTTATTGCATAGGCACATTGGGCAGTTTCCTAGGGGTCCACCAGGTTTAGGTGTCCACTGTTAATCTATGTATGCTGTGGTTATATATTTAGGGACCTTAGTGCATTGCTTTGCTCAGGAGCCCACCAAGGGGCTTATCTGGTCTAAGGATCCAATGCTAGTCTATGTATGATGTGGTTGTGAATATTGGGTCTTCAGTGTATTGTTTTGCCCAAAATACTGTTAAAACATCCCTGTACACACACACATACACACAGTACTGTTTTGTGGCATAGGCACATTAGAGTTTCCCAGGGACTCACTGTATCTAAGGTGCTCAGTGTTAATCTATGTATGTTGTGATTGTGCATGTAGGGTCGTCAGTGCATTTCTTTGCCTAAGAACCTACAATGTTGTTAAACAGCTCTGGTTATATGTGTATGGATTATATAAGGTAATAAGTATAACATTTTATTTTTCACTTGCAGTACACTTTGTGTATAGATAATTTACATATTTCCAATCTAGTCTTATTATATTGATATCTATCAGCATGACAAGCATTTGTCTACATTCCTTTTGTTATTCAAGCTAAAACAGGTTTATATTTTGAAGATGTTATAGTTTAACTCTTAACATCCTGTAATGATTTAGCAGAAAATATCTTAAAATGGGTTGGGTTTATTATTTCAAATGTTTATAGTATCTTTACTAGTGGACAGATCATTATGAAAACTTGCAGTATTAGAGTAAAGACAATTTTTGTTGTTGTTTTTTTTTGTTTTTTTTAATTACTTTTCACGAATCTCATGCTAATATGGTTTCTTGTGGTAAGAGTTAAAGTCTATCCCTCGCCTAGAGGTTCCTCAGGCTGGAATTTAATTTGGTTCTATTGGTATTAAGTGACTGAAGGCATTGACAATAATATAAAACAAAAACTGTTGGTTGTTAGCATGTTTTCCTTCAACATATAAAAATATAAATATATCAATGTCTTTATTTTATCCTAAGAAGACTGAAATAATCAGAGACCTGAGAATTGTATTTGCCTTATTCCATTGTAATATTGTTTTATCAAACTGTCATTGCATTATTTCTGCATGCCTGCATGTATTATTATTATTATTATTATTATTATTATTATTATTATTATTATTATTATCATTATTATTATTGTTATCATCATTATTATTATTATTATTAGTTGTACATATAATTGTAATTTTATTCAAATTTCACCTGTTGTCACTTAACCTATTTCATACCATTGCATCTAAAACCTTCTTTGGTTCTATGAAACAAAACCACTCATTTTAAAGTGTTTAAATGTTCCTATTTAAATTTAAATCTTCCGTCATAAATTTATATAAGAAGCATTAGTTTGTTACAGATACAATCTTAGTATTGAAATAATTTATAACTTTAGTACATACCTCAAAATTCTTTAACTATTCTGATGCCAATCCACCCTTGATTCTATAATGCAAAGCTGATTGTTTTACAGTTATTATATTTATCTAAAACCTTCCATGATAATATTATGTAAGAGACTTTGTTATGTTCCAAACACCAGATAAATGAGGAAGTTAGTTATATTATTAAATCCATCCAAATTTTTGTGTATTTTCAAAATTATTTGTAAAACATAATAAGCAGTGTCTTTCATAAGAAATATGGTATTGAAAGGGTTAATTAATTGAAATACAATGTATGTAATTAGAAATATGTTATTGAAAGGGTTAATTAATTGAAATACAATGTATGTAATTAGAAATATGGTATTGAAAGGGTTAATTAATTGAAATACAATGTATGTAATTAAAAATATGGTAATGAAAGGGTTAATTAATTGAAATACAATTTATGTAATTAGGGATATGGTAATGAAAGGGTTAAATTGACATCAACTTATTATTTAACTATACCACTGATTGTGTCATGATTTTTGTTTTTATTCCTTATCTTTCTAGTTATTGCCCGAGATGAACTTGATGATCACCGCAAACACAGCCATCCTGAAGGAGGATCCCTTGTTGTTCCAGAGAAAGGGACACGACAGAGATCTCGGTCACCGGTTGAAGATATGAATCATGGATCCTCTCGGACTACTCGATCTCCAGCCCGTCACCAAGTGCCTGAGACATTGTCAAGGTCAATATCTCCCCATGGTTCCAGGTGACAACATCTTAAAGAACAAATGGACAAGCCTTTTTAATATATGTCTATCTACTTTCATCAGCAGTGTCTGTCCCATTTAGAATATGTACTCCATATCCCTGCATGTTATAAGAAGAGACTAAAAGTGTTGGTGACTGTAATGACATTGGTGTTAGGAAAGGCATCCAGATGTGAAACATTGCTTTAAAAAGTGCCCCATGATGAGTATAAAACCTTTCATTGGGGCCCCCATGGGTAACCTAATCTAATCCTGCTGAGGTTGAGGTTGTCTTTCATCCTTTCAGGATCAATAAAGTAAAGTACAAGTCCAGACCCATGGATTGGGAGGAATTGAGGAATTGTTAAAACAACTTTAACCCTTTAACATTTACATTACTCTATATTTACAATTGCAATTTCACAGTAAAGGCTTTATCTTACATAATTATCGCACATAATATCGAATTTACAAGATTTTGATGTTATTTATTTTGAGAACAATACTTTAATGTAGGTATGAGCAGCCAGTTGCACCCAGTTTGAACAGAAAGAGGTGAGAGAGTTCTGGCCAGATACGGCCGGTTTAAATGCTAAAGGGTTAATTGTTATGGCACTTTTCCTTCTGAGTTCAAATCCCACTGTAGCCTAATTAGGTGGTAGAATTAATTCCACATTTGGTGCAATTGAGACCACCAAGAAGGACAAACATAGATAGCCTGGCCATGTTTCTCATCTCAGAGTCAACAGGTGGACTATTAAAGCAACAGAGTGGACACCAAGGCAGTGGAGAAAAACTATGTCTTTGTCCAGACTGGCATGGATTTGGAGGGGTGTTACATTCAGAAATTTGATAGGTCACATGACCATGTCTTGATCATATATTTCAGTTTCACATCGTTTCTATGGCTGACATATTTTTAAACGTCTGCTTTCTCTGCAAGTGTTGAATGTATCTACATAGACCAAGTCATTACTGAAGCAGGGCATCTGATCTCCCAGACAGGCCAGGGATCTGTGTCTCGCTTATGTATGGTCAATGCTCCACCACATGCACAGGAGAGGTTGTCATATATCCTTGACATGACTGAGGGGTCTTCCCAGACCTTTGTTTGGGGGATATTCATATAATATATTTTGGCTCTGTACATTACATAGTACTTTTTTTCCTTGATCTATTTCTTTGGAAAATGTTGGCACTGTATATGTATGTATATATATATATAATAGTAAAAAGAAAAAAATAGTAGAAAATGCTAAAGGGAATTTCTCTCAGAATAACAGCAAACCATTTATTTACAAAATAAGAATTTCCGCATTATTTGTATCGGTTTCAGCTTATAGGCTTCTTCTTGCGAAAGAAGTGTATAATGAAATTATTTTGCATATTAATAAGAATATGGGAAAATATATATATATTGTGTTAGAAATGATGTTGATGCTCAAAAGAAACAGGCTGGAAATGTTACTATGAGAGATTGATGAATGTAGAGAATGAATGGGAGGAAGAGAAACTACCTCCAACTTACCCAAGGGAAGAACCAGCTATTGAAGTTGATAGTTTTAGTGTCAAAGATGCAATCAAGGAGATGAAGAATAGTGAAGCTGAAGGACCATCAGAAATAGTTGTTGAGATGCTAAAAGCATCTGGAGAGGTATAAGTCAAATAGTAACCCATATAGTGAATCAAGTAATACATGACAGAGTCATACCCAATGACTGGCACAGCAGTACAATCATAAATTGCTACAAGAGCAAATGTGATGCTCTAGAAAGGAGCAACTATGGAGGAATAAAACTAATGGACGAAGTTATGAAAATGACAGAAAGAGTTATAGTGCAGCTAATTAGTGAGTCAAAATAGATAACGTGCAGTTTGGTTTCATGCCTGGGAAAAGTACTACCCTCTTCTTAGTGAAGCAACTATAAAAGAAGTTCCTAGCCAAAAATAAGCCACTATATTTAGCTTTTGTTGATCTAGAGAAAACCTTTGACAGAGCACCTTAATCTATTATCTGATGAAATTAGGTGTAGAAGAATGGCTTGTGAGAACAGTGCAAGCTATGTACAGGGGAGCTGTCAATAAAGTGAGAGTAGGAAATGAGTTTAGTGAGGAATTCAAGGTGCGGGTAGGAGCTCATCAAGGTTCAGTTCTCAGCCCACTGCTGCTCATCATAGTTCTTCAGGTCATACAAAACAGAGGTGTTTAAAATGGGCTGCCCATAGGAACTTCTCTATGTAGATGATTTGGTCCTTATAGCTAAAATCATAAAATAACTTGAGATCTTTTATTTACTAAACAATTATTGTGTAGATTTTATTCTTCAATATAAATAAGTGTTTTCCAACTTCATCTTGTAGACAAAATCGTGGTATGTCCCCTATCAGAGTGCTACCTACCACGTCACGGTCTGCTGGAGGCACGCCATCAAGTACACCCTCTCCAAAGAAAAGACAGTTACCTTCAATACCAATTGAAGCACAGATTGCCAGCAGAGATCGAGGTAAGTTACTGTAACGAGATTTTCACTGTACAATATTTATACTCATCATCATCATCTTTATGTCCATTTTTCAATAATCACATTAGTTAGACAAATGGTTCCCAAATCATGTGCCAAGGATCACCACTGTACCCTGAGATGTAACTAGATGTGCCACAAAAGAAAGATTAAGTATTAAGATGTGAAAAATACAAACCGAAATTCGTATGAAAGTTCATATAGGGAGTTGGGTTGGGGAAATGGGCTGAAAACTTTTTATTCTATGGTATGCTAATTAATATATATGAAAAGTTCTTTTGAATAAATTTTTGAATTTATAGTAAAAAGTGTGCCAGTATATTTTTACTTTTTCAAAAATACACCTTTTTCAAAAATACACCTAAACAGAATCTCTCCACTTGCTTCTTTCTTTTGTCATCTCCTTTGTGAAGTTCAATATTTGTAGATCAGCTTTTTACACTTCTGCCCATGTCTTTCTTGGTTTCCTCTTCCACAGCTTCCTCCCATTTTATTTACCCAACTACCATCTTCCATTTGCATTACATGTCTGTACCATCTTAGTCTTTTCTCAATAAAATCTGGTATATTTTTCTATTTCTTTCATTTCTGTAGTAACACAAGATTTAGAGGAACGTGCTAGACAAATGAAACTAAAAATGAAAATAAATGCTCAACATAGGCATGGAACTGTTAATCACGGTGCTCCATCTTCAGATAGTGAAATTGCACATCATCATCATCGTAGTCGGTTGCGGGATGGAGACTACCGACATGATCGCTATGACATACATGGTTATCATAACCGTGGCCGAGATTTAGAAAGAGGACACAGATCTAGGAGAAGAAAAGGTGAGACGTTTTTATATTGAAGTGTGTGTTATCTTTGAGCAAAGATTTAGTTCCTTGTCTTGTAGATTAACTCTTTTGATACCAAATCACCTGAAACTACCCCCAGTTCTACAATGCATACTGTTTATTTTAAAGTGTTTATATTCTTCAAAATCCTTGTCATAATTCTATGTAAGAACCTTTAATCTATGTCATTAACTCCAATTAATAATGAAAAAAACATTACTAATTTCCTCAAAATTCTTAATTGTTTTCAAAAAAATTTGAAAATAAGTGTTTTTCATTAGAAATATACAAATGAATTTGTTGAAAAAAAATCTTTCATCATGATTATATTTAAGAACATTTGTTATGTTCCAAACAACAGATAAATAATGAGAAAGTTAGGTATATTACTAAATTCCTCCAAATTCTTGCTGATTTTCAAAATTATATGAAAATCATAGGCAGTGTTTTTCATTAGAAGTAAGGTAATTTATTTCATCTGAGGCTTTATTCCTACTGCCATGTGTTATTAGAATTATTGTGTTGTCAGAAGGCTTAGTGTTAGAACGTTAGGTTCACATATGGTTGTAAGTTCAATTCCCAGGTGATGCATTGTGTGATTGAGTAAGACACTATATTTCACAGTGTTTCAGTTCAGTCAGTTGGAGAAATGAATTGCAACAGCACTGGTGTTACGCTGTATCAACCTTTGCCTTTTCCTTAGTCAACATCAGTGGCATGGAGAGGGGAGACAGATTTGCATAGGCAACTGCTAGTCTTCTACAAAAATACACACATTGCCTTTGCTTCAGGGAAGAATTTTCACCCATGGTCATTCGTAATCAATAGGCATCTTTTTTACTTAACTGTGTTGTACATTAGTAGAACAGCTTAAACATAAAAATAGGCAGAGGTTAATTTGATATTGTTTGATAGTATGAAATGTTCACTGGTGAAGCCTTTTTTTCTTATCGGAGTTTGTAAATGAAGTAACAGTCCAGGGTACATTGAATTGATGGAATTGTTAAGAGTCAGTCTGATTTTGTGCATTCTGAGTTCAAATACTACCTCTTTCTGCCAGAAGTTACAACCAATAATATCAGCAATGGAAAAACCAATGAAAACATTGTTTCTTTGGTCTGATCTGATGATCAGCTCCTGCCTCCTGTGAGGTGTTGTAACCAGGAGATTGTTACAGCAATGGAAAGACCAATAGATACACAGGTTTTTTATGTGAACTGATCTGATGATCAGCTCCTGTCTTCTGTCAGGTGTTGTGACCAGCAGATAGTTACAGCAATGGAAAGACCAATAGACACAGTTTCTTTTCTTTAGTAACACAATTGGCACCTTTCTTAATGTTAACTTGTTTGATACCAACCCAGTCAAAACTAGCTCTGATTCTATATAACCAAACCACTCAATTTAAAGAGATGCTATTTAAATTAAAATCTTCCAAAGTAATTATAAATAAGAACCATATGTTAAGTTACTATTTTAGTAACAAAATAATTAATAATTTTGGTAAATCCCTCAAAATTCTTCATTAAAATATTTTATTAAAGATGTGGTTATGAAAGGGTTGAAGATCAAAGTTTTACTGATTATTTCTGTAAATATTGTAGAATTCAGTCCTGATGTGTCTGATGACAATTTACCCAGTGATGCTTCAGAAACTAGTGATATGTCGGAGGTGTCCAAAGTCAGCACCATCAGTATGCGATCAACACAATCTGAACGACCTCATAGGAAATTTAGGTAAGTGTTTAACCCTTTTCTTACAAAACCATCCCTATTTCTACACTACAAAAGTGCTTATATTTATCTAGGTGGCAAATTAGCAGAGTCGTTAAAATGTTGGATAAAGTGCTTTGCTGTATTCATTCCAGTCTTCTGCTCTCTGAGTGCAAATCCCACTGAGGTCAGCTTTGCCTTTCATCCATTCGAGGTTGATAAAAAAAGTACTAGTCTAGTACTGAGGTTGATTGTCCCGCTATATCTCTTTCTTACTTTCATTCTCTCAATCTTTATTTTTCTCTGGAATAAATCTGTTATATTCAGCCCTGGGATAGGCTCTGTCAGGTTTTAAAATGACCTAGAAATGCAGTATATTAATATTTGCCCCTACGACTCCCTTAAAAGTAACAGGATGAAAAAAAATGATCTAAAACTTTAATTTCATGTAAAACCTTTCTTAATTTATATTATTAAATCCCTCCAAATTCTTGATTAGAAAACAATATGTATGAAGTCATATATATGAAGACAAAGAAAAATGACAGGGAGGAAGAATAAAGGAAGAGGATGAGAGGTAGATTGATATTGGACAGTGTAAAGTCTATTTTTTGATAGGTATTAAAAAGGCCTGCATGGCTAAGACTAAATCAAATATAAATTTTAAAAAGAGGGTGCGGGGGGGGGGGGGGGGGGGGCACATAGGACAAGGACAATGGAGCCCATAAACAATATATCCTTCAGTGTCGTGGTTCAATAAGTACCCAAGTCACTTGCCTATGTACCTCAATGAAGGTGGGGATGGCCATTCACAAAACTGAGTCACACAAGTTGGATTGGCTCCTTCAGTATATCTCCCTTGCCATCCTCCCCTGTAACACCTTTGCAATTCTTTCTGCTGAGACTGTGAATCAACAACAAACTTGAATTTGATGTTGAAAAAGAAGAAATAATAAGATAGAGGCAATTGAGAAGAAGAAACCAAAGGTTGCGGGGCATAACCACTGTGTACTGTAATGTAGCCATCTTGGTGTTGCCCAACATGCCCATTAAAATCTCTTGCCAGGATGATGAAGTCGTCTGTAAGAGGTCCTAATTAAAATGAGCTTTCTCTTCTCGACTTAGCCTTGATTGTGTTGCATAGGTGGAGATAACTTTTGTCATTCTATCACCTATGACTATTCTGAGTTGGATAATTCTGTCATTTACTCTAATACATTTACTTTATCTATCCACTCCTCATCTACTAAAATGCCTACTCCACCTACCCAGAAGAACTTATATCTATAGTGTCTGCCTGTGAGGGATCTGGTTAATGTATCCCTCTACCTCACTTCTTGCACACAGCACACATCTACTCTTATATAATTATATTATATCTAGTTTAAAATAGGTTCACCATATCATTGAGTGCTGTAATAGGTGACTAAAGGGATAGGTCTCAGGAAGGGAATTTGTCCCCTAAAACATTGCCTTAAAAAGGATTCTAGGATATGTAGAAGCTTGCCATGGTGTTCACAATGCTAACTCTTGCTTTAATAGAGACAATGAACTTAAAACGTTTGTTGTTGTATAATAATTTAAATGATGATAATAATTGTATAATTATTTCTTGCTTTTAGCGAATTCACATCTAAGATGGAAAGTCGAACTACAATTCCGAAGAGGCAGATTATTCGAAGTCCAAGTTCCGAAAGTTCAAGCTTTGAACGGAATGACGGAAGCATTTCGGATTCTGCTGTATCTTCCAGTGTCATAGAAGGTAGGAAACGACGGCCAAGCCTCGGTCACAAGGTAGCAGCATTTGTTGGGCTTTCCCGACGAAGTAGTAGTGCTGTGCAGCTAGCAGGTAGGTTACGATCACACACAATTCCTCCCATTCTCCATTGTCCCAATCCACTAACCCTTTCCCTCCTTCACACCTTCAACCTGCTTGCTTTTGCATTGCCAGCATGATTCTATCCCTGTTGGTACACATAGTTACCTTCAGCACTGCATCTGCATGATTCTAATAATACTAACACTTGTAGTGTATTTATTCTTTACAACAAAAATAGGGACTAAACTTTTCTATTTAACTACAACATAAAAAGGGACAAAATTAACGATTTAATATGTTATCTGTTATAAAATATTCACAGAATTTTGTCTTCCATCGAAGCTATTTAGATTTATTTCTGGCACCTTGTCAGTTTGGGAATTTTATAAATTATTAATTGAATTATATAAATTCTCTTTTATTAAAAGTCGAAAAACACTGTGCCTTTGTTGTTGTTATTTCACTGTGGTGACTACTGTAACAACAATTTCTTACCCCCAACCACTCTACTAAACTGTTGATATCAACGAATAACTCTAACTCATTCTTCTAATGTCTTTAAGTATACCAGGAATGAATAAAACTTCCATAAATATCTACTAAAGCAATTTTTAATTCTTTTATTCTTCTACTGGTTTCAGTCATTAGACTGCGGCCATGCTGGGGTACTGCCTTGTAGGGATTTAGTTGATCATATTGACCCCAGTAGTTATTTTTTTCAAGTCTAATTCTTATTTTATTGATCTCTATTTGTGAAACTGCTAAGTTACGGAACATAGACTGATAGTAAATGTAAACACAGACATAAACGCAGACACAGATACACACACATATACATACATACACACTCACTACTCATACACACCACTCACACACATACACACAAAAGCAACAAGTCAACCCTAGACTATAGCAGAAGACACATTTCCAAGGGGCCACACAGTGAAACAAAACACCAATCCATGTGGTTGTGGAATGAACTTCTTAACCACATAGTCATACTTGTGCCTATGTCTAAATTCTTGATTGAACATATATACAAATATACCATATTAATTCATGGCCAGGTTGGGGACCTCTGTGGCACATCTTTCACCTCACTACAGCCAGAAGAAAAGAACATTGACAGGCTCTTGGTCCCTGAAAGTCTCCTAGTCTTCAGCTTAGTCAGCCATATGAATGATTTGGCCCTGATCTTCATTGGAGATTATGTTTGTCTTTTTACTTTTGCATGTTTTAGAATTTTATTCCTTTAGTGGTTTTTACCCACTCTGAGATTTTTTTTAATTTTTATATCACTTCACCTAATCATTCAATCTTAAATAAAAGCTTGTTGGGTCCTGCATTTTAAAATAATTTTAGGTAACTGTAAAGGAAATAGATTATAATTTCTGGTAGACATGAATAAGTGAACTTTCTAGTATAAATAACCTAGTAGTACTTAAATATAATATTCCAAAATATATGTATGGGTGTTTGTATTATATGATATATATGCCTGTATTTGTGTGTGTGTGAGTGTATGTGTGTGTATATATATATGGGTGTGTTAACTTTGCGCCTTTCATCCTTACGTGGTCGATAAAATAAAGTACCAGTAATACACTGGGATAATTGCTGGCCTTGTGCCAAAAGTAGAAACAATTATTATTGATAGTGTGCAAAGTAAGTATTTTTAAAACTTGATCTTCTACTATCTGTCAAGTCTCAGCAAGGACCTTAGACAGAAAACACTTGTCAAATTATATGTGCAGTGCCAATCTTATTATTTTACTGGTGGATTCAGAGCGTCGGACAATATGCTTTGTAGCATAGAGTTACGACCCTTTACATTCTGATTTCAAATCCCGCCAAGGTTAGCTTTGTCTTTCATCCTTACAGGGTCCATAAAATAAAGTACCAGTTATACACTGGGGTCGATTTAATCAACTTTCCCCTTCCTCATTGCTGGCCTTGTGTCTAAACCAGAAACCATTATACTAGTGGATTAGCAAAATCAATTGAATATCAGACAAATGCGTTTTATATTTGTTCCTACTCTTAAAGTTCTGGGTTTTAAATCCTGGCTAAGTCACTTTACCTTTCATCCTTATGGGTTTAATAAAATAAATTACCAACCAAGCACTGGGGTTGATTTAATTAACTTCCCTTAAAAATTGTTGGCCTTTTACCTACATTAGAAAACATTACTTTTTTGTTATGGCATTCACCTCAACAAAAATATTTTGCTTGAGCTTCGTTTTCTTCTTCCTCTTCACCCACTTATTCCCAGAGAGTTGTGGGGCTGAGTCCTTCCAGTAAGTCCTGTCAGAAGTGACTATCTCCAATTGATTTGGCTGGATCTCCAAGCAAGACCAACTGAGCTCCTGGGTGTTATCTAACCATCTTGCTCATAGTCTACTCCTGGGTCTCTTACTAGTGGGTTTTGCCTGTAAAATCTGTCCAGCAATTCTTTTCTGACACACTCTAACCACATGCCTGTAATATTGGAGCTGTGAGCTCTCAATTCAGAGAAGTAGCTGCTCTACCTGAAGTGATAGCCTGATCTCTAAGCTATGCACTCTATTGCTTAACATTTCTGAAAGCCATAATAATGAATATATTGTCTCCAGATTAACCACAAGTACCCATTTAAACTTGGTCTTCTTAATTCTTCAACTTAGCATATCCGAGACAACATAATGCAGAGAGATCCCTCTGGTCTTGTTGAAGACTTGACACCCTCTCTAGTGTTGATGCCATGATGCAATGCACCTAATACACTCTGTAAAACTGTTGGCAACTGAACGGAAACTATAATTTATACAGAGAACTTTTCAATCATTATGAGTACATGGCAAAGTCTCTTGAGCTGGTGCCATAGTACAATGTGCCCAGCACACTCTTTAAATAGGTAGCACTGATGCCACAAAAATATACACCCACTCATTCTATAAAGAGTATAGGAAGGGCATCCTGCCATAGAGAGCTCACCATATAAAGGGTTGGGAGGAGTTTCAGTTGTATCAAGTACATAACAACCTCTCCTGTGTACTTGGTAGAATGTGAAACCATGCATAAGTGAGACACAGATCCCTGGCTTGTCTGGGAGATCAGTAGCCACCGCTTCAGTACTGACTTGGTCTATGTAAACCCATCCAACCTTTACTGTCAGGGACATTAAATGATGAAAAGAGCAATGTTTGCAACAGTCTTTCTTATTAACTATTCAAGAAAAAATATTATTGTAACATAATTTGTAGGAGAGGTATTGCTTAATTTTTACAACTACAAATGAACTAAGTTACTATACATAATTTGAAAAATAAAAACACCTTGCAGGAATGTGTGTGTGTATGTGGGATGGCACTGGATGTATTTGTATTCAACCCCTCCTGCCACAACCCTTATTTATTGCTAGCCATTACTGTCTCTCCCTTTCTCCCTCTCTCTCTGTAAATATATGTGTGTGTATATATATATGTATATATATGTATGTGTATATATATATATATATATGTATACATGTATGTATATATATGTATATATATGTATATATATCATTAACAACCATCACTCTCTCACCTCTTCCATCATCCTTTAGCCCTCTTCTCCCACTCTGCATCATGCCACTGATGTTGATTTTCCCTTCAATCTCCTTACCAACAACCAACATGTAGCTGCTTATCACTGTCTTTCTTCCATTACTACCTCTACCACCTTTACATCAATATCGCTCTATTTCCTTTTGGATTGGCAGTATCGGTAGAGGGTCAGACGCCAAGCTTTGACGCACGGAGTTACGGCCCTTGCCATTCTGAGTTCAAATCCCGCCAAGGTTAACTTTGCCTTTCATCCTTACGGGGTCGATAAAATAAAGTACCAGTAATGTACTGAGTAATTGCTGGCCTTGTGCCAAAAGTAGAAACAATTATAAGCTCTCTTCTACCAGCCTCAAACCTCAGTTCTCTCCCTTGCATTTCTCTGATTTTCTTCTCTCAGTTATGTTACCTAGAACAAAGGGAGACTATGTTGAATAAAATGGACTCTTTAGTCATGCTCTGGATAAAGCAGCTTCTGTAGTGTTGATGCGACGATAAAATGCACCCAGTACACTCTGTAAAGTACTTGGCATTAAGAAGAGCATCCAATCATTGACATCATAGAAACCATGACAAAATGGGAGTGTATGTGTGAGACATTGTCCCAATCCATCTAAACAGCAAGTAACACCAAATAAACCCTGACATTTATCATGACTATATATATAGTTAAAAGTTACCACCCAACGGCTGAGCTCACACTTTTTCAATGTGTTTTTACTAGTCTAACTGGTAACTCCCAATCCTTATATCCTTATATATATATATATATATATATATATATATATATATATATATATATATATATATATATATATATATATATATAACACATACACTTATATTTATGTGTGTATATGTATATATCTGAAGCTGTGTGGCTTAGTGGTTAGAATGTTGAGCTCACAATCATAAGGTTGTGAGTTCAAACCGTGGATTGGGTGGTGCATTCTTCAGCAAAACACGTTATTCCACATTGTTCTAGTTCACTCAGCTATAGAAATGAGTTGCGACATCACTGGTGCCAAGCTGCATTGGCCATTGACTTTCCTTTCGACACCCTTGGTGGAGAGGGGAGACTGGTCGTCTACAAACACACCTTACCCAGGCTTGAGCCTCAGGGGGGAACTATGACGGTGTATATATAGCTATCGTTTAGTCAGGAAGTGCAGGTCCCATGACCCTTTTCAAGACCTCTGAGATTGTTGGGAACAGGTTGGAAGCTAACTTCAAACTGGGTACCTGACTCAAATGCTTCTAACAAAGGGGACTTGGTCAAAATGTACAAAGTTGGTAATAGGCCTAGGCCAGATGTAAAAGTTAGGCCTGTACAAATCTCATTATAAGTCCAAGCCAGAATATATATTTCATTTCAAACTAATTATTAAATATTTTAGTAACCAATAATGACTTATATATGGATTACAGTCATGTATATATACTGTATATGGTATATTTACAGCTAGTTGAACAGAATAAAAGGACTAGAATTTGAGGCAAGTGACTCCACACCTCTCAAAATCAGAGACCCATGCAAGCTGCCACCCTCTCCATGTCTTCTCCATTAGTATAGTTTGCTCATATTATAAGAGCATTATTATTATTTTTTCGGTGGATTGGCAGTATCGGTAAAAGGTCGGACGCCATGCTTTGCAGCATAGAGTTACGCCCCTTTACGTTCTGAGTTCAAATCCTGCCAAGGTTAACTTTGCCTTTCATCCTTATGGGGTCGATAAAATAAAGTACCAGTAATGCACTGGGATAATTGCTGGCCTTGTGCTAAAAGTACAAACAATTATTATTATTTTTTTTCATTTCATTCATAATCTTATTAGCAGTGCTGGGGTTTATTTTAGTGACTTTTCCTTACTACTTAAATTGCTGGCTTTGTGCCTAAAGTAGAACCATTGTTAATATGTATTGAATCCCATTGTTCCTATTCACATTTCTCCCAGTTGTTGCACTGGTTCTGTTTCTGAGATTGAGATATGCCTGATGTCTGTGTCTAATAAATGTATCCAACTTAAAGGATGATGGTGCAGTGCCAGAATTTCTAAAATGTTAATATATTGTGTTGTGTTGTTTGTAACAAATTACCAGGACAGATAATATATAATGAATGTGTTTAAAATCATATTTATATTGTTAAACTGTAAAGTGAGCTTTAGAAATAATTTATTTCACTCTAACCCTTTTAGGTATTTAGTTTAATGTTAGATTGCTATAGTTAAAATAATGAGATCCGTATTAACTTCTTCTTTTAACAAACTTGACAAAGTAATTAGAAGCTACAAATAGTTACATAGTTTAACTACTTACCATATCTGACACTAATTTTAAGGGGTGACTAAAAGGGTTGGCTCTAGAAAGGGCACCCAGCTGTAGAATATTGCCTCAAAACAGACCCCATGATAATTATGAAATCTATTATGGGGGCCATAAGGTTAACTCTTGTTTTATCAGGAAAATTGACTCAAAACACTTCAGACAATGGGAGTCATATAATTTATTATAAACCAGAATACATACAAAAAATTAACATCAATTTAGTTAACTATTTTTTAGTGTGATTTTTAGCTTTGAATCTGATCTGAAATTACTTCAATGTTCATCTCTTAAGTCATGACTTATATTTTATTACAAATAAATAAATAAATAAAATGAAATAAAATGAAATAAAATGAAATAAAATGAAATAAAATGAAATAAAATGAAATAAAATAAAAAATATCTGTGTGCTTAAGAGCCACATGAAGTAAGCTGAAGAGTTGTATGTGGTTCTGGCGCTGCAGATTCCTCATCTCTCATCTAAAGTCTTCAATATAGTCACTGCTAGCTATGAAATGGTTTCCTATTGTTATTATTATTATGGTCTGAGTTCAAATCTCGCCGAGGTTAACTTTGCCTTTCATCCTTACAGGGTCGATAAAATAAAGTACCAGTAATACACTGGGATAATTGCTGGCCTTGTGCCTAAAGTAGAAACAATTATTATTATTATTTGAACCCATAGTTATTATATGAAATATTTGATTTATATATTTATTCTAGTTTAACAATCTGCCTACCTAAAGTCAATACATGTCCTTAGTTAATTATTTATAGATTCTTCAGTAACAAAGAAAATATTGAAACAATTTTGTGAAGAAAGCAGTGTAGTTTGTGCAATATGTAGTGAGGATTGTTTGGGAAGAGCTAATGCAATGTAAGTTAGAAATTCAAGAGTGAAAGATAGAGTAGAGTAAAATAATAAAAAAAAACAAAATCAGGGCCATATTATACAAAATGGTGACTAGACTTGAGCTACCATTTACACCATGGAATATAAGGTATAAATATAAACTGTTGTTTCTCTATTTCTTACTTTACTTTAGTTTTCACTCTTTAGCTCTAATTTGCATTTGTACCAGCTTTCCCAAAACAACCCTAACTACATAAAAATGTGTTAGTAGCAGGAAAGAAATTGGTTGTAATGAATTGTAAAAGGTTTGCAAAAGTTATATCTGATAAAGCAGACCCAAAAGTTGTTCAATCTAGTTTAAGAATTTTTTTTTTTTTTAATTCAAATTTTGTCTCCATTTTCAAATGTCTCCAAGTATCAATGCACATAGATTGATTTCTCCAATCTCTATGATGCTTTCTTTGCAACACTTGCCTTCCCAGAGTTTTGCTTCAGCAGAGCAGCCAGCCAGCCAGTCAGCCAGCCAGCCAACTTGCCAGCCAACCAGCCAAGCCTGCCTGTTGCTTGCTAGATTTCTAGCACTTGCTGTCACTCTTAACTTCTGCTGTCATCGCCACTCTTACTCTTGTTGCTGCCACTTTTGCTGCCATTCCTCAAATAGCTCTTAGTTTCCTCCTTATTCTCTTTCTCTAACCTAACCTCTTCTTTCCATTCCTTCCCTCCAATCCGATGTTTCCTGAAGATTTGGGACAACATATGCTGCTACTGGCCTCACACGATTGGTTTGAAGTTGTAGACCAAAACTTGATCTTGTTTACTGCATTATCTATCTATTGTTAACAGAAAGAAAAACAAAATC
>OZ024743.1:312656291-312671291 GCA_964016885.1 Eledone cirrhosa | reverse complement strand
TCACAGATAATATGACAAAAGTTTTGACACTAAGAAATAAACAATAAATATGAAGTGAATTTAACAGTTTTATGGATTTTTTTAATGTATTAAATCAGTACTTAATTTAAAATGTGTAAATTTGTGTATGTTGAATTATGAAAGTAATATCAAATATTCAATTTGATACTGTCTAATCATTTGATACATTTTCAATAAATTTCACTGCATTGATACTGGTTCACAGGCATGGAATCACATTAACACACCTCACAGTGGGATTATACGCAACCTTGAACTTATTCCTTTCTGCTAAAGGCTTTATTTAACCCCTCTAACAATGTGAGCTATATGCAAATCAGCTTTATTCCCTGCCTTGCTGGTTCTGCCCAATATTTGTCATAATATTTTACTTTATATATTAAAATACATTTTTCTTTCCTAATATATACATACACACAAACTCATACACATATATATGTGATCAAATAGAGACAATATAGAGTAGAAAGGACTCTTCAGTTTTGCTGAGTTCATAGCAGCCTCTCTTATGCTGGTGCTATAATAAAATGTATTCAGTACACTATGTAAAGTGGTAGTGTTGATGCTATGATAAAATGCACCAATTTACACTCTGTGAAGTAGTAGTGTTGGTGCCACAATGAAATGCATCTGCTACACTCTGAAGTGGTAGTGTTGGTGCTGTGATAAAATACATCCAGTACACTCTGAAGTGGTAATGTTGGTGATATGATAAAATGCACCCAGTACATTCTGTGAAGTGGTTGCCATAATAACTAAGCCAAATATGCAAAATATGATTGAGACTGGACCAGTCTTGTCTCTGACTGTGATGACCTGTCCAACCCATGCCAGTATGAAAAATGGATGTAAAATGTCGATGAAGTTTCATTAAATTAAAATTTTTAACCGATGGTTAAAAGATCGTAAATATTTTTAGATACTTTTTCACTCACTTCAAACCTTTTACAGTAATATTATGAAATTATTGATACAAAAATTTGATTTGAAGAGTATCTTAGTTTTACTGATTGGTTTTAATGTCTCTAAGATGACAATATAACTCATTTTACTGGAGCTGTGACCTGGAAAGAGAGATTAGAGAACTTGCATGAAAGGAAAGAGAGCAAAGTAGCAGAAGTTGGTGAATGACTGTCCCAGGAATGGGTGGAGGACCAGGTGCATGCTAGTGGAGGTGGGCAGTCAAGTATTTTGTCTCTTTCCTTGAACATTTCTTGGTTGAGGGCTGTAGGTCTAATGTAGACAAATGTAAAAGAGCTAAGAACCTTATAGAGACTCTATCATGTGTAGTAGATTATAGAAAGGAGGATTAAAACCTTCTTTGTAACAAAGCATGATGATAGTTTCTAGTATGTTTTTGTTGATCCATGGAACTAGTGGACAAGATTTGTGAATGTGTTACCCCAGAGGATAGAGAGGGAGATACATTGAAAAAGCCTGTCCAACTTATCCCATGTCACTCATTCTAGCAGAGAGCCATCTCCATTCCAATTGCAGTGAATATGGAGACAATTTGGGGGACCCATTTTTCTTTCTTTAAATGAACAACAAGACCCCAGACCTCATTCACTTACCAAATGAGGTGAACCTCATGTGGTAAGCTTACCACATTTTGGAACAAAATGTTCCGCAGAAAAACACTACAATTAAATCTCTGCTGGTGCCAACTCTATATGATATCTTGACATCCATAATAATTCAAATTCTTTCAAAATTTCATCACTTAAAAAATATTTCACTGATTCATGTTCACCAAAACAAACTACAATACTCTTGTTCGAGAAACAATGTCATTCATAATCAAACAACATATTTCATGTTTAAATCATTCATTAATATTTGATTTCTGTGTAACATTTTCTTTTAATGTAGTCTCATATTTAATTTATAGTTGACATATATCATTATTTAATTTTACTCTGATGTATTTTGTAATTCTTTTATTATAATGTTATTTTATTTTCTTGTCCAGTTAAGGATTGTCTGTCATGTTCACAATCTGACTTTACTTATTTATCACATATGCATCTTATATGAGTGTGTATACATATATGTGTGTGTGTATGTGTTCAATGGGATATTCAAAAACGTTTTTGATATATCCTTTAAATTTGTATCAAATATGTTCTGATTTTAATGTTCCTGTGTTGAGTAACTTAATCAATATATATATATATATATATATATATATATATATATATATATTATATATTGATTAAACCAATTTATAATATATAACTGCTCCAAATTTTTAATTTGTGGAGCTACCATATAGGGACTTGTTTTGACTGCTATCTTGAGCACTCTTTATGACCAGTCATGTAAAATATCTGCCCTTCTGGAGGACGTTAATTTTAGGAACCATGTGCATTTACTTTGAGTGCCTTGCTTAGACAGATTGCTAGTTTAGTGTACAATGTGAGATTTATACAGAAAAGTCCCAAGGCTCACCGATGATTGGAAATTTTCCCATTGGTCTTGATGATGTGTATTACAAAAATCGATAATTTGTGATTGATACCAATCATTAAAATCGATTATAAATTTTGGATTCTGGACTTTCATGAGTATAGCCGTATGAGAATTTGTAATTTAAGTGAGTACATTTATTAGTTGTTCTATATATATGTACATAATTCTGGTTTTTATTTCTCAACTTGATATATGGAAAATATTTGTTCATATATCCCTTGAATTTGAATAAAATATGCTCTGAATTTAATGTTCATTGAGCTTTAATTGATATATGTTGATTAAACCAATTTAAAGTATATATATATATATATATATATATACATATTTAGAGAGAGAGGTATGTATATATGTAAATATAAATATCTGTATGTATATGTGTGTGTGCATATTTATATGTGTGTGTGTATATATGTGTCGTGTATATATATATATATGTATATATGTGTATTTATGTATGTATATATATGCATATATGTATATATATGTGTGTATGTGTATGTATCTGTTTATGGATATATATGTACATACACACACACCCATACAGCAGTAATTTCATCTGACAAATGAATGTTTTCATTTGTGTTTTTTCAGAAACCAACAAAAAGAAAGGTTCTGTTATCCGAAGTGAAGAGGTTGGTGGTGGACTTGAACTTAGAAGTCGATTAACCAAACAGAGCAGCCGTGATTCTACAGATGGTAGTATGGGTAGCATCAGTAGTATAGAATCATCAGTGTAAGTATTTACTTCTTTTTTTATATACCAGTGACAACCCTATATCATCTATAATGCTTTCTGATTTAGGCACAAGGCCAAACATTTGGGGGCAAGGTGAAAGTTGATTAAATTGAACCTAGTGCATTACTGGTACTTTATTCTATCAACCCCATAAGGATGGAGGCATTGCTAACCCTACTCTATATGCTTTCAATAATGATGGGAAGAGCATTGAATGTATTTAATATTTTGGAGTCCAGGATTGGTATGCAATGTATACTAGAATTACTGAATATTTGAACAGTCGCATGAACTGAGAAATTTATAAAGGGAGGTGTGCTCATGCTCAGAGATACTATAAAATAGCTTACAATGCAGAGCAAAAGCCCTCAAAGACAGAAAAAATAGTTACCATCAGCTGCCACAAGGAATCAAACTCCACACTTCCCAGACACCAGCCAAGTGCCTTGGACCATTAATCTAAGGGAGTGTGGAAACTCTTACTACCTTAAATTAGATAGCTGAATCACAGCTTTTAAAAGTCAACAAACATTGTGTATATGTAGCTGATATCTTGGACTTTCACATAGCACCTAGGGATAAAGTTAATATCAAGAGAGGTGTGCTCATGCGCTGAGGTGCTATGAAATAGCTTAATAGTTGTTAAATTGATATGCTTTGAATAAATGAAAGAAGCCAGTTATATAAATATATCTATTTTATTGTTCTTGTTACATACTTAGCAACAGAATGGTGAATATATTACTTCAAAGATGGCAAGTGAGATGTACTGAAGAAGCCAGTTTAAATTGCAGGCCTCATTCTTACAGATAATCATCTCCATCTTTTTCTTATTCTTTAGAGATAATTCTTCATTAACATGCCATATATGCAACCTTTAATGATAAGGCCATGAGTTTAATTCCTGGACCAGGCAGCATTTTGAGTTTTTCAAACAAAATACTTTATTTCTCGTTGCCTCTTCTGCCAGTAGTTGTGACCAGCAGATAATATCAGAAATACAAAGACCCAAATAACACATTGTTTTCTTGGTCCAATCTGATGATCAACTCCTTTCCTTTCTCTTTCTGCCAGGTGTTGTGACCAACAGCATAGGAAAGACCCATAAAAATATTGTTTATTTGCTCTGATCTTGTAATTCCCTTTATTCCTTTCATTATTTTATATCCTGTTTCATTATTTTATATCCAAGGGCGGTGGATTGGCAGTATCAGTAGAGGGTCGGACGCCATGCTTTGACGCATAGAGTTACGGCCCTTCCCATTCTGAGTTCAAAGCCCGCCAAGGTTAACTTTGCCTTTCATCCTTATGGGGTCGATAAAATGAAGTACCAGTAATACACTGGGTAATTGCTGGCCTTGTGCCAAAAGTAGAAACAATTATTTTATATCCTGTTAAATTTGTTGCGTATTTTTGTTGCAGAATGTGGCTGCCTCCAAGCCACTATGGTGACTTTGTGGAAGGCTTGGGCCCTTCACAACTTGTTGGGAGACAGGTACTTGGGGCTCCATGTCTGGGAGAAATTCAGCTTGGTCTTTATGATCGAAAAGGTCACTTAGAAGTTGAAGTAATTAGAGCTCGTGGCCTAATGGCTAAGCCTGGTGCCAAAGTTTTACCTGGTAAGTCTGGTTTGTTTCTTGTTGATTTTTGTGTATATACATTCAGTACAGTCTATAAAGTGGTAGTGTTGGTACAGTGATAAAATGTACCAATTGCTCTCTGTAAAGTGGTAGTGTTGGTACAGTGATAAAATGTACCAATTGCTCTCTGTAAAGTGGTAGTGTTGGTACAGTGATAAAATGTACCAATTGCTCTCTGTAAAGTGGTAGTGTTGGTACAGTGATAAAATGTACCAATTGCTCTCTGTAAAGTGGTAGTGTTGGTACAGTGATAAAATGTACCAATTGCTCTCTGTAAAGTGGTAGTGTTGGTACAGTGATAAAATGTACCAATTGCTCTCTGTAAAGTGGTAGTGTTGGTACAGTGATAAAATGTACCAATTGCTCTCTGTAAAGTGGTAGTGTTGGTACAGTGATAAAATGTACCAATTGCACTCTGTAAAGTGGTAGTGTTGGTACAGTGATAAAATGTACCAATTGCTCTCTGTAAAGTGGTAGTGTTGGTACAGTGATAAAATGTACCAATTGCACTCTGTAAAGTGGTAGTGTTGATGCCATGATAAAATGTACCAATTGCACTCTGTAAAGTGGTAGTGTTGGTACAGTGATAAAATGTACCAATTGCTCTCTGTAAAGTGGTAGTGTTGGTACAGTGATAAAATGTACCAATTGCACTCTGTAAAGTGGTAGTGTTGGTGTCATGATAAAATGTACCAATTGCACTCTGTAAAGTGGTAGTGTTGGTGCCATGATAAAATGTATCCAGTACACTCATCATCAACCTGCGGCCTCGACCAAAATCGACACAATGATAGATCCCCATGTGGATTTGTCACTCATGGCAGAATGTATGTCCTGAATGTGAACATCAGCATCCTTGGATATATCTGGACATGAGAGCTTGTGGAAACCCCTTTGTCTTGTAACAGGTGCAGGTTTTGAAAACACCAAAGCAGACACAGCTTCATTTGAGGCCAAATGACAATGGCCAGCAAACCTCACCCTCCTATGTACAACATCAGTTATATGCAACAGACCATTATATATGTCTTGGAGAGTCTTGTGTTTCCTCCAGCTTATGTTTTGAGAGTATCTGAGAAGTTGTGTTATAGGCTCCATCAAGACATCGTTGTTGTTTGGCTGAGAGTGTCCATATCTCACTACCAAAGAGTAGTATTGGCTGGACTGTGACTTAGAAGAGTTAGGAATACTGGAGCACCAGGCATGGTCTAACTTGTTGCAGGGTGACTATGCTTGGGCTTTACTAGTGGTAAAGTCCTTCCCAGAATCTAGGACCCAAGATACTTAAACCTTTTTGATAGTATTGTAATCTTTTGTTTTGAGGATGAATT
This sequence comes from Eledone cirrhosa, assembly GCA_964016885.1. Lineage (NCBI taxonomy): Eukaryota > Metazoa > Mollusca > Cephalopoda > Octopoda > Eledonidae > Eledone > Eledone cirrhosa. Next base: position 312,665,088 of record OZ024743.1, on the reverse strand, counting down.
CAGATAATTAGAAATGTATTCCATCTTGCCTTCATTAAGGTGAAAGCCAGTTAGGGCAGCTGCTTTATGAAATGAAATAAGGAGATGTTGGGAATTCCCCATGCAGTCTGCTAGAAGAAAAATATCAGCAAAGTCGAGATCTGTGAGATAAGTTGAGGGTGTCTGGAACTCCTTTGAAGTTTGATGTTATGCCTTTATCATTGATTGTGTCCAATGAAAGTCTTAGGGCATAATCTGAAGCTGTCATGAGCAAACTGCAGCTTGCGAGCTGCATACGGCCCATTTGGCTTTCTGAGTGGCGCCTAATTGTAATATTGCCTTGAATTTTTTAGTAGTGCGGCCCACCTTATGATGAGCCACATCCTATGCGGCCACTGCTTGAAAAGGGTTGTCCATATGTGGTTTAAAGCAATGACAAATAGGAAGGGGGCAAGTGTGTCACCTTGCCACATGCCTACAAAGATTTCAAAGAAGTCTATTAGGCTGTCCGGTGTGATAATTATGGCACTAGTGTTCTCATAAAGGACCTTGATCTTTTCCACAATCCTGGTAGGTAGGCCGTGCAGTGAGAGAATTTCAAAGAGAATTTCTCTGTTGGATTTTCTTATCTCCTCAACAATCCTTTCTTAGTGCTAGAATCTCAGTACACTAGGTACCCAGTACATTCTGTAAAGTGGTAGTGTAGGTCCCATGATAAAATGTATCCAGTATATTCTGTAAAGTGGTAGTATAGGTCTCATGATAAATGTGGTTAGTGTAGGTGCCATAATAAAATACACCTAGTATACTCTGTATATGCATGCATGCGTGTTTATTATCTACCACAATTGGCATTAACCCTTTAATGTTCAAACTGGCCAGAATTCTCTACCTCTTTCTGTTGAAACTGGCTGTAACCGGTCGCTCAAACTGATGTTAAGGTATTGTTCTCAAAATAAATACTTTCAAAATCTCATAGATTCGATATTATTTCAGATAATTATGCGAGGTAAAGCCTTTACCATGAAAATATAATAGTATATATAGAGTAATGTGAATGCTAAAGGGTTAAACAATGTTTTCTTCAATAAACTCATTTCTACTGGGAACAAATCAGTTTATTAAAGGAATCATGTCGCTAATGCCAGTATTGTGAAAGATGATAAAATACAAATTACAACTCTTTTCACAAATTGAGTTCACTCCAAACCTTTGAATATTCTGATCACTATGCACTCACAGACACACACACACACACACATATATATATATATATATATATATAAATATATATTAAAAGTAGTTAAGACGGGGTTATTTCACCACCATAATTGCTTTATTGCATGATATATATTTCTGTTACATCGTTATGCATGTGACTTCATCAGAAACCCATTTGATTATCGGTGCAGTTATGCAATCATAGGGATATGTCTCTGGTCACCATCCTGTTGTGATGTCAGCAGACATATATATATATATATATATCTATCAATTAATAATTAGACATCTCAATAAAAGGATAGAATATAAAGATAAAATATCAACTCAGAGAAGTAATTAAACATATTAAACTTGAACTAAAATCTCGATTGGGGGTAGGGGATATAAGCGAGATTTTGGCATAAGTTTTATATCATCATCATCATCATCATCATCATCATTTTACGTCCGCTTTTCCCTGCTTATATATATATAATAAATGTAATCTGAGTTTTTCGAATATTAATAATAATATTATGCAAACAGCCTCTTTTTTAAAGCCATGTCAGTAGAATGAGCCCCTCATTCTTGCTCTTGTGTTGGCATGTAAACAGAACTGTGGCCACTATAGTTTCTGGATATTACCCTTCATCAGTGCAGTTCACTGTTCACCTACCAACTGTCAGAGCTAATGAAAATATATATTTTCTAAAATATACAGTGACTGATCGGCCTGATTTGCATATTAGCAGACTGGCTGATCAGTCAGATCTGCATATTAGCAGATCCACTGATCAGCCAGATTTGCATATCAGTAGACTGGTCAGTCAGTTTCCTGCATATAAACGATTAATGGCTGGCTTTGCCATATTCAAATAAATAAATAAAAAATTATCATTCTACATGGCTGGATACAATAAATGTAATCTGAGTTTTTCAAATATTATTATTATTATTATTATTTATATTAAAAAAACTGAGATTACATTTATTGTATTCAGCCATGTAGAGCGATAATTTTTTAAAAATTTATATATATAGATAGATATAGATATATAGAAGATCCCCTTAAACTTTAATCTGTACTTATAATATATATTTGCTCTTCAGATTTATATATATGTATAATCCTTATCGAGCCATCTTCGGATTTTAGTCTTCACATTTATTATTATTATTATTATATATATGGAATTTTCATAATAATTTAAAACTAGCAGCTTCAACATACATTTATGACTCTGAAAAATAGTCTAAGTTGTGCATATAATCCTCTGGAGATAGAAAATATTTGTATAGCAATGCTATGTAACTATCTATCTATCTGTTTATCTATCTATCTGACTGTCTATCTATCTATCTATGTATATGTCTGTCTACATCTCTCTATATCAGCCTGTAGGTTGAGCAAAAAGAGGAAGAGAGGAAAGGGGTACTCACTCTTCGTACTCCTGGAGATGAGGGTTGCACATTTTTTTTGGGGGGGGGGGTATGTGTTACCCATATGTAATGTCTCCCCCTATTGGGGGAAAATCGATTAATTTTTAAATTGCATTTGTGATAGTATTTTACACGTTTTTATTGTATGTAAACTTCCCCCTTTGTATTGTCCCCTTCTTTTGTGCCCCTGTGGCTAATAAAGAAACATATCTATATCCTATTGTTGTGTCTATTTCAGCTCCCTATGTGAAAGTCTATTTAATCCAGGCCAAACATACAGTAGAGAAGCAGAAGACCACTATTGCAAGGAGGACATTAGATCCTCTATATCAGCAACAATTAGTTTTTAATGAATCTTACCAAGGAAGGGTTTTGCAGGTAAGAACCTAGTTGTTTTTAAATATTTTGTCTTGACTCTGAACTCTCAGAAACTTTTAGATCTAGTTTATGAGTGTATGACTGCATGAATGAGTCAAGTATGTAATGGTTTGATGGATGAGTGGAGAATCACTTAGGGAGAAGAAGACAAACAATGAATTACAATAGATAATGTGAATAGAACCAGTGATGAATGTTGTGAAGAGAAATAAAATGGGATGGTTGGGTTATGTGTTGCAGAGGGTTGAAAGTAAATAGATGAGAGGAATAGAACCAGTGATGAATGCTGTGAAGAGAAATGGTTAGGTTATGTGTTGAGGAAGGCTGAAAGGGACTGGGTGAAAGGAATAGAACCAGTGATGAATGTTGTGAAGAGAAGTAGAATGAAACGGTTGAGTTATGTGTCGAGGAAGGTTGAAAGTGACTGAGTGAGAGGAGTAGGGCTTGTGGTGAATGTTGTGAAGTGAAATGGTTGGGTTGTGTTGAGGAAGATTGAAAGTCACTGAGTGAGAGGAGTAGGGCTTGTGGTGAATGTTGTGAAGTGAAATGGTTGGGTTGTGTTGAGGAAGATTGAAAGTGACTGAGTGAGAGGAGTAGGGCTTGTGGTGAATGTTGTGAAGTGAAATGGTTGGGTTGTGTTGAGGAAGATTGAAAGTGACTGAGTGAGAGGAGTAGGGCTTGTGGTGAATGTTGTGAAGTGAAATGGTTGGGTTGTGTGTTGAGGAAGATTGAAAGTGACTGAGTGAGAGGAGTAGGGCTTGTGGTGAATGTTGTGAAGTGAAATGGTTGGGTTGTGTGTTGAGGAAGATTGAAAGTGACTGAGTGAGAGGAGTAGGGCTTGTGGTGAATGTTGTGAAGTGAAGTGGTTGGGTTGTGTTGAGGAACATTGAAAGTGTCAGCATGAGAGATGTAATGGAAAGGAATGTGAAAGGAAATAGAGGAATGGGAAGACCAAGAAAGACTTGACTAAAGTTGGTAATAGGCCCAAGGCTAGATGCAAAATGGTCATGGTTAACTACCTGACTACAGGACCACAACTAATTAGGAAACCTGCAATAGTAGAATAGGAATGTGGCTATCTACTACAGCAGTAGGATAACGGTAGTGATGATGATGATGATGTAACTTTTAAGTGAATAAATGTTTGTTTATCTTATATTATTTTATCTTATTTTTGCAGGTTACTGTGTGGGGAGACTACAGTCGAACTGATAGGAAAGTATTCATGGGTGTGGCACAAATAGTATTGGATGAACTAGATTTATCAAACATTGTGATTGGCTGGTACAAATTATTTCCAACATCATCATTAGTAGGACATCATTCAGGACCTTCATCTGCATCATCACCTCATACAAGAAAAAGTTCAGCATCTTCATTAGAAACTCTTAGTACTGCCACATCTTGGACTCAGTAAATCTTAAGATCTTTAAAAAAAAATAACCACCCACACTTATGGACAAGTTATGTTGGTGTGGGTCATTAACATATATATATATATACAATTATTGAAAAACATGCATATAGATTCATTATATATATGTATGTGTGTGTCTGCATGAATATATATATATATATATATATATATATATATACATATATATATGTTTATATGTATGTAAATATGTGTGTGCGTGTCTATACATATATATATATATATATATATATGCATATATATGTATGTGTGTGTGAATGGAAGCATGAAATATAGATGTTAAATGGTGATGATGATGATGATGATATATATATATATATATATATGTACATACATACATACATACACATATATATATATGACTTGTATTTTTTTTTCAAAGAATTCCTTTTTTTTTATTTCTTGCCTACTTTGATTTGGAAACATTAAAAATTCATTATTGTTAATGATATCCTATGGCTACCACCAAATGTCTTATATATTCAAGCTAAATTCTACATGCCACCAAATGTATATGCTGAAACATTATCGATCAATGTTGCATGTCATAAAGAAAAAAAAATTAACTAAATTAACTCCTGCAAATAGAGTAATTCCAAATTCCAAATTCCAAATTTAAACTCTACATTTTATTGTATGAAATCTCTTTCATTCTTGAATTATTGATCTTTGTATAATTCTTGTCTGAAATTTTGAACCAATGTTTTTCATATTCAAAATAGTGATTTTTGAGATAACTATTTATTTACTGTTTTCTTTTCTTCATTTTTTTAAAGGAAATAATCCTAACTTTTTTTTTTCACGTAATATTTGTAAAGGTGTTTTAAATCATCTTTTCCTTTATTGTTATTGTTGTTGTTATTATTATTATTATCATTATTATTATTATTATTATTATTATTATTATTAGAGTAATTCCTAAAGAACGTCTATTTCATAACTAAATGGATTTTAAAATGTGATGAATTTGGTTCTACAAATATTTCATGTTTGGAGAACCATTTGCCCTCTCATATTTCTATAGAGTGTGTGTATATATATATATATAGACACACACACTATGTGTCTGCAGTTTAGTGACAGGGAAGATCACTAATCAGGGTAGAATTCAATACATGTATAGGTACAGAGTTGGTATAGAATTAGATTATAATCCCGATGGAGTGTCTACTCCATTTTGGCTAACCTGCAGGGTCACTAGACTGAAATTAATGAACCTTGGATTACAATAGAGAAGCTTTATCAAGGGTAATAACTCATACTTCAGTTTATTAACATTATCAAAATATAAGTTGGAAATGCTAGCAGAATCTTTATATATGTTTTACATTTGATAAAATGTTCTATGGAAATAGATATGTTAGTAAAACTATAACTAACTGTGATTTCAATCATGTGTTGAGGAAGGATAAAAGTGACCACATGAGAGGAGTGATAGAAATAAATGTGGAAAAGGAAGAGGGAGGAGAAAGACACTAAAAGGATGGAGGAAGAAATAAATACCTGGTGATTGGTGAGAGAGGGATGCATAGGATAGGGGGAAAATAGAGAAGCTTCACATGAAGCCTACAAAGCTAACTCCTGTTTTAGCAATGAAAGTCACCTTAAAATACTGGTTGTTGTGTGTGGATAACAGCTTTTCTTTTATTGAAAACAGGACTATGCTCTAGCTTTAACTTTTGTTTATTAAGGAGTTTTCATATTTCGTTATTAGTCCTTTATATTTTGGGTTAATAATCATACATTTTCTAGGTCCATCAGTTTTCAGATCTTTGTGGTCTCATCATCTAGATGAAAATAAATTCAGTGGCTGCTGTTATTATTGTTTTGTTGTTGGCAGGAGTTATAATGATGATGTTGTCTGTTTCTCATTTGTTATCAGCAGACTTTGATATAGAAATTTAAGTCTGCCAATCAAGAACCAAAAACCAATAACTTCTGCCTACCATAAACTGGGATTAATAATCACATCCAGAAGATAGGACCAAGATCTTAAAACTTTGATGGACGTTAGAAACTTCTTGTTCCTAAAAAATATATAAAAGACCAATATAGAAATATGACCCTTTTACTGAATCATAACCATGCTTTCAGTTTATATATATATAACAACCCCTTTCAGTCATGATTAACTTTGTGTTTGCATCTGGAAAATTTGTCCCTGGGTAAGGCTGCATTTTTACATGAAAGATAAAACCAGCTGTTACCCATATATGCAAGCTCCTTTCTCCACACCTCTGATATTGATCAAGGGAAAGGCAAAAGCTGATGCAGCTTGGTACCAATGACCACACAGTTGAACTCAGAATACAATGAGTTAAGCAGCTAGTAACTTGTTGTAAGTTGATCCACTCTTCCAAGCTTGTGTTTATGTGATGTTTAACTAAATTTATTAGGTGAAACTCTACAAGTTTTCTATATGTATCAAAATAAAGTTGTGTTTTAGTTCAAATTTGAAAATTAAATATTTAGGAATCTATAAGGTTGATTCAGACTAGCAAGAATATCTTAATAGATATTGTGTTAGCGGCTGACCTAGGTGTTATATCACTTTCAGATGGGGCCTACAATTAATCTTACTTTATTGAATATTGTCAAAGATGTGTACAAATTATAAAACCAAAAATAGAAAAAATACCATTATAATTTAATTGCTTCATAAATATTGATATTGTATTTAAAATAGTTTGTTAAAGTGTCTTTGCCATTTGTGCCTAAATTTCTCTTCATTTGTGTTCACTGTACTTGTCTCCTCCTTTCATTAGTGAAGTTTGAGAAGATATGATAGTCTACAAAGGAGAGATTTTTATCATTATAACTAGACCTCAATATTAATTAAAACAGAATACAGTTCTAGAAGATATGATAGTCTACTTATGTAATTACCTTACCTAACCTTTTCCTTCTGTTTCAGTTTTTTTATTATTAAACTCATTACCATAGTAATTGAATAATAACATTAACATTCTGGAATAATATAATAAATTAATAATGGTATAAACCTTTTTCAAATCTTTGATTTTCTTTTAAAAAGATATAGTATCACTGTTTGAGGAGGTTACTTTCCCTTCAAATACACATTACATTTGAAAGATATGGTATTACTTTGTGATGTTGTTGTCCCTTCAAATACATAAACATTCTGTTTGAAAGAGATGGTATCACTGTGAGGTTATTGTCTCAAATATATAACATTCCAATTTTAAAGAGATGGTATCACTGTGTGCGCATATTGCCCCTCAAATATACAAGATTCCAATTTGAAAGATATGGCGTCACTGTGTGAGATTACTGTCCATCAAATTCACAACATTCCATTTGATAGAGATGGTATCACTGTGTGAAGCTATTGTCCCTCAAATATATAATATTCCATTTGCTTACTTAGTACATTTTCATGACATACCACTCCTCTCTATTGGTATAAAATGCAATTTGTGTTATTGTATTTCTAAGAGGCTCAGTTCTAGACTGGGCAGCATGTTTTGTCTTTGAGCAAGACACTTTCATTTCCCATTCCTCCAGTCCACTCAGCTGTTAAAAAATTAATACCAGCAACAAACTTGTTTCTTTTAATAAACTACATACTAATAATTACATTGCTGTTGCTAGTTCTATTTTTATATCATGAAGTAGCTTTGATTAAACATATCTAATTAACATTGTTAGATTCTGAACATTTTACACCATTTATGAATAGACGTTCATGCAATAATTTTTTAAAGGAAACATAAGAATTCATTTTTGCTTTTGTAAAAGTGTTTTATTTAATAATTTTTAATACAATTCTATTTTACTCTGCTCTGAAAAAAAAATCATTATAAGAAAAGAAAAACAGTTTCTTATAGCCTTATTAAATTTTATCTTAATTTATTGTAAATTTTAATTATTCTTCCCCCAAAATTATTAATCTAGTAAAAAAAAGTCAATTGTCTACATTTAAAAATTTTTGAATATTAAAAATGAAATGAAAAAAGTATCAGCAGTTTTCAGATGAATTAGATCCCTTTTGTATCTGATTACTGGTGGCATGGCTCAGGCAGTTTGGTCGTGGTCTGTCTTATAAGAAATGACACAAGCAAGAACCTCGTAGTTAGTAAAGAGAAGGAAATGGGTTAAATATACTATCTATATACTACGAACTTATGAAGAAGTGCCATAAAAAAAAAATCTTTGTCCTGTTTAACTTAGAGGCCCTTGATTTACTAACTTCGAGGTTAACACCTATCATAAGGGGTCTTACAAGAATTTTTAGTTTAATATCATTTTCTCATCTGTGTTGTTTCTTCCCTCTCCAAATGACTTAGACAGTATACTTTAGGGACCATCAACATTTTTGGGGGAGAATCAGCTCATCCCGTT
>OZ024743.1:312566291-312636291 GCA_964016885.1 Eledone cirrhosa | reverse complement strand
AATTGCTGATGCGTAATATTAATATGATGGTAATGTGAAATGTGTAGATATATACATACAATGTGTTGATATCGTACACACAAAAAATTTAAGTGGAGAAAATGAACTAAAAAAATATCAAAAAAGAGAGAAAATATAAATATATACAATAAATAAATTTTTCAAATCCAAAGACTTTGTATATCTTGCTCCTTATGAGGTATCCCTAACCAAGACATTCTTATATAAAAAATAACAAAATCCTTGAACATTACTTTTGTTGTTGTTGTTGTTGTTTGTTTGAAAGTTCCGTATGTAATCACTTTAATTTGTGTTGTTGCCCCTAGCAACATTCCTCCTCTTTCTTCTATAATAAAAACAAACAAATAAACAAACAAAATAAATGAAACAAAACAAGTGATTGGTTTGTTAGTTTCTTTGTGAATGATGCAAAAAACCTCTTATGTAATTTTCATTGGCTTTAAATTGACTAAACATAACAGAAAACTATATCCCACATACATACACACACATATAGATACTTATATAATAAACAAATACACTTATAACAATAATAATGATAATAATAATAATAATAATAATATAAAAACAAGCAAACACAGTGATAATAAAGATTTCATAAGTTTTCTTTCATTTCTCATCAAAAATCCTTTTTCCTATTATTAAAATTAGATTTTTTTGAAAAATTGATCTTCAAACTTCAAATTTAAAGAATTAATTGTTAAAATTATGAATGAAATTTTCTTGGGCATAACAAAGCAAAACAAAAAAATATTTTAAAATGGTCTGTTTTCTCATTTTTTTGTTGATTTTCTTAACATTGATTTATTTTCTATAATGTATATGAGTTGAAAGAATGTCTTCAGAATTGTGTTAATAATAACAGCATGTCTCTATGTTTTGAATTTTTTTTTTTTTATCCAAAGAAATGAAAAATGTTTTAAAACTCGAATCCTATGACAGAGACTATTCTGAGTTTACCGATGGTTGTCTTGCAGATGATGATTTTTCACATCTCCAACATTAATCTGTAATATAATAAATAATTAATAATAATAATAATGATAATAATAATGTTATGATTCTTTAAGTGCATAAAAGAAGAAAAAAAACAAACAAAAAACAATAGAATATGTAAAAAAAAATAATTGGTACAAAAAATACAAACAAAAACTGCTTTATTTTTTGGTTGTTGGTCTGCAATCATTGTTACTGACTTGGATTTCTTGTGAAAAGTGATTCTCCGAACATTTCTCTCTGTGGATGACCTATAATAATAAACATGTGCATGCAATGAATATTCTCAAAATTTAAGCAAAAAAAAAAAAAAAAATCTAATTATGTTGGATAAAATTTCTTTTTTTTTTTATTAATATTTAAAGAAAATATCTTTAAAAAAATAATAATGAAATAAAAATAATCCAAACTGGTTCAGTGGAGTATGTGTCCGTGTTACAGTTTTAACTATCTTCTGTCTGATGTGCACAGGAAAAACTTGCTATCAAACTTCAGCATTGTCCCTGTCTGTCTGCCTTTCTTTCTCTCTCTCTCCCTACACACACACTCACACACACATATATATATATATATATATATATATATTTATTATTAGTACAGATTAAAGTTTAAGTAAAGAATCACTGCTTTCACCTTTTTACTGGATCTTCAGTGGATACTGTAATAGGGTGAAAGCAGCAATTCTTTGCTTTAACTTTAATCTGTACTAATAATAAATATTTGCTCTAAGGGTTTATATCATCATCATCATCATCATCATCATCATCATCATCATTTTACGTCCGCTTTTCACTGCTTGCAAGATACTTTTTTATTATATATACAATCCTTATCGAGCCCTCTATAGATTTTGGTCTTCATATTCATTACTATGTATATATGTATATATATATATATATATATATATATACGTGGCAACAGATTATTGTTATAGGTTTCATTCTCACAAGCTCCGATGAATTGACTGGTTATAACTTTGTATTGGTGATCGAATAACGTGAAAACAAGCGGGTAGCGATCTCTAGACCTACCAGTTCAGAGAAACAATTGTCAGCAATGAGATTAAAAACCTTTTTTGTATAGCAAACTGTGTCACTCTTCTTTCCTGATTTATATATATATATATATATATACATATATATATATATATATATATATATATACATATTTATTAATATACCACCCATCCAACCCTTGCTAGCAGGGAAAGCGGACGTTAAATGATGATGATGATGATAAAGAGTGGTGTGCTCATGCATGAAGATACCTTAAAATAGCCTATAAGCTATTTTATAGCATCTCCACACATGAGCGCACCTCTTTAGTGCTTCATAAAAGTCAGAGAAATCGGCTACATATATATATATCAGAATGGATTCAGTTTGAAACACTGGTTAGACCATTACTCAAAAGAGTACTTAATACTTTATATATATAGAATTTTGTTAATGACCGGAGGTGGTACCAATATTGGCACTCAATGTTCTAGTAGAATATTTATTATAAGTTTGATGTGACAAAATTTCACTTTAAAATGTTTTTTATTGAATATCAACCTTTATATACATTTCTCAAATGAAAAATTAAAAACTATTAACATAGAGTTCACATGTCTGAGGAACAAATTGATGCTGGAGTCAGTTCTCTCACATCAATATACATCTCAAGCCAATCATCTGTGAAACATATGTAATGGTAGGTATTTAATAAAAGCATTTTAAAGTGAAACTTCATTGTATCAAAATTTATATATATATAATAAACACAGTATATACTGTAAAGTAGTTGGTGGTAGGAAGGGCACCCAACCATAGAAAACTTGCCAAGGATCAAGAGAACTCTTCATTCATGTCAAAATATTACAACTTCCTTAGTGCTGGTACCATGATCATGTGCACCCAGTACACTCTGCAGAGTGCAGGAATGTAGCAAGATGTGTCTCCTGGCTCATCTGAGAGGTCAGTAGTACCAATTAAATACAAACAACGTCTGTGATAACTTGTCAAACCTATGCTAGCAGGGAAAGCAGATGTTAAATGATGATATATATATATATATATATATATACTATGAGAATAAAGGAACAAAGATTCAGTGTTGCATCATAACATATTTAATAACATATTACATATGTTTCACTATCAATCAGCTCGAGGGACGAACTATTATTGCTACCATACACCTATATCATCATCACCCTTTTACGTCCGTAATCCATGCTAGCATGGGTTAGACGGTTTGTCCTGTTGTGGGCAGTGTCCGGTCAGCTGACCATGTCTTGCTCATACAGGAACTGATTCTGGCTTGATTTCTACAGCTGGATGCCCTTCCTAACACTAACCTCATTTACAGTGAGTGCTGGGTGCTTTTTCCCGTGGTGCCTACACATCCACTTTACAGTGGGGGCATATTGTCTATATTGCTTCAGCTTCGGCTTGTACCGATGGGAAGTCGGGTCTTCTATATTACTGCGTGATGCCAGAGGTCATGTTCCTGTGTCATCGCCTTTGAGAGGTGCAATTGGGTAAGGTCAGCTTTTATCACCTCATCCCAGGAGGTCTTCTTGTGTCTCCCCACTCCGCGGCTTCCATCGACTTCTAGTGCTCTGCACCTTTTTATGCTGCTGTCATCCTTTATACGCATCACGCAATATATATATAATTATACATAGTGTTAGTGAATTTCGTAAAAAAATGATATCCAGAGTTGGCAGAGCACTCAAGCCAAGGGATGAGTTGTAATTAGTTTAAATTCACAATGCCGAAGAAACAACTTCCTCAGCGAAACACATATTTGATAGATGAAAATATGAATTTAACCAAATTTTGTACTCCCACACACATATTACACACCATTCTATAATCCATTTACCCAGTGAGCAGAAGGGAGGGGAAAAAACATATTTGCAGCATTATGTTTCTCTCTCTCTCTATTTAATTATACACATGTAATGTGGGTACAAATACATATATATTGTAGGAAGTGGATTGGCAGAATAATTAGAGCATTGCTTTCTGGCATTTGTTCCTGCTTTTTACATCTTAAGTTCAATTCCTGCTAGAGTCAACTTTGCCTTTCATCCTCCTGGGGTCGACAAAATAAAGTACCAGTCAACTGTAATTTATATAATCGACTCTCACCTCACCTTGAATTTTTGTTGTAGTGCACCTGGGCACTGTACACAATAATTTTCAGTATAGTATAAATGTATATATATATTTGAATCTATATGTATGTTTATTTATGCATAAATGGTGATGACACATAAAATACACTCAATCCGTGGAAAAGTGTATAAGTGAGATGTGGGGGCCCTCACCCTACCTTAGCAATCTCAGAGATCAATGATTCTGCTTCAACACCCACTGGTCGCTGATGACCCATCCAACTTTTGCTATCAGGGAATCAGATGTCAAACAAATGCTATGATGATAATGATATACATCTATATTATATACACATATTCATATATATGAGAGGAAACATATATGATATGTATGCATATATATATATAATCCTGCTGCTCAAGTTTTAAACCATTTCTATGATTTCGATTTAAGCTTCACCGTCGGAATTCACATATATTAAATAATATCTACACTCTACTTTCATTCGTTCATTAAAGTATGGATTACTTAGTTGAAAATGGTCCTACTAGTCAACTAAAAAAATATTTTATCCATATATATACTTACACACACACTCATATATATATATATATGCATATATGTATATATGTATCCGTATATATATATGTGTATATATATATATAGGAAAAAGTATGACCCCGACGGCAGAGCTCAAGCCGTTTCGATGGCTATTTCTGGACACAGTATATACTGTCCAGAAATAGCTGTCGAAACGGCTTGAGCTCTGCCGTCGGGTTCATATTTTTTCCTATTTCCCACTCTACTACCTTAAGTATTGAGTACTCTGGTGCGTTATGGTCCATCTGGTTCCTTACCACAATTCCTTTGTTTTATATATATATATATATATATATATATATTTATATATATATATATCGTATGCTTGGCATATTTTGTGTTAGTTAATCAACCAATACATATATGAGTATATATATAATAAGCTTAGGAAAATTAACAGAGAAGACAACAGTGTGTGTATATATATACACACATATATATATATATATATATATATATATATATATGTATATATATATATATATATATATGTATATATATATATATGTATATATATATATATATATATATGTGTATATATATATATATATATATGTTGTTATATTTGGGGAGGGTCATATTTGCGTAATATTGCCAGAATTAATAACAGAACACACTCACTGTTTGGTTGGTTTTCGCTTCTCGCTGTCTTTTATATATATATATCTGCGATCTAACTTACTCGGTCCTCAATGTTGCCATTGACTGACCGGCGGTCAAAAATAATACAGATACAATATAGACAAACACATATATATATAGTTTACATAAATCTTTCGTTGCACATCTGCAACATCGTCAGTGGTGTTATATTCATTGTTCCTCCTGTTGTGTTGTATGTCTACGCCATTTTTTTTGTTCAGTCTGTCTATATATTTATTTATTTATTTATTTGCTTGTTTGTTTATCTTATTTTATTTTCTTTGCGCATGCGTTTGCGTGTGTGTATAGTGTTATGTGTGATGTGTGACTAGTGTGTATAGTGTTGTGTCTGCTGGGTGACTAGTGTGTGTTTATGTGCTTGTGTATGTATTTATTTATCTTATTTTATTTAATTTAATTTACTTATTTATTTATACTTCTCTTAGGTCAGTGTTGTTTGTTTGGGTGTTGTTGTTGTTCCACTCATTCTTTCTGTTTAGCTTTGGTCTTCTAATTTCTATTTCACTGGCCTCTCTGATTTGCCTATCTGCTGGGTCATTCCTATGTTTAGATATTATTCTAATTTCTATGTTGTCTATGTTACCGTCATGATGTTGTCTAGCATGTTCGTATAGTACTGACCCGTTTTTTCGTCCTTTTAGTTCCCCCCAGTGTTGGTCTATCCTTTCACCTATGCTACGAGCTGTCTCACCTATGTATGTTGTTGTCGTGTTTCTGCAAGTACCCTCTGTACATCTTATGCTATAGACTACGTTTCTAGTTTTACAGTTTATCCGGGGGTTCACCTTACATATGATACATTTCCTATTGGTACAGTGGGTTTTCTTAAAAGGGTAGGTTTTGCTGATCAGGGATTTTATGGTGGTTCCTGGCTTTTCTACCACCTTTATTTTTAAGTGGGTCTTTCTCAGGGCCTTTCTACACTGGTTAGCTAATTTCCCTCCAGGGGTGGCGTCCACAAACATGACACTCTGATATCTCTGGTTGTCGTACCATGATGTGGCCTTCCCTATCTTATGTCTAGCCCTATCTAAGCTATTCCATGATTTGCTCCTGTATAGTGGGCAAATTCCTTTCATGTCCAGTTCTATGAGGGTCTTATACTTTTCCATGGCTCCTTCGTATACTCTGACTCTGTCTCTTTGGTTGTAGCCAGAGAACTGCATGCGGTTGATGAAGTGTTGGATGTGTCCTTCCATTTCTGTTGGGTCGCACATGCTGGACACATTCTTCATCACTCGTACCAAATCTGCGATCAGAATATTAAACTTAGCACTACTGGACATTGCTGAGTTTTTGAGTATCAGGTATTTGGAGGCCATGGGTTTAGCATAGTGTGAGTGGAGAATTTGGGCTCTCTCGTCTATAGTGTTAATCCAGAGTTCTGTGTCTAATACAGGTAGTCTATTGTTAGGGTGTTTGGAAGGGAAGTCTATAGTTACAGTTATACTCTGGTGTATGGAATTAGCTATCTGCTGGATGCTTTCCATCGTGCTACGTTCTAAATCAAACTTGTTAGTGCTCTCTAGTGGGGGTGTTCTTATAACTATATTGATATCGTCTACATAACGAGAGTACATGATGAGGTCTATGGAGCTTTCATTAAGGAGATCTTTAAGTCTCCTTTCCCACCATACCATGAAAAGGTTGGCAACATCGCCAGCTATGCTGACGCCGATGGCTGCTCCCTCATTTTGGGTGTAGATTTTCTCATTGAACTTAAATATGTGGCCCTTTAGGGTAGTTTTGATACTAGCCCCTATTGCATGTGCGACCATTTTTCTTACCTGATCAGTGTTTTGGGGGGTCCGTATAGCTTTGGTCCACCCAATCCACCTTCCTATGGGAGTCTTTTTAGCCATTGAGGTTATGGTGGGGGGTCTACCTCTTATAGGTCTACTAGGGCAGAAACATCTAAGGTCATGGCTGTCTAGGTAGTCAGTGTCGTAGGTAAGTCTAAGTAGGAGGCCCAGTTCGTCTGTGTCGACGTCGCAGAACTCCACCTCACTCTCAATGATCATCTCCACACATCTTTTCACAGCAAAATCAATGTTAATGGATGGGTACAGTGACACCACATCCATGCTGCCTATTATGCAGTTGGATATTATGAATTAAATAAAATAAGATAAATAAATACATACACAAGCACATAAACACACACTAGTCACCCAGCAGACACAACACTATACACACTAGTCACACATCACACATAACACTATACACACACGCAAACGCATGCGCAAAGAAGACAAAATAAAATAAGATAAACAAACAAGCAAATAAATAAATAAATAAATATATAGACAGACTGAACAAAAAAAATGGCGTAGACATACAACACAACAGGAGGAACAATGAATATAACACCACTGACGATGTTGCAGATGTGCAACGAAAGATTTATGTAAACTATATATATATGTGTTTGTCTATATTGTATCTGTATTATTTTTGACCGCCGGTCAGTCAATGGCAACATTGAGGACCGAGTAAGTTAGATCGCAGATATATATATATAAAAGACAGCGAGAAGCGAAAACCAACCAAACAGTGAGTGTGTTCTGTTATTAATTCTGGCAATATTACGCAAATATGACCCTCCCCAAATATAACAATATCTGTTTCGACACACGATTTCATATAAAAAACCTCGCAAAACTAATTCATCGCCGCTATATATATATGTATATATATATATATATATATATATATATGCATATAGATATTTATATGTAAGAATGTATGCATATATAATTATTTATGTGTAATATTGTATATATGCATGTATATATATATATATGAGTTTGTGTGTGGGGAGATCTTTTGAAAAGATAACTTTGTATGTCTTATTTATATTTCCTACATAACTGATTTAATATTTTGATATAAAATTGGTTTTAATTTTACAGTCATTCATAACTTTATTTATTCAGACAAAACCGTTTTCATAGTATACAACTTTGGTTAATCTGTGGGGAAAATTATTTATATTCCTTCTATTTGTCTTGTTATTACTGTTGTTGTTGATTTTCCTCTATTTTCCTTGTTAACCCTTTTTATACCAATACATTTGAGACCACCCCTTGTTCTCTGATACTACTAAGGCTGATCTTTTAGAGTTCATGTTTACATTGAAACCTTCCAACATAATTCTATGTAAGAAACTGTCCATCAGTTGTTTGAAACTTCAATTTGATAATGAAAAGTATCAATATTAAATTTCATTATTAAATATCATTATTAAATTTCTAGGGCGGTGGATTGGCAGTATTGGTAGAGGGTCGGACGCCATGCTTTCCAGCATAGTTACGTCCCTTTACGATCTTAGTTCAAATCCCACCGAGGTTGACTTTGCCTTTCATCCTTACGGGGTCGATAAAATAAAGTACCAGTAATGCACTGGGTAATTGCTGGCCTTGTGCCTAAAGTAGAAACAATTATTAAATTTCTACAAATTCTTGATTATTTAAAAAATTATTGTCGTAAGTTCGATTCCTGGGCTGGTTTGTGTGTTGTTTTCTTGAGCAAAACACTTCATTTCACATAGCTCCAGTATACTTAGCTGAAAATGAGTACCAGCAATAGCTGGGGGTTTAGTCCTGGAAACCGGGATAAGCACCAGCCTCTGGGCTTGAGACAGAATTTAGACTTAAAACTTATAGACAGTCACCATCATCATTGTTCAACTGCAGTAGATGATGACCACAACCCTCCCCACCTATTGCAGCTTTTATAATCAGTTGTGGTCCCTGGCGTGATTTACCTTGGCATTCCATAGGATTTTAATCACTTGGTGGAATTTGAACTCAGAATGCAAGGGCCAGAAGTAATGTTGTAAGGCATCTCATCCAACGCTCTACCAATTCCACCAATCCACAACCATAGGCTGGTAATTTATGATATCAACCATCAAAGGGATGACAGGCAAAGTTTACCTAAGCATGAAGAGAGTCAGAACAAATACCACAAGATATTTTATCTGATTCTCTATGCTGCTAATTTGTTGCTTATAGGTAGAATGGATGTAAACATAGTTCAGTAGTTAAAAGGTTCACTCTGCAATCATGAGGTTCCAGGTTTGATCCCATGTTTGATTTTCAGTTGATCAAACAACTGAATGCTGTTCACCAAGAACCAACGTAGGATCCAATATAATTTAATTAGAAATAGGGTCATGAAAGGGTTAATAAAGAAGGGGAGGGAATCAGCAATAATATTTCCCGAATTCAGCTCCTGTTTAAATTGTTTGATAGCACTTGAGTATTGTGCCAATAGATTCTTTAAATCTTTCTTCTACATCAATAATAATAAGCCTTTTGACTTAATATTTCTTCATTTTTTCAGTTGAAACTGCTGGAAACATCAAACTAATGCCTCCATTATCATATTCTGTGCAAGCCTTGTTGTAGTACATGGAAATATCATTTCACTTCCACTGTTTTCTTGTTTGTTGTTGTTGTTGTTTTTCAAATGTTAATTAATTTGTTAATATGAAATTAATGATTGCAAATTGAATGGAATATCAGGGTTTATTAACATTAAACATGGAATTTTTATTTCTTGGAAGGCATTGTTTTTGTTATTCTCTATGATGATTTTATATGTTATCCAGTATGTATGTGGAGGTGCATGGCCTAGTGGTAATGGTGTTGGACTTATGATCATAATGTCATTGGTTTGATTCCTGGACTAGGTTGTGTGTTGTATTCTTGAGCAAAACTCTTTATTTTACATTACTCCAATACCTCAGCTAAAAATGAGTACCAGCAATAACTAGGGGGGGGGGGGTAATCTTATGATGGACTGGCATCCTGTCCAGGAGAAGTCTTGTACTCTCAATCACTTTACACCACAGAAACCAGGATAAGCACTGGTCTAATGAGCATTCTTTAGAGGATTTTCTTTAGTATGGATGTACGTAGGAAGCAAATTGTCAAAATGGTTAGAATGTTGGATAGAATAATTTGCAGTAATCATTCTGGTTCTCTGCACTCTAAGTTCAAATCCTACTGAGGTCAGCTTTGATTTTCATCATTTTCAGGTCAAAACAAACATACCAATTCAGTACTAGGATCAATCATTCTTCATATATATATATATAAAATCTATGTTCTTTGATAGTCTGTCTGTGATCCCACATCTTTTGTGTACCCATAGCTTGTATTTGGGGCAGAGGATGGAATTTCTACTTACTCCTTTCCTGCACACTGAGCAAGGCCATTTCCCTGAGGGGTTCCGGGACCTGTTTTCCTTTCTACATACTGGGACTTTAATCTTTGACAAGTTAACTTAAGACCTTTTGATTCTAGTCCATGCTTCTAGGTTTGTAATTTCTTCTCTTATTCTGCCATAGATTCAGCTATAAAGGTTAGATCATCTATATGCAGAACACAAATGGGCAGCCAGTCTTAAACTCTTGTTATAGCTTGTTGAACAATAACAGGAGAGGGCCAAGGATGGAGCGATATATATATATATGTGTGTGTGTGTGTATATATAAATATATATATATATATATGTCCACGCTGTAATGTGGCCGTGTAGGCAACACGGTAAAAACCTCCCAGACCCACACTGTAAATGTGGTTGGTGTTAGGAAGGGCATCCAACTGTAGAAAACCTGCCAGACAGTCCTATGCGAGCAAGACAATCACTCTTGCCTCAAGTGGGACTACCCCCGTCCAAACCCATGCAAGCGTGGAACACGGACGTTAAACGTTGATGATGATGATGATGATGATGATGATATATATATATGTATATATATATTTATATATATATATATATATATATATATATATATATACATATATATATATATATATATATATATATATATATATATACATATATATATATATATATATATAAATATATATACATATATATATATATATATATATATATATTTATATATACACACACACACATATATATATATATATCGCTCCATCCTTATATATATATATATATATATACATATATATATATATATATATATATATATATATATATATGTATATATATATATATATATATATATATATATATATATATATATATATATATATATATATATATAATATAGAAATGGCTTCTACAGGACTAGAACTGTTTCATTCGGGAGAAATCATCAGGGCTTCCTGGTGATTTCTCCTGAACGAAATAGTTCTAGTCCTGTAGAAGCCATTTCTATATTAAATATTTATACTCTGCTATGTATTGAGTACCTTACTTACTGTGGTTACGCCCAATTGAACCCAGGATACACTTATATATATATATATATATATACGTCAATACTCATCTTTTTCTATTTCTTAGAAGGTTCTAAACCCCACTATCAGGCTAAAATTCCTTTAGTAAAAAGATACAGTGAAAGCTTCTATTTCTAATTTCAAACTTTCCCGCTGTTTCAAAACATACTTATTTGTCATATATATATATATATCTCTATCTAAGGCAGGTAAAATTCCCGAGATCCATGGACGAGTTCTCTCCAGCGGTCTCTGTCCCGCATTATCGCTGCCATGTCCTGCGTCTCCAACAGACCAGTGTCTGTCCTTAGGGCATCAACATACGTTAACCTTGGTCTTCCTCTTCTAGTGTGTCCATGTAGGTATATATATGGGATAACAAGTTATTGTTATAGGTAATCCAGTTAGAGGTTGTGAGTACTCTGCGTTGTGGATAGTTTTAGCGTACGGCTGTTTTTGACTCAGCAAGATGTTTCCACAGTTATGTAGCGAGTTCGCGGTAATTTCTATGCAGGTTGTACTTGGAGTAATAAAAGTTAAAGAATGAGGATTAACATGGTTGGCTGTACAACAAGGGGCTTTATTTCAGGTATTGACAATTGTTTCGTTGATCAGGTGAGTCTAGAGTTCGCTAATCGCTTGAGGTTGCGTCATTCGATCTCCAATGTATTATTTACCTCTGGTCAACACATCAAAGTATGTAGATATGAAAGTAATTCACTCGAGGTAAGACTTATACACTATTTTTCTATATAAGACTTATACACTATTTTTCTATATAAGTCGCCTCGAGTGAATTACTTCCCTATCTACGTACTCTGATGTGTTGACCAGAGGTAAATAATGTATTGGAGATCGAATGACGCAGCCTCAAGCGATTAGCGAACTCTAGACTCACCAGATCAATGAAACAATTGTCAGTACTTTAAATAAAGCCCTTATTGTACAGCTAACCATGTTACTCTTCATTCTTTAACTATATATATATATAATTATAATGTAATTACAACCAAAATTAAAATTTAAGACATTCAATTACTGACAATTGTTTCTTCCCATAAGAATGTGCCTCCAACAGCAAATTATTTTGTCTATTAGTTAACACAAACCATAGGAATCATTAGAGTTTATTAAAATCTAAAACGATTAATATAATATCAAGACAAATCACTCAAGAACAAAAGATAATATATATAACTTATTGAATTACATAGCAGGTCAACAGAACAATATTTAAATGTTATTTGAAAGAGTAGTAACTTTCCGATTATGAATTTAAAGTTGCTTTGATAAAAATATACAACTATGAATTTGGAAACTGATGGCTTAGTGCCATCTAGTGGATTCCAGCAACAGCAAGCATGGGTAACTGTCGACAATGAACATCGTTTCTGACTCGGGTTGTTATCAAGAGAGTGCTCACTTATCCTGCTCTCCGCTGGAACTTAATATAGGCAAAAGCATATAGGTTTGACACCTATGTACATGGGCTAGTGAGCCTCATTTGCGTATAGAGCTATTGGCTGGCTCAGTTAGAAAATAGAATTAAGGTGTTTGCTATACATATATAAATACATATATAAATACATATATACATATATATATATATATTAATAAAAGGAATTCCAACTTTGTCTGATTTACTCATTTTATTTACAATCCTTTAAAATTTATAATGGTATTAGAATGAAATAGTATGGTAGAATATTAAATTCTAAGTGTTAATTGAACAAGTACTTTCATGCTTTCGCAATCTTCAGGTTCATAATGTGTGGTGACAGTCAAGTTTGCAATTTTCAACTGTGTTGAAAATTGCAAACTTGACTGTCACCACACAATTTGAACCTGAAGATTGCAAAAATTATGAACCTGAAGATTGCGAAAGCATGAAAGTACTTGTTCAATTAACACTTAGAATTTAATATTCTACCATACTATTTCATTCTAATACCATTATAAATTTTAAAGGATTGTAAATAAAATGAGTAAATCAGACAAAGTTGGAATTCCTTTTATTAATATAATCTTCTATACACAATCATACACACCCTTGTATATTCATCTATATATATATATATATATATATATATATATATATATATATATATATATATACATACATATATATATATATATATATATATATATATATATATATATATATATATATATATATATATATATATATATATATATATATATATATATATATATATAAATATATATATATATATTTATATATGTATTTATATATGTATTTATATATATATATGTATTTATTATATATATATATATGTATATATATATATATATATATATATATATATATATATATATATATATATATATATATATATATATATATGCATACATACATGCTTCAGCAACACTGAGCATGAAGAAAATTTCCGAAAGTCATGGGAGCTGTGCTGTTTTCTGACTTTGTAGGCATGCCCACATGTGTTAGATTCATGGAAATCAAAAAGGTGCTCAGGGTTGTTGGCAAGATGGTTAATAATTTTGAGGGTGTTTACCAAGTCAGTTGCCAGATGTTGGAGCTTCAATGTATCCATGCCCAGGGAAACAAGGCATTCAGAGTATGGTAGATGCCTGATGGAGGGTATTCTTTGGATGCACGTATCTTAACAGTTTCCAGGCAGTCAATGTTGTGAGCAAGATAGGGGTTCCAGGCTGGTGATGCAAATTCTAAGTGTGGCCGCACCATAGCTATATACAGCTTTAAATAGATAGCTGCAGAACGGCTGACAAAGGTCTTGCTGAGTGATGCTAAGACACCCTCAGCCTTCTTGACAATTTTAGAGACGTGCTTCATCCAACGCAAATCGCTGCTGACAGTAATGCCAAGGTGACATTCATAAGAAGACTTCTTGATATTAGTGTTGTGGAGGGATTATGTGGACACTGGGTTTTTACTCCCAAAATGCATGGTGGTACACTTGTCCACAGCTAACTTGTGTTGCCAGTCCATGATCCATTGTTGCATTGTGTCCAGGTCTGATTGCCGGAAAGATCTATAGTGTTCAGGATCTGTCCTTTTTATCTCAAGGTACAGCTTGATGTCATCTGTATATTTCAGTACTGTTGCACATGATTTCCCCCCAATGAAACAGTTCTAGTCCTGTAGAAGCCATTTTCTATATTAAATATTTATATATGTATATATGTATTTATATATATGTATATATATATATATATATATATATATATATATATATATATATATATATATATAGGGGAAAAGCGGACATAAAATGATGATGATGATGATATATATATATACATACATGATTTCCTCCGAATAAAACAGTTCTAGTCCTGTAGAAGCCATTTCTATATTAAATATTTATGCTCCACTATGTATTGAGTACCTTACTTACTGTGGTTACGCCCAATTGAACCTGGGATAAACATATATATATATATATATAGATAGATATAGATATATATAGATAGATAGACAGATAGATTACGTTGGTATGGACATGTGATGTGTATGAAGGATGACAGCTGCATAAAAAGGTGCAGAGGTGCAGTGCACTAAACATTGATGGGAGTCTGGGAGTGGGGAGACCCAAGAAGACCTGGGATGAGGTGATAAAAGCTAATCTTGCCCAATTGCACCTCTCAAAAGCAATGACACAGGACCGAGACCTCTGGCGTTATGAAGTAATACAGAAAACCCGACTTCCCATGGATACAAGCCTAAGCTGAAGCATATAAACAGTATGCACCCACCACACTTCCCACTGTAAAGTGGTCGTGTAGCTGTCATGACAAAAAAGCACCCAGTCCACACTGTAAAGTGGACATGTAGGCGCCACAGTAAAAAGCACCCAGTACTCACTGTAAATGAGGTTGGTGTTAGGAAGGGCATCCAGCTGTAGAAAACAAGCCAAAATAAGTTCTGTATGAGCAGGACATGGTCACCTGACCTGGCATTGCCCACAACAGCACAACCCATATAACCCATGCTAGCATGGAAGAATGGATGTAAAACGGTGATGATGATGATGAAACATATATATATATATATGATGGCTGCAACTTGATTTTGAGTAATGCCATTCCTTAATACTTAAGCATGAGCATCACGGATGTGGCTATTGAGTCCTGCTAGAGACTTTCCCATGGACAACAATACCATGCATTGCAAAAAATCTCACATATCAACCAATGCCTATGCTTGAAACTTTTTTAAGTGAGGAAAGGTTTTGCATGGGGCCATTCCCACTCTCTGAATATCAAATGCATTTGCCCAAAAAGTAGAACTGGTCTACATCATTGGATGCAAAAAAAGTCGCAGGTTTTATCTCAGAGTGACCTTCTCCTAGAGAGATGTCTTAATGAAGACTAGGAGTCTCTCTCTCTCCCCACTACCTAAAAGAAAAAACTTTATTAGATGGCCTCTGACTCTCCAGGGTTCCTCTGCCCTTTGACGGATTTTGTTTTTCATCCTGCAAGGTGTCCAGCATCACCCTCCTCACCAAACAAGCTTGGTGGCGTTGCCAGTTTAGTCGCTGACAACATAAACATGCTCAGGTTGTACTGGGTTACATATTACCAGTAGCGCTGAAGAGTGAACTAACATATATATACCCATATATATATATATATATATATACAGCACGCCATTTTTCATTTTTATATACACACACACACACATATATATGAAAACAGGGAGAAAGAGACGATTATGAGGAAGAAAAATATATTTTTTTCCTTTTTTGTTTCTCTCTCTCTCTTTTCTGGGTTAGAAAATGATTAAAACGAAATGTTTTACTTTGTGTGAAGTGTTAAGGTATTAGTTGATTTATTTATTATTTAACAATGGCATTTATTTATCTATTTATATATTTAATTATTGTCTATTACTGGTTTCAGCATTTATATGCATTATCAGATGATAGTGAAATGTATTAGTGTGGTGTTGCACATGTTAAACAGAAGGTGCAGAAAGAATAATGTTATTTACAAATAATGTTTGTAAATAACATTATTCTTTCTGCACCTTCTGTTTAACATGTGCGACACCACACTAATACATTTCACTATCATTTGATAATGCATATAAATGCTGAAACCGGTAATAGAAAATAATTAAATATATAAATAAATGTCATTGTTAAATAATAAATAAATCAACTAATACCTTAACACTTCACGCAAAGTAAAACATTTCGTTTTAATCATTTTCTAACCCAGAAAAAAGAGAGAGAGAAACAAAAAAGGAAGAAAAAAATTTTTTCTTCCTCATAATCGTCTCTTTCTCCCTGTTTTCATATATATATCCTAACTCGTGTGCTTCCTCTCCACATTTTATTATTATTATATATATATAGGAGGAAGTTATAGTTCACTTGAAGCATTGTGTAATGAGGTATAAACGTTTGTATTTGTAAAGCCAAAACAATGCAGGTATGGATATAGAATATAAATGCAAATGCAAAAGATAATGTTGACAATTAGTCTTTTACCTTAAATTTATCTAAATATCCTTAATTTTCGAGATAATATCTCTTCTTCGGAGGGAAGTAAAGTTGTTAAACCAGCGTTCTAAATAGCTTGCCAAGTCATGCTGACAGGAAATGGTATAGGGAATCTGTTCTATCTCTAATGTCAAAGAGTTAAGGTTAGGTGGATAAAGAGTAGTCTCCCTTTAAAGGGGGGTTTTGTACATGTATGTTTAAGTGTGTGGGAGAATACGTGAAGGTGTAAGTATGTGTGTGTGTGATATGAGTGTGAGAAGATATGTCTATACGTGAATGTGGGGGATAGATGCTATATCGTGTTAAAACTGGTCTTTGTGTGTGTATGAGAGAGAATAAGTGGAGGTGTAAGCGTGTGTGTGTGTGTGTGTGTGAGTGCGTGTACGTGTGTGTGAGAAGGAGGGTGTAGGTATGGGACTAGGTGCTCTATCAAGTTATAAATTGGGTGTTGAGTTCTAGTCTATTATTGATTGGTGTTTGTATTTTATCTATAATCAGTGCTTCCTTAATTCTAAGATTGCCGAGGTTTCTTTCCTTAGTTTCTATCCTAACTGTTATGTTTTTGTCAGTGTTTTTGCATTTCACTTGGTGTTTCTTAAATGAGAAAGCGTTAGTATTGAGGTGTTCTTTTATTCTTATGTGAAGTGGTCTGGTGGTGCTACCTACGTAGAAGTTGCTGCATTTGTCGCACTCTAATCTGTATACGACGTAAGCCTGGTGGCATAGGTCTGTGTCGTTGATGGGGCAGTTGGCTAGCCTGCAGCGGCTGTCATGTCTGGTGGAGTGTCTTTTGGTTAGCCGTCCGCGTAGAGAAGGTCCTGAGTGGGCTAGTTGGATATCTAGTCCCTCTCGTCTGATAGCTCTGCGGATGGCTGTTGTTGTTTCCTCACTGAAGTGTGGGAGCTTCAGGAAGCAGGTGTTAGTGCCTCGGGTGTGGTGTCCTCTGTTCTTTCTAGTATGGTTCGTGGTGGACGTCGGGTATCCGTTCAGTTTTAGTACTTCCAGGAAATGTATGGTGTGTGTGTCTCGGTCTCTAGCGTCAGTGCATTTGTTCCGGATACGTGTTAGTTCGTTCCTTATGTATCCGAACTTAGCGCCGGCTGGGAGGGCCGATCTGAAATGTACAAACAGGTCCCTGCTGGAGGCTTTTTTTTATAGAATCAGGAGTGGATGTTGCCTTCCTCTGTTACCCTGAGTTGGAAGTCCAGTAGGGATAAGGATCCGCGGTCATCGGGGTGTTCCGTGCTGAACTTTATACTGGCGTCCATGCTGGAGAATGTCGTGTATATTTTATCCGCCTCCTCACGGGATGATATAAGGATGAGTATGTTATCAACATATCGGGTGAAGAAGGTATGGGAATGGCAGGTGTTGAGGGCTCGGCATTCTAGCTGGTTGATATAGGTGATGGCCAGCAGGCCCGATAGGCTGGATCCCATGGGTAATCCTGTTGTCTGTCTGTATGTGTGGTGGTGGAAGGTGAAGTACGTGTTGTCCATGTGAAGGACAAAAGCTGGTGTATGTCCGTCGGATGGAGGCCGTAGCAGTGGATGTCCTCTGCGATCACGCAGTCCGTCAATAAATCGACAGCTGGTTGAGCGGGGACTGTAGTTTAGAGGGAGACAACGTCGAGGCTAAAGGCGTATCTATTTAGTTTAAGTTGTTCTGGCTGGAGTTGGTGTAGTCTACGTATGACTTCCTCGGAGCTACTGACATGCCCACACACATGCCCCCCCCCCACACACACGCTTACACCTCCACTTATTCTCTCTCACACACACACAAAGACCAGTTTTAACACGATAGAGCATCTATCCTCCACATTCACGTATAGACATATCTTCTCACACTCACACACACACACACACACACACACACACATACTTACACCTTCACGTATTCTCCCACACACTTAAACATACATGTACAAAACCCCTTTTAAAGGGAGACTACTCTTTATCCACCTAACTTTCACTCTTTGACATTAGAGATAGAACAGATTCCCTATACCATTTCCTGTCAGCATGACTTGGCAAGCTATTTAGAATGCTGGTTTAACAACTTTACTTCCCTCCGAAGAAGAGATATTATCTCGAAAATTAAGGATATTTAGATAAATTTAAGGTAAAAGACTAATTGTCAACATTATCTTTTGCATTTGCATTTATATTCTATATCCATACCTGCATTGTTTTGGCTTTACAAATACAAACGTTTATATATATATATATATATATATATATATATATATATATATATATATATATATATATAAAAAACAGAGAATGTCTATCTGTCTGTCTGTCTGTCCCCTTAAAACTCGAGAACCGATTTTTTTCAAAGTTTACATATGTAATAATTATGGTTGTGTGAGTGTTTTGAGCAAAAAATATTTCAAATTTTCAATGCCCTAGGAACCGCTTTAGGCGCCAGTTAGCGATCTCTCTCTCTTTCTTAGTCTGTCTTTTTAGATAGATACATAGCTATAACGTCGCGCCCTCATAATATCTGTCTGCATTAGAACATTATGAAAACATAAAACGCAGAAGTAAATATTTCGAAAAACGTTGCAACCGAAGGAAAACAGGAAGACGATACTTTGGTTCGTGAAGACGTTCCCTGGCAATGAACGGAAAAAGCGAATATAATACGTCAGCAATGAGAACAATATTTGCTCTAGGGTTCTTATATATTTGATATATATTTATCCTTATCGAGCCCTCTTTGGTTCGACTAACACTATATATATATATATATATATATATACACATACACACACACGATATATATATATACACACACTATATATATATATACATATATACACACACACACAGATAACGAAGTCAATGGAAATATTTTCTTGAGCAAATCTGGTCTCAGGAGCCACAGTCGCAGCCATGTTCAAAGAGAACCAGTGAACTATGATCTCCACGGTGTTGTGAGGGTTCACGGGCAACTTGATGAGGGACCTCAAGCCAGGGAGATCCATAGTTGTCGTCAGTGTGTGAAGGAGTGCAAGTCTCTAGCAGGCTTGAAAAGCCATATCCGAGCGTCCCACATCTGAATCTGACAAGCGATTGCAATACTCTTGTCAAGCTATTTAGAACGCTGGATTAACCACTTTACTTCCCTCTGAAGAAGAGATATTATCTCGAAAATTAAGGATTTTAAATAAATTTAAGGTAAAAGACTAATTGTCAACAATATCTTTTGCATTTGCATTTATATTCTATATCCATATCTGCATTGTTTTGGCCTTACAACTACAAACGTTTATATATATATACATTAAGTAAAAAGAAATTCAAACACACACACACACAACACACACACACACAAGCACACAAATAAACATACATATCTTTACTTTCTTTATTCAATAGAAAATTTGAATTTTGACACCCCAGCGAACTAACCATATTCACTGAACCAGAATAATTCTCCCATCCAATTTCTCTTGACCATTATCTTTTACTTGTCATAAAATTCTCTAAAAAGGCTACAGAATGGATTTCCAAATAAGGGCGCGAAAATTTAATGAAAACTTGTTCACGTGACAGCCATAATTTCATTTATAACCAATCAAATTACGTTTATTAAAAAAAAGCCTTCGTGAGCCCCCCTCCCTTTTTTAAGTAAAAAGAAATTCAAACACTCATATATGAAAAAACAACCTGTGACAACCCCCCCCCCCCCCTTGTTTGAAGAACTTTGTAACGCGAACTGGCGCGAAATTTATTATAATTATTGACCAGCCAATCAAATTACTTCTCGAAAAACCTGGCATTTCGAGCCACTTTTTCCATATAAAACAAGTAACATTCAGAGACCAACCAGATGTGAGAAAAACCACAGACCCTCCATCTCAACTCTACTTTTGAAAAGCAGAAGAACTGCGAAACCGGTAAAGGAACCAAATAAATATATATATTTTTTTTTTAAATAAGACTCCAGTTGCATTTTCGATTTCATCTTTTTTTCTTTATACTTTCACTCGTGTAGGACACCTCGGTTATTTTTCATTTTGTAAAAGAAAACCTCACTTTCTAATATATATATATATATATTATATATATATATATAGAAGTGGTTCCACAACAGTTAGTTCACCATAACGAGAACAATTGTTTCACCTTAGCGGATCCTCAGCTCGTATGGTGAACTAACTGTTGTGTAACCACTTCTACCTAACTCGTCTCATAGACTGAGTGCTCTACCACTACGGATATTACCTTCCAGTGTTCTACCACTATATATATATATATATATATATATATATATATTAATGGACATGGTTATAACCATGTCCATTACGAGCTGAGGGTCCGCTAAGGTGAAACAATTGTTCTCGGTATGGTGAACTAACTGTTGTGTAACCACTTCTACCTAACTCGTCCCATGGACTGAGTGTTCTACCACTATATATATTTATATATATATATATATATATATATATATATATATATATATATATATATATATGAAAACAGGGAGAAAAAGACGATTATTAGAAAGAAAAAAATTTTTTTTTCCCTTTTTATTTATTTCTCTCTTTTTTCTGGGTTAGAAAATGATTAAAACGGAATATAGCCAAGGAACATACTTTATCAGTTGAATTTTCCTATGTTCCTTGGCTATGTCAAAATTTATAAAACACACTTTATATTTTATCTGATGAAAGCGTACCAAAGTTTTTGGTACCCTTGAAATATATATAATAGAATAAATATGGTTTTATAAATATAGTTTCCATTTCTTTAATATTGAATATTTACTCCATAAATCTATCGAGTGCTCTGAATCAGTTATAAACATTTATATTTGTTGAATTACCAACAAATTAAATATCCCTTCTGCTTATATATATATATATATATATATATATAGTGACGAAACATAAGTCAATTGCATGAACTCATAATCCTTTATTTACTGCTATATATATTTCGATGATAGCCATTGAATGGCTATGACCTCATCAGGCAGTTAGTCAGTTCTTAGATATGCCAGCTCTGTGTGTATAGTGTTGATGGTATCAGAGCCTTGGGACATATATATATACACATATATATACATATACATATTTATACACACACATATATATATATATATATGTATACATATATATATATATATATTTATATATATATATATATATATATATATATATATATATATATATATATATATAAGCAAGATGTATGGTAGGTCGTACGTAAATCTCGATGATCACGCCTGACCTACCAAATATGCTACGGTAGCTAGTTAAGCTCTATGCGTATAAGCAGAGCAGAAATATTAGGGAAAAAGAACAAAGGAACTTTTATGACATTATAACAAGTTTATTGCCGACAGCCGTTTCGTCCGACCATATGGTGGGACTTTTCAAGGCATATAATAGGTAATTTTAAGTTCATTATTTTCATCAACGTTTCACTCAAGATTAGTAGTTTGAAATCGTGGTATACATCAACAGCTCAGCTTGTATATTTGAGGTCTATATTCTAAGGGGGCTCTTTTATATTAGTTGTAGGGGTTGTAAAAGGGATGGGTTATAGGGAATTAAGAGAATTTGAAAAGGGCCTAAAAGTTAGGGATTGAAGGTTCAAAAATTAAAGAATTTATAAGTTACGCACTAAAAGTAAAAGACTTGGGATCTCTTAAAAGCACCTTAAAAAATCCCTCAATAAGCGCATAAAGCTTATAAGCCCCAATAAACCTAAAAAACCAGAAGAGATTAAGAGAATAAAAAAATAAAAAGTTTCCTAAAAAATTCCTTCAAAAAAAATTTTTCTAAGAAATTCCCTTAAAAAATTTAAGAAATTTACGAAGATTTAATAATCCCTACGAAAGTTCTAAACTCAAAATTAAAAATTAAAAATTAAAAATTAAAAATTAAAAATTAGGGAAAAAAACTTTCAATAAGATTTAAGAGGTTAATAAAGTTAATGATTTAGGGAATCCATAATATAAAGATTAAGATTTAAGTTAGGATTTGAAGTTTAAGAGTTCCAAACCCAGAAATTAAAAAATTTAATGAATTTAAGATTAAGCAATCTTATATATATCCAAGATTAAAAATTAAAGATTAAGAGGTTGAACATTAAATTTAATTTTAAAAATTAAGAAATAAATAGTTGAAAGAAATTAATCAATTAAAGGTTAATTCAAAAAGCCTTCAAAAAATCCCCCAGAAAAGGCCCCTTTAATATTTTTTATAAAAACCTCTTCCGAAAGACCCTTCAAAGAATTAAAATTTTAGGGAACCTTTAAAAATATATATAAATGAATTGAGGAAAATTACAAATTAAAAATTACGGGATTTGGGAGATCCGTGGAATTTCCAAAGGGTTGCTTCAACAGATACAACAACTTAGGTATAATAAATAAAGTAATTTAAGTAATCTAATTAAGGAGCAATTCAAAGAGCTTATCAAGTTGGGCTCGAAGATTAAAGAAAATGATAAGTAAGAAAATATATAAGCAAAAAGACAATAATTATAAAATGTATTTTTAAGAAGGTATTAAATAGCTTCAGTAATCTAATAATGTATTATCAAAAAATTATTAATATAGGATTAACAAAGATATAATAATATATTCCTGCCTAATTAACAAACAATCAATAAACAATTAACAGTCAAGCAAATTTACTCAGGGATATCCCACACACGGATACTTTACACACATACAGCAAGATGAACAATACAGGTGACCTTGTAGGTGCGATATCCATTGTGCGCATGTAATCATCTGCATAGCTCCATATATATATATGATGGCTGCAAACTCTGCCAAGAGTATTGCAATCGCTTGTCAGATTCAGATGTGGGACGCTCGGATATGGCTTTTCAAGCCTGCTAGAGAATTGCACTCCTTCGCACACTGACGACAACTATGGATCTCCCTGGCTTGAGCTCCCGTATCAGGTTGCCCGTGAACCCTCACAACACCGTAGAGATCATAGTTCACTGGTTCTCTTTGAACATGGCTGCGACTGTGGCTCCTGAGACCAGATTTGCTTAAGCAAATTTTTCCACACTCAGGGCACTTCAATTCAATGGAGACACCGATCGTTTCGAGAGATACACCAGGGCATCGCTTACGCACATCTTTTTTATCTTCTCGTGCTCTATGCGTCTATCCTCAAAATTAGGGACCCCATCATTCACCATTCCACGCCAAGTCTCTCTTTCAAGAGTTTCTATCTCCCGGTCATCCATCATCAAACCAGTTTTTTTCAATGAGTCCTTTACACAATCCTTGAATCAGAGCTTTGGTTTGTGAGGTTGTCTCTTACCCTCACAAAGCTCGCCATACAAGAATTGTTTCGGGATTCTATCATCATCCATTCTGCAGAGGTGTCCGGTCCATCGCAAATGCCGTTGGTGGATGATACTCTCAATACTCCGACACTCACTTCTCTCAAGGACCTCAACACCATTCACATGCATCTGCCACTTGATACCAAGCACCTTTCTGAGACACTGCTGGTGAAACCGTTCCAGTCTGTGGACATGCCGTTTGTAGGCAACCCATGTCTCACATGCATACAGCAAAGCTGACAGTACACATGCAGCATGCACTCTCACCTTGGTCCTCATTGCAATTCCTCGCCTGTACCAAAGACGGTCGTTGAGCCTTCCAAACGACTCACTTGCCTTACTAACACGTAGACCAACTTCTGCATCCAGAGAGCAGGTCACGCTCAGAGTACTCCCCAAATACACAAATGTGTCAGCAGCCTTCAGCTTTTGACCGTATACGTGTATGGAGGGTTCATTGAAAACTTTATCCGGAGCAGGTTGGTACATGACGACAGTCTTCTTCAGACTGATTGTCAGTCCCAAAGCACTGCACGCATTGGAAAAAGAATCCATAAGGTGTTACATGTCACTCTGGGAGTGTGCAAAGAGATCACAATCATCTGCATATAAAAATTCTCTGATCAAGGTACTCAGTACCTTAGTGTTGGCAGTGAGACGCCTAAGGTTAAACAGCTTGCCGGAAGTGCGATATCTGAGATAGATACCGTGTTGACAATCCTTGAAGACCATGAAGAATACCATCGCGAAATACAAGACAAACAAAGTTGGTGCAGGTATATCACCCTGCTTGATACCATTTTCCACCGAGATTGGCTCAGACAGTTTACCTCCAACATTCACCCATGCCTGCATGTCATCGTGGAAGAGTTTCAGAATGTTCACAAACTTTTCAGGACAGCCCAGTCTCTCCAAAATAACCCACAAAGCCTTCCAATTAACGGTGTCAAATGCCTTGGTCAGATCGACAAAAAGTTGGTATAAGTCCAGCGCAGCTCAATGCATTTCTCTTGAAGTTGTCTGGCCGAGAAGATCATGTCAACAGTGCCTCTGCCATTCCTAAAGCCACATTGGGACTCAGGAAGTACCTCAACAGCAATGTGCTGTATCAATCTGTCCAACAATATCCTGGACAAGATCTTCCCAGCCACAGATAGCAGTGAGATACCTCTGTAGTTGCCACAGTCATCTTTGGCTCCCTTTCCTTTGTAAAGTACCACCATCAATGCATCATTCCAATCCTGTGGCACATCTTCATTCCAAACATTCACAAAGAGATCAGTGGGGCGGTTTAAGAAGTTATCACCAGCACACTTGAAAATCTCGGCACTCAGTCCATCCATTCCAGGTGACTTGCCGCTGTTTAATTTGGCATTGGCCTTCGCCACCTCATCAAATCAAGGAGGATCAGCCATTGCCAGCTTTGTAGGTCTGGATGGAATCGACCGGATGAACTCATCATCAATTTCTGATGGTCTGTTGAGAAGCTCATCAAAGTGGTCATGCTACCTGATCAGGATTTTCTTCGGATCTCTGAGCAATTCATTGCCGTCCCCGAAGCGAAGTGGTGATATTCGTGAACCGGTCGGACCAGACACCTCCCTGAGCAGACTGTATAGGAGCTTTGTATCATGCCTATCTGAGGCCTTCTGGATTTCATTAGCCTTTTGGCTCCACCAGGTATCCTGCATGGCTCTCAATCGATGTTGCACACGTGCCTTGATCTGCCTTAGGGTCCGGTCACTCCTGTCAGAACATGTCTCACACAACAATGATGTCAGCACTTTTTGTTTCTCTTCAAGCAAGGTCTGGATCACTGGATCATTTTCATCGAACCAGTCTTTATGCTTTCTATTGGTATGACCCAAAACTCCAGCACTAACATCATAGACGGTTTTCTTCAATGATCCCAAGTGTTTTCACATTCGATGGACTCAAGGTTACCGCGACAGCTCAGCTCTGACTTTCTCTGTTTTCAGACGAGCCAAGTTTAGTTGTTTTGGAAGTGCAACCTTCTTCCTCCTTACTTTGGGCTTCACAACACGTGTCAGGTTGCTCTCGAGTGCTAATGGTAACATGTAACCCAGTACTACCTGTCTCATGGTCGGGTCGTCGGCGACCAAATCGGCAACCCCACCAAGCTTGCTTGGTGAGGAGGGTGATATTTGGACACCCTGCGGGATGAAATACAAAACCTGGCAAAGGGTGGAGGAACTCAGCAGAGTCAACGGCCGTCCAAATAGTACTTTTTTTTTTTCTAGGAGAGGGAAACTAAAAAAAAACCTGCGGTTTTGGAAGCATCCGATGATGTTGACCAGTTCTCCTTTTTGGGTAGTGTTTTCGATGATCAGAGAGTGGGATTGGTCGCGTGCAAGGCCTTTCCCAACTTAAAAAAACCTTCAAAGCACAGCCATCGCTTGTTCAGGATCTGTTACAGGTTTGTGTGGCTGGCTGTAGCCTAAAAGTGCACCAAACTCTATGATGACAGATGATAACCTTGAGGTCAATGGCAGTAAGGGCTCTGGAACTTATTGTGAAAGGGTCTGGCCTGGCAGGTGTCCCATGGCACCGCAGCGTTGGCCCGGTCGTCATCCTACAACTGCAAGGAGGCTCAAACCTCTGAATATTGGATGTTGGAATGTGAGAACTTTACTGGATTCCCAGTCCAGTAAAACTCACCCTGAAAGAAGATCTGCTTTGGTGTCGAGGGAACTCAATCGCTATAGCATGGATATCGTTGCTCTTTCAGAAACGAGATTGGCAGGTGAGGGTCAATTCACAGAACAGAAGGGAGGATATACCTTCTATTGGAGTGGTGGAGAGAGGCAGGGGTCGCATTTGCAGTCAGGAATGGAATCGTCTCAAAGCTGGAAAATCTTCCTTGTGGATTCAATGATCGGATAATGTCCATGAGAGTCCCTCTGATTCAAAACCACTTTGTGACTCTGGTCACTGTGTACGCTCCTACTATGTGTGCTAGTGATGATGAAAAACTAAGTTTCTACATGTTTTTGAGAGAGGTCATCCATGGTATACCTTATGCAGACAAGATTGTCATCCTTGGTGATTTTAATGCACGTGTTGGTAATGACTGGGAAGCTTGGAGTGTGATGGGCAGGCATGGAGTAGGTAAGTGCAATAACAATGGCCTATTTCTGTTGCAGATGTGCACTGAGATGGATCTTGTTGTTGGGAACACGCTCTTTCAGCAGAAAGACAAATATAAGACAACTTGAATGCATCCAGGTTCCAAGAAGTGGCACCTTATTGACTTCGTTTTAACGAGAAAACGTGATATCATGGATATCACATTGGTTCGTGTATTGCGAGGCGCGGAATGTTGGACTGATCATCGTCTGGTGCGCGCCAAGTTTCAATTTGTATACATATATACATACACACACATATATCATCATCGGCATCATTTTATGTCCGCTTTTCCCTGTTAACAAGGGTGGGACGGGTCCTCTTCAGCACAGCATCTCTCCATTTGTCGTGGTCCTTTATCGTCTCTTCTGTGAGCTTCAGCGATTTGAGGTCAGCTCTCACCACCTCCGCCCATGTTTTTTGTGGTCTTCCTCCACTGGGATTTCTTGGCATTTCTTCACCCAGTGTTCACCTTCCATGTGATTCACATGGCCATACCAATGCAGTCTTCTGTCTTGCACACTACAGTGTATTCCTCTTATAGGTTTTCACTCTCATCTCGTCCATGCTTGGTCATTCATGCACATTGACATTGCACATCCATTGGAGCATGCTTGCTTCATTTCACTCCAGCTTTCACATATCCTCTGCAGTTGCTGTCCATGTCTCACTACCATGCAACATCGTGCATCTCACACAGGCATCATACAACCAACTCTTCGTTCGCAGAGAGAGACCCTTCATTGTCAGAAGAGGAAGCAGCTCCCTAAACTTCTTCCATCCTGTCCTTATTCTAGATATTATGGCATCCCCTTCCCTTGCTAATTTGATCATCTAGATATCGGAAGCTATCAACCACTCTATAGATCCTACCTGCATTTGAAAAATGTACCGATCACTGACACTTCTACAAAAAGTTTTCCCTGAACATCTACTACATATGAATTTTTCCTAGAAATAGCAAATAAATAGGGGAACCAAACGTGTGCTAGAAATAGCAGCTACATCAGCTAAACTGTAGAAACCTCATGGTGGCCCATAGGTGTACTAGAAATAACAGCTAAATAAGGGGAACCTCATAGGAGTCCATAGGAGTGCTAGAAATAGCAGCCAAATAGGAGAAACCTCATGGTAGTCCATAGGAGTACTAGAAATAGCAGCTAAATAGTGGAAACTCATGGTGGCCTATAGCTGTGCTAGAAATAGCAGCTACCTTAGCTAAACAGGGGGAACCTCATGGTGGTCCTTAAATGTGCTAGAAATAGCTACAGAAGCTAAACAGACAAATCACAGGGTGGTAAATAGGAGTGCTAAAAATAGCAGCTAAAAAGGTGGAACCATATAAAGCTCCATAAGAGTGTTAGAAATAGGAAAAACTTCATGGCATTCTATGAGTGTGCTAGAAATAGCAGCTAAATATTGGGAACCTCATGGTGGACTATAGGAGTGCTAGAAATAACAGCTAAATAGAGGAAACTTCATAGGTGTGCTAAAATAGCAGTTACATCTTTTAAACGGGGGAACCACATGGTGGTTCATAGGTGTGTTAGAAATAGCAGCTAAAAAAGAGGAAACTCATGGTGGTCCATAGAAGCGCTAGAAATAGCAGCAAAATATGGAGAACCTCATAGTAATCCAAAGATGTGTTAGAAAAGGGAGGTAAATTGGGAGAACAACATGGTGGTCCATAGGTATGCTAGAAATAGCAGTAAAATAGGGGCAAACTCATGGTGGTCCATAGGAGTTCTAGAATAACAGCTAAATAGAGGGAAACTCATTGTGGTTCACAGGAGTGCTAGAAATAGCAACAGAATCGGAAAACATCGTTGTGGTCCATAGGTGCGCTAGAAATAGCAGCTAAATAGGAAAAACCT
The DNA here is from genome assembly GCA_964016885.1 of Eledone cirrhosa. Lineage (NCBI taxonomy): Eukaryota > Metazoa > Mollusca > Cephalopoda > Octopoda > Eledonidae > Eledone > Eledone cirrhosa. The sequence continues at coordinate 312,606,788 of OZ024743.1, read as the reverse complement.
CATGGTAGTCAATGGGTGTGCTAGAAATAGCAGCTAAACAAGGTGAACATTATGGTAGTCCATAGGATTGTTAGAAATAGCTGCGAAATAAGGGAACCTCATGGTGGTCCATAGGGGGAGCTAGAAATAACAGCTAAAAAGGTAACTCCATGGTTGTCCATAGGTGTGCTAGAAATAGCAGCTAAATGGGGGGCACCACACGGTGCTCCAAATATGTACTAGAAATAGCAGCTAAATAGAGGAATCCTCATATTGATCAATATGTGTGTAATGAATAGCACCTAAATAGAGGAACCTCATTGTGTTCCATAGGTGTGCTAGAAATAGCAGCTAAATAGGAAACATTATGGTAGTCCATAAGTGTGCTAGAAATATCAACTAAATGTTTAAAAGATGTAGCTGCTACTTTAGCATACCTATGGACCTCCGTGAAGTTTCCTGTATTTAGCTGCTATTCCTAGCCCTACTATGGACCACCAGGTTCAACCCATTTAGCTGTTATTTCTAGCACTCCTATGGTCCACCATGAGATTCCCAATATTTAGCTACTATCTCTAGCACACCCATAGAATACCATGAGGTTTTTCCTATTTAGCTCCTATTTCTAGCCTCTTATGGACCTTTATATGGTTCCACCGCCATGGGGATCCCCTTTTTAGCTACTATTTCACGCAGACCTAAGGACAACATTGTTGTTTCCCCTGTTTAGTTGATATAGTTGCTATTCCTAACACCACCATGATGTTCCCCTTGCTGCTATTTGTAGCACTCTTATGTACTACGATGAGGTTCCCCCTGTTTAGCTGATCTAGCTGCTATTTTTAGCACACTTATGAACCACCATGAGGTTTTCCCCTATTTAGCTGCTTTTTAAATCATTCCTATGGACCACCATGAGGTTCCCTCAATTTAGCTGCTATTTTTAGCACTCCTATGTACCACCCTGTGGTTTCCCTGTTTATCTTCTGTAGCTGTAATTTCTAGCATAACTATAGGCCACCATAAGGTTCCCCATATTTAGCTGCTATTCCTAGCACTCCATGGACCACCATGAGGTTTCTCCTATTTAGCTGTTTTTTCTAGCACACATATGGACCCCCATGAGTTTCTCTTATTTAGCTGTTACTTCTCGCACACCTATGAGCCACCATGAGGTTTCAACTGTTTAGCTGATGTAGCTACTATTTCAGGCCCACCTATGGACCATTATGTGGTTCCCTTTATTTAGCTGCTATATCTAGTACACCTACGGACCACTATAAGATTATCCTGTTTAGCTAATGTAGCTGCTATTTCTAGCACAACTATGACCCACTATGTGGTCCCCTTTTTATCAGCTATTTCTAGCACACCACCATGGGTTTCCACGTATTTAGCTGCTTTTTTTAGGTGTGCTAGAAATAGCAACTAAATAGGGGGAAGTTCATATTGGGTCATAGCTGTGCTAGATATAGCAGCAACATCAGCTAAACAGTGACAACCTCATGGTGGTCCATAAGTGTGCTAGAAATAGCAGCTAAATCAGCTAAACAGGGGGGACCTCATGGGTGTCCATAGGAATGCTAGAAATAGCAGCTAATTAAGAGGAACCTTATGGTGGTTCAAAGGTGTGCTAGAAATAGCAGCTACGCCAGCTAAACAGGGAGAACCTCATGGTGGTTCATAGGTGAGTGAGAAATAACAGCTAAATAGAAGGAACCTCATGGCGCTGCATAGAAATGCTAAAAATTACAGCTAAATAGGGGGGACCTTATGGTGGTCCATCATGGTATTCCATAGGTGTGGTAGATATAGCATCTACATAAGCTAAACTGGTTCTCCCTGTTTAGCTGACGTAGTGTGCTAGAAATAGCAGCTATGGTGGTCCATAGCTGTGATAGAAATAGCATCTACATCAGATAAACTGAGACGCATCATGGTGACCCATAAGTGTGCTAGAAATAGCAGCTACGTCAGCTAAACAGGGAGAACCTCATAGTGGTCCATAGGTGAGTTAGAAATAACAGCTAAATAGATGGAACCTCATGACGCTGCATAGAAATGCTAAAAATTGCAGCTAAATAGGGGAACTACATGGTGGTCTATATGAGTGCTAGAAATAACAGTTAAATAGTTTGAACGTTATGGTGGTCCTTAGTAGTGCTAGAAATAGAGGGATAAATAGAGGAAACTTCATGGTGGCAATAGGTGTGCTAGAATTAGCAGCTACATTACCTAAACAGGCGTAACCTCATGGTGAACGTGTGCTAGAAATAGTAGTTAAACAGGGAAAAACTCATCATTGTTCATAGAAGTGCTAGAAATAGCAGTTTCATAGGGGGAATCTTGTGGTGGTCCAAACATGTGCTAGAAATAGCAGCAACTTGAGCTAAATAAGTTGAACCTCATAGTGGTCCATAGGTGTTCAAGAAATAGCAATAAAATTGGGGGAAATCTCACGGTGATCCATAGGTGTGGTAGAAATAGCAAATAAACGGGGGAACATAGTGGTGGTCCAAACGTGTGCTAGAAATAACAGCTAGATCAGCTAAACAGTGGGAACCTCATCGTGGTCGAAAGGTGTGGTAAAATAGCAGCTAAATAAGGGAACCGCATTGTCTTCCACTGGTGTGCTAGAAATAACAGCTCAATAGAGGGAACCTCATAGTGGTCCACAGGAGTGTTAGAAATAGTGACTAAATCTGAAAACCTCATCCTGGTCCATAAGTGCGCTAGAAATAGCAGCTAAATAAGGAAAACCTCATGCTGGTCTATGGGTGTGCTAGAAATAGCAGCTAAACAGGGTGAACATCATGGTGGTCCATAGGATTGCTACAAATTATAGCTAAACAGGGGGAACCTCATGGCGGTCCATAGGAGTGCTAGAAATAGCAGCTAAAATGGGGAACATTATGCTGGTCCAGAGGTGTCCTAGAAATACCAGCTACGTCAGTTAAATAAGGGGAACCTCATAGTGGTCCATAGGTGAGCTAGGAATAGCAGCTAAATAAGTGGAACCACAAGGTGGTCCATAGGTGTGCTAGAAATAACAGCCAAATAGAAGGAACCTCATGGTGAACCACTGGAGTCCTGGGCATAGCAGCTAAATGGGGAATGTTCATAGTGGTCTATAGTTGTGCTAGATATAGCAGTTAAATAGGGGAACCTCATAGCGGTACAAAGGTGTGGTAGAAATAGCAGCTAAAAAGGGGTAGCCTCATGGTGGTTCATAATAATGCTAGGAATAGCAGCTAAATAGGGGGTAACCTCGTTGTGGTTCAAAGGTGTGCTAGAAATAGCAGCTACATCAACTAAACATTTCTAGAAATAACAGCTATATAGAAGAAACCTCTTGGTGGTCCACTGGAGTGCTAGTAATAGCAACTAAATTTGGGGAACCTCATTGTAGTCATAGGTGTGCTAGATATTGCAACTAAATAGTGAAAGCCTCACAGTGGTCTATGGGTGTTCTAGAAATAGCAACTAAATAGAAGGAACCTTATCGTAGTCCATAGGAGTGCTACAAATAACAACTAAATATTAGAAAATAGAAATAAAGAAATTTTCGTTGATAAGAAATGGATAATGATGAGTATTGACATATACTAATATTTTCCCATTTCTTAGACGGCTTTAGACTCCACAATTAACTAAAATTTCTTTAGTAAAAATATACGACGAAAGCATCTATTTGCTAATTTCAAACTCTCTCGCTGTTTCAAAACATACTAACTTAACAGCTAAATAGTTTGAACCTTATGGTGATCTATACTAGTGCTAAAAAGAATAGCTAAATAGAGGAAACTTCATGGTGGACTAAAGGTGTGCTAGAAAGCAGCTACATTAGCTAAACAGGCGGAACCTCATGGTGGTTCATAGAAGTGCTAGAAATAGTAGTTAATAGGAGGAACCTGATAGTGGTCCACAGCAGAAGTAGAAATAGCAGCTAAATCAGGTGAACTATATTGTGGTCCATGGTTGTGCTAGAAATAGCAGCTAGATCAGCTAAACAGAAGTAACCTCTGGATGGTCATTAGGAGTGTTAGAAATAGCAGCTAAATCGGGGGGACCTTATGGTGGTTCAAAGGTGTGCGAGACATGGCAGCTACGTCAGCTAAATAAGGGGAACTCATGTTGATCCATACGATTGCTAGAAATAGCAGCTAAATAGATGGAACCTTCACTGTGGTCCATAGGTGAGCTACAAATGGCATCTACATCAGCTGAACAGGGAAACCCACATGACGGTCTATAGGTGTGCTAGAAATAGCAGCTAAAGAGGGGGAACCTCATGCTAGTTAATAGGTGTGCAAGAAATTGCAGCTAAATAGGAGGGAAACTCGTGGTAGTCCATACGAATGCTAGCAAAAGCAGCTAAATAGGCGAAACTTCATGTTGATCCATAGGTTTGCAAGAAATAGCAGCTAAAAATGGAAAATCTCATGGTACGCAATAGGTGTGCTAGAAAAAGCAGCTACATCAGCTAAATAAGGGGAACTCATGTTGGTCGATAGGTGTGCTAGAAATAGCAAATAAATAGGGGAACCTCATAGAGGTCCAAACGTGTGCTTGTAATAGCAGCTACATCAGCTAAACAGGGGAAACCTCATTGTAGTCAATCGATGTGCTAGAAAAAACAAATAAATAGAGGGACCTCGAGGTCGTCCATAGGTGTGGTAGAAATTACAGCTATATTGAGGAAAATGTCATGGTGGTCCATAGGAGTGGTAGAAATAACAGTTAAATAGGGGAAACTCATTGTTGACCAAAGGTGTGCTAGAAATAGCGGATACGTCAGCAAATCAGAGATACTTCACGGTGATCCATAGGGCTGCTAGAAGTAGCAGCTAAATAAGGAGAAACTCATGGTGGTCTATAGATGTACTATAAATAACATCTACGTCAGCTATACAGGGGGAACCTCATGATGGCCTATTGGTGTGCTAGAAGTAACAGATAAAAAGGGGAAACATCATGGTGGCCCATAGGAATGCTAGAAACAGCAGCAAAATGGGAGAACCTCGTGGTGGTCCAAAGGTGTGCTAGAAATAGCAGCTACGTCAGCTAAAAATGCAGAACCTCATGATGGCCCATAGGTGTGCTAGAAATAGCAGCTAAATACACGGAAGCTCCTTTTTGTCTACATAGCAGTTAAATCGAAGGAACGTCATAGTGGTCCATAGGAGTGCTAGAAATTGCAGCTAAATAGGAAAGATCGCATGGTGGTCTGTGGGTGTGCTAGAAAGAGCAGCTAAATAGGTGGATCCTCATGATGGTGACAAGATTGCTAGGAATAACAGCTAAATAGGTTAAACCTCATCTTGGTCCTTAGCAGTGCTAGAAATAGCAGCTAATTAGAGGATATTACATGGCGGTCCATATGTGTTCTAGACATAGCAGCTATTTCTAGCACATGGAGTTTCCCCTGTTTAGCTGATGTAGATGCTATTTCTAGCACACCTATGGATATCCATGCAGTTTCTTCTTATTAGCTGCTATTTCTTGCACTACTATGGACCACTATAAGGTTCAACCTATTTAGCTGTTATTTCTAGCACTCCTGTGGATCACCATGTGGTTCCCCCTATTTTGCAGCTATTTCTAACACACATCTTGACTGTTTAGCTGATGTAGCTGCTATTTCTAGCACACTTAGCAGCTAAATAAGGGGAACCTCATAGTGGTCCAATGTAGTGCTAGAAATAGAAGCTTTGCAGCTAAACAAAAGGAAATGCATTGTGGTCCATAGGTATGCTAGAAATAGGAGCTAAATAAAGGGAACCTCATGGGGGTCCATATGTGTGCAAAAATAGCAGCTACATAAGCTAAACTGTGGATGTGTGCTGCGTGCAAGAGGTGAGATGGAGAGGTGCCTCTGCAAGACTAATCGCAGGCAGACATCTTAGTTATAAACTTTTCTGGGTGGGTAATGATGATGGGTTAGGTGGGGGGTGGGCATTTTACTGACTGAGAGATGGATCGATAAGACAATAGAGCTAGTTAGAGTTTGTAATAGAATAATTAAGCTTAGATTAGTTGTAGGCAGGAACTACTGACAATCATCTCTGCCTATGCTCCCCAGGCAGGCCTAGGTAAAGAAGAGAAAGACTGCTTTTACGAGCAACTTTTATAGATAGCTACAATGACAGAGGATGGAGACATCTATGCTAGCAGGGGACTTCAATGGTCATGTTGGACAGCTCCAGGATGGATAAACTGGGGTACATGGTGGGCACGGTTATGGCTCAAGAAATGAAGGAGTGAGGCTTCTTGAATTTTGTGATGCAAGTGCATTAACCATCAGTGGTACTATTATTATGTTCCCCCTATTATATTGTATTGTATTGTAATGTCTACGCCATTTTATTTATCTGATGATGTTGCAGATGTGCAACGAAAGAACTTTGATAGACTATATATATATATATATTTATATCTGTATTTTTAACCGTTGGTCAATCAATGATAAACGTTGATTGCCAAATAAATTAACTATGGAGATATAAAAGACACAGAAGCGAAAACCATCAAACAGTTAGTGTGTTCTGTTATTATTTCTGGCAATATTATTACAACAATATGATCCTCCCAAGTATAACAATATTTATTTTGACACAAGATTTCATATAAAAAACCTTGCAAAACAAATATATATATATATACGTTTGTGTGTGTGTATGCATATGAATGTATGTATATATGTATGTATGCAAGTACATTTGTGTGTGTGTATGTATATGTGTATGTATGCAAGGGCGGAAGAACTCATAAGAGTCAACGGCCATCTAAAAGTGTGTAAATATGTATATACACATGTACCACCCGGTTAAACCACTGGGAGTGAAGGACCCCTAGCCTTTGTCAGGGCATTCTTCTAGGAGAAGGCAACTTAGGAAACTGGGATAACTCCGATATAAAACCTGTGGCTCAGTAGTTACTGATGATGTTGATCTTTTCTTCTTTTCGGGTTATAGCTACTGTCGCTCAGAGAGTGGGATTGGCTCAGTGCACAGTCTTTCCTCACTTTAAAAAATATCTTCACGCACAGGCATTGCACGATAGAATTAATTAATAATTATTAATAATAGTATATCGTGCAATGGCCATACATGATAACGAGGGGGTAACCATCATATATATATATATATATATATATATATATTATATATGTATGTAAGAAAAAATTGGGACCCCGACGGCTGAGCTCCTGCTGTTTCAACAGCTAGTTCAGATCTAGCTGTTGAAACAGCAGGAGCTCAGCCGTCGGGGTCCTAAATGTTTCTTATTACCCCCTCTACTACCCCAAGTATCGAGTACTCCAGTGAGTAATGGTCTAACTGGTTTTTACCGCCTCCATTCTGATATATGTGTATATATGTATATGTATGTGTGTATGTGTGTATGTATGTATGTGTATCTATGTATATATGTATGTATATATATATGTATATATATATATATGCATGTATATGTATGTATATGTAACTATGTAATATATATATATATGTATATATATATATGTGTGTGTGTATATATATGTATATATATATATATATGTGTGTATATATATATATGTATATATATATAATAATATATATATATATATGTATGTATGTATATATGCATGTATATGTATGTATGTGTGTATGTGTGTATGTATATATGTATGTATGTGTGTATGTATATATGTATGTCTCTATCACAGTGTGGGATCATGATAAATGAAGTGATGTACCTTATTGTGATGTCAATATTAACACATCATCCCTCATACACACACATCACCACCACACCTTGTTGATATAAACATCACTGGTTACAAAACCTATCGTGGGATAGTCATGGGCAGATAGTCATAGTCTGATAACTTGAGTACAGTCCAATACTGCATAGCTCATATTACATAATTCTTTATTTCTTATTCATATCTCTAATCTTGCTGGCCCTCTCACACACCCTCCCTCCCTTTTTCTCTCTTTTTCTCTCTTTTCCTTCTTCTCTCTTGCTTTCTTTCTCCTCCCACCCCCATTCTCTCTCTCCCCCTTTGGCTCAGATACACATCCACTTCAGCATATGCTGACACATACAACACAAATATTAACATATACAAACACACACATACACACATACAAACACACACAATCCTCATACATATATAAATACGCTTGCTTGCCCATACTCATATATATATATATATATATATATATATATATACATATATATATATATATATATATATATATATATATATATATACTCATATATATATATATATATTTATGTGGTTAGAGAATTGGATTCACAACTACAAGGTTGTGATTTCGATTCCCAGACCGAGCGACGCGTTTTGTCCTTGAGCAAGACACTTTATTTGTGACCGACAGATAGTATTAGCAATAGTCGATCGACAAGATCCCAGACCTCATTCGCATAACGAGTGGGGTGGAGCTTGTCAAATCGGTCTGAGGAAATAATGTTTCCATTAGTCTTTCCAATTGCTAATACTATCTGTCGGTCACAAATAAAGTGTCTTGCTCAAGGACAAAACGCGTCGCTCGGTCTGGGAATCGAAATCACAACCTCGTAGTTGTGAATCCAATTCTCTAACCACTCAACCACACGCCTTCACATAAATATATATATATATATATATATGAGTATATATATATATATATATATATACACACATATATATATATGGTTATGGGTACACACACACTAACATACATTCACATATTATTCACACATAAATACAATCACAACTACACAAACCACACACACACATACACACACATACTTACGTAAGAATGAGGTAGATAAAAATCATCCTATTGGATTATTTCATTATATGCTTGGCTATTTCTTAAGAGCATCTAATTTAAGAAATCCAATATGATGCTGTTCCTCCCTCTAATATGAGGAACCATGTGGCATCCCACCCCCACTCTGTTGTTGTTATTCACTAGCACCATCAACCTTTTCTTTATTTAGATCACCTAAATATAAAAAGGTATAGCACTATAGGTAGAATTTGTCAGTTGCCTTTAGCTCCTACCCATAACAGCTGGCCTGCCACGATGCAGTAATTTTTATACCAACATCAACATAGTATATTTCTTCAGATCACAGGTATGTTATTTTATTGCCAGAATACAGAATGGTTTCATGCATCAATTAACCCTTTCATTATCATATTTCTAATAAAAGACAATGACATCTGATGTTTAAACTTCCTCTTCTTTTTTGCCCACTTATTCTTGGGGTGGGGCTCGTGGGGGCAGAGTCCTTAAGCACGCCTTCCAGCATTTTGAAAATAATCAAGAATTTGGATGGATCTAGTGCTATAACTAAACTTCCCTTTCATTATCAAATTTCTAATGTAAGACAGACTGTAATTTTCAACTAATTTTGAAAAACTCAAGAATTTGGAAAGATCTTGTGAAATAACTTTCTCATTTTTAAGCTGATGATTGGAAGATAACTTAACACTTTCATTACAGTATTTCTAGTGAAAAACAATGTCTGTGATTTTGAAGTGATTGAGAGGGATTTAGCAATACAACTAACTTTTTCATTATAATGGCAGTATCGGTAGAGGGTCGGACGCCATGCTTTGACGCATAGAGTTACGCCCCTTGCCATTCTGAGTTCAAATCCCGCCGAGGTTAACTTTACCTTTCATCCTTACGGGGTCGATAAAATAAAGTACCAGTAATGCACTGGGTAATTGCTGGCCTTGTGCCAAAAGTAGAAACAATTATTTAGCTGATGATTGGAAGATAACTTAACACTTTCATTACTATATTTCTAATGAAAAACGCTGCCTGTGATTTTGAAATAATTCAGAGGGGTTTAGCAATATAACTAACTTTTTCATTGTTTAGCTGATGTTTGAAGCAAAAATTAAAGGTTTTTACATAAAATTATGCTGGAAGGTTATTAGATAAATATAATCACTTTAAAATAAATAGTTTTGTTTCTTAGAATCAAGGGTGCTTTGGAGCAGTTTGGTATCAGAGAGTTAACTCGATCACTATGAAGTCATTGTTTGTTGACTATTGTTTTAATTGTTGCTGTGATTGATGTTGACTTTGTTTTTGTTGTTAGTGCAGGTATAACACCAATTTTCCAGTAACTGAGGGTGTAGGCAATCTTTAATTTTTTGAGACCATATTTCTAATGATATACACTGTATATTTATTATATATTTAATGAAGAATTTGGAGGAACTTAACAAACTTATTAATTATATCATCATTAAGATGGCATCTGTAACATAAGTTAACAAAAGATCCTTAAAAAAATTAGGTTGGATTTTTTTAATTTAAGTAGGAATCCTTTAAAATGGGTAGCTTAATTTAATAAAATCAAAGGCAATTTTGGATAGGTTGTTATTAAAAGTGTTAAATCTAGACATAATTTTGGGTGGACAGTTGAATTTCCCATGACTCACCAAATTTTGAAGTTTTTGTTGTTACAAGTATAGGTACAACACTGGTTTTCCAGCACCTGATGGTCTGACACCTCTTTTAATTTGATCATAATTATTAACAAAACAGATAATTTGGCATGACTTGATTAAAGGCTGCTAGAAAATCACTGGTGCACCTGTATTATCTCTCTGGTTATTATTGTTATGATTATTAGGGTGGTGGATTGGCAGCATCGGTAGAGCGTCGGACACCGTGCTATGTGGCATAGAGTTACGGCCCTTTACAATCTGAGTTCATATCTTGCCGAGGTTAGCTTTGCCTTTCATCCTTATGGAGTCGATAAAATAAAGCATCAGTAATGTAGTGGGTCGATTTAATCGACTTTCCCCTCCCCTTCAAATTACTGGCCTAAAGTAGAAACAATTATTAAGTACCAGTAACACACTGAGGTAGATTTAATTGACTTTGCCCTCCCCTAAAAAATTGTTGGCCTTGTGCCTAAATCAGAAACCATTAGAGTTATGGCCCTTTACGTTCTGAGTTCAAATCCCGCCGAGGTTAGCTTTGCCTTTCATCCTTTCGGGGTCAATAAAATAAAGTACCAGTTATGAACTGGGGTCGATTTAATTGACTTTCCCCTCCCCAAAAATTGCTGGCCTTGTGCCTATATAAGAAACCAGAATTGGCAGTATCGGTAGATGGTCGGACATGCTTTCTAGCATAGAGTTACGTCCCTTTACGATCTGAGTTCAAATCCCGCCGAGGTTAACTTTGCCTTTCATCCTTACGGGGGTCGATAAAAGAAAGTACCAGTAATGCACTGGGATAATTGCTGGCCTTGTGCCAAAAGTAGAAACAATTATTATTATCATTGTCATCATCATCATCATCATCATGGTCATCATTTTGCTGCAGTTCTATATATTCTGAGTTCAAATCCCACTGAGTTTAGCTTTACCTTTCATCTTTATGGGTTTAGAGAATAAGTACCATTAACACACTGGGGTCGATTCCCCCCCCCCCTTCAAATTGTTGGCCTTGTGCTAAATTATGATTTATTTATCTCTCCTTAGCTTTGCTATTATTCCTCTGTCAGTATTTGGATCACTCGATATCAAACCATCTCCTGCAGTCTTAAGTATTTAGCACCTTTCCTATGGTTCATTCAAATTTCTGTCCCTAAAGCTCTTATTACAAATAGCATGATAACAGCTTTGGGGTAATTCCAGATTCTTTGCCATTCCAATTTCAAATCTTGGTGTTTCTCTATTTTCTAACATTGTTTGTCTCCCACTTTATCAAATGGTAGAGCTACATCAATCAGACAATATATTCTTTCCAATATATTCAGTGTAAAAATATAAACCAAGTGGTAGGAAACCCTGGTGTAGAACCAAAGCAAGATAACTGGATAACATTCATGGGCTCAGCTGGTGTGACTTGGAGATCCAGTCAGATCAATAGGAAAAAGTTGCGTCTGATAGGACCCAGTGGGTCCTATCAGACGTAACATCCTTGTCGTTGTCATCATCATCATCATCCCAATGATTCCAGGAATAAGTAGGATGATGATGATGATGATGATAATGATAACGACGACGACAACGATGATGACAAGGAGGAGGGCGGAGAGGAGGGGGAGAAGAAGAAGAAGAAGAAGAAGAAGAAGAAGAAGAAGAAGAAGAAGAACCCAGTTCACCCTGTAATGTGGTTGGCGTTAGGAATAACTTCCAGCCATAGAAACCAACCCAACCAACCCAGAAACAGTTCTGTATCAGCAAGACACACATAAAATGCAAATATGTAAATGTAAATATTAATAGGTGGAAGGGGGTTGTGATGACAATGCTATTATGTTACAGTATCAGGGCTGCAAATGTAGGAAAGCATTTTATCTACATTAAGAGAGATAAAGTGAACACCTAGTAGTGTTAAATTACAGCAGTGATGACAACAAAGATGTTATACAACTAACTATTAGAAGATTTTCTTACCATTTTGTTGGTAAGTAGAGCTATGGCGATGTGGTTAAGGAGTTTACTTTGCACACATGGGGTTCTGAGTTCATTCCCACCTTGTGTCACCTTGGGCAAGTGTTTTCTACTATAGCATCAGATTTAACAATACTTTATGAGGTAGAGGTATATATATATATTACATATATATGTGTGTGTGTGTATATATATATATTTATATATTATATACTAGCAGAATAGTCCAGCGTTGCTCGGGATTCTAAACATAGATTGGGATGTTTGTCCCTCCTTTCTGAAACAGTACAGAGAAGTACGGAATACCTCGGCCTCGGGATGGTGTCTACATTTTGTGCTTATAAAAAAAATATGTCGTAGATTACCAGGGGTTTAACTTAATTGGGTGCCTGAGAGTAAAATGTTCAACCCACGAAAGCCAAGACTATAGGGTTAAGTAAAATGGCATTTGACATACCGAACATGTATTTGTTGTGCTATGGTACAATGAAAGCAATAGTTAGAGAGCAGTTAGCATGTGGGACTGCAGTGGTGGAGAGTGGTGTGGTCTTACTCCTTTCAATGTTTCGTCGTATGTTCACCAATTGATGCAGAAATCCTAATAAAAAGTGAAGTCGCCTTGGGTGAATAGGCAAATAATTTTCCAGAACGATTTTTCAAAAGCATGTAATTGTGTTCCCTCTCTTTGTTGTTGTTTTTGCTGCTGTTTATATTTTGATTTTGTGTATGCAAAAATATCTGTACACGAATATATAATTATATATATATATATTAAAATAACAGATTAAAGTTTAAGCAAAGAATCATGGCTTTCACCCTTAGTGGGATCTTCTGAAACTAAAAAAACCAATCTGTGAATGCAGAAGTAAATATTTCGAAAAACGTTGCAGTCGAAGGAAAACAGGAAGAGGATACTTTGGTTCATGAAGACGTTCCCTGGCAATGAACGGAAAATAGTGAAGATAATACGTCAGTCAATGTTTTCATAATGTCGTAATGTAGACAGCTAGACAGATATTATAAGGGCGCGACGTTATAGCTATGTATCTATCTAAAAAGACAAACTGAAAGAGTGAGAGTTCGCTAACCGGCGCTTAATGCGGTCCCTAGGGCATTCAAAATTTGAAATATTGTTTGCTCAAAACACTCAAACAACCATAAGTATTACATGTGTAAATATATATATATATCTGTGTGTGTATATATATATATATATATATATATATATATATGTAAAGTAGTTGTGTAGGTGTCATGGCAAAAAGCACCCAGTCCACGCTGTAAAGTGTTCGTGTTTGGTAAAAGTGCCCAGCCCACACTGTAAAGAGTTCATGTAGGCCCCACGACAAAAAGCACCCAGTACTCACTGTAAATGAGTTTGGCACTAGGGAAAGGTATCCAGCTGTAGAAATAAAGCTAAAATCTGTTCTGTATGAGCATGACATGGTCACCTGACCTAACATTGCTCACAACATGATAACTTGTCTAACCCATGCCAGCATGGAAAAATTGATGTTAAATGGTGATGATGAGGATGATGATGATGATTGACAATCTGCAGTGTGGGGACTGGGAATATCACAAATCAGAGTAGTACTCGATACATGGTATATATATATGGAGGCACATGGCTTAGTGGTTAGAGCATTGGCCTTGCAATCGAAAGGTTGTGAGTTCAATTCTCAGACTGGGTGATGTGTTGTTTCCTTGAGCAAGACACTTTATTTCACATTGCTCCAGTTTACTCAGCTGTAGAAATGAGATGATAGGGACTGGGGTCCCTATCATTCCACTGCAAAGTGGTCGTGGAGGTGCCACGGCAAAAAAGCACCCAGCACTCACTGTAAATGAGGTTGGTGTTAGGAAGGGCATCCAGCTGTAGAAATCAAGCCAGAATCAGTTCCCGTCCCACCCTTGCAAGCAGGGAAAAGCGGACGTAAAATGAAATGATGATGATGATGATGATATATATATATATATATATATATATATAATTATCACCATCATCATCATCATCATTTAACGTCCATTTTCCATGCTAGCATGGGTTGTGTGTACGAATATATATAAATATATATCATCATCATTACCATTTAACATCCATTTTTCCATGCTAACATGGACGAGTTGCTCCATTGAGACAACCAGGTCAGATGACCATGTCTTGCTCATACGGAACTGGTTTTAGCTTGGTTTCTACAACTCGATACACTTCCTAACACCAACTATATTTACTGTGTGTGCTGTGTGCTTTTTGTCGTGTCACCTACACAACCACTTTAAGTGTGAGTTAGGTGCTTTTTGTTGTGACATCTACATGACCACTTTGGAAGCTTCACAATGGCCCCTTTCCTCTAGTTGGCTGGGACTTGTTGTTCTGTTAAGCACTTGTTAAGCAGCATTTACATTGATGATACCATTTCTGCTCCACCGCAACTCAAGAATTCAGCTTTGCTGTTCTTCAGTGTTTACTGCATTTCCTCCTACCCAACCCCCCACGGGTACAAGCCAAAGCTGAAGCATATAGACAATATGCCCCCACACCCTCCCACTGCAATGTGGTCGTAGAGGTGCCACGGCAAAAAAGCACCCAGCCCACACTGTAAAGTGGACATGTAGGCGCCACGGAAAAAAAGCACCCAGCACTCACTGTAAATGAGGTTGGTGTTAGGAAGGGCTTCCAGCTGTAGAAATCAAGCCAGAATCAGTTCCCGTATGAGCAAGACAAGGTCAGCCGACCGGACACTGCCCACAACAGGACAACCCGTCTAACCCATGCTAGCGTGGAAGAACGGACGTAAAACGATGATGATGATGATGATGATAACGAAGGAGTTGTGGTAAGGAACCAGATGGACCATAATACACCAGAGTACTCAATACTTAGGGTAGTAGAGTGGGTAATAGGAAAATGTATGACCCCGACGGCAGAGCTCAAGCCGTGTCAACGGCTATTTCCAGACTATTTGCGTCCAGAAATAGCCGTCGAAACGGCTTGAGTTCTGCCGTCGGGGTCGTACATTTTTCTATATATATATACATACATACATACATGTGTGCATACACATATGTGAGTATTCGTATCTGTGGTAATGTTCCCTAACTTAGCAGTTCAACAAAAAGAAATTGATAAAATAAATACCAGAGTTGATATGATCATTTAAATTAAGGTCATGCCTCGGTATGGCTGCAGTCTGATGCCTGAAACAAGTAAAAGATTAAAAGAGTAATTAAAATTAACTAGAATCAGTACCACTGTTCAGAAATTACTATGTATAATTTACAACTAAACAGTTCAGTATGAGCAAAACACGGTCACCTGATCTAACATGTCTCAAAATGGGACAACTCTTCTAAGCCATGCTATCATGGAAAAATGGATGTAAATGGTGATGATGATGGTGGTGATAATGATGATGAACACAGTTCTTTTCACCCACCAACAGATTTACAGAACTTCCTGCATGTTATACAATCTATTATTGTGAAGTTACTGTAGACAACATTTTAACTTCTTTGAGGATTGATGAGACCAGACATAAAGAGACATATATGTACGCCATGCTAGTGTGGAAAATGGACGTTAAACATTGATGATGAGTATGATGATTATGATAGTTCTATATTCTATCTCGCATGCATGGTAGTTATTTTAAATTTAATAGTTACTTATATGTATATAAATAGGGAAACACAAAGCAGGCTTTGTTTAGAAACGGCTAGCGAATTTGAAAATTAGGTAGTAATATGTGCTTACGCCATCATCATCATCATTCTCGTTTAACGTCTATCTTCCATGTTAGCATGGGTTTAGATGGGAATTATCCTACTTGAGGCAAGATTGGTCGGGTGACCATGTCTCACTCATATAGGACTGTCTGGCAGGTTTTCTATGTCGGGATGGCTTCCTGACACCAATAGAATTAGTCTGTTAGTTGGGATTTTTTTTAAAAACCCTCTGAATGAAAAAAAGGATGAGTATTGACATACATGGGACACGAACCCATATCTTTGGTTTGCCGGACCAATGTGTTACCATAATGTCATGAATTGGGTTGGGTGTTGTGTTCTTGAACAAAACACTTCATTTCATGTTACTCAAGTTGATTCAGCTGAAAATGAACACCAACAATAGCTGGGGGGGGGGGTTAACCCCGTGATGGACTGGGGTCCTGTTTAGGGAGACTCATATACTTTCAGTAGCTTAACATCATGTAAACCAGGATAAGCACTGGCCCGATTAACCTCCAGACTCAATACAGACTTTAGACGTTTTGGAAAGAATGTGCCTTGAGTTCAAATCCTGTCGAGGTTAACTTTGCCTTTCATCCTTATGGGGTCAATAAAATAAAGTACCAGTAATGCACTGGGTAATTGTTGGCCTTGTAGAAACAATTATTTTTATCATTTCCCTAAGTATGGAAAACAACTGCTTCCACATTTCTATGTTGGAATTATTAACATAATATAATTGAAATGATTTTGACTTTTCCTCACAACATACTTATTTTTAATTACATTTTTTTAGTTTTTATAACATTAGTTATATTAATACAAACTCAATGGTGGTGAACCTATAACATTTGAAGAAATTTTTATGTCCGTTTTTTTCAATGCCGGCATGGGTTGGACTGGTCTTTTTCAGCACACCATCTCTTCACACATTGTGATCCTTTGTGATGCTTTGTTATCTCCACAGTGAGTTTCTGAATTAAAAACCTTCAATTACAATTTTATGTAAATATCTTTGTTAATTTATGTCTTTATGTCCCAAACACCAGGTTATTAATGAGAAAATTAAGTTATTTTACAAGATCCCTCCAAATTCTCAATCCTTTTCAAAATAATTTGAAAATCATAGGCATTATTTTTTATTAGAAATATGGTTAAAATGAGTTAAGACAATAAGGTGGATTTTGAGGATAATTTAGCAGTTATTTTAGTGAATCAAGATGCCAATTACAAATGGTCAAGCAAATCTGTGGTAATAGACACTCCAGCCATGACTAGCTAAAAGTCTAAATCTAAAGTCTCTCTTGCGCCCGGAGGCTCATCAGGCCAGTGCTTACCCCAATTTCTGTGGTGTGAAGTGACTGAGAATACAAGACTGCCCCCTGAGCATGATGTCAGTCCATCACAGAATTAAACCTCCAGCTATTGCTGGTACTCATTTCCAGCTGAGTATACTGGAACAACATGAAAGTAAGTGTTTTGCTTAAGAACACAACACACAACCCATTCTCGGAATTAAACCAACAACATTATGATCCTAAGTCCAACACGCTTACCATTAAGTCACATGCCTCCACATG
Organism: Eledone cirrhosa; assembly: GCA_964016885.1. Taxonomy (NCBI): domain Eukaryota; kingdom Metazoa; phylum Mollusca; class Cephalopoda; order Octopoda; family Eledonidae; genus Eledone; species Eledone cirrhosa. Next base: position 312,589,073 of record OZ024743.1, on the reverse strand, counting down.
ACTAGCCTGTCTTATCTTATCCAATACTCACTCTGTTTTTAAAGACAGTGAGGTGTTATATAAGGAGGACTTAGCTACTACTTAGAGCAAGCCATAGCTCCTAAGACTGGAGAATAAAATAGAGGAGGGTGAAACTAGGAAAGATGAGAGGAAAGAATTAAAATATAGTTTTGTTAATTGTTTCATTAATTGTTTTATTAAAAGACAGGCAATACAAACAGTAAGAAAGAAAACACACACACACACACACACACACACACACACACATACAAATAAAACAAGTGTTTTCTCATCTGAAGCACTGCACCCCCAACAAGCAATTAACAACTGTTTACACACACAGACACACACAAACACAAACACACAAACACACACAAACACAGATACTCATACACAAACAGACACAAACAGACACACATACAAACAGACGCACACACATGTATATATATCTCAGAGGTTAGTAGTAATACTTAAGGCAAGAGTGAAGCCCGATCAGCAACGGCAGAAGAGAAAATGAAAAGTAAATAAATAAACAAATGATATTAACTTTCATAGGCTGCTCATATTTCTTTCCTTTACGTAATAACTTGATTCTTGATAAATCTCAGGTGCAAAAACAATGTTTGCCAAAGGACCTTGAACCAACAACCAACTTAGTAACTCATGCACAAATAATATCAGAAACTAGATTAATTTTTCTTTTATATTTTATTTATATTATATTTTCTTTGTTTGTTTAGGAAAGATATTTGTTATATCTATTTATTTATTTACTAGGAAACCTCTCCAAATCTTACCTTCTTTAAGCTTCATGTTGATGGAACTATAGAAACATTATATAACATTTTGTAGTTGCTCTTGTTTAGCAATGCGTCTTGATCTAAGGTCATGTTTAGCCATGTGTCTTGATCTAAGGTGGCAATGTGGTTTGATCTGAGGTCATGTATAGCAATGTAGTTTGATCTAAGGTCATGTTTAGCAATGTGGTTTAATCTGAGGTCATGTGTTGAAAACTGGATTGTAAATGAAACAGATACAGCTTTGTAGAATCAAGATATCTATTTAAACGTGTATTAAAAGTAACTGACACTTATTGATATAAAATAAATTATCTCATTCTACTCTATGTATAAATACTTGTATTTGATAATGTTTGCAACCTGTAAAACACATACCAGCATGTTTTACAACAGCTACATTATGATATATGATATAATATGATATGATATATATATATACTTTATATATATATATATATATATATATATATAGAGAGAGAGAGAGAGAGAGATAACAAAAGTAACAGAAATAACAAAGCAAACGACACAGTACAAGGAAAAAATATATTATTTTAATGCTTGATATAGCAGGAAAAGAGTCTCAATGTTTTGGACAGTAGTCCTTCATTAGAAGATAGAATAAAAAAAAATAAAAGATGAAATAGTGAGATAGAAAGTGAGAAGAGGAAATAACCTAAAAAATCTTTTTGAGAAAAAACACATATATTCAGTCAGCAATTTTTCTTTATTTCTTTCTTCCAGTCATTTCTATGCACTTCTCCTCCTCCTCTTTCAATCTTTTCTATATTTCATCTGCCTGTTACCCATCTCATGGATTGCCTCTCTGTCAACCACTGACCATTGGTCTCTGCTATTAAAAGGTTATTAGTCTCTAATACTTAAACAACTCAATGAATAGATGAAATATACAGATAAGATATCATTCAGAGAACCAATATTACATATTAAATTTATTTAAAAATAACTATATATATATATATATATATATAATAAACAACTAAGTTTCAAAAAGCCAGTGTAATGCAGAAGAAATATATAAGGAGCAAAGGATGACAAATAAAACAAAACAAAGTAATGTTTTACTATGTATATTTCAGGGCCCTCTTTTCAAATGATGGCTGCAAACTCACGCTAAGAGTATTGCAATCACTTGTCAGATTCAGATGTCTGATGCTCGGATATGGATTTTAAAGTCTACTAGAAACTTGCACTCCTTCACACATTGACGACAACTACGGATTTCCCTGGCCTCAGGTTTTGCATTAGGTTGCCTGTGAAAGTTCACAATACAATATATATATATATATGGAGCAAAACACTTTATTTCATGTTGATCCAGTTTACTCAGCTGTATAAATGAGTTGCTACGTCACTGGTGTCAAGCTGTATCGGCCTTTGCCTTTCCCTTGGACAACATTGGTGGGATGGAGAGGGGAGGCTGGTATGCGTGGATGACTGCTGGTCTTCCACAAACAACACTGCCCGGACTTGTGCCTCAGAAGTCAACTTTCTAGGTGCAAACCCCATGGTCATTCGTGACCGAAGAGGATCTCTATTTATATATATATAATAAAAGTATGTGTTCCTGCATGTAAATAATACACATAGGGATACAAGTATAGTCCGACTGTATGCAAGTGTGGTTCAATGGCAAGTTAATTAATAAACAAGCCAGAACATATAAAATCAAGGAAAAGCAAATAAAGACAAAATTTTTAAATAAATTTCAAAATATTCACTGTACCTACTATATGTGCCTTTACCGCGGTTTCAGATCCCAAAACAAATAGGTAATCCAAGCGGATTTTCATTGAGAAAGAGATCCTCGTCAGAAGGCTTTTCTCTCTCGGAGAATATAAGATTCCCAAGTTCAAAATACAAACTGGCGCCAAACAAAACTGCCCCAACAAATGAATGATGAAACAATTTTGTCTAGCACCGTGTGCAAAGACTGAAAGCAAGGTGGACAGGTCAATCTCCGGCTACTAAAAATAGCAGCCGTCCAAAGGTTTCTCTACCGTTGGGGAGAATAATAATAAAAGTATGTGAAACCGCAGTAAGTACAGTGAATTTTTTGAAATTTATTTAAAAATTCTTTCTTTATTTGCTTTTCCTTGATTTTATATATATATATATATATATATATATATATATATATGTAGGAGGTGAGTTTTATTGTAGTACAATAAAGCAATGCAGATATCGGATAAGAAGCACTCTACAATTTGTAGGACTGGAGTATACATAATATATAAGAACAAAAGATGGTTAAAAGAGTTCCATGTATTTTATTATGCGCATTTCAAAAACAAATATCATCATGCAATAATATTTGTGTTTTCATCAGATAAAACAGGAGGACATGATATGAAGGTTAAAAAACACTTGTGGATAGTTCAGTTTTAAATCAACATATGAGAAGTAGTTTTAGATTGATGTGTGATATTGGGAAAAATATTTTATTTAGAGGGGGGGGGATGAAAAAAAAAATATATATATATATATAAAGTATATATATATATATCATATCATATTATATCATATATCATAAGCTCGTCTTTATAACCATCATTCGTCTTTTAAATACAAACTTAAAAGAACCAACACGGCTCTCTCAGAACTCATATGGTCCTTGAAAGACAAAAATATTAAATATAGCATCTTTTGGAAGAAGGTTTCTTCTGTGTCTCCATACTTGAACAGTTCTCTATCTAAAATCTGCAATCTCTGTCTAAATGAAAAATTTACCATTATCTCTAATCTAGATTCTATAATAAATAGACGGACGGACTTGTTTTCTATCTGCTTACATAAATTCCATAAAACATTTCACAAAGTATACAGCTAATATTCAATTCTTTATCAATTTAGAATCTTTTTCTCAAAGGCACATATATATATATACACTTCTTTTAAAAATATACCCATCTTTCTACCTTATTTCAAAGGTTATTATACATTCTATAATACTTGTTTACTCATTCTACATCGCCCCTATTTATCACTGCCCTTTCTTCTCTTCTTCTTCTAATGTCTAACTCCTAATCTGTACCTTTTCTCACTCCTGCCTAACATAGAATCAATTATTACATAATACAATACACTCTTACTCTATATCACCTTGTAAAAATCCTTCGTAAACATATACATTTTTTTTGACGTTAGATTATTCATCCTCAATCCATTATTCTTTCCTCCCTTTCATCTAACTCATTATTCTCAATACATATTAACATTTTCTTTTTCTTCGCACATATTATCAAACCCTTCAATATACAAACCTTAACTTTACATTATTTTTCTCTTCGTTAATTTTCAAATTCTTTTAATTTATACATTATCTTCCAACGGTTTTCAACCTCTCTATGTAAAACAATATATCTTTCTCAATTATAAAAGCTATCTCTCTCTCTCTATCACCCATCTCTCCTCCTATCTCATCCTTCCTCATTATACGCCTCCCTCTCCACCTTCACTCTCATCTCCTCCTTTCTTTTCATCCTTTCCAACCCCCCCACTAAATAAAATATTTTTCCCAATATCAACCTAAAACTACTTCTCATATGTTGATTTAAAACTGAACTATCCACAAGTGTTTTTTAACCTTCATATCATGTCCTCCTGTTTTATCTGATGAAAACACAAATATTATTGCATGATGATATTTGTTTTTGAAATGCGCATAATAAAATACATGGAACTCTTTTAACCATCTTTTGTTCTTATATATTATATATATATATATATATATATATATATATATATATATATATATATATATATATATATATATATATATATATATATATATATAATATATATATATAATATGGAGTCTTCAACTGAGGGTGGAGTCTTCGACTGAGGGTGGAGTCTTCGACTTGGCCTGAGCATGGACTCAAACTCAAATGAAATGAAATATATATATATATATACGCCAACCTATGTGATAATATCATAACTGGGAAGGTATACATCATATTCTCAAACCTGCTTACTCAAGTCTTTATTGATCATCTTCATTACCATCATCATCCTCGTTTCTTATGACAGCTCATACTGATCATTATTATGACATCATCCCTCCATATCACTGCTATGATACAATATATGATCTATATATCTAAAACAGAGAATGTCTGTCTGTCTGTCCGATCACTAAAACTCAAGAACGACCCAACCGATTGTCTTCAAACTTTACACATGATATACTTATGGTCCTGTGATTGTTTTGAGCAAAACAATTTCAAATTTTCAATGCCCTAGGGACCGGATTAGGCGATTTAGCGATCTCTTCCTATAATTCTTAGTCTTTCTCTTTTTAGATAGATACATAGATATAACGTTGCGCTCTTATAATATGTCTGTATGTCTGGTTGTCTGCATTACGACATTATGACGCTATATGTGCGTGTGTGTGTGTATGTATATGTAGTGTATATATATATATATAGTGTGTAACGTTTTTCGAAATATTTACTTCTGCATTCACAGATTGATTTTTTTAGTTTCAGAAGATCCCGTTAAGCGTGAAAGCAGCAATCCTTTGCTTAAACTTTAATCTGTTATTTTAATATATATATATAATTATATATTCGTCTACAGATATTTTTGCATAAACAATAACAAAATATAAACAAAAGTATTTATTTTGCGATAAAGTATTGATTTTCTTCACACGGAAAAAAACCCTGGTAATCTATGAAGAATATTTTTCATAAGCACAAAATGTAGACACCATCCCGAGGCTGAGGTATTCCATACTTCTCTGTACTGTTATATATATATATATATATAATTATATATTCGTGTACAGATATTTTTGAATACACAATAACAAAATATAAACAAACGTATTTATTTCATGAGGCTCGATAAGGATAAATATATAAAATATATAAGAACCCTAGAGCAAATCCCAAGCAACGCCGGGCCATTCTGCTAGTCTATCATAAATACAGCAGTCTTACACAACTGCAATGACACTATACCATGTTATTACCATTGTTATAACAGTTCATACCCCTCATTGTTTCACATCACTGCTCTAGTAAAACCTGTTCTATCCATTAATATAGTACCACCATCATCTCTTTACTATGACACTACACTGTAATTCTACTAACACAATGAATATCATAGTTACTATAATATGTGATTATTTTGTTCCTAATGTCCTATATAAAGGCAGCGCATTGGCAGAGTTGTTTGATCATTGGATAGAATGCTTTGCAGTATTCTTTTGGGCTCTCTACTCTCTGAATTCAAATCCCACCAGGGTCAACTTTGTCTTTAATCCATTTGAGGTGGATAAAAAAGTATCAGTCAGGTACTGGGGTCAATTCTTTCTGTATCTTCTCTTTCTCACTTCTTTTCACTCACTCTTTTATTCTTCTCTGGAAGAAATCTGCTGTGTTCAGACCTGGCGAGGAGATGGGCTCTGTCAGGCTTTAAAATGCCCTAGAAATGCTGTATGCCAATATAACACCCCTAAGACTCCCACAGGAGTTATGGGACAGAGACAGAGAATGCCCTATATTATTTCTATAATTTTTTACATGTTCATTAAAATGGTATTATACTCTAAAACCTTTATTTTTCTTAAGTAAATAATGATTTTTATGGTTGTCACTGCATAATTTAATAACATTTGATTTATTATTAAATATTCCAGAACACCAATATAATTGAGCTGAAAATCAAGAATTTGGCACCCCTACTAGATTCCTCAATCATTTCAACATGTCTATCTACTCAAATTCAATGAAATATATTGGCACTCATAAAAGCAGGTGAGTGAAATATATATATATATGTAAATATCTTTAAGTCGTTTGGAAGCCTCGACAATGCAAATGGGTAAATCTCCGGGTAACAAGGTCCAGTGGTGGAGAGAGAGATGTAAGTGGGTGTACGTTGAGATGCGTGGTGTATATAAGATGTGTGAGATGTGTAGAATGAAGGGAAGAGTATAAAGGATAAAATAAAAATAACAACACAAGAGAGAGTTACCTTGGGAGAGATTTAATAGTCCCTATATATTTCGGATTCACATCCATCAACTGGGGTTTTTTCCGGGGTGGGGGGAAAAGGTTGTCTGTCGGACAAGTCCGGAACGCGTCCTTCGCTGTTTGTTGTTTTGAATTCAAAACAACAAACAGCGAAGGACGCGTTCCGGACTTGTCCGACAGACAACCTTTTCCCCCCACCCCGGAAAAAACCCCAGTTGATGGATGTGAATCCGAAATATATAGGGACTATTAAATCTCTCCCAAGGTAACTCTCTCTTGTGTTGTTATTTTTATTTTATCCTTTATACTCTTCCCTTCATTCTACACATCTCACACATCTTATATACACCACGCATCTCAACGTACACCCACTTACATCTCTCTCTCCACCACCGGACCTTGTTACCCGGAGATTTACCCATTTGCATTGTCGAGGCTTCCAAACGACTTAAAGATATTTACTTATTGTTCCACAATGCTTCAAGCAACCTTCAATACTCTCTTATATATATGCTCCAGCATCACCTCAGACCCTCAGCTGGAACACATAATTTAGTAACATATATCTATTTATCTATCTATTTATCTATATATATATATATATATATATATATATATATATCCCATGCTAACACCAACACCAATAGGAAAAGAAATCATGCTAATAGAAAAACAATTTGGTCCCCCCCCCCTTCTCACTCAACGTTATAACTAATGTAGGAAAAAAAAATTTACCTTTCTTAGATTGACATTTTCCTATTTGTCACACATACCGCTCCATCTTTAACAGACACAGGGTGAAACTAGGATACTCCTGTGCTAAGATATAAAGGCCCACATCACCAACCAGGATGCTCTTGACGAAAGCCTGAAGCTTGTCTCCTTCAACAACAATGAAACACATCTGCTGTAATTTACGAAGCTGTGGTCACTTCTAACTGACCAAATCAACAAAAAGATGTTAAATCCTATGTAGGTATGGTGGAGGGCCAGTTTAAGGAACGCTTCTTGAACCATCAGTTGACCTTTAGGTACCCGTACAAACAATCGTTCACGAAACTCGCGAGCCACATATGGTCCCTCAGGCACTCAGGCATAGACTACTCCATCCAATGGAAAGCTATTACTATGTCCAAGCCATGCACAAGGGGAAATCCATCTTGTGGACTGTGTATTGAAGAAAGGATCAATATCCAGAGAAGATTATGTAATAACGATTGCCTAAATTTTTTTTTATGTTGTCCACACGTCTGGAAACACTTATTACATAATTACTTAGCTCCAGATTGACTAACATCAACAATCTATAATATTCTGAATAACTTGAATAATTTATTCCGGACATCTACAGTTATCTCTCTTACATCGACCTATATTGGGGTTTATCTCGCCCAGGAGAAGTGACCGTTTCTGCGCATGCATATTCATACGGTTGTTTTTCCTTTTCCGCACAACTTCATTCAGACCGAGCTGAGGATCCGCATAAGGTGAAACATTTGTTCTCGGTATGGTGAACTAACTGTTGTGGAACTACTTCTATATATATATATAGTTGTTTGGAGTTATTGATGATTCACCAGTTTATGCACTCAATGATATTATGTGGATCTTGCTACTGATATAGGTCTCATTTTTGTGTCATCGCTGACTTTTGTCCGTAACAAGCAGAGTTTAGTAATGATAAGTAAGTGGGAATGAAGTATCAATTTAGCAGCTTGTACATTTGAATATTTACATGTCTGATGAGCTATTGATTCCAGAGTCAAGCTCAATTGTGACCAATCATACCTTGAGCTGATCGATGGAGAAACATGCATCACAGGGGAATAAAATATGTACAAGATGCTAAATTGATACTTCATTCCCACTTTCTTATTCAGGTTTCACCTAAAAAGGATAATCAGGGTGGAGAGGGAAGTGCTACCTTCCAGTCAGTTTGTTGAAAGGTGGGTGAGAGAGGCAACAATGACCCATGTGAATGGGCCTGCCCTGAGCATGTGCCTGTAATATTGTAGGAGGAAGACTGGAAGAGGGCGCTTTCCCTAGCAGCCAGGGTATCTGGGGCTTTTTTAAGGGCTTTCTCCATGAGTGACCCTCAGAAGTCCCCCCCTCCCATTGGAGAATTTTCTCTTGTTTCTTTTTTATACAAATAATTTTGTGTTTTGTTTTTTCTTTACATGCAGAAATGCCCATTTGTACCGTCCTGTATTGTCCTGTGCTGTCCTTAATGTCTACTTTATGTCAGCCCTGCCAAAGAGGTTCAGCTCATCCATGAAAAGTAGATAATTGATCTTAGGTCCTCTGTTTTACATCTGATAGCCAATATGTGTATCCTGTAAGACCATTGATAGTTGAATCATGACAATCACAGAGAGCAACGGGGAGATGGAATCCCTTGAAATATTCACCTTCCTAGATGATTATTTCCTGTATACAGGCTTGTCTTCCGCAAAGGCATGTTAGACCCCATTACATTAATAACACAGTCTGGTATCCCAAACATTCTCAAACATTTCACTACTCATGAATGTGGGACCATGTCAAAGGCTTTCTTAAAGTCTATCCAAGCCACGCATAAATTCTTTAGACATCTTCTGCAGTTATCATGATTGCCTTATCAACAAGATGGTATTTTTGTTCCCTGGGAATTTACCCTAACGCCTTCAGCTCGACAGGTAGCATCGCATTCTGAAGCAAGTTATCATACACTTTTGCAGCACAGATATTAATCAACAGCTTTCAAAACAAATTCAAGCAATTGGCCTGTAATTTCCAACTAATGGACCTTTCCTTTTATCCTTCATTATCAAAGTTGTCTTTCCTTCAACCATCCAACTTGGAACTTCTTGTACTACACAATCATTTAGGTGCTTCCATAACCTTGAATGAACACATTTAAATTTTTTCAGTCAGAATCATTGGATCCCATCCAGTCCAGAAGATTTCCAGTTTGGCATTTTCCTAACTTGTCTTGAACATCTTCCTTTGAAATTCTTTCCCATCTCTGTTTTGGTTCATTAGATAACTTATGCCCAATTCATTTATCCATCTCACATCTTTGTCATGCTTTTTTGCGATCCCCATAGATTTGACTAAAACTGTGTAGATTCTTCAGTATTTGGTGCTATATCTGCAACATTTTCCTTTAACAGTGTTTGAAAGAACATTTTCTGATTTGCAGAAAACCGTTTGTTCTGTTCATATTATTTATGTCTATTTACATAGTGCCTAACCCAATTAGATTTTGTCTACATTCAAGCCTTTCAACTTTATGCCATGCATTCATTTTACTTAGATCTTTTCTGACCTGAGTTATATCACCTTCCAATCATATCTTCTATCAGGTTTCCTTACATTTCTCCCTTTCAATTTACTTAATACTAATGGCTCACCCACCAGAAACTCTGCAGCACTAATTAACTTTCTCAAGTCGGTGATACCATTGGTTTCTATATACATCATTGCATGGTTTACTTTGGCTGTTTCAGTTGCTAAATGACTTCTCTCTATATATCGAAGGATTAGCTGTATCTTATTAAAACCAGGATCATTAAACAGATCTCTCAATCTTTTGATGATCAATCTTATTTCTTCTTTTTCTTCATTTTCATTTTCATTCACATTTTCAAAGTCAACATCATCAGTCACTTGATCTTAAACTCTCTCCACATTTAGTAATTCATCATTTTTTTCCTTATCAGCATTTTAGTAAGCTAATTCTCCCTCTTTTGATTCATCTTCATTGTGATCTCTATGTTTCCCACTTTCCATACTCGTGTCATCTAAGTTACCTTTAGCATTAACATTCATACTTTGAACTTTAACTTCCAGGGCCTCTAATTCAACCTTGGTGAGCCAATTATGCCATCTAATCTGTCTCATCAAAGTGTTCACACTGATTTCAAGCATTCCAAACCTTATCCAATGCTGAAGCCTCCATTCACCCACATCGTACTCATCCTTCTTTTACAAAAATACGACACTTGATTGTTATTTCGTTATCTTGTTTGTTCCATTTTCTTCTGCCTCCAGTTTTATTGCATCATTTTACCTTCCTGTGGTTACAAATCTGTGATACAATTTTATGATGGGGACCTGTGGATGCCTGTACCCTCTGGGGTGAACTGTTAACAGCTCCATGCCCATTACACTTGTCCTTCTCAATGATTTCACTTCTGGTTCCTTCCAAGGGTCTCCCATCAAGAGTTCCTCTTCCGTAGCAGTTTGAATTCATATTTCTTCTCTTCATCATTTTCACGAGATTTGCATTTATGAGGTTGTGCAACTACCAGTCTACAACCTTACTAGGAGGTCAACCAAGGCTAAAAACGCCTTCCTGGCTTTTTGGCTGTTATTTCAGCTGCTTTTTACTATTATAATCATTATTATTATATATTATTATATACACACACACACTACATTGTCTCTCACTCGCTTTCTCCACACTCTGTCTCTCCCATCATACTCTTATACTCCTCATCCATACACCGTGGTCCTTCTGTCATTGCTCATTCTTCTATCCACTCTTTGGGTCATGTAGATAACACAGGGTGGTGTATACCCATTTGTCTTTTGAGTTTCAAAGCCAACTCACCTGTGCTGATGCCACAATAAACTGTCCCTAGTACACTCTGTAAAGTGGTAGTGTTAGTGCCACAATAAAATGTACCCAGTACACTCTGTAAAGTGGTAGTGTTAGTGCCAAAATAATATGCACCCAGTACACTCTGTAAAAAGGTTGGTACGAGGAAGGGTATCAAACAGTAGAGACCATGCCAAAAATAGAATGTGCAAGGACACAGAGGTTTTCCATCCCATCCCGTCTCAAGCAGTGACTACCAGTTCAACCCATGCCAGTATGGAAAGTGGATGTAAAATGATGATGAGATTCATCAAGGTGGAGCTTAACCTGATTTCCTTGGCATTAAGTATCTGAGAGTACAAGGACTCCCACTCCTACTGGATAGGATGTCATTCTGCCTCAGAACAAACCACCAGCTGCAGCTGATACTTATTTCTTATCAGTTGAATGAATTGGAATAATGTTAAAGGAAGTGTATTGCTCAAGGTCACAATGAAAACAAATGTAAAATGCTGATTGTAATGGTGATAAGAGATAGAATGTATTTTGTAATCCTTTTGTAATCCTTTCTCATTGTAATCTTTTCTTTTAGTGCTCAAAACACCTTGGACACATGTCGATATAAGAAGTATCTTATTGATGATGATGTTCAGTCTTTGTATAATGATCTTTACAAATACAAGAAACGTCTTCAGAGAACATACCACAACCAATTCTGTAATGAGATTTTGGATAAAATGAGTATGAGGGGTGTCGTTGATCTTCAAGTTTACCCTCGTGGAGTTCGGACAGCACCATTTCCATTATACACGGTAACATTCCTCACACTTTTATATTCTTTTTTTTTTTTGTGTGTATATTTTTGTGTTTCTCATCTGTTATTTTATTTACACTAGTCCTTAGACTGTGGTCATGCTGGGGCACTACTTTAACAGGATTTAGTTGATCATATCAACCACAGTAATTAATTTTTTTCAAATCTGGAACTTATTTTATCTATTTCTTTTCTCTGAACAGCTAAGTTTTGAGAGAAAAGCCAACAATAAACATAAACACAGGCATGGATGGACATGGACGCACACACACACACACAGATATATATATATATATATATATATGTGTGTGTGTGTGTGTGTGTGTGTGTGTCCATAGTGGTTGGCATTAGGAAAAGCATCCAGCTGTAAAATCATGCCAAAAACTGAAACCTATGTAAGCAGGACATGGCCCTTGGCCAGTCTAGGCGACATGAGCTCTAATTATGTAGACTTGGTCTCTTTAATGACCCATTCAACCCTTGCTAGCATAGAAAAACAGATGATGATGATATCATCATCATCATCATCGTTTAACGTCCATCTTCCACGCTTGCATGGGTTTGGACGGGAATTTTCCCACTTGAGGCAAGATTGGTTGTCTTGCTCGTATAGGACTGTCTGGCGGGTTTTCTACGGCTGGGTGCCCTTCCTAACACTAACCACGTTTACAGTGTGGACTGGGAGGTTTTTACCGTGTTACCTACACGGCCACATTACAGCGTGGACTGTGTTTTTTTGTCATGCCAGCTACACGACCTCATTTGTTTCGGACTGGATGTTGTGGTACCAACATAACTTTACATTGAAGGGGGTGGTGTGGATGGAGTGGGGGTAGTGGGACGGGGGTGTATTTTGTTAGAGGTGCCTACTAACTGTAGGTTTCGCTTTGTACTTAGGCAAGGCGGGTCTTCTGTATAACTGTGTAGCGCCAAAGATCTCGGTCCAGTGACATTGTCTTGGAGAGGTGTAAGTGTGTGAGGTCGGAATTTATCAAGTCGTCCCAGGCTTTTCAGGGTCTGCCTACTCCGTGGCTACCGTCTATTTTTATCGCCCTGCACATTTTTATACAGCTGTCGTCTTTCATGCGCATCACGTGACCGTACCAACATAGTCTTCTCTCGAGTAAACAACATCTGATCCCTCTTATTCCTAATTTCTCCCGTAGTTCGTTTATGCTTTGCTGTTCACGTATATTACTATTACACATCCTGTGGAGCATGCAAGCTTCGTTTCTCTCCAGTCTGCGTATATCCTCTGCACACAATGCCCAGGTCTCACTGCCATGTAACATTGCTGTTCGTATGTAGGCATCATACAGTCTGCCTTTCATTTTTAGAGAGAACCCTTTAGCGGCCAATAGTGGTATAAGCTCTCTGAACTTTTTCCGTTCTGACTCTAGCTACTGTACTTTCAGAGCACCCTCCCCCACTGCTGATTTTGTCACCCAAGTAACGGAAGGTGTCCATTATTTCTATAGAACCATCTGTGCAATGGAATGAGCTAGTATTCTGTGGGCATTTGCTGCTACTTATTGCACCAGAGCACCGGCCACATATAAAATCTATATTCTTAGTTAGCTTACCTGTGATCCCACTACATCTTTTATGCACACATACTTTGCATTTGGAACATAAAATGGAGTTTCTGCCTACTCCTTTCCTACACACTGAGCATGGCCATTTCCCAGATGGGACCAGCGCCCTATTTTCCTTCCTACAAACTAGAACTTTAGTCTTAGACAAGTTATCTTTAACGCCTTTCGATTCTAGGCCATGCTTCCATGTTTGGAATTTCTTCTCTAGTTCAGCCATTGATTCAGCTATGGGCGTTAGACCATCTGCGTATAGGAGTTCCCATGGGCAGCCGGTCTTGAACTCCTCTGTTATAGCCTGAAGGGCAATAATAAATAGTAGGGGGCTAAGAACGGAGCCCTGATGAACGCCAACTTTTACGCTAAATTCTTCACTATATTTGTTGTTAATTCTAACCTTGCTGACTATTTCTTTATACATGGCTTGTATAGCTCTCACAAGCCATTCATCAACACCTAGTTTTCTAAGAGCCCACCAGATAATGGAGCAGGGGACTCTGTCAAAGGCTTTCTCCAAGTCAACAAAAGCTAAGTATAGGGGTTTACTTTTAGCTAGGTACTTCTCCTGTAGTAGTCGTACAATGAAAAGAGCATCTGTGGTACTTTTATCTGACACAAACCCGAACTGCATTTCATCTAGATCAATTCGTTCTCTGATTAGTTGTGCTATTACTTTTTCTGTGACCTTCATGACCTGGTCGATTAATTTAATGCCTCTATAGTTACTCCTATCTAGGGCATCTCCTTTACCCTTGTAGCAGTTAATGATGATGCTGCTACGCAAGTGCTTCGGGCCGGCCCCATTCTGTATGACTTGGTTTACTATCCGGGTGACCATAGTGTGTCCCACCGTTCCAGATGCTTTCAGCATTTCAGCAACTATTTCCGAAGGCCCAGCCGCCTTACCCGTCTTCATATCTTTGATTCTTTGATTGCCTTACTTATTATACTACCTTCAACTAGCACTGCTGGTCCCTCTATTGGATCGATGTGGGAGAGACTGACTTTCTCCCATTTATTCTCCTCATTTAGTAGCCTTTCGTAGTGACACTTCCAAGCTACCTTCTTATTAGCGTCAGTGATGGCAAGTACACCATCATCATTAAGGACACACTTCTCCCCGACAATATCACGGTTTTCCTTGACACATTGCCTAGCAATCCTGAACACCTCACGTTTTTGGTCCTCGCATTGTAGAACATGCTTGAACTATCTTTCCTCTGCTTCCCTTCTTGTGAAGTACACTTGTCTCCTAACTTCCCTCCTGGCCATTTGATAGTCTTCTCTACTTCCCCCATCCCGCCATACTTTCCAAGCCTGCTTTTTGGCCTCAATTGACTCTTCCACCTTACTGTTCCACCACCACATTACTCTCCTCCTGCCTATAGGCCTGCTCTAGCCACAGACTTCATCTGCCGCCTTCAGCAGGTTAGCTTTCAGGAATTCCCACTGTTCCTCTATATTATACGACTCTAATTGCTCTTCCTTACTGTCGAAAGCATCAAGTAATATGCTTTTAAATTTATTACTGGCTGTGGGGTCCTTTAGATTCCATATTTTTCTCCTGAGGATAGTCCTCCTCTGTTGTCAAGTACGTCTTGTCCTGACTATGAGGTCGCTGACTATGAGTCTATGTTGGAAGGTGCATTCTTCATGGGGGAGGGATTTAGTGTTTACAACAGACACTCTATCACGTCTTCTGGTAAGAATATATATATATATATAAGTGTTTATATATATATATATATATATATATATATATATATATATATATATAAGTGTTTCCACAACAGTTAGTTCACCATTACCAAGATCAATTGTTTCACTTTGTTCAGATCATCAGCTCGGTCTAAAAAAAAATACTCGTCCCATGGACTGAGTGCTCTACTACTATGGATAGTGTTCTACTATTATATCTATAACTGAAAAGTCTGTTTGTTTAGAAAGCTGTGCAATGCAAGTGGGTTAGGTTGCCAAGGTAATAATCAGAAGGAAATTGAGAGAGAAGGCAAAATAAAAGAAAGGAAGAACAACTGAAAGTTATTTTAGTAATTTATTATTTTCAAAATCTTTATTTTTTTTAATAACAGGTTGTCTTAGGACTTTTCAAATTCATATTCCACAATGCTTCAAGCAAACTATCACATCTTCACAGACACTGAAAAGAAAGTAACATGGAAGAGCCATTATGAAAATTACTGAATGAGGAGAATATATGGGAGAAAGAGAGTTTACCCAAGTGGACCCAACAGAGGGCCCAGCTGTATAGGTCAGTAGCAGTGTAGTAAGGCAATTAAAGATATGAAGACCAGGAAAGCAGCTGGTTCATTGGGGATAGTTGCCAAGATGCTAAAATCATCTGGGGCAGTAGGTCATCCCTTGACTACACATATTGTAAACCAAGTAATACTAAATGGCATCATTATTTGGCAGTATAGGTAGAGAGTCGGACGCCATGCTTTCCAGCATAGTTACGTCCCTTTACAATCTGAGTTCAAATCCCGCCGAGGTTAACTTTGCCTTTCATCCTTACGGGGTCGATAAAATAAAGTACCAGTAATGTACTGGATAATTGCTGGCCTTGTGCCAAATGTAGAAACAATTATGAATGATTGGTGCAGCATCATCATTGTCAACTGTTACTAGGGTAAAAGAGATGCACTAAATAGAGGAAACTATAGAGGCATCAAGTTGATGGAGCAGGTCATGAAAGTAACAGAAAAAGCTATAGCACAGCTGATTAGGGACTGGGTTAATCTAGATGAGATGCAATTTGGATTTGTGCCAGGTAAAAGCACCATAGATGCTCTCTTCCTTGTGAAGTAGCTACAGGGGAAGTACCTAGCTAAAAGTAAGCTACTCTACCTGACATGTGTTGATCTGGAGAAAGCTTTCGACAGAGTCCTCCATGCCATAATCTGGAAGGCTCTTAGAAAACCAGGAATAGATGAGTGGATTGTGAAAGCTATACAAGCCATGTATAGGGGAGTAGTCAGCAAAGTTAGGATTAATAACGACTATAGCAAGGAATTTAGCATGCAGGTTGGCATCTACCAGGGCTCTGTTCTTAGCCCTCCCCTGTTTATTATCATATTTCAGGCTATAACAAAGGAGTTTAAGACCTGCTGCCCATGGGAACTCCTGTACGTGAATGATCTTACTCTCATAGCTGAATCTATGGCAGAATTAGAGAAGAAATTCCAAATCAGGAAGCATGGCCTAGAAACAAAGAATCTTACAGTCAAACTGACAAAGACTAAGGTCCTAGTAAGTAGAAGGGAAAACAGAGCCCTGATCCCCTCGAGGAAATGGCCTTGCTCTGTGTGTAGGAAAGGTGTAGGTAGAAATTCCATCTTCTGTCCCAAATGCAAACTATGGGTATACAAGAGATGTAGTGGGGTCTCAGGTAGTTTAGCTTTACATGTAGCCATTTCACTGGAGCAGTAAGCAACAAACGACCACAGGAAACAAGTGCTATCAAATTCTGGGAAGGTTTGGTAGAAGCAGCAGACAGCTTCTGCTACCTGGATGACCAAATTAGCAGCAGGAGTGGTTGATCTGAAAGTACAGTAGCCAGGGTGAGAACGGGATGGAAGAAGTTCAGAGAGCTACTACCACTGCTAGTTACAAAAGGCTCTTCCCTCAAAATGAAAGGCAGACTGTATGATGTGTGTATATAAACAGCAATGTTGCATGGTAGTGAGGCCTGGACGCTGTGTGTAGAGGACTTGTGAAGATTGGAAAGAAATGAAGCTTCCATGCTCTGATGGAGGTGTAATAGTAATGTACATGAATGGCAAAGCATAAACGAAGAGAGACTAGGCATAAAAGGAATCATATGCAGTGTGTAAGAGAGGAGATTGTGTTGGTATGGACATGTGATGTGTAAGAAGGATGACAGCTGTATAAAAAGATGCAGAGTGCTCAAAGTTGATCTTAACACTCCACCCTTCACACATGCCCAAATATTCACCTCCCCAATCCCCATGTGCCTCTCCCACCAAAGTTCCCAGCCCACAATATCTATGCAGTATTTTCATCATCATCATCATTTGCATGTTCACCTCCCATGATGCTATCATAGGCTGGGCATTATATCACCAATACGACCACTATACAGGGTGAACTGGGTGCTTTTTGTCATGACTGCCTTACAAGGTGGACCGGCTGCTTTTTATAGTGACACCAACATGACCCCCTTACAGGGTATAGTGGGTGTTCTTTCACCATCATGAGCACCTTACATGGTGAACTAAAGGCTTTTGTTACATAAACAGTTACATGGTGGAGGACAATATGTTTTTACCTGTTGAATGTGACCATACTGGAGCACTACCATAACAACAACAAACTGTTGTGTCAAACTTCCATCTTGATTGACATGGCATTGCATATCATTGCCTCCAATCCCTTAGACACCACATTGTATATCATTCCCCCCACCTCACCCAAATCAATACTCCCTTGTATATCATTTCTCCCTTCCTACATGTATGTATGTGTGCATGTAAGTATGTATGTGTATATGTATGTAGGTATGTATGCATGCACACATACATATGTATGTATATATGTATGTATCTTCTACTTTAGTCTTCTCCCCACTCACTTTTTTATTCCTCTTCCATATCCAACCCATGCCATCATGAAAAGATGGGTGCACACCATAATATACTGCCAAACATCACTCACTTTCTTACAGGCCACCCCCTTGACCCAATGTTTACTTTCTTTCTCCTCTATCTCTCACTGTGGGATAACTCCCTCCCAAATAGCCCTTCCTCCTATGTAGCTCCCACACTGGTCTTATCCTTCATCATCACTCCTAACACTGCCTTTTCCAGTCTGTCTGAGGATACAACATGTTCCCATGTATTGTAAAGTGTTAGTGTCACAATAATATGCACCCAGCCCACTGTGTAAAGTGGCAGTGATGGTGCCATGGTGCCATGGTCAAAAGCATTCAGTACATGCTGTGAAGTGGTTGGCATTATGAAGGGCATTTAACTGTAGAAACACTGTCAAAATGAAACATATGTAGTCATCTGACCTGCCTAGTCTCAGAATGTGACTACATGTCTAACCCATGTAATCATGAAAAATAGACATAAAACAATGATGAGTATTATGACGATAATTGTTTCTACCTTTGGCACAATGATAATGATGATAATGATATATATATGAGTGTGTCTGTGTGTGTTTTTTTGTCTGAGTGAGTGTCTGGGTGAATGTGTTCATTTGCGAGTGTGTCTGTGTGTGTGTGTGCACAAAACAACAAGGATTTAAAGGTCATTTTCCCTGCTAAAGCAAGGGTTAGTTTTGTTGGTCCAATGAAAGATTTCATTCTCATTATGGGGGCCATTTTGAAGCAATTTTCTTTACAATCTAGTTACCTCGTCACTCTTACCACATGCAGGGATATGATTACCTATTCTAAACTGTATATATACAGGGATATAGTGTACCTATTCTAAACTGGATACACACAGGGATACAGTGTACCTATTCTTAACTGGATTTACATAAGGATATGGTGTACCTATTCTAAACTGAATATACATAGAGGGTGTAACAACAAAAACTAATCTTCCTGACAATTACATTATAAACGGAAAAAATGAAACGAAATTTCATTTCCCACTCTTAGTACGGCTGTTACTTAAATATAAGTATGTATACGTACATACATATGTGTATACAGACGTACAGTAGTATGTATATATATATATACATACATGCACACATATATATATGTACGTATGGATTCATAGAACATTTATTATAATGCTCGGTGTGTTTGTAAACAAACATCCCGAATTAAGCCGTAGTGTCTAGCAATCATCCATACGTACATATATATATGTGTGCATGTATGTATATATATATACATATTACTGTACGTCTGTATACATATATGTATGTACGTATACAAACTTATATTTAAGTAACAGCCGTACTAAGAGTGGGAAATGAAATTTTGTTTCATTTTTTCCGTTTATCGTTTTCGGTGCACCCGGCCGATTAGCCCACTCGATATGCAAATTAGGCTGCTCAGCTGTTAATATGCATAAAGAAAGTATATACTTTCAGACGTTCAATCATCTGGCAGGAAGGTATACGTTGCTGACGATAGCTAATAAGCTTGAAACTAGTACAGCGTTCCTTTGTCAGTGTTGAACAAATGAGCAACGATGGTTGCTAGACACTACGGCTTAATTCGGGATGTTTGTTTACAAACACACCGAGCATTATAATAAATGTTCGGTGAATCCATACGTACATATATATGTGTGCATGTATGTATATATATACATACTAATGTACGTCTGTATACATATATGTATGTACGTATACATACTTATAATTACATTATATATATCTGTAAATAGAAGATTTAAATGTTCCAGAAATAGAATATGTTTATTTTGAAAGATAAGATATTCTTGACATTTTGAACTTCAGGGAATATAAATCAGATAAAGATTTTTAAAAAAAACAATCTAAGAAAGCTGAGAAACTGAGGTGTGTGTTATCTTGGAGCAAAGGTTTAGTTCCTTGTCTTGTAGATTAACACTTTTCATACCAAACAACCTGAAACAGCTTTTGGTTCTGTGATAAAAAAACTGTTTGTTTTAATATATTAATATTTATCTAAAACCTTGTACATGTGTCTCCTATCTGTTCCTATACGACTCACTTCCAATTTGAGCTGCTTTAGTTACTTGTCTCGTAGATTAATATTTTTGATATTAAATCAACTGCAACTGATACTACAATACAAAACTGTTTTAAATTGTATATATTTATGTAAACGCCTTGGTCATGAGTTTTCTACATGTGCCTATACCAGCAGCTCCAGCCTGAATTTATATAGACCCAAAGATTACCTGAATATTTTTTTTTCTTGCATAAAAAAAGGATGTTCCTACAGGGTTTATCAGTAAAATTTAATAGTCCTTCAAGACATTCTAAAGTTTTGAGTTTAATATGTTATTCTTTTATGAAATGGTACAGATTTATTTTTTTTAATAAAAATAAATAAAAGTGTATATCATCATCATCTTTGTTTTAATGTCTGCTTTCCCTGCTAGCAAGGGTTGGACGGATCTTCATAGACAAATTCAGTACTGAAGCAGGGCTACTGACCTCCCAGACAGGTTGGGGATCTGCATCTCACTTACATATTGTCTCATGTTCTACTGAGTGCACAGGGGAGGCTGCCATGTCTTTGACACAACTGAAGGGTCTACCCAACACTTTGTTTGGCAGGCTTTCTATGTATGGATGCCCTTCCTATCACCATGTCCTTCCTTGTTTCTGTTATCAAGTTTAAGAGTTCTTTATCAGTCTTTTAGTAATATTACAATAATGTATTTTATTTTACTCAAAATATTAATCTCTATTTTCTCTGCCCCACTTCTCTTTTTCCTCTTTCCACTGTGGTTCTTCATGTCAAGTTTGTTTTTGATATATTTGAAAATGTAAGAGTCCCAAATGAAGAAAATAACTGTAATAACAGCTCATCACTATAAATAATAGTTGAGAAAATTGGGTGAATTACCATTAGAGATGGGGAAAGGGGGTCAGAGACGCCTTTGCCTACTTTTTTTTTACATCTCCAAAGATAATTTACCCAATTTTTCCAATTATTTAAAACTGCTTTTTCAGTTATTTTCAAATTTCAAACACTCGCAGCTTTGATAATTCATAAGGTTTATCTTCAGTATATATATTTTAGTATCTCTATTGCACCCTGTCCGACCTTTCTCACTTAAATTGGCTCTTCCAGTACATTAGTATTGATATCATCCAGGGTAATGCTGTAGGTATCTTAGCTTGTCTCAAACACTGATAGCCCTTGCACTTCTTTTCATTCAGACTTAATTGTGAGGGGACACTTGAATTTTTTGCACCCTGCCAGACTAATTAATTCCCATTGACCCCTTTTTTATACCATTCAACCCAAAACCACCTCTGATTCTATGGAACAAAGCCACACATTTTAAAGGGTTCCTATTTAAATAAGAATCTTCCAGCATAATTTGATATAAGAATATTTTGTTAAGTTATGTAACAGATACCATCTTAATAATGAAACAGTTAATAAACTTAGTAAATCCCTTCAAATTCTTCATTACTTAATGGAAATATAATGTATTTCTAATGAAATGATATAAGGAAATGATTAAGAAGTTAGATTTAAATTTTAAACATTTGCACCTTCATATTATTATAGTTGGCAGATAGAGAGAGTGTTTCCATCATAATATGATTCTGGATTGGCAGTAACGGTAGAGGGTTGGACGCCATGCTTTGCAGCATAGTTTAGCCCCTTTACAGTCTGAGTTCAAATCCTGCCGAGGCTAATTTTGCCTTTCATCCTTACGGAGGTCGATAAAATAAAGTACCAGTAATGTACTGAGATAATTGCTGGCCTTGTGCCAAAAGTAGAAACAATTATTTAGTTTGGCAAAACAGATAATCTGGCACATGTCTAGAACCAAGGGTGAAATAAAATCAATTATACATGTATTAGGTTTTTTTAAATGTAAAGAGTGGTGTGCTCATGTGTGGAGATGCTATAAAATAGCATATAGAATAGAGTGAACAACCTTAAAAACGGAAAAAGAAGTTGCCATCGGCTGTTATAATAGCAACTTCTTTTTCCATCTTTAAGGTTCTTCAACCTATTTTATAAGATATTTTATAGCATCTTCATACATGAGCACACCTTCTTTATATTAACTTTATCCCCTCAGGGATTTGTAAAAGTTTGAGAGATTGGCTATGTATACACAATGTTTGTTTTTAAAACCATTTTGTTTACTAATTTGAACAGGAATTTCATTTCTTTCTCACAATCAAATCTATGTGATATATAGTGTTTTCTATACTACATAGGTTGTTTAGAAAGCCTTTTTATATCAACCTGTTGCCAAATTGCCTCTGGTCCTATGAAACAAAACCACCTATTTTAAAG
>OZ024743.1:312428791-312561291 GCA_964016885.1 Eledone cirrhosa | reverse complement strand
TAGATCACCAACACTAGGGAGGTTGTGATGACTATGGTACAACTGAAGATTCCTTTCCCATCTCTTTGTTTGGCAAGCTTGTCTGTGTGTCTGCTTGTTATGTATATATACACTAGATACACATGCCAAGAAGGACTCTGTATATTCATATAATTATTCACTAGTTATGCTATATACCTTCATATCTTATACTAAATATATAAGATAAGAAGAGAACCTATCTGTGGTCACACATCCTACTTGAAATAGCAACCAAATGTTATCAACCAATTTTGAAAGTAGCTTTAGGTTATTTAATTTTTAATACAAAATTGTTGTTGCCTTAATAATAATAATAATAATAATTGTTTCTACTTTAGGCACAAGGCCAGCAGTTACCCAGTACATTACTGGTACTTTATTTTATCGACCCCGTAAGGATGAAAGGCAAAGTTAACCTTGGCGGCATTTGAACTCAGAATAGCAAGGGGCGTAACTCTATGCGTCAAAGCATGGCGTCCGACCCTCTACCGATACTGCCAATTCACCGCCCTTAATAATAATAATAATAATGAAATTATTGTGTAAAGTGCTCAGGTGCATTACAACTCGTTAAAGGTGCATGTATAGTACATAGAATAATATACAAATGTCAAGGAAGTGAATAGTGTATGAGTCATGATATACATGTGTGTATGTGTATGGAGGGGGAACATTAGGTGTAGTGTTGGCGAATCTCGGGAAGCATAGAGGTTTTAAAGGATGCAGTGTCTCGACAGCTAACAACTGATGCCGGTAGTTTGTTCCATGCTTCAGCAACTCTGAGCATGAAAAAATGTTTCAGAAAGTCATGGGAGCTGTGCTGTTTTCTGACTTTGTAGGCATGTCCACATGTGTTAGACACATGGAAAGCAAAAAGGTACTCAGGGTTGTTGTTGGCAAGATGGTTAATAATTTTGTGGGTGTTTACCAAGTCAGTTTCCAGGCGTCGGAGCTTCAATGTATCCATGCCCAGGGAAGCAAGGCATTCAGAGTATGGTAGATGCCTGATGGAGGGTATTCGCTTGGTTGCACATTTCTGAACAGTTTCCAGGCGGTCAATGTTCCAGACTGGTGATGCAAATTCTAAGTGTGGCCGCAACATAGCCATGTACAGCCTTAAATAGATAGCTGGAGAGCGGCTGACAAAGGTCTTGCTGAGTGATGCTAAGACACCCTCAGCCCTCTTGACAATTTTAGAGACGTGCTTCATCCAACACAAATCGCTGCTGACCGTAATGCCCAGGTCACGTTCACAAGAAGACTTCTTGATATTAGTGCTGTGGAGGGAGTATGTGGACGCTGGGTTTTTACTCCCAAAATGCATGGTGGTGCACTTGTCCACAGCTAGCTTGAGTTGCCAGTCTGAGATCCATTGTTGCATTGTGTCCAGGTCAGACTGCAAGCAAGATCTATAGTGTTCAGGATCTGTCCTTTTTATCCCAAGGTACAGCTTGATGTCATCTGCATACTTTAGTTCTGTGGCATTCTTTAAGTTGGCATCTATGTCATTAATATATGCCACAAACAAAAGGAGGCCAAGAACAGATCCCTGTGGTACACCAGATGACATCTCATATGGTGAGGAATAATGTCCCAGAACCGTGACTACCTCTCTTCGACTGAGAATGAAGGACCTCAACCCATTGCAGAGAGTTTTGCCATAAGCCTTTTGTGTGGCACAGAATTGAAAGCTTTCGCAAAGTCAAGGTAAACAATATCCACCCATGAGCCTCCATCAGTGATCCGGGTGATGTCTTCAAGAAACTCGATAAGTTGATCACAGCAGCTGGAGTTGGGGATAAATCCAAATTGTGAGGGCCGGATAAGACTGTGAGAGTTCCAGAAGTTCCAAAGTGTTTCTCTGACACAGGATTCCATAAGTTTGGCAATGCAGCTAGTAAGACTGACTGGACGATAGTTCACAGGTGATGTGCGGTCACCCTTTTTGAACAGAGGAATGACACTGGCAGTTTTCCACTGTTCTGGAGTAGCACCGTTGTTCAGACAGAATTGGAAGAAGCATGATAGCTGGTGCAGAAGGAAGTACCCACTACGTTTAAGAAGCAGGTACGTAACACCATCAAGACCAGGAGAGGCATGGTTTCGTTTATTTTTTTAGGTGACGTCACAGCATTGCAGGTGTAAATTCCATGGTTGTAATAGAGTCTGGTGTCATATGTGGTGGAGACGGTACACTCTGGTCTTCAATAGTGAAAATGCCTGCATAGCATTCAACAATGAGCTCTGCGCATTCCTTGGGGTCGTCAGTAACCTGGCCTGTGTGGGGATTGTGAAGAGGACCAACTGGAGAGTGAGGCCTCTGCTTTGAGTGAACATACTTCCAGAACACCTTACTGTCAGGGCTGGTTGCTATGCGCTGCTCAAATCGAAGCACTGCCTTTTTTGTCACCTGTTTGAGGTGGTTGGACGATTTATTTCGCCTCTTCATATTGATGTCTGATTTGTGCAGTTTGTACTCATTTTCAGCATTGCGATGTTCTTTTCTGGCAAGACGGACTGCTGCAGTCTCCCAAATTGCACTTTTGGGATGTTTTTTCCACTTACGTGGCACCGATGCTGCACATGCTGTCCATATTGAGCTCAGGATGTTCTGGAGTACAGTGTTGACATCTCCAGAGTCGTAGAACTCAAGCCAAGAACTAATGGTAGGGGTGGCAAAGTGTTGAAGTAATGACACAATGGTGGTGGTTTCAGTCTCCACTCAGGATTATAAAGGGGTTTCATGGAACAATTTCATTTTTTCTCTAAGAGATGAAGCATGAATAACTTCATCAGTTCCAAACACTGTTAGGATGCACACTACAAACGAAGTGCATAGGGATAGGGACAGCAAGTGTCATGATCCTGGTATCACCAATGGACAAGTAATTAGTGAAAATATTTAGTAAGACCCCATTAGTGTATGTCCTGGCCAGGATTGAACCTCAAACCAGAATTTATACCATCACTAAATGTTTTACCACAAGACCACCAAGACAGCTACATCAATGGTTTCTGATTTAGGCAAGGCCAACAAATTTAGTGGGAGGGGAAAATTGATAAGTTGACTCCAGTGTAATGCTGGTGCTTTATTTTATTGACCCTGTAAGGATGAAAGGCAAAGCTAACCTCAGCGAGGTTTGAATTTAAAACGTAAAGAGCCGTAACTATATGTCGTAAAGTATGGTGTCTGACACTCTATTAATAGACAATCCACTGCCCATTCCTATTACAAATAATAAACATTGTCAATTTTTAAATAAATTTAATCTCATTTATTTTTTTTTATGGACATAAATCTAATTTTATTTGCACATTTTATGGCATTTTAGAAAAGAAATATAAAAACAAAATTAGGTAATGAAAAGAAGGGGGGGGGGGTAAAGAAGGGCAGATCTGGCTGTATGGGAAAGTAGAGGAAAGGACTGTAAATGGAGTAAATGAAAGGAAAAGGAGGGAAAAAGCAAATACTCTTGGGCCACAGAAGAAAGGGAGGGGGAAATTGGAGAGTGTGATGGGCTCTATGCTTATGGGGCGGGGATGGGTTGAGCTGCGCTATGTGGACGATGGTCAGTAACATCCACTGCAATAGCCACGCCACCACGCAAGGCTCCTTCCCCAGATGGGTTGCTGATGATCCAATTTTGTGGAGGAGCTCAGCAGTACAGGATCCGGGGCATGCCTGAGGTCTCAACAGTGACCGGTGTAAAGAGGAAGCGGCCAGACAAGCCCCAGTATTTGCTTGTCTTTCTGTCCTCTGCCTTGCGGGCTGCAGTACCGGGGTTATCTCGTCTGATTCATTAGATACATTTTTTTTTTAGTGTTAGGGTAAACCTTAGTTAGAATTTGGGTTCGCAGGTGTGTGTGAGAGGGAAAGGGAGTGTGTATGTATGAAAGAGAGAAAGTATGTGTGTGTAAGAGAGAGAGAGAGGGAGAGAGAGAGAGAGAGAGAGAGAGAGAGAGAGAGAGAGCGTGAGTGTCTGAGAAAGAAAGAGAGAGTGTGTGTGCATGTGTGCCTGCGTGCTTTTGCGAATGTTCGGAATGCTTGTGTGCAGAAGAATCAACAAAATGTTGAAGACATTAAAATAATTTATAAGCCAAGGGAGAGAACTCTAATTAGCAAATTTGTTAATCGATGTCCTTTCTGCGGGCGTACGACTTGCTAAATGTAGCAGCAAGATCTATCTCATGTTATACGTCATCATATTAAAAAAAAGGACACTTTTAATAAGGTAATACTAAGTGCATTTTGTCTGAAAAATAGCAGCGGTTGGGGCATGTTTAATTATAGGTATGCTGGATCGAAACTGACTTCGGTCTCAACAACACTAACTATAAACAAACCAATAAAGGAGCTTCAAAATACTCGTTAAACTTGCTAGAAATAGCAGTTAATCTTACCTGCTCTAAAAAGAGGGAAGGTTACATTTAATAATGTAGTTTCCTCTACATTCTGCCTGAAAAACAGACTTCATGTCACAGTGGAACACCTTCGATCACAAATCTGGTGGATCAGAACTGACGAAAGATTAATGTAAGTTATGGTGGCATGGTCACATAGCTCCTGGGGTAGTCGTGGGCGTTTCTAGGGTATTTAAAACCTAGTTGACGCCATCTCTTCTCCAGGTCTAAAACAGCAGATTTCTTCCAGAGAAGGTTACAGAGAGAGTGAGAGAATGGAAGTGAGAAAAAGATATAGATGAAGAATCGAGCCAGGATCTGGTATTTTTATATTATCGGCCTAAAATGGATGAAAGGCAAAATTGACCTCGGTGGGGTTTGAACTGAGAGAGCAGAGAGCTGAAAGAAATACCGCAAAGCACACTATCCGACCTTCTAACTATTTTGCCCAATTCTCCATATCAATGATTAAACAAACAATGAATGCATCGTTGCTGAATGGTTAGGAGGTTTGTTTTGCAATCTTTAGGCCGTAGGTTCGATTTTAGTGAGTGCCATAACCTCGGTTCGTCTCGTTCTTTGCAGTAGTAGATGTAAAATGTTTGGAAGCCTGTCAGATAAACACAATTTATATAATAAATATGATTTACAAAAGAAATAAATTAGAGGCAAAAAAAATGAGAGAATGTATGTTTGTAGCGAAAGAAATATTTTTTCGCGATATTTTTCCCTTATGGTCACTACCACCAAAGGATTAACCTGCGACTTTGCAGGAAAGACTAAATAAATTTCCTTCGTGGAAGGACTCACGGCGCCATTTGTACAAAAGGGGGATATTTTCTAAGGCTATCTATTTTCTGTTAAGTGACTAGCAGTCAAAATAAATATACTGTCGTTGGGTCCTAGTAACAAACATTCTCTGCCACATCGCCTGTTTGACAGTCTACCACATAACGATTTACTACTACTACTCTTTCCATTACAACCGCTGTCTTAGGACAACTTGTTACTTTTTAAGGGAACATCCCAAGGTAAATAAAGTGACTCCTCGCACAACACAGAAGCTTTATTGAACACTGTTATTATTATTACGGTATGAATTCAAATCCCGCCAAGGTTAACTTTGCTTTTCATCCTTACGAGTACCAGTAATACATTGAGGTAATTACAGGCCTTTGTGCCTAAAGTAGAAATAATTATTATTATTGAATACTATAATTATCGATCGTATTTAAGATTCAAAGCAGTCGTATTTTTTTCTTTTTGTGAAGGCCATATATTAAACCAGAATTATTGTACTTGTGTTCGTCTTCTCCTCCACAACAACTAGACTTTGCTTCATGACCACTACAACAAGTAATGCTAATGTTCCCAAGACACTCACAAAATCACTGTAGATGGTAACAAGGCTAAGGCACTGGAAGAACCAAACACCCTGATACTTCAGAAGGTGAAACACCAATGGTGATAATAATCTCATTAGTAATTGCTTGTAAAAACTGTCTCCTTTAATTATTCAATGACTTAAAATATAATAAAAAACAAAATCTATTAAGATTTAATTTTCAGAGTATAAATTTTAATTAACTTTGCAGTGGCAAGGGCTGGTGAAATATATTCTCGAAAAAAAGGACAGTGGAAAAAAAAAAGGTTAGGAACCTCTAGTTTAGGTCACTTATGTCTAGCAAGCCTCACATTGGAATCTAACAGGGTCAGTATCTGTTTGGAGCTGCATTAGTTACATAAATTACTTAATTACATAAATATTTCACAATACAATATAGAATCAAAACGAAAGATAATGAAAATGATTGTGTATAGTGCTCAGGTGTCAACAGTAAGTGTGTCAATCGGTTACGCACAACAAGGGATGCTGGAGCCTCCCTCTGATATTTTTTTAAGCAAACCAACGCACTGATACCGATAATTTGCGGCAGCAATAAGCTGAACAAAATTCCGAGAACCATGACTTTCATTTCTCGATTCATCATTCGGGCGAGGTGGACTAACTCTTTCAACGCATCTCTCTCACCATACTTTGGACTAACACGTCTGTCCTTTTGTCCACCGATACAATAAAACAACAAAGGCGCGTGACTTAGTGGTTAAGATGTTTGTGAGTTCGATACCTAGCGGCGTATCGTGTTCAGGTTGCTCCAGTCCACTCAGCTGATAAAAATTAGTTTTACCCAGAATTGAAAAGAACAGACACACTCAATCACGGTGAATGTTCCTGAGAATTTACATAGTAAGTACGCCTTCCTGTCGAATGTTCAAACGCTTGCACGTTCATTTCACGAGAAGGCTGTTCTATAAGCCAAACAAGTGGAACACTCATCATTAGAACCGGTGGATGTCCAAGAACAGACTACGCTAAAACACATTACAAGATTTGTTTTATTTATGGTATTCACGAAATAAAAAGTTCAATTCAACTTTTTTTTTTTTAGAAATGATTATACATCAATTGCTAATATTGACATGAACACAACTTAAGATACTCACAGATGGGCTAAATGTATGTTTACTTGCATCTATTCATATATACTGCATTAATGCTATGGCAAGTAACCAAGGGAAACAACTGTGCTGAATAAAGTAACTTCTATTTATTCATTTAACGCAGAGGTTCTCAAACGGTTGCCCCCCCCCCCCCCCCTCACGGCCATGTAATACCCCCAGTGCACCCACCCCTATTTCCAGAAAGACCTGCCTACACGCAAATTGTAAACAATATATATTAAATAAAATCGTTAATTGATATATAATAAATAATATAATATATAATATGTATAAATAAATATATATTTTTTTATTTAACTATATTTATATATATATGTATCATTTGCTATTTAATATACTATTATATCATCTCTACCACCACCCATTCTCCCCTTATGCTCCCCTCCCTCATCCTTTTCAATGCCCCCCGGGGTGCGGTAGCGCCGACTTTGAGAACCTCTGAGTTAGAGACATATCACCCACAACTACAACCACCACCACCACCACACCATCACCACCAGAAAACCACCATGAAGGCGTTTCTTCTACTAGTATATATAAAATTCTTTGTCCTTCGGTCTGTCTTTTCCTTATGCAATACCAAACGGCTCAACCGATTCAAATCAAATTTTAAAAGGTAAATCGTATTAACCCTGAGAATGTCAACATGTAATTTTCATTTTCTAATTTTATAACATCAAAGAAGAAAAACATCCCAGGCATGCTAACCGAGCTGGCTGCTATTTCTATCAAGTTAGGAATCAACCATAAGGGATTCTCTCTGCGCGTGAGTTGTCAATGATCGTGTTTCGCGACCAGCGTCTCCGATTCGAACGCTGGTTAACACACACTCACACGCACACACACACACACCACTCATACGCACATACACGCGCGCGGGCGCACACACTCACACACATTTATATAGAATTATCTATATCTATTCGTTGGATTTTCTAATTGGATTTTCACTCCGAAACTGGATACCAACCCGGAGTACACATGAATTTCCACCAGGAAATCTTTCGTATCATTGAAATTTTCTTTGTTTCTTATAATTATTTATCTACATATAATATAAAATATTGGAACTTCCATGATCCTTTTGAAAAACGTGGACCCGCTACTTCTATGCAATGGCACACACTTCACAGACAGGAGGATGATGAACCACCTCCTAGTGGCCACTATTCTTGGAAGCAATCAAGAAGAAATTGTACTTATTCCCAAGATTCCTCTTATCCCTTTCTCTACCGAGCTGCCTTTTAAATTCTCAAGATTTCAGTTCCCTGTTAGAGCCAGTTTTGCTATGGACGTACATTAAGCTCAGGTTCAGAGTTTCAAAGTTGTAGAATTGCATACAAGGGAATCACTTTCTACCCATAGACAGTTATAGGTTGGTTGTTCACGAGTGGGAACACCTAGAAATCTTCGTATACTACGCACGAACGGTAAAACGAAGAATCTGGTGTATCTGGAAGATATTTTACTGTTCATTTTCTTTTTGTCTCACACACACACACCACGGTATATATATATATATATATATATATATATATATATATATATATATATATATATATATATATATATATATATTTAACTGTTTCTAATTTTGGCACAAGGCCAGCAGTTACCAGGTACATTACTGGTACTTTATTTTATCGACCCCGTAAGGATGAAAAGCAAAGTTAACCTCGGCGGTATATTGAAATATATTTTTCTTGGTTCATCATCAAAATAAATAAAAAAACGATTGGAGTTCTCTCTCTTCATTCTAAAATATAATACGATGTATGAACCGAAGGAGATTTGGCTGTTTTGTCTAGCATTTTCTTTTATATAAATTTCAATGTTCAGCTGCTGTTTCTAACATTTTTGTTAACTATTTACATGTCCACAAGCAGTCGAAAGTTTCATATTCACCTCCCTTTTACCGTGATTTTTACCTGAGTTTTCTAGAAGAGTAATATCATTTATTTTGTTCATAATTTTCATAATAATTCATGTTTTTTACTGCAATTTTATAGAGATACTTATTAAAGATTGGAGGGCTGTAAAGTAATATGTAAATTTAAAGTAGATTTGACCAAGATTAGTATATGTGATTAACGGTATATTTCTATGCCATTCCTCTCCTTTTCTGACACATTAAATGTATCTATGGTTTGAAGGAGATTTCGTTGCTACTTCAAGCATTGCCTAAGTCACCAGAAAAAATATTTTCACTGGTGTTCCCATAATTTTACAAAACTGTATGGTTTAAGGGAGATTTGATGTTATTTGTAACAGATTTTATGTCATATTTATATATGTGTGTGTTCATATATATATATATGTGTGTGTGTGTGTGTGTGTGTGTGTGTGTGTGTGTGTGTGTGTGTGTGTGTGTGTGTGTGTGTGTGTGTGTCGTAACATAGAGTTTATATTTTCTTTAAAGAGATCAATGAAATACGCCGCTATCAAAGTTAACAAAATTGATTGAAAGCAGACGACCTTTGCTAGAGAAGATATAAACACACACACACATACACACTTTTATGTGTCTGTGTGTGTGTTTTATATAAATGTCAATGTTCGGCTGCCGTTTCTAGCATTTTTGTTAACCATTTACATGACCACAAGTAGTGTCGAAAGTTTCATATTTACCTCCCTTTGACCATGATTTAGTTTTCTAAACTTGGTGACATTAATAATTTTGTTGATAATTTTCACGATAAATCATATTTTTAATTGAAATTTTATAGAGATATTTTTTAAAGTGTATAGATTACAGGTCTGGAAATCTTGTATAATAATTGTCGCTTAGTATCCGTCCGTGTGTCAGACCATGAGATAAATGAGTTAAAAGGAAGGAGAAGGATGTTGAAAAAACTACGGCAAAAAACGGTGAACAGAGTTCTAAACTTTTCTATGCACACACACATACACACACACGCACGGAGAGCCGAGTCGTGGACGCTACAGAGAGTGGTCACGGAGCGTCAGTGCCGTCTGGCTGGCCATATTCTGCGTCTGCCAAATGAACGGCATTCGAAAACAGCGATGAACTGGACTCCGCCTGGCGGTAAACGGAGGCGGGGTTGCCCAAGGATCACCTGGCGAAGAACGTTCCGGAAGGACCTGATGGCAGCCAACATCACCTGGCACAGTCTCGTAAAAGTTCCCGCTGATCGTGACCGTTGGCGAGTACTTACTGCTCGATGTGCCGAACGCCGCGGAAGAATCTAAGACTAAGATATATATCCTAAACGGACGGTAGTCCGTTTAGTAATATTGTTGTGGTCGTGTTTTCGTTGGAAATCGTTTGTTTACGACAGTACAGCGCGGCTCTACTTTATTTAACTGAGATAAAACTTATATGAGCATGAACAGTAGATCATTACGCATCTTTTGGCTTAAAAATCTAGAAATTTGGTCCAGCGGGAAAAAGTTTATAATCAAAGTTTGCTGATAAATCTTATGTTCAAGTGAGTGAGTAGTAAGCATGACGCTAGGGGAGGTAATCCAGAAATGACGTAGCTTTGTCATTAAGCCAGTTGCCTCAACTAGATTGCAATTATACTCAAAAGAACTTTAAAATGTCAATCACTTGTCAGTAATTCACTATGATCATTTAATTATTAGATAGTTGTTGCTTGCATTGCCTTAAAAAATAGTAGACCAGATAGAAAAATGCGTACAGCAAAAAAAAGTAATATTGTTGGAATATAAACCTTTAAAAATACAGGACAAGAAACTAAAATAAAACTTTAAAAGAATAGGACAAGAAACTAAGATAAAACTTTAAAGAATTGGACAAGAAATAAAAAATTTTACAATAATATTAGTGGCAAAATTTTTTTATTCGTTTCCTGTGCTATGCCCCAGTATCTTCTTGATTAGTGCATAATAATTGTCATGCTCTCATTGTGCGTTGCCCCTGAGCGGTTGGTTCTGGTTGGGGTTGGTTGGCTGATCAGTTCTGCTCCGTCAGAATGACCATTGCAAGAAGAATTGGCCGATGCAGCTGCAGGTCTCCTCCAAGAATGCACTTCTGGTCCCGCAACACCAGACGAAGATGGAGAAGACGACCGGGACAAGATGTCGACTCTGACCACCGACTACGGCACCTCCCTCAACCACCGGTCCTCCATCCCTCTGTCCCATCATCCCTCCAGTCCTCCTGCTCCCCCTTTCTTACCAGAAAGCTGTGGCACGCATTCATCTGGACTGCCGGACTTGAACTCAAGGACAAGATGCAAGGAGAAGATGGACGGGTTGGTCAAGATCAAGGATGAGCGGGTCGACAAGACCGTCCGCTGCAGCTCAAGATCTGTGCTCATGGGGCCATGGGTCCATTCACATTATGCATGACACATGAGGCGTGTCGCCGAATGATGAAATAGGGGTATGGTTATGGCCCAATTGGTGTTAAAACCAGGATCAAATGATCCCCCCAGTCTGACGACGACCTCTGAATGTGGAACCCAGAGCCTATGAATGTGGAACTCGATTTTTTACCAATAAAAATTTTGCCACTAATATTATTGTAAAATTTTTTATTTCTTGTCCAATTCTTTAAAGTGTTATCTTAGTTTCTTGTCCTATTCTTTTAAAGTTTTATCTTAGTTTCTTGTCCTATTCTTTTAAAGTTTTATTTTAGTTTCTTGTCCTGTATTTTTAAAGGTTTATATTCCAACAATATTACTTTTTTTTGCTGTACGCATTTTTCTATCTGGTATATAAACACATAGATACAACAGCCGAATTTCCTTCAAATCATACATTTCACGAAGTCTAGAGTTTAATTTCATCTTTACTTAGT
The DNA here is from genome assembly GCA_964016885.1 of Eledone cirrhosa. Taxonomy (NCBI): domain Eukaryota; kingdom Metazoa; phylum Mollusca; class Cephalopoda; order Octopoda; family Eledonidae; genus Eledone; species Eledone cirrhosa. The sequence continues at coordinate 312,549,560 of OZ024743.1, read as the reverse complement.
TATTTTTCATTTCATTATCAATGTTTTATTATAAAATTGTGAATGTAACGATGACGAACACATTGATGTTTCATAGTCGTGTTTTATTAATTTATTTAATTTGTTCGAGATATTTCTACCTGGTAGAGCGTCCAAGTTTAGACTTGGTGTCATTCTGTATGCTTACAGATTTACTTCTCCTTCACTGTAAAATTGATCTGATTTTGCACACCTGCAATTTTATTTCAGTGACAAGAGCAACAGTGCCATCAAAAGTATTGAATGTATTTAATTTTTAGAGATTAGGTTTGATATGTAGAATTTACCAGCATTACTGGAGACAAGCAGAATCATCTCCAAATTTAGAAATCCATATTTTCATAAATTAGTTATTTACATAAAAGAAACCCCATAGTTTATGTTGTTTACTGACACATAGAAATGATTAAAAGTGAAAATGATATTTTAATAATATATTTCTGGAATATAATTTCATAAATGTTCAGCATGTATGGACAGATGACATACAGGGATAAATGTATGAATAACTTCGGAGAAATAACTTTTACAGGGACAAATGTAGGATTAGAACCCAGGACCCTGTGATTGGAAAGTAAAACATGTGCATTTGTGTGTATAAATATACATTATAGTGTAATGAATACATGAGTGTATATATATATAAACACATATTATCTCAAGGAAGCCTGCTCAGTGCACTCTACATGTGAATGGAGTTCCACTGAAGCAGGTGGAGAAGTTCAAGTATCTTGGGGGCATGTTCATGAGTGATGGAAGGCAGGAAGCTGAATTAAGTGCAAGAATTGGAGGAGCTGGTGCAGTAATACACCAGCTTCAGCATTCGGTAATCAGAAGAGAGGTAGGTGTAAATGCCAAATTCATTATCTTCAATTTGGTATTAGTGCCAACCCTTACCTATGGTTATGAATCTAAGGTAATGACTGAAAGAATACGATTGTGAATTCAAGCGGCCAAAATGGGGTTCTTTGGAGTAATGTTACTCGATAAAGTGCATAGCTTGGAGATCAGAGAGTCACTCCAGGTAGAGCCACTAGTTAATATATAAATTTAAAGTAGATTTGAAGAAGACTAGAATATGTGATTAATGGTTCATTTGTATGCTATTCTTCTCATTTTCTGATACATTAAATGTTTCTATGGTTTCAGGGAGATTTCTTTCCTACTACTAGAAAAAATTATTTCACTGGTGTTTCCATAATTTTACAAAACTGTGTGGTTTGAGGGAGGTTTGATGTCAATTGTAATAGGTTATATGTCATATTTATATGTGTGTGTGCGTGTGTGTATTTTGTATAAATATGTGTGTATGTTTACAGTATACAGATGTGTGTACGTATGTCTGTTTTGTTTTGTGTGCTTATATTTGATCATAATAAATACTTTGAACTCTACATTTAATAAGTTGTTTTCAATATAGAAGAGACAGCTTTGAAACAAATAAAAAAACTCATAATTAAAAAGGAATTGATTAATTAATAACCCAACTTTCAATCGTTAGCAGCTACCTTCAATATAGTGTCGATTAGGTAAAGTGACCATGTCTTGTTCATACAATCTATTTTGGGACTCGTTTTCTATGGCTGGATGCCTTTCGTAATGTCAACCACCTTACAAGGTGGACTTGGTGTATTATTGTAGCACCAACACTATATATATAGTGCTGGTGCCACTATCTGTTCTCCAATAGGTTTGTGGTCAAACCTGTAACAGTGGATACATCTGACATTCTGGGCCCCAGACTACAGCTCTACTCACTACTATCAGGGGCGAGGAACATTTATCCTGTCAAAACTCCATCTATATATATTTAGAGAAAATTAAGTCATGGTTTTTCTTCATACTATATATATTCTTGGTGTTAAGAAGTTATGTGTTAGGTTTATGTTTCTGGCCTGCTGTGCACCAATTACATTCCTTTCATATATCCTCAGCATAAAAGACAAGGTATTATTACTAACAGTAATAATACTAACAGTAAAAAGGGCGGTGAATTGGCAGTATCGGTAGAGGATCGGACGCCATGCTTTGACGCATTGAGTTACGGCCCTTGCCATTCTGAGTTCAAATCCCGTCGAGGTTAACTTTGCCTTTCATCCTAACGGGGGTCGATAAAATAAAGTACCAGTAATACACTGGGATAATTGCTGGCCTTGTGCCTATTGTAGAAACAATTATTACTAACAGTATAAATAGCATCACAGGGAGACTGTCTCCTTTAAATATACCCCTGAAATACTCAATTCTATCATTGACAATATAGCCCTTTCCTGTATTTAACATCAGGATAGTGGCCCAGCACAGAGATAGGTTTTCTATGGCCGTGATTATGTATATGGGATTTTAGCCAAAAAATATCATATCTTTAGTGATAGTGACTTCTAATTATGGCATTCTAGCTAATTTAACTTGCAGTTCCAAATCTGCCATTTCCATCATCATCCAGTGGTGCTGGTTATACAGACACTCATAACTTTTTGAAAGCTGGGATGATAAACTGGGATACAAAATCTTTAGGGAAATAGGCTACACCCAATGAGTTCCTCCAGAAATTAGGTAGAGGGGATGCAAGCTGGTGTCGACACACCTTCAAGACAATAGCAAGGAACCTATCGGAGTCTACTGTTGAGTTGTGTTTAATTCTGTTTATTGTTGCTAAGATGCCAGGGGCTCCAAATGTTGTGTCAGATATGGTGTGTAGGGGGTTAATATCACTGATAGAGCCCAGATCAGCCATATCAGGATTATTGAAAACAGAGCAGTATTTTTTCTGCAGTATCTCACCCATGGTTTTAACATTGTCTTCAATCTCATCAGTCAGAAGCCCAACAGTTGTGACAGTGGCCTTGTGATTTTTGGCAAATGAAAAGAACATTTTGGGTTTGAGTTTAATTTTGTCAATTGCCCAGTCCGTTGGTTGTTGATGAAGGGCATCATGCATATTTTGATGTTGGTGGCAGTGTGTGTGTGTGTGAAAGATCAGTTTGCATTATGAAGATCTATGTTATCACATGAGTGGACTGGAAAGAGGTCATCAGGTTAAACTTTTGGCTGGTGGAATCTCAGGTTAAAAAGTACCATGTCATGGTCTTCTTTTTCCCCTTCTTTTTCTCTTTCATGCAAATATTTTAAAAAATTAATCAAACATATACATAGCCTATCTCTCAGACTTTTGCATAGCACTGAAGAGGTAAAGTTAATATCAAGAGTGGTCTAGCATGGTAGAGTGTGTTTTGGTGTGGGTTATATTATATAACACCATCATCATCATCATTTAACATCCATTTGTCCATGGTGGCATGGGTTAGATGAGTTATCCTGTTGTGAGCAATGCCAGGTCAGGTGACCATGTCTTGCTCATGCAGAACTGATTTTGGCTTGGTTTCTACAGCTGGATGCCCTTCCTAGTGCCAACCTCATTTACAGTTACTACTGGGTGCTTTTTGTTGTGACGCCTACATGACCACTCTACAGTGTGGACTGGGTGGGTGCTTTTTGTTAGGACACCTACACGAGCACTTTACAGTGTGGGCTGTAGGCTTCACTGGATGTATACTTCAGCTTGACCTCATGGCGGATGTATGGGAGTGGGTGGAGTGGTGCATGCTATATATATGCTTCAGTTACGGCCTGTGCTCATGGGAATTCAGGTCTTCTGTATATATATATATGAGGATAATGATATATATCATCATCATCATCATCATTTCATTTTACGTCCGCTTTTTCCCTACTTGCAAGGGTGGGACGGGAACTGATTCTGGCTTGATTTCTACAGCTGGATGCCCTTCCTAACACCAACCTCATTTACAGTGTGTGCTGGGTGCTTTTTTTTTCGTGGCACCTCCACGACCACTTTGCAGTGGAATGATAGGGACCCCGGTCCCTATCATCTCATTTCTACAGCTGAGTAAACTGGAGCAATGTGAAATAAAGTATCTTGCTCAAGGAAACAACACATCACCCGGTCTGAGAATTGAACCCACAACCTTTCGATTGCAACGCCAATGCTCTAACCACTAAGCCATATATATATATATATGTATATATATGTATATATGTATATATATATATATATGTATATATATATATATATATATATATGTATATATATATATATATATATATATATATATATATATATATATATATATATATATATATATATGTATATATATGTATATATGTATATATATATATATATGTATATATATATATATATATATATATATATATATATATATATATATGTATATATATATATGTATATATATATATATATATATATATATATATATATATATATATATATATATATATATATATATATATATATATATGTATATATATATATATATATATATATATATATATATATATATATATATATATATATATATATACATATATATATATATATGTATATGTATATGTATATATATATATTCTCAATTCTCTTATATATATATAAGGCATAAGGCAGGGGTGAAGGGTGCGTGCATGCGTTATAGAATCTTGAGCTGATCAATTGCGTTGGTTGAAGCAAGCAGAATTTTGGCTGCTTACTAAATCGTAGACACATAAAAAGGTAACACACACACACTAGTTAACACTACATGCGGCTTTGACCGGGAGCATCATTTGGAGGGAATGGGGGGGGGGGTAAGGCTGAGAAGCCCCACTTTCCGCCATAGCGATTGGACTGCATGCCCAGCTTTCCAGGGTACCCTTTGCCACTGATATAAGGATAATGATATATATATATATATATATATATATATATATATACGTGTGTATAATGGTAGCTATGGTGCTTCCATAGGCGGTATGCCAAAATTAGCACTCAATATTCTTACAGAGCAGAGTGTGAATAGTATAAAAAAACGAAAAATCAGTGATGCATCTGGACAGTTTATTGCGTGTTACAATTGTTTCGCCGGCAGGTAGCTCGAGACATGAACACTATATGGATCTGGCTGATTCTACGGCTGCAGGTTCCTTCGGACACATGCAATTTTTTGGAGCAAATTTTCTCACTCATATATATATATATATATATATATATATATATATATATATATATATATATATATATATATATATGTATATATATTAATTTCAACAATGTCAGTATTCCGTGTGTCATAATATTTCGATTATCATTGGTTCATAGGTTTCAAACGACTCCGCCCACCTCAACGACACCAAACTTAAATTAATATGCATAATGCCAATGAGGGAGTGAGAGGGGAGAGAGAGGCAAAGTGAACACTATGTATATGTGTCAGTGTAGAGACATGCGTGTGTGTGATGTGTGTGGAAATAAGAGGGGAAGGAAAGCAATAACTGTTAACATGTGTGCGTGTGTATGTACGTGCGCGTATGTTTATGTGTGTGTATGCGTGCGTGTAGCGTTCCACAGAAAGTAAAAACTATCAACATGTGTGAGTGTGTGCGTGTGTGTAAGTTTGGTGCATGTGTAAGTTTGCGTGCGTGTGTAAGTTTGCGTGCGTGTGCGCGTTTCCATGCGTGGATGTGTGTGTACGTGGGGCGTTCCACAATCGCCACGCAGTTTATCTGTCTGTGTGCCTGTCTGTCAGTCTAACATACACAGAGTTGTGAAGGGAGTAAATAGGAACCTTTTTTACTTTGATGGACATCTTTTATATTTATTATTGTGTCATTTTTTGACAATTGCTCGAAATGAATACTGATAATAAAAGCAATTCGATTTTATCAAACAGTGAACTACAGCGACGACGGCGTGCCACCAGGAATGAAGAAAAACGGGCCGAACAGCGCCATCGGAACGCCGAACTTCAGAAGCGAAGACGTGTCGCCATGAATGAAGAGGAGCTGGCTGAACAACGCCAACGAAACACTGGAGCCAAGCCGCGACGGCGTGCTGCGATGGTTGAAGACGAACTGGCTGAGCATCATCTTTTATATTAATTATCTATATATATATATCTACATATAATATAAAATATTGGAACTTTCATCATCCTTTTGAGAAACGTGGAACAACCACGTCTATGCAAGGATACACCTTTTACAGTCAGGCAGAAGATGAACCATCTCCTAGAGGTCACTATTCTAGGTGGGAGCACCTAGAATTGTTCATATACTATGCACAAACGGTACAACGAAGAATCTGGTATATCTGGAAGATTTCTTTACTGTTTTTTGTATCACACAGACACATCGGACTCGCCTCATACTGTAACCAGACAAACATCCAATACAGTCATTTTCTCTTTTACCTGTCTTCTCTTATCTCTTATCATCTGTTTACCCGGGCGAAGCTGGGTACGTCAGCTAGTCTATATATAATATATATATATATACATATATATATATTATTATCATTATTATTATTATTGTTCTTTGAGTCACAGTCATCGATGTTATTTAACTGGAAAGTTTGTTAAAATGAATATCAAGCCACTACCTGCAGCCTCAGATATTCAGGACGTATCGGAGGGTTCTTGCTGTTCCCAGCAAGCATGGCTTTTGAAGTGTTCCAAAAAGCGGGGCTGGACTAATTTTCTTTAACCATCCTTGGAAACTTTGAGATAGTACCTAGTGCGCCTATGACAATCGGGACCACTTTGACCTCATGGCAGTTCCAAATCCTTTTTACCTCCCACTTCAAGTCCTGGTATCGGTTAATTTTCTCCCTCTCCTTTTCTTGCACTCTCGTGTCGAATGGGCAGGCTACATCTACAATCAGGCACGATCTTTTTTCCTTGTCCCAAACCACCAGGTCAGTCCTATTGTGTTCCAGTTTCTTGTCCGTCTGTATCCTAAAATCCCACAGCACCTTCACCTGATCGTTTTCTATCACCGACTCTGGCTTATGCTCATACCACTTCTCAGAATGTGGTAAATTGTTTACTTTGCATAGGTGCCAGTGGATCACCCTGCCCATCACATCATGTCTCCAGCCTTTATAGAGAGTCTGGGTTAGGTGTTTACACTCGGATACAATGTGAGCCACAGTCTCCTCTCTCTCTCCACAGATCCTACACAGTGGGCTAGCCTCCTCCTTGTAAATATGGTGTTTCAGCCACTTCGTTTGGAGGGCCTGCTCTTGCGCAGCCATTAGCATTCCTTCTGTAGCCTTTTTAAGGTCTCCTCTTTTTAACCAGTTCCATGTCTGTGGATCTCTAAATTCAGTTTTCTTAAAGAAGGTACTATGAAGGGATTTTTCATGAAGGTTGCTCTTCTTCCTTGATGTTATTTCCTCCTTGGACATACCCTGGTCTATTGTCTTCTCCTTCAGTACAATTTAGAGCATTGGCTCCTTACTATCAGTCACGTATTTGTGCAGGTTGTTTTTCTCCATCTGAACACAGTGCTCTGTGCTGATAAGACCTCTTCCACCTTCAGATCTCCTTAAGTAGAGTCTATCGACATCACTCCTCTTGTGGAACATGTTGTAGATAGTCAATAGCTTCCTAGTCTTCCTATCCATTTCTTTTTGTTCAGCAACATTCCATTTCAGAATTCCCGCACTGTACCTAATAATAGACACAGCTCGGGAATTCACTGCACTTATGACATTCCTACTGTTCAGATGTGATTTTAATACGCTCCTTAATCTCCTGATGTATTCAGATCTTATCAATTTATTCATTTTTTTTGTTCTTGATGTCATCTGCCTCCAGAACACCTAAATATTTGTATTCTTCTTCAGTGTCAATTATTATTATTATTATTATTATTATTATTATTATTATTACAGTTTGACTTTGCCTTTCATCCTTACGGGGTCGATAAAATAAAGTACCAGTAATGCACTGGGTAATTGCTGGCCTTGTGCCTAAAGTAGAAACAATTATTATTATTACAGTTGCATTTATCTTGCTTTATGTTCATACGAGTTATCACCAAGTCACAACCAGTGACCTCAAGAGACAACAAGGTCCGCCATGTTCAAGAAAGAACATACATACACACACATGCATCTTTAGGTGTTTAGACTTGTGATGTACTTATATTGACAGAATCTTCCTTAGTATATGGGCAGTTCCCATTAGTACTATCTTTTGTATTTCTCCTATACGCGGGTTTCCTGGGATTTGCGATAAGTAATCATTAGACCCCTTAGGTATCATTCCTAGAGCGCCTACAACCACTGGTATTGTTTTAGTTCTCAATTTCTACATTTTTCAAATTTCTATCTTCAGGTCCTTATACTTGCTCAATTTTTCAAATATTTTTATAGATACATTCTTGTCTATTGGAACGGACATATCAATTAGCAGGCATACCCTCTTTTTAAAGTCCTTCAGTATTATATCAGGTCTATTTGCATCTATTTTTCTGTCTGTTTGGATGCTAAAGTTCCACAAGATTGAGATGTGATCTTTTTCAAGTATGGGAGGTGGTTGATGCTCCCACCAATTCTTTTGATGGAGCAGGTCAAAATGCTTACACATTATCCAATGTATGTATTGTGCAGCTCTGTCATGCCTGTTTAGGTATTCGGTTGGAGCTATAGGACTGCACATTGAAATTATATGATCAATGGTCTCTGGTTGTTTTTTACATACACGGCATAATGGGTTGCATCCATTTTTTTTATTATGTTGGGTTGGTAATTTTTTGTTGGCAGACACTGATCTTGTGCTGATATAATCAGTCCTTCAGTCTCCGATTTCAGTCCAGAGGATGCCAACCACTGATGGATTAAAATTTTGTCAACATCAGAATTGTTGCTCTTTCTGGGTATTTTCCATACAGAGGCTTTTCTTGCCATTCTTAGCCAGTTTCTGTAGCAGTTCTTTCTTTGCAGTTACTTTTACCTGCTTTGCTTTTTCTGTGTTTTTCATTTCAGCAGTAAATGGAACTTCTGAGATTTGTAGTCCATTATTGTATCTTTGTGCATCTTTTGTAATGGAGTATGATCGTTTGATGCTTTCGTGTTTCAAAACGAGTTTGATCATCCAATAATTGTTTCTACTTTAGGCACAAGGCCAGCAAATACCCAGTGCATTACTGGTACTTTATTTTATCGACCCCGTAAGGATGAAAGGCAAAGTCAACCTCGGCGGGACTTGAACTCAGATCGTAAAGGGACGTAACTATGCTGGAAAGCATGGCGTCCGACCCTCTACCGATACTGCCAATCCACCGCCGTTTGATCATCCAATAATGTGATTCGCTTAGATATGTAGATAATCCAATTGTTGCAGTTTTCAATGCAATATCTAACTGGATTAACCCACGTCCTCCTCCTTCTTTCCTAGGGAGATATATTCTATCTGTATCTGCCTTAGGGTGATGCATTCTGTGCATGGTTAAGAATTTTCTAATTTTTGTATCGAGCCTACGGATCTCTGTGCTTGACCATTTGATGACATTGTAACTGTAGGTTACTACTGATATAGCAAGCGTGTTTATGGCATCGATCCTATTCCTTGCATTCAATTCCGTTCTTAAGATTGCTCTTACTCTGCGGTAACATTCCTTCCTTATCCTTTCCCTCATTATCGAGTGCTTAATTCTGTCTCCTTCACAAACACCTAGATATTTGTAAGTTTCCTCTTGATCAAGTTCTCTTATCACATTCCCCCGATCAAGATTAATGTCTGAACTTTTCAGCAGCTTTCCACTGGTGAGCGTTGCTTTGGCGCATTTATCTAGTCCAAACTCCATTTTAATGTCATCACTCAACTGCTTCACAGTGGATAATAGCCCCTGCAATTGTTCATCATTTTTTGCAAATAGTTTCAGGTCATCCATGTAGAACAAGTGATTAATGGTTTTGTCATAGACTTTATATCCCTGTTTTGTTTCATTGAGCATTTTACTTAATGATATAAGTGTGATGCAGAATAAAAGCGGTGATAAAGAGTCACCTGAAAAATTCCACAATTAATATTAACTTCTCCAGCTTCCAATGATTTTTTTCCACTATTCAAAAGGAGTGTCGTTTTCCATGTCTTCATACTGAATGACAGGAACCTCCTGACAACGGGAGATATTTTGAAAATCTCTAAACATTTTTCAATCCAACTGTGTGGCAAACTATCGAATGCTTTTTTATAATCTATCCAAGCAATTGATATATTTTTGTGTCTATTATGACAATCTTCCAGTATCATTTTGTTAACCAAAAGCTGATCCTTACAGCCATATGAGCCTCATTTACACCCTTTCTGCTCAATGGGAAATAGATCATTTATTATCAGGTGGTCATATGTATATTCAGTTAGGACTGATGTTAAAATGTTATACATTGTGGTCAAGCAAGTTATCGGTCTGTAAATTTTGGGGATTGTTTGTCTCATCATTCTTCGGAAGCAGGAATGTAATGCCGTTAACTAGCCATGATGGTATCTTTTCTGGCTCCTTAACCATTTCATTGTAAAGTTGGGCTAACAGCTCATGAGACTCTGTGAAGGCATTTATCAAAAAATTTGGTATTTTGCTGGTTTTTCTAAGAGCCAAACGCAACTGTTCAACTGTTATATTTTCCCATATTTGTTCCTCAAGGTGAGCTGTATCTTTCATTTGTCTGTCTATCCATGGGGCATGTATATTATGAACTTTTTCTTCGGCCCAGATCTTTCCCCAGAATTCTTGCACTTCCTCCTTGGGTGGTATTGATTTAGCAGTTATTGTTGACTTGCCAATTTTTCTGTAGAAGTTTCTTTTGTTGTTTTTGAACATATTATTGTCCTTATAGAATCTAGATCGTTTTTCAAAGCGCCTTATACGAGCAGCTTTGGTCGACACTTTTTGCTTGATTATTTCTATCAGCATGTCTATGTCACTTGTTGATTTTATACTGTATTTTCTTTTCAATTTTCTAAGTTTAGTTTGTTTAACATGTTCACCTACTTTGTAGTTTGTTAAAATGTCTGTCAGATCGGAAAAGGTTTATTTGGCGATTGATGTTCTCTTGCCAAGTAGATTTCTTGTGGGAATTCCTTTGTTTTTTCATTTTCACTCCACATAAGTGAGTGGTGACTTTAGCCGATGCATAATAGAGATGATTTAGATCAGTAATGTTTAGTTTGTTTGTGATGATAATGTTTTTGAGAATTATATTAGTCTTGTGTATTATCTTTTGGTTCTGTTTGGTGTTCTGGATCTTAGGGAGAGTGTCTCGTTCCCCCATGTCAGATTCTTTCATTTTCATCCATTCGATCATAATTTCATCCTTCAAGTTGGCAAGTTCATTCTCATTCATTTCTTTATCATTTATTTTCTCATTGTTTTCATTTTGAGTTTCATCTTGAGCATGCACTCCCTCCACTTTTTCGATCCTTTCTTTAATTTGTTCTGCTGTCAGTGATTCCGCCCCAACCCTGGGATTCGAAGTGTTACAATTTACCTCGTTTTCACTGACACATGTTTCATTTTCCCTTCGCTGACTTTGTGCTATTAGCTTGATCTGATCAATTTCTATATCAGTAACTTTTTTTTAACAATATTTCTTCGTATATTGGTTAGTTTGTTACTGTCAATATAGCCTCTGTTTTCGGGATGTTTCTTTTTCCAGTTGATATATGTCTGTTCTGTATTCGATCTATTTGATGGGTAGAACATGGCAGTGTAGAAAGCCTCAAGGACTTCTTTATTGTCTTCCCTTGACCATTTTTCTCTCTTTTTCTTTGGATTTCTTGGTGGTGAGCATGGAGGGCCAACAGTAGGAGTATTCCGGTTATGGGAGGTCTCCAGCTCCGAAGTGATGTGAAGGTTTGAACCATTAGCTGATCTTTCGACCCCAGTCTGGTTCCTCTCTGAGGGACGCGGCTCTTTTTGACCCGGGTGACGGCCGATCCGGTATGAGATTTTATCATTTGACATTTACTTTATTTTGTCGCGTTTTATCCTTAACCGCCAAGGGGTAATTATTTCGTGTTACCACTTCTAGGACGAGTGCCAACCAAGACTAGAGAGGTCGTCCTCCCCTAGAGACACGGCTATTCCTCACCAGCCGCCATCCCGGTATTTTTTGGTCACGGGGTTTTCTTTTTTTGTTGTTTTTTAAATTGTTATTATCATGAGTGTTTCCTTAATGTGAGCATTGCGTGGCTTAAGAAAGAAATTATTATTAATAATATAATATACTTTTTGTTGAAGTTGCCTGTTGTTGTTGTTGGCTATGTCGGTGGTGGTGCTGGGGCTTTTTCTATTGTTGGTGGGGAAGGGGGCAGCCAGCAGTGCCATAGTCGTTGACGTTTGACCGGGTCACTATTATTATTATTATTATTATTAGTCGAATTGACCAGTCTGTACCGGAGGACTTTCGAGCCGGGGACGATGGACAATTTCCAGAAATCCCTCGCTTGGCAGTGCTACCGGGGGGCACTGCCGGTTCGGGATAAACTCTACAGGCACGGAAGTACTGTCAGACGGACCTGCCCAAGATGCGCACAGAACGACGAAACCGTTCTGCACGCACTTGTCCAATCTCCGTGCATTACTGACTTGTGGAGTTATGTCGAACAGCTACTGTCGCGTGTGGAACGAATCCGGCTATCGGCCGAGTCCATAGTGAAGATCGATCCACCGCCTTCCTTAGGTCAGGAAGAGCAGGAAATTTCCTCTGTCTGGTGGCAGTTGCAAAAGAGGTTGTATGGTGGACCAGGTTAAAAGGACTGAAGACAGACACTTTTCTCTTCGGCCAATCCCTCATCAACTTCTTCAAGTTTCACCTGGAAAGGAAGGTGAGGGTGGAGAGAGAAGTGCTGCCCCCCCAGTACATTTGCTAAAAGGTGGGTGAATGTGGCGAGAATGGCTCGTGTGAATGGGCCTACTCTGACCATGCGCCTATAGGCTAGCTAACTTGAGGAGAGGGGTGCTCTCCCTGGGTGCCTTAGATGCGCAGGGTGGTTCAGGATTGGTGGGGTACCTGAGTCACCCCAGGGTCGTCCACCCCCTATCGGGGGATTTATTTTGTTATATTTATGCATAGTTTATTTTATATTTCCATTGTTTCATTGTTAAATTAGTCTTGCCATTGTGCACTTTTACTCGACCTTATTGTAAACCCCCAATGTCCCTGTCTTTGTATTGTCCCCTACATGTCGGCCCTTGTGGTTAATAAATGAAATCATTATTATTATTATTATTATTATTATTATTACTATTATTATTATTATTTGTTTTTTGTTTTTTTTACACGCAGAAATGCCCATTTGTACCGTCCTGTATTGTCCTGTACTGTCCTTAATGTCTACTTTGTGTAAACCCTTGTGGTTAATAAAGAAAGCATTATTGTTATTGTTATTCCTTGAATCTCAGTCATTGATGTTGGTTAACTGGAAAGTCCGTTGGATTGAATATCAAGCCACTACCTGCAGCCTCAGATATTCAGGACGTATCGGAGGGTTCTTGCCGTTCCAAGCAAGCATGCCTTTTGAAGCGTTCCAAAAAGCGTGAAGGGGCCAATTTTCTTTAACCATCCCTGGAAACCTTTGGAGATAGTCCCCAGTGCGCCTATGACAATCGGGATCACTTTGACTTCATGGCAGTTCCAAATCCTTTTCACCTCCCACTTTAGGTCCTGGTATCGGTTAATTTTCTCCCTCTCCTTCTCTTGCACTCTCGTGTCGAAAGGGCAGGCCACATCCACAATCAGACGCGATCTTTTTTCTTTGTCCACAACCACCAGGTCAGGTCTATTGTGTTCCAGTTTTTTGTCCGTCTGTATCCTAAAATCCCACAGCACCTTCACCTGATTGTTCTCCATCACCGCCTCTGGCCTATGCTCATACCATTTCTCAGAATGTGGTAGATTGTTTACTTTGCACAGGTGCCAGTGGATCACCCTGCCCATCACATCGTGTCTCCAGCCCTTATAATGGGTCTGGGCTAGGTGTTTACACTCGGACACAATGTGAGCCACAGTCTCCTCTCTCTCTCCACAGATCCTGCACAGTGGGCTAGCCTCCTCCTTGTAAATATGGTGCTTCAACCACTTCGTTTTGAGGGCCTGCTCCTGCGCAGCCATTAGCATTCCTTCTGTAGCCTTTTTGAGGTCTCCTCTTCTCAACCAGTTCCATGTCTGTGGATTTCTAAATTCAGTTTTCTCAAAGAAGGTACTATGAAGGGATTTTCCCTTAAGGCTGCTCTTCCTCCTTGATGTTATTTCCTCCTTGGACATCCCCTGGCCTACTGTCCCCTCCTTCAGTACAGTTCTGAGCATTGGCTCCTTACTATAGGTCACGTATTTGTAGAGGTTGTTTTTCTCCATCTGAACACAGTCCTCTATGCTGATAAGACCTCTTCCACCCTCAGATCTCCTTAGGTAGAATCTATCGACATCACTCCTCTTGTGGAACATGTTGTAGATAGTCAATAGCTTCCTAGTCTTCCTATCCATTTCTTTTTGTTCAGCAACATTCCATCTCAGAATTCCCGCACTGTACCTAATAATAGACACAGCTCGGGAATTCACTGCGCTTATGGCATTTCTGCTGTTCAGATGTGATTTTAATACGCTCCTTACTCTCCGAATGTATTCAGTTCTTAACAATTCCTTCATTTTTTGTTCTTTATGCCATCAGCCTCCAGAACGCCCAAATACTTGTATCCTTCCTCAGAGTCAATTTCCTTTATCATCTCACCTGTTGGTATCTGGATCCCGTTACTTCTGCTCAACCTACCCCTCCTCATCACAATGACTCCACATTTACTAATACCAAACTGCATACATATATCACTGCTGAAAATACGGACAGTGTCAACAAGCACATCCAACTCCTTCTCACTTTTCCCGAAGAGCTTAAGATCGTCCATGAAGAGGAGGTGATTGGTGGTAAGCTCTCCCTTTCCCAACTTGTATCCTGCTCTCACTTTTCGCAGCATAATGGTCAAGGGCATCAGGGCAAGGACAAACAACAGAGGGGACAGGCTATCTCCCTGGAAGATACCTCTCTTGATCTTCACGCTTCCCAAGGATACTCCAGTTGATGTCAACTCTGTCTCCCAGGACCCCATACTCCTGCCCAGCAACTGTCTGATGTTATCTGCCACCCTGAAGATCTCCAGGCTTTTGGTGATCCAAGAATGAGGCACCATGTCAAATGCCTTTCTGTAGTCTATCCATCCCATGGCAAGATCAGTGTGTCTCCTCCTGCAATTCCCCATTACCATCTTATCAATAAGTAACTGGTCCTTTGTACCACGTGACTTCTTTCGGCATCCTTTCTGTTCGTCCGGTAACAAGTTGTTTGTGCGGAGTTGATGGTAGATTTCTTCAGACACAATGCTCGTCAACAGTTTCCACATTACGGACAGACATGTGATAGGTCTATAGTTGGTAACATCATTACCCTTGATTCGGTCTTTCATTATCAGAACTGTGGTACCTTTTGTCAACCACTCTGGCACCTCACCCGACACCAAGCAGTCATTGAACATGGCCGTCAGCTTCGGGTGGAGGGATGTTAAATTTTTAATCCAATACCCCTGCACACCATCTGGGCCTGGTGATTTCCAGTTGGTTAGTTTTTTGGCCTGCCCCTTAAGAGTTTCAACTGTGATACTCAAATCAGTTTGTTGGTGTGCCTGCTCACCGATCTCCCTCTGTACTGTCTCAATCCACCCTGCCTGGACATTATGTCTAACATCCTGCTCCCATATTCCTCTCCAGAATGTTTTAGTTTGCTTTGCCCCAGGGATCAAGTCGTTGCCTCTTTCTTTCCCCTCAAGCTGTCCAAACAGCATCTTCTGGTTGTTGTCGAACATGCGGTTCTGTTTATACTGACTGACTCTGTTCTCGTATCGCCTGATTTTTGCACTCTTTGCTACGATGCGTTGCTTCAGTTCCTCTATGATAATATTTAGCTTTTTCCTCCTAGTTTTGTACTTTATTTCCAGTCTATTTTTAGTGCCTATGTTTTTTAGTGTCCCATTCAGTAGTGACTTAAGCTTTCCTATGTCATTTCTCATTTCCCCGATTTGACCACTCAGTCGTTTCTTCCACCACGGCTCTGCTCTTTCTTGTCTGTTGTTTCCTCTCGCTTTTATACCAAGTAGTTTCCTCACCGTATTTGCTGTTGCTTTGAGGATATTGTTGCACTGGTGAAGGCTCCTCGCCTCAAGGTATGGGATGACTTTGTTTACCTTAGCTGTTGTTTCTTTTAACTTTTTCCTGTCTACAAATCTTAGGTTCATAGGTCTCCCACTATCATTGTTCAATTCATCTACCACTAAATTTAGGATGTCAACCGAATCTTGTCCTAGCCCGTCAGCATTCATCTCCTCAGTGGCCGTATCTCTGTTCCAGGTATTATTTATCTCAGTATTCAGATCATTGTCTGCTTCGGGTGGCTCCTCCGTTCTCAGGACCTCTTCACCTTCATTTCCCACTGGCTCGCTTGTCTGGCATACTACACCCGCCATCTCCAAGCCATTCTCTCTGCTCAGTTCCTCCAGTTCCAGCTCACTTATCCACCCATTAGTTCTTATTACCCGAGCCTGCCCGGCCAATTTTTGTTCATCTAATTTAAATAGACCAATCTCGTTCCAGATGTTATGCATCCGTCTCCTGTAGCCCCTCTCCTTGGGGTTACTTTTCAGGTAACATTGCATAACAGTTCTATTCAATTCTTTCGTCCAGTTGGTTCTGGCCCCTTTCCTTCTTCTTCTTCCTCCAACATCAGCAGTATTTGGTTGACAGTCAGGTTCCTGCTGCTGAGCCAGGGGGCACCTGTTGGGTGAGAGTCTGTCACATGACGTTCTAGTCTCCATTTCACCGTTATTCGAACTGTTTATGTTCGATATTTAAACACTCTTATCGAGGATTGGCGAATGTATGGTTACATAGCCATCTGTGGATTCGCCGTTCCACTTGGCCCTTGTGTGGCATTATCACCACGCTGTATACGAACACACATAAACAAACAAACACACATTATTATTATTATTATTATTATTATTATTATTATTATTATTATTATTATTACATTTGAAGTATAATAGATTATCTATATACTTAGGTCTGAAAGATGGAGCTGCACTTTTTATTATAAATATAGTAAAAATATGCTTTGATGACGTGGAAGATGGACGTTAAACGATGATCATGATGATGATGATGTACTTTTGCATTCTTAAATTTATATTTTATCCATACACTAGCTTTTATAGATTGTTGTAATGATTATGTTGTATGTAAATTTATCAGTATATGATATATGCCTTGCATTATGCTTAAATTCGTTATAGCAGCATTTTCTTTATACAAGCAAGTTTTTAAGTTATTTAATGCTTCTAGCTGCTGATTCCTAATCATATTTATATGATCATGCTTTTCATCTGCTTCTTGCTTTCCTCTCTTATATAATAATAATGAAATTATTGTGTACAGGTGAACTACAACTCATCAAAGGTGCAGTACAGTACACAGAATAATATAAAAATGTCAGGGAAGTGAATAGTGTATGAGTCATGATATACCTGTGTGCGTGTGTATGGAGGGGGAATATTAGATGTAGTTTTGGCGAATCTTAGGAAGCATGGAGGTTTTAAAGGATGCAGTGTCTCGACAGCTAATAACTGATCCCGGGAATTTGTTCCATGTTTCAGCAACTCTGAGCGTGAAAAAATGTTTCAGAAAGTCATGGGAGCTGTACTGTTTTCTGACTTTGTTGGCATGCCCACGTGTGTTAGACACATGGAAATCAAAAAGATACTCAGGGTTGTTGTTGGCAAGATGGTTAATAATTTTGTGGGTGTTTACCAAGTCAGTTGCCAGACGTCGGAGCTTCAATGTATCCATGCCCAGGGAAGCAAGGCGTTCAGAGTATGGTAGATGACTGATGGAGGGTATTCGCTTGGTTGCACGTCTCTGAACAGTTTCCAGGCGGTCAATGTTCTGAGCAAGATATGGGTTCCAGACTGGTGATGCAAATTCTAAGTGTGGCCGCACCATAGCTATATACAGCTTTAAATAGATAGCTGGAGAGCGGCTGACAAAGGTCTTGCTGAGTGATGCTAAGACACCCTCGGCCTTCTTGACAATTTTAGAGACGTGATTCATCCAACGCAAATCGCTGCTGACTGTAATGCCCAGGTCACGTTCACAAGAAGACTTCTTGATATTAGTGTTGTGGAGGGAGTAAGTGGACGCTGGGTTTTTACTCCCAAAATGCATGGTGGTACACTTGTACACAGCCATAGTGTGAGGAATGCTGTCCTAGAACCGTGATTACCTCTCTTCGACTGAGAATAAAGGACTTCAACCAGTTAAAAAGATCATCCTTCACACCCATTGCAGAGAGTTTTGCCATAAGCCTTTTGTGTGGCACAGAATTGAAAGCGTTCGCAAAGTCAAGGTAAACAACATCCACCCATGAGCCTCCATCAGTGATCCGGGTGATGTCTTCAAGAAACTCGATAAGTTGATTACAGCAGCTGGAGTTAGGGATAAATCCAAATTGCAAGGGCCGGATAAGACTGTGAGAGTTCCAGAAGTTCCAAAGTGTTTCTCTAACACAGGATTCCATCAGTTTAGCAATGCAGCTAGTAAGACTGACTGGACGATAGTTCACAGATGATGTGCGCTCACCCTTTTTGAACAGAGGAATGACGCTGGCAGTTTTCCACTGTTCTGGAGTAGCACCGTTGTTCAGACAGAATTGGAAGAAGCATGATAGCTGGTGCAGAAGGAAGTACCCACCACGTTTAAGAAGCAGGTACGTAACACCATCAAGACCAGGAGAGGCATGGTTGCGTTTATTTTTAAAGTGGCGTCGCAGCATTGCAGGTGTAAATTCCATAGTTATAATAGAATCCGATGTCAGGGGTGGTGGAGCTGGTACGCTCTGGTCCTCAACCGTGAAAATGCCTGCATAGCACTCAGCAATGAGTGCTGCGCATTCCTTGGGGTCGTCAGTAACCTGGCTTGTGTGGGGATTGCGAAGAGGACCAACTGGAGAGTGAGGCCTCTGCTTTGAGTAAACATACTTCCAGAACAGCTTACTGTCAGAGTTGGTTGCTATGCACTGCTCAAATTCAAGCACTGCCTTTTTTTGTCACGTGCTTGAGATGGTTGGACGATCTATTTCGCTTTTTCCTATTGATATCTGATTTATGCAGTTTGTACTCACATTCAGCATTACAACATTCTTTTCTAGCAAGACGGACTGCTGCAGTCTCCCAAATTGCACTTTTGTTTTTTCTGCTTACGTGGCACCGATACTGCACATGCTGTCCATATTGAGTTCAGGATGTTCTGGAGTACAGTGTCTCCAGAATCATAAAACTCAAGCCAGTTTGGACGTTGCAGTTCAGTGCAGTAACAGTTCCAGTCTGCTTTATTCCAATCAAAGTGACCAGTTTTGAGATGGTTGTGGTTTTTGTTACTGCTCATGAGGGATAGATTGGCAATGATCATAGCATAATCAGAGTCATCTAAAGGTTACTCAGTAGTAACACTAATAACCTTTTCAGGAATAGTGGTGCAGAGTAGATCTAAAGTGTTGTCACCTTTGTTGGGGAGGTGACTACTTGGGACCAATTCGAGTCCAGCACTAGCTCAAGGAAATCATTTGTACTTTGAAGCCAATGAAACGTTTCCCAGTCAATCCTAGGGTGATTGAAGTCCCCTGCAATAAAAACATAAGTGGCTGTTTTCCTGGCAGCAGCTCTGAGGATATCACAAAGTTGAGTGTCCTGATGGTAATTTGAGGGATGGTAAACGACTCCAAGTAGCAGTCTTGATATGGTCATACGTATATCGCAGAAAAATACTTCTTGCAGCGATTGGTTCAAATCAACACAAGGAATTGCTGAAAAATTTGACCGAATGTAGACCATTACACCACCACCACGATGAGTAATGTGGTCTTTATGAAACAAGTTGTAACCAGTTATGCTGGAAACCCCATCACAGAGTAAGGAATGTGCCCGTGTTTCCGTGACTGTAATGAAGTCTGGGTCGATACTTTTGACGTAGGAGTCAAAAAGATGTATCTTATTGCATAGACTATGTGCATTTAAGGACAACAATTTGTACCTTGATTCCAGTCTATGATTATGTGCAGGGAATGGCAGGTTGTTCTGATTTAGTTTCCCAGAGTTTTTTCAGTTTTTTTTTTTGTCAGTTGTTGTAGGTACAGTGTTTTCAGACCAGCTGGTATCTCTTTTCCATATTTCACAAGCTTTAATAAACATCCATATCTGCCCATCATCTCGTAGGCTGAAGTTTTCATGTTCTGCTAGAGTTGCGGTTTAAGGAAGCTGCAGCATGCAGCTTTGGGCGGACATCAGGTGGAAGACCAGGGCGTGTTCGGAAGGCAATCCGACTTTCACGCCTAGATTTATCAGAAGCCAAAGGATATGACTGTGCCTCAGTTGAGTTCGAAAATGACAGTCTAATTAGCCTGGGTTTCGGACCTGGTCGGCCAAGGCATAGAGCACCCTTCGGGGGAGCACAGCCCAAGTCTTTGAATGAACTAGCAGCAAATATCTGAAGATCAACTATGTCTTCTGGTACACCAATGGCAATCTCTTCGTGGTTTACAGATTCAGTGGCATTCTCAATGCGTCTAAATTTGGCAAGAGGTATGCAGAGATTTTTTAACAAAGCACTCCGGTGAGATCCTTATTGTGAGGTTCTATACGAATGCTTGATTTGATTCCTGCTATTTCTTGGCTTAAAGCGGAAATCATTTGCCGTATTTCCGCAAACTCCATATTGACGGTCGATTTTTCTTCTTCTTCTTCTTCTTCTTCTTCTTCTTCTTCTTCTTCTTCTTCTTCTTCTTCTTCTTCTTCTTCTTCTTCTTCTTCTTCTTCTTCTATCAATGCTAATATCTATTACTTTTGCTTCCTTCCCATATGCGGTATCCCCAGAATGTTCTTTGACAAGGTTATCTGTGTTCTAACTTTTGATTTATACTCCGATGAATCCGCCCTTGTGCTTGAATGAAACGATCATTAGTAATTAAATGTTCTTAAACACTCTTTGATTGTTATTTATAAAGTATATATATATATATATATATATATAAGACCCATTCGGTCATCAATTAAAATGGGTTTTGCACCTAGAAATTTCTCCTCCATGACATAAGCCCAGACAATGTAATTTTCTGGAAGACCATAAGTCACCCATGCATACCAGTCTCCTCTCTCCATGTCCCCAATGCTGTCCAAGCAAAAGGCAAAAGCTGATACAGCTTGGTACCAGTAATGTTGCAATTATTTTTTTCCAACTGAGTGAACTGGAGCAATGGGAAATAAAGTGTCTTGCTCAAGGAGACAACACACTGTCCAGTCTGGGAATCAAACTCATAATCTCATGATTGGTGAAATAAGTACCAGGGTTAATAGAATCACATAAATTCCCAGCATGGCATCAATTTTAAGACTGAAACCAGTAAAAAAGAAATAATAATATTTTGTCAAAAATGAAAACATGAAAAAATTTAAGAGACTGAAAATTCAAGTTTACATCAGTTTATTGTATACAACATTCAAAATAAACATTTTTCAGACTGCTGGAAAAGCAATAAAACATAGTAACATTGACAATAATAGCAATAATAATTGTTTCTACTTTTGGCACAAGGCCAGCAATTACCCAGTGTATTACTGGTACTTTATTTTATCGACCCTGTAAGGATGAAAGGCCAAGTTAACAATTAGCTGAACCTGTTGACAAACTAAGACATAATAAATACTCTGACAGTAATTGATAGTTTCCATTACCTGGGCGACCAAATTAGCAGTGGAGATGGATGTTCCAAAAGCATTGAAGCTGGAGTGAGAACGGGATGAAGAAAGTTCAGGGAGCTACTGCCGCTGCTAGCCACAAAAGGTGTTTCCCGGATTGTGTGATGCGTGTGTATAAAGAGCAATGTTGCATGGTAGTGAGACTTGGGTACTGTGTGCAGAGGAACTGTGAAGATTGGAAAGAAATGAATCTTCCATGCTTTGATGGATATGTAAGAGTAATATACATGAATGGCAAAGCATAAATGAACCAAGAGAGAAACTGGGCATCAGAGAGATCAGATGCAGTGTGCAGGAGAGGAGACTGCATGGGTATGGACATGTGGTGCATATGAAGGATGACAGCTGTATAAAAAGGTGCAGGGTGCTCAAGGTTGATGGAAGCTATGGAGTAGGAAGACCTTCAAGACTTGGGATGAGGTAATAAAAGCTGACCTTCTACAATTGCATCTTTTGAAAGCGATGACAAAGGATCGAGATCTCTGGCGTTATGAAGTAATACAGAAGATTCGCCTTCCAATGTGCACAGGTTGAAGTATATACCTTGTACGCACTACTTTCCCCCACCCCTCATGCACATGAGGGGTGGGGGAAAGTAGTGCGTACAAGTAGTCGTAACACTCCACCCATGCCCCCACACACACGCCCTTAGATCTAGCTCCCGATCCCCCACCTACCAAGTCCCCAGCCTGCACATTAAAGAGGTCATGTAGGTGTTACGACAAAAGTGCCCAGCCCACATTATAAAGAGGTTGTGTAGGTGTCACGACAAAAAGCACCCAGCCCACACTGTAAAGTGGTCATGTAGGTGTCACGACAAAAAGCACCCAGCCCACACTGTAAAGTGGTCGTGTAGGTGTCACGACAAAAAGCACCCAGCCCACACTGTAAAGTGGTCGTGTAGGTGTCACAACAAAAAGCACCCAGCCCACACTGTAAAGTGGTCGTGTAGGTGTCACGACAAAAAGCGCCCAACCCACACTGTAGAGTGGTCGTGTAGGTGTCACGACAAAAAGCACCCAGCCCACACTGTAAAGTGGTCGTGTAGGTGTCACGACAAAAAGCGCCCAACCCACACTGTAGAGTGGTCGTGTAGGTGTCACGACAAAAAGCGCCCAACCCACACTGTAGAGTGGTGATGTATGTGACACGACAAAAAGCACGCAGCCCACACTGTAAATGTTGTTGGTGTTAGGAAGGGCATCCAGCTGTAGAAACCAAACCAAAACCAGTCTTGTATGACCAAGTCATGGTCATTGGACCTGGCTTGTCTCACAACGGGGCAATTGGTCTAACCCATGCTAGCATGGAAAATGAATGTTAAATGATGATGATGATAATTGTTTCTACTTTTTTGGCACAAGGCCAGCAATTACCCAGTGCATTTCTGCTACTTTATTTTATCGACCCCATAAGGATGAAAGGCAAAGTTAACCTCGGCGGGATTTGAACTCAGAATGGCAAGGGCCGTAACTCTATGCGTCAAAGCATGGCGTCCGACCCTCTACCGATACTGCCAATTCACCGCCCTTGATGATGATGATAATGATGATAATTAATGCTCTAATAATTTAATTGATACAATGATGTAATATATATATATGTGTGTGTGTGTGTGTGTGTGTGTGTGTGTGTGTGTGTGTGTGTGTGTGTGTGTGTGTGTGTGTGTGTGTGTGTCGGGTTCAATCGGGGGTAACCACAGTAAGTAAGGTACTCAATACAGTAGAATATATACAATATTTAATATTTAATATAGAAATAGCTTCTACAGGACTAGAACTGTTTCATTTGAAGAAAATCATCAGGAAAGCTTTTTCCTGATGATTTCCTTCGAATGAAACAGTTCTAGTCCGGTAGAAGCCATTTTATATATTAAATAATATATATATATATATACTAGCCCACCCATGACCGCTGGGTCACGTTACCTTCAAAATATATTTTTTTTAAATCATGTTCACTTAAAAATAATTTTTGAATAATTAAAATATACACAGATATGTATATAATGTGAAATGAATCTGGAAGGCCCATATATATATACGTGTGTGTATGTATATATATATAAATGTGTGTGTGTGTGTATACATATATATATATATATATATATATACGTGTGTCATCATCATCATCATCATTTCATTTTACGTCCGCTTTTTCCCTGCTTGCAAGGGTGGGACGGGAACTGATTTTTGGCTTGATTTCTACAGCTGGATGCCCTTCCTAACACCAACCTCATTTACAGTGAGTGCTGGGTGCTTTTTTGCCGTGTCACCTGCACGACCACTTTGCAGTGGAATGATATGGACCCCAGTCCCTATCATCTCATTTCTACAGCTGAGTAAACTGGAGCAATGTGAAATAAAGTGTCTTGCTCAAGGAAACAACACATCACCCGGTCTGAGAATTGAACTCACAACCTTTCGATTGCAAGGCCAATGCTCTAACCTCTAAGCCATGTGCCTCCAGTGTGTGTATGTATATATATATAAATGTGTGTGTGTATACATATATATATATATATATGCGTGTGTGTATATATATGTGTCTGTGATCTATATGCACTGGTCATTGACACACATATACACACACATATATACATACACACACACTCATATATATATATATATATACACACACACACACACAACACCACCAGCTCTCTCTTCCATTCGCCTTCCGTCTCCTCTCCCTCTCTCTATATCTCTCTTTCAATCTACTCTGTCACACCACTATCGCTTCCTCTCTACCTTTCTCTCTCTTTGTTTATGAAGGTACCCAGAAAAACCCATATCTCGGGAACCCGTGGTCCGATTTTGGCTCTATTGCATCACAGACAAGCAAGCAAGCAATCACAGACTTTTAGTAATATATAGATATACATAAAGAATAACTTTTACAAAGTTAGCAGTGGGTAGATTCCTAGTAAAACAACCTAAAATAAGATCATTTCACCATTAATCTCACTCTTACTGCAATTTCAACTGATAAGTCAGCATTGCCCATTATTCATAAAACAGGCAATACCAAAGAAATTCAGTTTCTTCAGAGAGCTTCTTTGAAAGTATGATATAATATTGACCTGTTAGTAAATAAAATAGTCTATTGCTTATCCGCATGCGTAGATCAAGCAACCAAGTAAATATGTGTACATCACGGACACTATGGCGAGTTTAAAATGGCAACTAAGGAGTAGCAAATTTCATACAGAAGGTTATTTGTCATTGGTATACAGAAACTCTCAATGAGAGTTAGCTAAAACTATAAAATTCAGAGAATTATATATACATATTGTCTGTTTTGCGTGTGAAAATGACCAATGTTGTGTTATCAGTTGAAACAGCGGTAAGGGCGAAATTTATGGTAAAACGATCTTATTTTATGTTACTTTACTAGGAATCTACCCCTCACTAACTTTGTAAAAGTTATTCTATATGGTGATGAGAAGAAGAAAGATGAATAAGTTGGATGTACTTGGATGGAATTGGCATAAGGCTAGCCTTCTCTGAAGAACAAAGGTCATTGAAGTAGCAATGGGAAAAGCATATTGAGGAGATAGCAGATCTGTGGGAAGAACAGGGAGCGTATTGATGAGTGACTATAGGAGAATTGGTCATCTGACCATTTTGTCTAAGATATCCGTGTATGTAGTAGCAGCAATTGGTCAGCTGGTCTTTTATACTGTCTAGAACTGGCCTAAATGCATACTACAGAGCTAGAATATTATAGTAAAAATGTGTTGAAGATAACTATATATATATAAGCCTCGTTTAAATGATTTTTTATGTGGTTGATTATGGTGATTGGGAGGAGAAATACTGTATATATTTTATCAAATGATTCTATGGACTTACTTACTTATACTTTCTTATATATATATATATATGTGTGTGTGTGTGTGTGTGTGTGTATAAAATAGTGAATGACATATATATACACATAAATATCCAAGTACATATCAAACTTTAACAAGAGATAATCTGTATAGAATGTAAGAATACATAGTTCGTTACAGTATCATATTAAAATTTGACAAAAGTTTAAAATGTAGATACCTGATAAAAATCATATATATTTCCCTCATATGTATTCTTTACAAAACATGAATACATTTCAACGATCCAAAATCGATTACCTAACTTCACCGATATTTGGTGAAATGTATTCATGTTTTTTGAAGGATATGAGGGAAATATATATAATTTTTATCAGGTGTTTTAAATTTTTGTTAAATTTTAATATGAAACTATGTATTCTTACACTCTATACAGATTGTCTCTTGTTAAAGTTTGATATGTAAATTTATATCATTGGATATTTATGTATATATATATGTCATTTACTATTTTATAATGATTAAATGCTCGGATTTATTCTTTGAATTTTTTTCTATGAGCTGATTTTGGGAGACAGGACACATACTCGAGATTATCTCAATCATGACATCCATAACTTTGAATGTAATATATATATATATATATATTACATTATAATTTGGATTGTGTTGTGGTATACAGATATTTATTACATATATATGTCTCAAATAATTGTAGTTAAGATGGGATTAATTCACTATAATTGTTTATTGCATGATATATGTTTCTGTTATATGGTTATTCATGACTTCATCAGGTGCTTACGCAATCATATGTGCAGTTATGCAATCATTGGGATGATGTCGGTGACCATGTATAACTATCCTGTAGTGATGTAGGTCGGCATATATATATATATTCATTTTGATATTCATCTGTCTGAAAATGCTCCTGGTTCTATGACACAAATTTATTTATATTAATCTAAATTTTATATAAGAACCTTTGTAAAGTAATGTTCCAAAAATCAGTTTAATAATGAGAAAGTTAGTTATTTTTGTAAATCTTTTGAAATTATAGATCATTTTCAAAATTATTTGTGAACCATATATAGTCTCTTTCATTCAAAATATAGTTATAAATGGGTTAATAAAATTTTAGACTGCAGTTTTTGGAACTTAAAAGCTTTTGGAAGATTTAATTGCTCCTAAGTAAGAAATTGTAGTCTGTTTGCATGATGAAGAATCGCTTGAATTTATCATTGAGAAGAATTTGACTTTATTTTGAAACTGTCGGCATACTTTTCTTGAAAATAGATAGGAACAACCAACAAAGAATCCTTGGAATGCTGTAAAAAGAACTGAAACATAGCGCAGAAGTTCAGCTTGAAGATAAGCATACAATATGGCAATTAACCAGTTGATTCCTAAAATGAAATAAAGCTTAAAGAAGACGATAAATGTGTTCTTATCACTCTTTGAAAGACAGCGTTTTGTGAATTTATTAGTTAAATAGATGGCTCGGAATGTAAACGTAAAGAGTATAGTATTTGTTATTAATATGAGGATTAATGGCAAACCAAAGAAAACCAATAATGAAAGCCTGTTGTTGAACCAACACACTGAATTACCATAAGCAGGGGAGAATGAAGAATCAGGCTGAAGGTATTGAGTGATTCCAGCACCAACAACAATTGTTATAGGAGTTAACCAAGCATAAGCCATGTAGAACTTAAAAGAACGATTACTTCGATCGGTAATTGAGAGAATTTTCTTTCTAGAAAATGTTTGCCAAGAATCAAAAGCCATTATGTTCATCCAACAGAATGAAACCAAATAGGTGTAATGAGCAATTATTGCAAATGTTCTACACAAAAAGTGACCAGGCAGTTCTTTAATTATATTTGCAAGGAAGAATACAAGATTAGCCAGAAATAGGGATGCCATTACATTCATAGCCATTTTACCTGGAAGATTTCGTAGTGAGCTAAAATAGCAATACACCAAAAATGCTATAAATAAAGTTGGGATCGAAAATACGAAACCAATAATAGAAAGATACTTCTCAGATTCGGTCATTTTAGAAACCATCTTTGATGTTACTTCAGATTCATTTCTGGAAGAAAAATAATGTTTCAAGCAAATGAAAGCACCATCTTGTTGTATATGAAACTGTGATTTGTTAATGTATTTATCAAGATTTTTTTAATAAATGGAGTTATTAACATCAGTATATTCATTCTCTTGGAGTTTCAGTAAAGTACAGTTTATTTTCAGAATAATTTGTGTTTCTCTACACATTCCAGTATATAAATCAAAGACTTTGCCATTTTCACATTGAGATATTTCTTTGTCTGGTATCCCAACACCAATTAACTGGTGAATAAAATAGAAACTTATATTAAAACATGACAGCTTATTTACTGTTATATTGTTGCACAGGGCACAGAAAATATTTTTGAAGACTTTCTTGTCATTTTCCCAAACTGGATACAAAGGGTTATTAAGACATAGAGAATGAAAACCACTTGAGTCATACAAAGGACACTTTCTTACATAATCATGGCAGCCTCTTAAGTTTGTTTGGATCGAATAACTGAATGATGTCACGTGGCAGTTCATACTTCTGTATAGTTTTTCAGTCAATTTTGAACCCACAAGATCTTTTATATCTGGTTCCATTAGGTTCTCTATGTTGTAGGATGTCCAGTTACATTTAATCAACGGGGCCCAAAACAGAATATCTTTGACACTATGACAAATGGCACAGTAGACATTTGTAAATATTACATATCCTCCCAGGATTTTACCAATAACTGGTGAGACAAAGATTGTGTTTGTTCCAGTGCCTGGCTCTTCACAGAGGTTTCTCACCACTGTATTATTGTAATTGTCAGGACAAGCAATGATTCTATATACATAACTCCTCTGTTTACTTGGATCAGAAATACATTCAAAGATATTCTTAGGCCAAGGTTTCATTACTTCTGTTTTATTATCATCAGTCATATTATTTTTAAAGAGAATATCTTCACAACAGTCCGAGAAAATATGACAGAGTTGGTCACAGAAACAAACTCTTTCTTCAACATCATTATCATTTAAGGAACAAGACCATTTTTTAACACAGGTTTCAGAACTGGTGAAGTTATTAATTTCTTTCCACCTAGATTCATTATTCTTTATAATCGTTGATGTAATATTCGCGGAGAAATTTGGTCTTTTTGGATAGTGGTTGTTCATAAAAAGTTTTAGATGTATTAATATCAATATAAACACAAGTGTGTTTCTTTTAATTGTAATCATGTCTATATCTGAAATTACTGTCAGTTTATTGGTAAAGAATCTTCTGGAAGAAATTGCAACTGAAACAGAAATAAAACAATGTTAAAATGGCAATAAATGTAAAAACAAAAAAAAATATTTAAAAAACGACTTAAATAATTTCTTCTGGAGTTTATAATTTTTACATGAAAATATATTCTATCTTTTGAAATATTGATTATCTTATATACTTGTGTATATGTCATGAGGTTTTCCACAAAAATACATGGTAAGTAAGCATACAGTTTATCTACTAGACCTATAAATCCTCAATTCAAAATATATGGTACATCGTAAATATGTATGTAAAATGGTGGTGCGACTTATCTACAGGGTCTATAAAAACTCACTTCAATATATATGGTACATTGTAAATGTTGCATGTAATATGGAAGTGTGACTTATCTACTAGACCAACTTATCAGTGAGTGATTAACGTCTTTCCCCCCCCCCCCCCCCCCCCCCCCCCCCACCTCTTCTATTCCTTTGTAAATATCTCTGTATGTCCGTAGATATTTCTAGAAAAATAAAAATCCAAAATAGATGACTAAATATTTTATAACAATATAACAATCAGTGAGAGAAGGAGAGAGGGGAGAGTGTGAGAGTCAGTGAGAGAGAGAGGGGTGAGAGAGCAGGTGAGAGTGAGAGAGAGTGAGAGAGAGAGAGAGAGAGAGAGAGAGACAGACAGACAGACTGACTGACTGACAGACAGACAGAGGTAATTAGAAAGAAAGACAGAATGATTCCATAATCTAGAAAAGGTTTTTGTTCCAAGACATGCTGTTAAGAAAAAACGCTGATCCGTAGTTATAAATAAGTGAATCAACTCTTCCGAAAATAATCATTTTTCATTAACGCTATCCTTTATTGTTATTACTATCATTTTTCATATTCAACTGAATCAATTGTATGATTATCTTGTTGTGTGTTTCGTGTTGAAAACCAATTTGAAATGTATTGGTGCAATAATAAAATATGGCATGTCACTCATTCTATTGTGAGTTATGGATATAATGTAAAGGGTCTTGATTGAACAGGAGGAACTATATGAGGAAACACTAATGATAATGAATAGAAGAAGAAGAAGGAGAAGAAGAAGAAGAAGAAGAAGAAGAAGAAGAAGAAGAAGAAGAAGAAGAAGAAGAAGAAGAAGAAGAAGAAGAAGAAGAAGAAGAAGAAGAAGAAGAAGAAGAAGAAGAAGAAGATTTATTAAAATGGAATGAGGAAAGATCAAGACACAAAGATCATTATTTATGAATAATAATAATAATAACAAGAACAACAACAACAGTAACAACCTTTATTATTTACTTGTTTGTTGGCTGGTGATGGAGAGAGTAAATAAAGTAGATATTGGGGATAAGAGGATGATTTATGCTATGTTAAAACACAATGTCCATCTGCTTTTAGTTGAAATCCTTTCAATAAGGATTTTGCTTTACAGCCCTCAGGAAATGAAGAAAAAAAACAACTATAAAGTTACACAAAAAAAAAACCATTATAAAGTTACACAAATTTAATTTTTTACTAAATATCTTAAATAACTTTCACACTCTGGTCCATAGACATAGTGTCTCTCCTTTCTGTATCTTTTACAATTATTAAAATGGTCTGCAGCTTGGAGCTTTCTAAGCTCATGCCACCTCCACTAAGACAATATAGACTTACTCGTCTCTTTTCCTCTCATCATCAATGTTGTGTCCAACCCCTCATGCCCTACACTAACCATTAAGCCACATGTCTGCTCTTTGGAGCTCCTCCTTGCTCAAGACTTTCTCAAGAGTTGAAACCTGCAACAATTTAAACAGAACATTAATGGCATTAATCTCTCTTGATTCAGAAAACATGTCAATGCCATGGGTTTTCATTTTTTTCTAAAATAACCAAGTAAAAATATATCCAGACCAGAACACCTCCATAAAAGAATTGGAGAAAATACAAAGACATACATGGCAGTTAGAATGTTGGATAGAATGCTTTGTGGTATTCGTTTCAGCTCTATGTTCCCTGAGTTCAAATCCTGCTCAGGTGAACTTTGCCTTTCATCTATTCAAGGTCGATAAAAAAAGTACCAGTTAGTACTGGGGTCAATTCTTCCTCTATATTTCTTTCTTACTTCCTCTCTCTCCCACTCTTTATCCTTCTCTGGAAGTAATCTAGTGTGTTCAGACGAAATGAGGGGAAGGGCCCCACCAGGGTCAAACAAAATGGCCAAGAAACGCTGTATATCACAACAGCACTCTAAGACACTACCTGGAGTTAGGCGTCAAAAGTGGTTTCTGTTGAGGAAGCTTTGATTTTGCTTGTGATTAGAAATCCTTCCATCTCAGCTTTTTGTTTAGAGCTTCGTAGCCAGTTTTGTGAATTTTGTTTGTCTACTTCCACCCTATTTAATTTTCTTGCCATCATTTTAGCATGGTATTCTGCATATCTATTTTCAATTTAGATTTTGTTTTTCACAATTTCTGTTCTTGTTTCTTTTGGGAGTTCATTTTCCTCACAGTTATCTGTCAATCTCCATGCGGTCATTCTCATTCTCCATGCGCATCACATGTCCACACCATCTCAGCCTTCTCTCCTGCACACCACAACTTATCCCTCTTATACCCAGTTTCTTTCTCAACTCGTCTATGCTTGGTCGTTCATGCACATTGACATTGCACATCCAATGGAGCATACTTGCTTCATTTCTATCCAGCCATTGCATATCCTCTGCAGTTGCTGCCCATGTCTCACTACCATGCAGCATCGCGCATCTCACACAGGCATCATATAACCGTCCTTTCGTACGCAGGAAGAAACCCTTCTTTGTCAACAGAAGAAGCTCCCTAAACTTCTCCCTACCTGTTAGTTTGCCTGCTATCCCACTAAATCTCTTGTGTACCCAAGATCTGCATAGCGTACATTTTATGGAGTTTATGCCAGTTCCTTTCCTACATATCGAACATGGCCATTTCCCTGCTGGAATCAGAGTATTGTCCTCTTTCTACTTATCAATACTTTTGTCTTAGCTAGGTTCACTCTCAGTCCTCTTGATTCCAACTGCTGTTTCCATAGCCAGAATTTATTCTCTAGCTCCTCTACTGATTCTGCTATAAGAACCAAATCATCAACATAGAGAAGTTCCCACAGGGCATCCAGTCTTAAACTCCTCTATTATGGCTTGGTGGACTATAATGAACAAGAGCGGGCTGAGGACCGAACACTGATGTACTCCTACTTGTATCTGGAATTCCTCACTAAACTCCATGTCTATTATCACTTTACTGACAGCACCCCTGTACATAGCTTGCACTGTCCTCACAAGCCATTCCTCTACACCTAGTTTCCTTAGGGACCACCAGATGACAGATCGGGGTATCCTATTAAAGGCCTTCTCTAGGTCAGCAAAAGCTAAGTATAATGGCTTATTCTTCTCTAAGAACTTCTCTTGTAGTTGCCTCACTAAGAAGAGGGCATCTGTTGTACTTTTCCAGGGCACAAAACCAAACTGCATCTCATTTAATTTGACCCTTTCTCTAATTAGTTGCGCTAATATTCTCTCTGCCACATTCATAACCTGATCCATCAGCTTTATGCCCATATAATTGCTCCTCTCTAGAGCATCCCCTTTACCTTTGTAGCAATTTATGAGAATACTGCTGCACCAGTGTTTGGGTATGAAACCACCATATATAGCTTGATTGATGATGCGTGCAACCAGTTTAGTGCGTACTTCTCCTGATAC
Source organism: Eledone cirrhosa (assembly GCA_964016885.1). Lineage (NCBI taxonomy): Eukaryota > Metazoa > Mollusca > Cephalopoda > Octopoda > Eledonidae > Eledone > Eledone cirrhosa. Next base: position 312,516,969 of record OZ024743.1, on the reverse strand, counting down.
CTTCAGCATCTCAGCAACTATCCCCGACGGTCCAGCAGCCTTACCATTCTTCATTTCCTTAATTGTCTCTTGTACCCTATATTCGTCAATCTCAATAGCTGGTCCCTCTGTTGGGTCTACTGGGAGTAATTTCTCTCTGTCCCATTCGTTCTCCACATTCATCAGTCTCTCATAGTGACATTTCCAAGCCTCCTTTTTTTTATCATTCATGACACTAAGTACACCGGCATCATTCCGGACACACTTATCTCCAACAACATCCTGATTTGCACTGACACACTGCCTTACAATGCGGAACACCGCACATCTTCCGGTCGCAGAACATTGGAAAACCTCCTACTCTCAGCCTCCCTGCGTGCTAAGTACACCTGACGTCTAGCTTTTCTCTTAGTGGCTGTGTATCCTTTCCTACTCCCACCATTTTTCCAAGCCTTCCATGCCAGTCTTTTGTCTCTAATGGCCCTATCTACCATGCTGTTCCACCACCAGGTCACTCTCTGTCTGGTTGAAGCTCTGCCCCAACCACAAGTTTCTTCAGTAGCCTGCAGTAAGATATCATGCAAGAAATTCCAGTTATCATCTATGTCATTCAACTCTAAATCGTCTTCTTTTTCGTCATCCATGTCTTGAAGGGCTTTGCTAAATTTATATTTTAATAAAAGGTCTTTTAGCTTCCAGACCTTTCTTTTCTACACCTTCCTGTATGTCTCATTCTTTCTTATGCTTACTGAGATGTAACTGAAGACTAACCTATGCTGTGGGGTATATTCTTCCCCGTGGTATGCCTTAGTATTTGACACCATCTGTCTGTCTTGCTGTCTAACTGGCAGGAAATCAATCTGGCTTATGGGCTCGCCCGGTTTGTAGGTTATTAGGTGGTTGGTAGGCTTCTGGAAGTTAGTGTTGCAAATGGTTAGTGCATTTGCATCACAAAATTCAAGAAGCCTCACTCCTTCATTTCTAACCATGCCCACCATGTACCTCAGTGTATCCATCCTGGAGCTGTCCAACATGACCATTGAAGTCCCCTGCTAGCATAACGATGTCTCTGTCCTTTGTCATTGAGGCTATTTGTAAAAGTTGCTCGTAAAAGCAGTCTTTCTCTTCTTTAGCTAGGCCTGCCTGGGGAGCATAGGCAGAGATAATTGTCAGTAGTCTTTTGCCTACAACTAATCTAAACTTAATTATTCTATCACTAACTACCTCTATTGTCTTATTGATCCATCTCTCAGCCAGTAATATGCCCACCCCACCTAACCCATCATCATTACCCACCCAGAAGAGCTTATAACTACGATGTTTGCCTGCGATTAGTCTTGCAAATGCACCTCTCCATCTCACCTCTTGCACACAGTACACATCCACATGCCTCCTCTCCAGAATCTCCGCTATCTCATCAGATCTACCTGTTACACAAAACGCCAACACTAACAGTTTTGCAAAAGATGTCAACATCAATGGACCTGTTATTTTTATCTGAAGACATTTTTTTTATATTCCAACCCGCTCGTCCCTTCAATCTATCTTATTTCTCATTCTTTCTTCTGTCCAACCCGCTCGTCCCTTCAATCTATCTTATTTCTCATTCTTTCTTCTGATGAAGGATTAGCATCCGAAACATTAAGACCCTGTTCCTGCTATATCAAGCGTTAACCTAATATATCCCTTCCATATACTGTACCGATTGTGTTGTTATTTCTGTTTACCTTTTACATCCGGCCAGAACTCTCTCACTGCTTTCTGTTTAAATGTTTTATTGTTTTCCGGGATTTATTTTAACCTACAACATTTTCAACATATGGATTACATTGAATTCTTCATGCAGACTAACCCCACAATTTACCGTGGATATCTGTGTATATATATATATATATATATATATATATATATATATATATATATATATATATATATAATTAACGAAGGGTATAAGTAACTAATTAGATGGTTATATGTGGTTATTTACATATGATTATAACAAAGTTGTTAGAGGGAATAACAATAATAATAGAGAAATAAATGATTTGGTTATATATGGTTTAATTCACGTGAATCAATTAAAAAGTACATATAAAACAGTTACCAAGAGTTGTTAAGGTTGACAATGTTTTTGTTGTTGGTTTATGAGACTGCTGTAGTCTGTTGTTGTTGGTGGTGTGAAAACAGCGAGCGACAGATAATTGTTGTTGTTGTTGGAATTTGGAGTCCGTAGTAGTAGTTGTGAGACCGTGGTTAGTAAGAGAGAGAGAGATATGGTTTGTATACCTCTGTTTTGGTCTATCGTAACTGTGAACTACCGTGGCCTGCAGACAGCGGTAAATCTTCCACATTTGTGTTCTGTAGTAATAGGGCTCCAATCACTCTGGGTATTTCTGTAGACCACTGGGGTCTGTTAATAGCAGTGAATCCTTACATAGTTAGTTGCTAGCGCAATGCTCCGATGTTTCTGGCTGTAGACCACTGGGGTCTATTGATAGCAGTGAATCCTTACATAGTTTGTTATAGGTGTAATGCTCCGATGTATCTGGCTAAAGTAGGATGGCACAGGCTCTATATATAGCTGTCACTTCCTGTCCCCCAACCTGAGGGGACCGCCCACGCATGAACTTGATCACACCAAAAGGGTGTTGACCTAGAATTTGATCTTTAGGTGTAACTCAAGGTTCAAGGCGCGGATAGATTTCGCTACATTAGTTCCCTACCCAGATTGATGCTGGAGCAGCGATCTATTATAAAATAGGTAGCGAAATCTGATTCCTAGAAGCGTGTCCCAAAGCACACAAAATGTGGGTACTGCGCCCGCACTTTGAGTGTAGAGAAATTTGGAGAGAGAGAAAAAAAATAGTATAACTGAGTATGCATGTGTGTGTGTGACATTTAGAAGGAACTGTAAAAATACAAAGTTGTGATCATGTATTTCGAACTGTTGTGTATGGATGGATGGGTTACGGTATCGGATTACGATATGATAACACAGAGGACTATTTCTTTCGATGTATCATCATACGTAAGATTCTCTTCAGTGAGTCGAGGTTTACGCTATGAGATGAGTGTGTGCAATTTTTAGTTGCGTGCTCAGTGAGTCGAGCGATTAGTAACCGTGGTTTGATTATCATGTGTTAAATAGCTATTGTCGAACCTTGACCAGTTGAATCTCAATGTATTATCATACGTAAGATTCCCTTCCCGTGAGTCGAGGTTTATGCTATGACATGAGTGTGTGCAATTTTGAGTTGCGTGCTCAGTGAGTCGAGCTAAAACCGTGGGCTGATTATCATGTGTTTCATAGCTTTCGCCGTACCTTGAACAATCGAAAGGTGATCCCGCAGAGACCCAACCGAATCCAGAATATACCACAGACATAAACATGTTGGTGTGTGACAAGGAAAATGATATGTGTTTGATGCCAAACGTGTTATTCATACAGGCATATAATACAGTAAAACGAATAAAAAAAAATAAAAATGACATTCATATACAACCTGTAAAAAAATAAAATAAAAATATTTATATAATTGTTCTTTACAAAAAGTTCTGTTTTCTCTTCTTTCTGTGAATGTTTTCTTGTTAGGAAGCTAGTAGTATTGTTTGTTGTTGTTGTTGGAGATTACGAAGCAAGTGGTGAAGTGTTTGGTAACTGTATATTGCTCAGGTTGGCAAATAAAACCATGATCAGGTCAAATAGGCTGCGTGTTATTTTAATTTTTTTTTAAATACCAGTTCTTTTTTTTTTTTGTTTTGTTTTTTTTTAAATCACGTCGGGGTTTACCAATTTAACGAAGGGTTAAAATGAATTAAGTAATAGTTAGATGTTGGATGAGGTAACATGGTTATTAGATGAAATAACAAGTATAATAAGAATAGGTGTAATAACGAGAATATAATGAATAAATGATTTTAGTTTATATATGGTTTACTTCACGTGAATCAATTAAAAGGTACAATAAACAAGTTACCATAAGATTGACAATATTATTTTGTCGTTGATGTGAGGCTGTTGCAGTCTGTTGTTGTTGTTGTTGGTGTGAAAACAGCGAGCGACAGATAATTGTTGTTGTTGTTGGAATTTGGAGTCCGTGGTAGTAGTTGTGAGACCGTAGAGAGAGATGGTTTGTATACCTCTGTTATGGTCTGTCGTAACTGTGAACTACCGTGGCCTGCAAACAACGGTAAATCTCCACATTTGTGTTCTGTAGTAATAGGGCTCCAATCGCTCTGGGTATTTATGTAGACCACTGGGGTCTATTGATAGCAGTGAATCCTTACATAGTTTGTTATAGGTGTAATGCTCCGATGTATCTGGCTAAAGTAGGATGGTACAGGCTCTATATATAGCTGTCACTTCCTGTCTCCCAACCTGAAGGGACAGCCCACGCATGAACTTGATCACACCAAAAGGGTGTTGACCTAGAATTTGATCTTTAGGTGTCACTCAAGGTTCAAGGCGCGGATAGATTTCGCTATATATATATATATATCAAAGGTATATATCAAAGGTATATGAGTTAGGAACTCAAAATAGTCTCTTACAACAAAATAGCTCTAAGAAAGAGATATTTCCGAGCCGTAGATTATAATTGAATATAAAAGAAAAACGAACACAGATATATACATATATGTGTTCAAATCGCAAGGGACCAGATTCGCTAAGGTGAAAAGAATACTAACTATAGACAATTGGGTTTGCTTGTCTCAATTTAAGAAAAAATCAAGAAAATATATACAAACCGGAATTGTGGTAACTACCGATCACCCAGACAACTTGGTGTTGTTTCGCAATGTTAATTGTGAATAGCATTACCAATGTATGCTCACCAGTGGGTGATAAATCTTTTCACCTTAGCGAATCTGGTCCCTTACGATTTGAACTCATATCTGTGTTCGTTTTTCTTATATATATATATTGAGTGAGCGTGAAAGACCAAAGATCATTGTTGAAAGACTCTGTATTTCGCAAAATTCATAATATTTTTTATTGGAGAAGGTGAGATATTTTTTCCGCAAAAACTTGATTGCACTGTTTTGTTTCCACTTAGGTATTTTTTGAAAATGTTATTTATTCATTATAAAAATTAAATGACAGCATTCTATATGTACATGGGCGCCCTTCGTCTCCTGGCAACCAATATTTTTAGACCCAGTCCGACATATATATATATATATATTTATACAAAATTAAATTATGGGTGTCATGTCAGAGAGACATGCGCCATATCCACTGTAGAATATGCTCCAAGATTCCAATGAATAGATCCAAGCATTTTATATCAACTAGAAATTGATTAACATATATATATATCTAAAATAAACATATGAAACAATCACAGGGAATAATTTGTAAAAGTGTGTAAGCACACATAGCTAGCTAGGTAACTAATTATAGTTTAACTAGAACCTTATATATATATATATATATATATATATATATATATATATATATATATATATATACATACATAGTGGCTGCCAACTCGTTTTCGAGTGAGTGTGACTTTTTAGTCCAACCAGCGACTTGAAAACTCTGGTACAAACACTACACTTGTGACAATTATTGACACATAGTGCTGGGCCCATGGTACCATGTGACGACAAGTGCAGAGAGATCTCCAGATATAAAGCAATGCCTGTGTCATGAAGCTTTTATAGTGAGCAAAGGCACTGCACAAAGCCAGTCCCACTCTCTTAACCAAGATGATATTTACCAAAAAAGAGAACAAGTCAACATCATTGGATACCATCAGAGTTGCAGGTGTTATATCAGAATTTTCCTTCTCCTAGAATTCTGCCTTGACAAAGGCTAAGGGGTCATCTCTCCCGGTGATTTTGGATGGCCATTGACTCTTAAGAGCTCCTTTGCCCTTTGACAGGTTTTGTTTTTAGTCCTGCAGGATGTCCAAAGTCACCCTCTTCACCAAGAAACCTTGGTGGGGTTGCCAGTTTAGTCGCCAACGACCCGACCATGAGACAGGTTGTACTGGGATACATGTTACCAGTAGCACCATACATACATACATACATACATACATACATACATACACACATACATACATACATACATACATACATACATACATACAATCTAGCAACATTGTCATCAATGGCCTAACTGTTTCACCGATATCTGATGAGGACTGCTACAGATACCTGGGGATAGATGAGAACATATCCTATAATGGTATCTGTAATAAAGAACGCGGAACCAGGGAATACTACACCCGATTAAGAAAGATCTGGTCATCGGAACTCTCTGCGCAAAACAAAACAGTGGCTTACAATGTTTTTGCTGTGCCTGTCCTAATACCAAGGTTTGGAATACTCAATTGGACGATAGACGAAATCCGAGCAGTTGATGTTGGAACTCGAAAAATACTGAACAACACCGGAAACTTCCACATCAACAGTGACATAGACCGCCTTTACTTGAAACGTAAGCAGAGAGGCAGAGGCCTAACATCAGTCCAGACATTTGAATGTCGCATCATATCTCTCCGACAACATCTACGAACCTCGAAGCGTTCTCGAGCAAGTCTATCTGCATGAAACAGATAAGATCATGAGAGTTGGCAAGGAACTCCTTGAGAGATATTCCCTGTGTGATAATCAAAAACTCACACCCAGGGATGTCGCTCAGCAGTATCGCAGTGAATCCATGAATGAAAAACTGCATGCCTATCAGCAAAAAATCATGCATGGATATGTTGCCAGGTTCTCCTACATGAATATAAAGTAGTGGCCGTACTCGAAAACGAGTTGGCAGCCACTATGTATGTATATATATATATATATATACTCTAGATAGATGAGATGTGTTGTTATTCCTCCGAGGAACTGGAATCATGTTTCCAGTTCTTCGGAGGACTAACAACACACCCAGGAGCTGGACATATCGATGTATTGACAGAGTGGAACACACTTCAACAACATGTGTACCTGTCTTTTCCACACCAATTCGGACTGCCTGAAGAGGTCACAGCCAATAATAGCTGTCACCGAAATATATATAGCAGAGAATTTATAATAAACGAAGCCAAATTTTACATATTTGACTTACTTATTTTACATTACTCCGGAGTAAACAAACCAGCCTGCGTATTTCGTCAAGTGCTCCAATCTGCTTACTGAGGTGTCGGTAAACAACCAACACATACTCAAAATGTATATATATATATATATATATATATATATATATATATATATATAATGCCAATGATTGTAAGTTTGAATCTGACATGCAAAAACATATATATATGAATAAAGTAACCACAAATCATAGTAGGTTCAAATATCACAGAGAGAAAGAGAGATGGAGAGAGGGGAGAAATGAGGTGCAATAGAAATGAAACATGGATTACAGCTTAAAATATACTCTAGATAGATGAGAAACAAAATGAGGATGTAGTTTATGAAACGCCCAAATGCTTTAGAAGTCGACTTTAACTAGGAGCAATAACATTAAGAAAGTTATGAACGACAGCACATCATTTTGTTTTGAAAATTTTGAAAGTAGGTTCATGAATTTTCATAACATTTTCGTAGCTGTATCAATGGACTGGTGGTAGGTACTAGAGATGGCCGAGATCCCGGTCTTGGTTTCAATCCTAGTCGAGAGGTACATGTAATCTTTTTCAGTTTTTATTTTACATCCCATAGAAAAAAACTGAAAAGGTTTACCGGGAACCCTACTCCCAGCGAGCATTGGACTTCAGACCAGGATCGATCAAACTTCAGACTAGGATCACCACCGTCTATGTTTCCTCCAACTAGGCCGCCGAAACAGCTACATAAGTGTAATGAAAATTAATAATTATAAACCTACTTTCAAAATCAAAGTTTAAAAGATGTGGTGTCGTTCATGGCTTTCCTTTAGCTATTAGTAGTATTTGGGGTCGACTTGTCAAACTTCTGGCTCTTATTATTCCTATGTGTGTTTAACTGTTGAATTTATTTCAATTTGATTATTTTAACAAATGATATATATATATATATATATATAAAAGGATAACAAAATATCATGATAGGTAATCCAGTTAGGGGTTGTGAATACTCCGTATTGTGGATATTTTTAGCGTACGGCGTTGTTTGACTCCTACCTATAGGTTTCCGTAGGTGGCGAGTTTGTGCGTTCTCTTGAATTCCTATGTAAGTTTATCTTGGGGTAATAATATTGAAAGAGTGAAGAATAACATGGTCAACAGTCCTTTCTGATGATCTGGTTAAGCTAACAATGTATTTAAATTCCAAGTCTTCAGCAATTTTTAGACAACTTAATCAGTGAAAGAATTGTTAATACTGTAAATAAAACCCCTTTTTTGTACTGTTGACCATGTTATTCTTCACTCTTTCAATATATATATATGTGTGTGTATGTGTATGTGTGTGTGTGGGGGTGGGTGGGTGGGTGTGTGGGTTGGGGGGGGGGGGGGGCGCGTGTGTGTGTGTGTAGCGAAATCTGTCCGCGCCTTGACCTTCAGCGACAACTGAAGATCAAATTCTAGGTCAACACCCTTTTGGTGTGATCAAGTTCATGCGTGGGCTGTCCTCTCGGGTTGGGGGACAGGAAGTGACAGCTATATATATAGAGCCTGTATCAATCTATTTCAGGAGATACATAGGAGCATTACACCTATAACAAACTATGTAAGCAATATAAACTTACTATGTGTGTGTGTGCCTATTCTTAGAATACATTATTGTCGTAGTAGTAGTAGTGTTCAATCTGTCAGGCAGGCATGGTTGGCTCTCTGGCTCTGTCTATGGCCGAGAAGGTGACAACCAGCAAGGGTCATGAGAGAGATATAGTGAAAGGTCTGCTATATCGTGAACCGTAACACGGACTGCTTGCTTTGGTCTCTCTGGCTCATGGGTTCCTTATCTCCGTGTATTTATAATAACCTTATAGCTAGAAGGATGTGTATAGGAGTTTGATTTATGATCAGCCATGTGGATATTGTCTCCCATGAAGCTGGGATGAGAGATCAAGTAGAATGAGATCAAGTAGAATGAAAAGGTGAGTTGAGATGGAGGGTCTGTGGTTTTTCTCACATCTGTGTGAGATGTGAGATGTGAGAAAAACCACAGACCCTCCATCTCAACTCACCTTTTGAAAAGCAGAAGAACTGCGAAACCGGTAAAGGAACCAAATAAATATATATATTTAAAAAAAAAATAAGAATCCAGTTGCATTTTCGATTTCATCTCTTTTTCTTTATATATATATATATATATATATTTATATATATATATATATATATATATATATATATTTTTAGTTTATGTTGGTTGTATACCAACACCTCAGTATGCAGTATATATATATATATATATATATATATATATATGTATATATATATATATATATATATATATATATATATATATATATATATATATATATATATATATATATATATATATATATATATATATATATATATATATATATATATATATATATATATCCCGCCGACTTAACTTTGCCTTTCATCCTTACGGGGTTGATAAAATAAAGTACCAGTAATGTACTGGGTAATTGCCGGCCTTGTGCCAAAAGTAGAAACAATTATTATTATCATCGTTTAATGTCCACCTTCCCAACTTCTCTCAAACTTCTATGGGAATTAGTGTATTTTACGAGGAAAGGGCATCAAAATTACATTAGGCCCTCTTTGGCTCTCCGGTCCATGGAGATATGTACTGGCTGACCTACACTCTCTCATTAGCCCTAATTTAGATAATAATATCTCCAATAAACAGATTTAGATATAAATATATATTCATTAATAAATCAATCATAAATAATTATATATATATGTTACACATTGTATTCAGTGCATATTAATTACTAACAGAACGATGAAGGTTATTGGTAAAACTTTTTCATATTTATGTAAAAATCAACTTTGTGAGTGAAATGTGTGTGTACACTCACACACACGTAATTGATGTGTTCATGCATAATATTCTCATAATGTGTTTGTGTGTGAGCATGTTTGTGTATGTGTATGTGTATGAGTCTATGTACACATGTATGTGTACAGGCTTATATAGACAATTATTAAGATAATTCAATAGTAATCTAACTCAGGAAACATTAGCTCCTTTAGATAATTCCACCACTACAATTCCTATTATAAATAATCCTGGGCCACTTGCAAATAACTCTGTTAATAACATTAATCGTAAATGCAACTGCCCTAATAGAACTAAATGTCCTCTTAATAATTTGTGTCTCGATAAAAATCTAGTATACGAATGTAAGGTGCTAACTAGTACCAATTCTTATACCTACATTGGCTCTACTTCTACTTCCTTTAAATCAAGACTATATAACCATTCTTCCTCTTTTAAATATCCAATTAAAAGAACAAACACTGCACTCTCAGAACTCATCTGGTCCTTAAAAGACAAAAGCATTAATTACAAAATTTCTTGGCGTCAAATATGCAATGCTTCTCCATATTCTAACGCTTCCATATCTAGGGCTTGTAATTTATGTCTAGCTGAAAAATTTACCATTATCTCGAATTTCAACCCTATAATAAATAGACGCACCGATTTATTTTCTCTCTGCATCCATAAATCTCTTAAGTCATTTCACAAAGTATACACCTAATACCCTATATCTTATTCCATGGTTAAGATTTAAAATTTTTTCACACATATATATGTTTTTTACATAAATACCTTTTTTCTCGCATATTTCAGTACATTCTACAAAGTTCTTAAACATACTATGACGTTATTTGGTCCTCTACTTTTTAAATCACTCTAGCAAATTCCTTTATCTACTTGGTGATACAAAATATTATTTAGTTCATATTTAATGTTTCTTTATATTATTTTTTCTCATTATTATATTTTTTAAGCCGCTCTCTTTGCTCATTTATCACTTCAATTTAATCAGTATAAACATTAGTTGATTTTGTAAACAAATTATGACGTCAGATGTTTTTCTTTTTTCTACGCTTAAATAATTATAACATTATCTGTAATTTTTTAATAGTAAACTTTTAATTGTTGACATTATCGGTCTACCCTTATTTATTTCCTTCTACACATATATACTTTTTCACAGAAATGTTTTTTCAATTACATTCTATTTAAACACACTAGGACATTATATCGTCTTCTACGCTTATTAATCATTTAATTTTATTTTCACTTAATTTTATTTTCACTTCCTTGTTCACATGTGTTTTTTAGGCATCATATCCTGTTACCTTATTTTATCTGATGAGAACGCAACTAATGATATTTGTTTTTGAAATGCGCATAATAAAATATATGGAACTTTATTAACCATCTTTTAATTTCTTCTTATATATACTCCAGTCTAATAAACTGTTGAGTGCTACTTGTCCGATATATGCATAGTTTTATTGTCCTTCAATAAAACTCACCTCCTACATATATATATATATATATATATATATATATATATAAAGAATTAATATATCTACCGACATATGTATACAGATGCATACCTATGTTAGCAAATATATATGTTTTGTGTTAGTAACTTTGTGGTTCTATGCAAGGGGATGCAGAACAATTATATGAAAGACGTAAATAACCATATTTATCCCCTTACAGAAACTAATTATTTGGAGTGAAATTTTAGTAAGTAAGTCAATTTTCATAACTTTCTTATTTACGTCTTTCATATATATATATATATATATATATATATATATATATATATATATATATATATATATATATATATATATAGAATTCACAAGAATAAAGCTATGTTCAAAGCATTTATTCACTTACAATTATTTCATCCAAACCTAGGCTTGGAGTCTTCGGACCATTTTTCAATGTTTGTACACATAATTGACCTCCTTTCCAACGCAAGAGACATACAGATACATATATATATATGTACCACTACAACCACCATAAATATACAACAAATATACAAAAATATACAAAATATACCTTACCACTACAACCACCATAATACTCTTACCCGCTTAAAGTGCTTGTATTACATGTAACACCCTGCCACACAATAATCATATATAAATGAGACACACTTGCATGCCCCACGTATAACTAACGCATACACTAACTACTACATCTGACTAACAAACTATCCTCTTGCATTATCTGTGTTAACTGCCGAATGTATTTTAATTTTGTTTTAATTTTGTTTTAATTTTAATTTTGATTTTGATTTTGAATTTGAATTGCTATACAGAAATAATATAGTATAATATATGTCACTCCACTGTACATCAATATATATATATATGTATCTGTATGTCTCTTGCGTTGGAAAGGAGGTCAATTGTCAATTATGTGTACAAACATTGAAAAATGCTCCGAAGACTCGAAGCCTAGGTTTGGATGAAACAATTGTAAGTGAATTAATGCTTTGAACATAGCTTTTATTCTTGTGAATTCTATATAACTGCTCTGTAGAACAAATGATGTTATTACATTGAGCTATTCATCTTACTGGTAATAAGGTAATAATAAATTACTGACCTTCACTGTTTAGGGTTTAAAATATACATAACTATAAAAAGTTTTAGTATATACATAACCATAAATAGTATCCTTAATATTATATATATATATATATATATATATATATATATATATATATATATATATATATATATATATATATATATATATATATATATAATAATAATAATAATAATAATAATAATAATAATAATAATAATAATAATAATAATAAAATGAGGAGAGGAGGCACACGATTAAAATACAGGAATACAGAAAGATTGCATTTAGTGAACATATCGCCAATTGTGCTCTCAACCAACTTCCAAACTTTGAAATTTCCCCCATTTACAAATTCATAGACAACGCTACTTTCATCCAACGCACCAATAAGGAAACACATTTCATTAATAAATTTCAACCAGTACTCAATGCCCTGAAATTTGGAAATTTCTAAAACTCCAACAAACCATCAAACATTTACAAGAGTTACCTCCATCACACCCTACCTAATCCTTTTCTTAAATAAATTAAATATCACCCAGCAAGAATTACTTCCCCCTGCATATTAACTCTCTAAAAAGGGAAATCATATCAAACCACAGTCCACCATTTGCCTCCTTCACGGAACCATGGTTCAGCTAAACACTCTTGCGATATTAACACATTTTGAACTGCTTAACTTCAACTGACTGTGCTTGTAAATAACATTAACTTTTCTTCCACATTGACTTTTTACGTTCCATATTATGCATGTTTTTTTCCCTTTTCTTTTTTCTTTTCACTTCTTAAACCTTGTTTGTATATAACATTATTCTTTCTGCACCTTCTGTTTAACATGTGCGACACCACACTAATACATTTCACTATCATTTGATAATGCATATAAATGCAGAAACCGGTAATAGACAATAATTAAATATATAAATAGATAAATAAATGCCATTGTTAAATAGTAAATAAATCAACTAATACCTTAACACTTCACACAAAGTAAAACATTTCGTTTTAATCATTTTCTAACCCAGAAAAAAGAGAGAGAGAGACAAAAAAAAGGAAAAAAAAAAAATTTTTCTTCCTCATATTCGTCTCTTTCTCCCTGTTTTCATATATATATATATATATATATAGTAATAATAATAAAATTGAAGACTAAAATCCAAAGAGGGCTCGATAAGGAAAATATATATCAAATATATAAGAACCGTAGAGCATATATTTATTAAAATAACAGATTAAAGTTTAAGCAAAGAATCGCTGCTTTCACCCTTAACGGGATCTTCTGAAACTAACAAAGTCAATCTGTAAACGCAGAACTGGATATTTCAAAAAACGTTGCAACCGGAGGAAGACAGGAAGACGATACTTTGGTTCGTGGTAACGTTCGCTGGCAAAGAACGGGAAAAAACGAATAATACGTCAATAATAGGAGCGGTGAAAAACAATTACGCGCAAAGACAGAACCACGTTTATGGTATAAAAGAGGTCGTAGACTAATGTTATCTTAGGTGGTGCATAGAGACGTTCTCTGGCAATGAACGAAAAAACGAAGATAATAAGTCATATGTGGATCGTGGAGAACAATAGCACGCAAAGAAAAAACCACGTAAATGGTATAGCATAAATCGTAGACTAAAATTCTAACTAGGAGACCAAATGAATCTCCGCTACAGAGTTAAGGACAAATTAAATAAATGCAATACAGAAGTAATAGAAACAAATAAATACATACACGCAAACAGATACGTACATACACAAGCATACGCAAAACCTTACCATGGGTATACAAAACCACGCACATATAAATATGTGTGTGTGTGTATGCTTGTGTACAAATAAATAAATAATTATATAAACGTATATAAGTAAATAAATACGTATATAACAAGCGCACACGCATACCTACATATAAATACACGAATGTTCGGAGACGTAAGTCAACTACAACAAGAAGTACACATATACACACACCCACCATACGTACGAACCTGCACACTCACGCGGACGCAAAACTCCCGTATACACATAGCCAAACCCTAAATACCAAAATATGTAAAAATTATACGCTATAACAGTCAAATATACGTACGAGAAGGTATACATACCTTCACAAAACATACGGGTAATATATACTTACCTATGCAAATAAGTAAAGGAATAAACAAAACATATACTTAGCTCCCACATCAAGACGTAAAATATCCACGTATAGATCGTGCTATCCGTTAGGGTATAACGTGGGGCTGTAATACAGGAAAGTTTTGTGCAATTTATGTTTACAAGCCGAAATTGCCTCAGATTTTTTGTTTAAGATGTGGTCTGTAGCGTAGAGTATTTCCAGGGCCTCAGCGGCGCAGAGGTCACATGGTCTTTTATTTCCGTTATACGATCTAGCCCTAGCTAGGATCTCCCAGTGTAACTTATATTGGGTGTGGTTGTCTTTTAGACTCCAGATATAAGCTGAAAGTGACGTCATATTCCTTCTTAGAGGGTAACGAAAAGAATGGGTATGCATGTAAAGACGCTGCTTGAAACTATTGGCGGTTAACCCTATGTAGGCCCTACGGGACGTGGGTGTTACAACCTTACATTTGTAGACAATGTTACTAGAGAGGCATTTCCCGGATAGGGGGCAATCAGCCCGATTCCTACAATTACAGTTAGTACTAACTACAGGGTTGCACGTGTTCCTTCGGCTAGGTAGTTTAGCTAAATTTGAAGCTGTGATGTTATGTGCAAGGTTGGGAGTCGTAGAGTAAGAAATTTTAATAGTATTTCTATTAAAAATGTTACTATATTTATGTGTAGGGGGAAAATGCTTCGTAATAAGGGAAAGAAAGATCTTAGCTAATGGTGTGGCCACCTCCATATTTTATGGTGGGTTAAACCAACAAATGCGACGGGATCTATTTCTTCTAGGTCTATTTTCGTACTCTGTATATGCTACCTTATCGACAAATCCACTTCGAGCAAGAGCTTCATTGTAATAAGTGGAATGGTCGTTGAAAATGCGCTCGTTGGTGGAAAGACGGGAAAGCCTCAACGAAACGTTTCTTACCAGGTTCTTGGTTATGCTGGCAGGATGGTTGGAATGCTTACTTATGTAATTAAGCGTATCATTCGGCTTTCTATACGGGTAATACAACCCATTCAATAAATTGAGGGTAACGTCGAGGTAATTAACGACCGAGAGATTGGCCTCAACCTGTATAGAGAGGTTGAAGCCTTTAAAGAAGGCTGTGAGTTCTTTTCTGAACCTGTCGCAAGCACGAGGTCCGCACTTAGTCATGGTCAAAAGACCATCGTCACGGTACAAACCACCGCCCGCGTTGGGGAATTCGTCCTTGATAGAGAAAAGAAGGAAAAGGCCAATAAGATCAGTAACCTCCGCAGAGTCACTGGCGCCCATACTCACGTCGAATGGGGTACTATTGGATTTTTTAATCCAAATAGAGTCGTCGAAATTAATCACCGACTTTCGGGCATTAAGGATGACATCAACTTCAAAATCCTCAACCACTGTGAGTGTTTTAGCGAAATTGATAGCTCTAAGGAGAAGTGGTAAAGTGGTGGAGGAGTAGTAATTGTTGATGTCGAATTGGATAAAACGGCAATGTTCCTTGTTACATATGCCGTTGAACCAATCAATCACCGCGAAAGAATTGTTCCACAGTGCGAGAGGGGCCAAACTTCTAATTTCAGGTATAATTCTATCAAGAATCGTTTTACTAAGTCTACCTAAATCGGCCTTCGTAGGGTTAATAAGCCGAATAGAGGGGTTGTTCGGAAAATTGGATTTGTGATCCTTCAGGGTAAAGTGGGGAGAGATAGGGTCCAGAGGTTCGGTCCGGTCCAGGATGTTGAGATCAGATGTGATTTTAAACCCAGCAACGTTGATTTCATTGATGACGCACCGATTAGTTTTACGGTAATCCTTAGTTACAGCATTATTTAATAGTTGATGGTAAGTACTGCGCTCCACTTGATATAGATTGCCAGTTTTGTCGGAATGGACGTGCACGGCGTTAGAATCCTTAATAGATTCAATGATATTAAATAAATGGAAACTATATTTATAAAACCATATTTATTTTATTATATATATTTCAAGGGCAACCAAGATAACATTGGTGCGCTTACATCAGATAAAATACAAAGTTTGTTTTATAAATAGAGACATACCCATGAAAATCATACCTTATCGGGTGGAAATTCACTGGATAGTGGAAATATATCAGGGATTATTCAAACTTATGTGTGAATATGCAAATGAATATGTAAATAATTGAAAAACAAGCGTTTATTTAAATGACACTGGAGAAAGAGAGAGAGAAAAATAAAAAATATTACGAGAGAGCTAGAGAGAAGAAATTAACAAGCGCACCAATGTTATTTTGGTTGCCCTTGAAATATATATAATTGTTTCTACTTTTGGCACAAGGCCAGCAGTTCCCCAGTGTATTACTGGTACTTTATGTTATCGACCCTGTAAGGATGAAAGGCAAAGTTAACCTTTAATCCTTGAAATATATATAATAAAATAAATATGGTTTTATAAACATAGTTTCCATTTATTTAATATCATTGAATATTTACTCCAATAAACTGTTGAGTGCTCTAAATCAATTATAAACATTTATATTTGTCGGACTTCCAACAAATTAAATACCACTTCTACTTATATATATGTATATATATATATGTATATATATATATATATATATATATATATATATATATATATATATATATATATATATATATATATATATATATATATATATATATATATATATTAGAAAGTGAGGGTTTTTTTTACAAAATGAAAAATAACCGAGGTGTCCTACACGAGTGAAAGTATAAAGAAAAAGAGATGAAATCGAAAATGCAGCTGGAGTCTTATTTTTTTTTTAAATATATATATTTATTTGGTTCCTTTACCGGTTTCGCAGTTCTTCTGCTTTTCAAAAGGTGAGTTGAGATGGAGGGTCTGTGGTTTTTCTCACAACTGCGAAACCGGTAAAGGAACCAAATAAATATATATATTTTTAAAAAAAATAAGACTCCAGTTGCATTTTCGATTTCATCTCTTTTTCTTTATATATATATATATATATATATTTACAGATATATTGTAGGTTGCTTTAACCCGTCTTTTATTATTCAAAAAACTTCTTGCCAATAAATCACACATGCTAGACAAACACTACTGGAATTTCAAAAAGAATACTGGACCAGAAACACATATAGTAATCTATTCGACATTACTATGGGCTCAAGTGATTCTGCCCAAATTACCAATCTTGTGGGCCTCTTTCTTCTATTTAACATAAATTCTTCTTTTCCCCACCTTAAAGGGGGTTTATATCGTGACGACTGTCTTCTTCTTTCCAATAACCTTAGCCTATCAGAAATTGAAAAAAATAAAAAAACTTATTAGAACTTTCCTCAAAGACTATTATAGTCTAGATATTACATTTGAAAACACAAGTAAAGTAGTTAATTTCCTTGATATAACATTAGACTTATCTAGGGGTATCTACCAACCTTACCATAAACCTAACCAAAACTTACATTACATACACTCACAATCTAATCACCCTAAATCTATCCTTAAAAACCTAGCATATAATATCTCACTCAGAATTTCTAACCTTTCGTCTAACCAGGATGTATTTGATATAAATGCGACCTTTTATAACAAAGCTTTAGCTAGAAGTGGCCACAAAAATAAATTAGTATATATACCTTGTACCAATAACACTACAAACATACAACCCAATATTACCAACAAACACCAAATGAAATATACACACCTAAATGCCACTCACACTATACCCCAAAATACCAACATAAAACTTAATTTCTCTAACTCTTCTAATATACAATATAGTAACTTTCAAAAAACTATTCATCCTAATACTCCAATATATGTTAATAATACAATTCCTAATAAACAGGCTAAAACACCTAAATCAATGAATCTAACTAAAAATATGTGTAATAAAATCATTAACAATAATTCTCTTAATAAACATCAGGATACATCCTATAAAAATAATACACAACATCGAAACCGTAATAGACGAGTTACTTGGTATAATGCTCCATTTAATCTACAAATTAAAGATAATATACCTAAAAGATGTTTTACTATCCTAGAGAAAAACTTCCCGCCAAACCACAAATACCATCTAATTTTAAATAGATCAACGGTTAAATTCTCCTACTCAACAACCAAAAGTATACAACAAAATATAAGTGCCTATAATGCATATAAATGTAAAAAAAAACATGAATATACCACCAATACATCAAACTAACCATAATACTAAAATAAACCACACTAAACCACCATCTCATTCACATACAACAAGTCGTGAAAATTCCACACCTAATTTGACTATCTCCTCTCATACAGCATTCACGAAAGGTTGTAACTGTAGAAACAAAGCAAATTGCCCATTAAAAGGAAATTGCCTTATTAATAACATAGTATATAAATGTAAAGTTAACACTAAGGACTCAACTTATTCATATATAGGAGCTACTTCTAACCAATTTAAAGTAAGATTTAATACCCACAAACACAGTTTTAAAAATGCCGCATTAGCTAATACGACATCTTTAGCTGAAATAATTAATAATTATAGAAAAAGGAATATAGATTATAACCTAACCTGGAGTGTGCTCAAAAAGGCCACCCCTTATCAAAATAATAGATATGAATGTAGATTATGTTCCCAGGAACTTTTTGAAATAATGAAATCTAAGGATATCCTATTAAATAAACGATAGGAATTAATTATATCATGTAATCATAAACTGAGAAGAACTTTTAAATATTATAAACCTAATTAATATACACCTTAGAAATTATTATAATAACACTTTTTTTAAATTAGTTAACCTATAATTAATATTCTACTACTAATGAACTGCATAATTTTATTTCCCTTTTATGGCTATCTTTTCCTAAAATTTATACCAATAAGTATACATATAAACTATTCTAATTTCAGGTTATGATTCTATGTTCCTTATAATCTATATAAATTTGTTATTTCTCACTAATAAATTTACCCCCCGCCCCCAATAATAATAATTATTATTTTTTTAATTTTCCCTTCGTTTTTAACAGCACTCTTCAATTACATCTAACTCTTATTTATCATATCTATATGAATTAATATAAATTTATCAATATAAATATACCTATCAATTTAATTAATTTATTTTCTTTTTATAGATGTAAATTCCTTATATTTTAAATAAGATTGATATTTTTCACTAATACATTTAACGTAAAATTTTATTCTCCTTAGATATTTACATTAGCATTATTCTTTTATAACATCAATTTTTCGTGTACCTTTTACCGACTTGACCTATTTTCACCCCTAAAATAATCTTTTCATTCATCATACTCTTTCCATTCAAAACAGAAATCTGCTTCCCTCTACCCCTAAATTAAAGTTCTATTACTACTATTCTACCATCTTGACCACTTACTACCTTTCTATTGGTCAATTCAAAACCTGTTCCCAAACAGACCTATTATATTAAATCTTTGTTGGTTTTTTTCAATAAACAAATATCATTATTTCTGAAGACAGCATATATATGTGTAGGTATGTATATTCCCTCTGATAGTTTGTAAACATTTTACATAGATCTATATGATATACATACCAACACAAACATATATATCCTAGAAACGATCGTAAAATGATGAATTTTTTAATATAAGGAACTGTTTCTTTGTTTTTATTCATTATTTTTATTAATTTATCTTGACTCTGTTTTCCTGTATTTTTCATCGGAAAAAATTTTTTTGAATACATCTTCTCTTTTCATGATATTCGGATTACATTGAGTTCTTCATACGGATTGGACACTACCGTACATTTTGGTAGATGTATCTACATATATATATATATATGTAGAGGTTATATTTAATTTGTTGGGATACAACAAGCAAAGTATTTTTATAACTGATATAAAGCACACAACAAATTATTGGAGTAAACATACAATATATTAACAAATGGATACTATATTTATAAAACCATATTTATTTCATTATACATATTTCATATGAAATAAATATGGTTTTATAAATATAGTTTCCATTTGTTAATATATTGTATATATACACACATATATATATATATATATATATATATATATATATATATATATATATATATATTTCGTTTCTGAATTTGTTTAGCAAGATTCTTTATCTGAAATCGTGTGTTGAAACCGATATTGTTATACTTTGGGAGGGTCATGTTGCCAATAAGAAACACACGCACCAGTTGCTTTCACTTCAATTTATTATATATTTATAAATTTATATATCTACAAACTTATAAATTTCTGGTTGGTTGGTTGGTTCCACAACCAGATAGTTGTTTATATATATAGTCATAGTCCTTTCGTCACACACTCTGTGACCTCTTCAGTGACTGGGGATTCCTTTCTTCGTTTCTGTGCCTTTCCTTTCTTCTATCCTACGCCATTTTGTTTCTGTGTGTGTGTTGTGTGCTCAGTTTGCGCATGCGCCACATCCGGGTGTCTGTGTGTGTTTGTGTTCATTTTTCTATTTTTCTATTTATATTTTTCTATTTGTTTATTTATTTATTTATTTATTGTTGGTTGGTTGTTTGTTCTATGTGTGTGTGTGTTTTCATTTTGTCCTGTGTGTGTTTTCATTTTGTGTGTGTTTTCAATTGTAAGTTGTTTGTTCTATGTGTGTGTGTGTTTTCATTTTGTCCTTAATTGTAAGTTGTGATGTTGCTGTTCCACTCATATTTTCTATTTAATTTTGGTTTTAATTCTTTTATGCTTACTGCCTCTGTAATTTGCCTAAACATTGCGTCTTTTCTGTGTGTGGATTCTATTTTTATTTCTATGCTCTCTAATCTACCCCTGTGTTCTATCTTAGCATGTTGGTAGAGCACAGATGATTCTTTATTATCTTGGAGGTCTCGCCAGTGTTCATTTATTCGTTCCCCTATACTACGAGCTGTCTCACCTATGTACACTATATTTTTGTTTCTACATTGTCCTTCAGTACATCTTATGCTATACACTACATTTCTAGTTTTACAGTTAATATGGGGGCTTATTTTACAGGTTATACATTTCTTATCTATACATGAGGGTCTTTGGAACGGGTATGTCTTGCTAATAAGTGTTTTTACGGAGGTACCAGGTCTTTCTACTATCTTAATATTGAGATTATGTTTATTTAGGGCCCTTCTAAATTTGTAGGCTAGTTCGCCTCTAGGGGTTGTATTGATGAACATTACACTCTGGTATTTATTGCTATCATACCATGAGTTTATTCTATTGGCCTTGTTCCTTGTTCCTGGCTAAGGCTTACGAAATATCGTAAGCCTTAGCCAGGCTAACAAGATACTGAAAACCACCATGTTCTGTTGTCTACGAAAAACCATAACATCTCGACAACTACGCTTCATAAAACTGTGCACCACTTCTAGAATCTACACCAACACCATCAATACCGACGTTAGAAGATTACAACTCACCAAAAAACAAGCAGATAGGCTAAAACGAACTTTAATTCTAAACATAAAAAAGAAGATCTATAGAGAATTAAGTCATCAAGAAAAACTAAAGCGTAACCTAATACAAGAAATATCTAAAATCACCACACCAGCAGAAAAACTAACATTTATAAGCCTTATACGCCCCGAAGAACAGTACATTACTCAAGAATGTGATAAGCACTTTAACAGAAAATTAAAGTGGCTTAAACAGGCAAAGCTAAATCGGGATACTATAGAGTATACCAATAGATATCCCGACAAAATTGACGGTATCAACATGGCCGACACCTCATTATCTGAAGAGTTCAACAACGAAAATACCAACATTTATGGAAACACGGAAATAGATAATAATGAAATGTCTGTGTTACGTCTGCCACCCAAATTTGCGACATTCAAGAAGGTAAATATGATTAGTTGTCTGTCAGAAATAGAAAAATCATTTACAAAACTACGCTGGAGCATCAAAAACAAAAGCAACAATATACGCACACACATATACAACACACATCCCAACAACAACAGACACACAGACACAAACAACAATAACAACAACAACAACAATAGCAACATACCCAGATACAACAACAACAATAGCAACATACCCAGATACAACAACAACAATAGCAACATACCCAGATACAACAACAACAGACACGCAGACACAAACAACAATAACAACACACACAACAACGATAACACACACGGAGACAACAATAACAACAACACACACATCAACAACAACAACAATAGCAACATACCCAGATACAACAACAACAGACACGCAGACACAAACAACAATAACAACACACACAACAACGATGACACACACACACACGGAGACAACAACAACACACATCAACAACAACACACATCAACAACAACACACATCAACAACAACAACACACACGCATTCAACGCCTCTCACCACCACCACAATCTTAACAAACACACAGACACAGAAAACAAGTAATGACAGTAGCACAGAAATCAGAAATAAGAGAAAGTAATAGGATTAAAAGGAAAAGGAGATGGGAGACTAAGGACAAAGAGAATAACCAAGACGAACACACAGACACACAAAATAGGGTAGATAACAACATTGAGCCAGTGGAAAGAGACAGGAGTAATTATGAGAGACATAGAAACAACCATGAAGCTGAGGCTGTTGATGGAAATAGAAACAACACAACTAACAATAATAATAGCACTAGTACACATAAAGCAGCAGCCTGGAACTCTCCGTTTTATAACCCCTCCGATAAATCATTCGACCTACGACGAGTCCACGCCACGACTTTGCCATTTAACAAACGCACGCAGTTGCCGTCGCAGGTCGATGAACAAACAGAAGCACAATTTAGTATAGCTAAATCCGAACTTAGAAATATTATAGAACAGTATAGCAAGAAGCATAACAGAATAGAGGCCCAGCAACTGGGAGAAGAATCTGCAAATGGCTTGCGTAAGCTCATGCAGCGCTCGCGTAATGGAGAGATAGCATGCTTTCCAACAGACAAGTCTGGCAGAATGTCGGTTGACAGCCTGCCAAACTACATCCAGGCAATGCAACCCCACATCACCAACACAAGAGAGGTAACACCACAGGAGCATGAGGATAGAGAAAAAGCCCTCAATGCCCATATGGTGATGTGGACAAATATAATGCAGCCCAACAAAAGGACTGCCAACAACTTCCAGGCCTGGAACAATGACGTGCCGGCGTTGTATGGGCTTCGAAAAGACCATAAAACGGGCTGGGACCCTGTCGCGGGACCACCAACACGGCCAGTCTGTGGGGCTAACATTGCTAGTAACTACAGACTGTCCTACTTCCTCTCCCTGATCATACGCCCCATCATTGAGATGTCCCCAGATGTGTGTGACAGCACGGAGGACCTCCTCAGCAGAATCGGCGCGGGTAACCGATCTGGGGACCTAACAAACTTCATAATAGGCAGTATGGATGTTGTGTCCCTGTATCCATCTATTGACGTGGATTTTGCTGTGGAGAAATGCGTAGAAATGATCAGCGAGAGCAAGGTTGAGTTCCGTGGGATTGATACCAGTGAGCTGGGACTTCTACTTAAGCTTACCCATAGTAATAGTTACCTAGACACTTATGACCTTAGAAACCTGTGCCCTACAAGACCAGCAAGAGGCAGACCACCTACCATTACCTCAATGGCCAAGAAAACCCACACAGATAGATGGAACGGGTGGACCAGAGCCATACGGACACCCGAAAACCACGATGAACTGAAGAAAATGATTGCACATGCGGTAGGGGCCAGCATAAAATTAACCCTTAAGGAACATATGTTCAAATTTAATGGTAAAACATATGCCCAAGAGGAAGGAGCAGCCATTGGTGTTAGCATTGCAGGCGACATAGCTAACTTATTCATGGTATGGTGGGACAGTAGACTTAAACAAAAACTTAATGAACAATTAGAAGACAGCTTAACCCTGATAATGTACTCCCGCTACGTAGATGATATAAACATCGTAGTTAAGACACCCCACTAAAGAACAGTCACGAACTAGAGAAAAACACAATGGAAAGCATCCAGCAAATAGCAAACTCCATCCACCAGAGCATTAGAGTTACTATAGACTACCCAAGTAGACACCCCAACCATCGATTACCTGTACTAGACACAGAGCTCTGGTTAGATACCATTAACAACCAAAACCAAATCCTCCATTCCCATTATGCCAAACCCATGACTTCCAAACATCTGATCCACCGAAACTCGGCCATTTCGGACCATACCAAAATCAACATACTGATTGCGGATTTGGTACGGGTGATGAGAAATGTGTCCCGCATGTGCAACCCCGAAGAACTAGAGAGACACATACAACACTTCATCCACCGTATGCAGTTCTCTGGCTACAATCAGAGAGATAGAATCAGAGTGTATAAAGGAGCCAGAACCAAATGGGAAAAAATGGTAAATAATGACATAAATGGGACCTGCCCCTTGTATAGGAGCAAATTTTGGAATAGAATAGAAAGAACTAGGAACAAGGCCAATAGAATAAACTCATGGTATGATAGCAATAAATACCAGAGTGTAATGTTCATCAATACAACCCCTAGAGGCGAACTAGCCTACAAATTTAGAAGGGCCCTAAATAAACATAATCTCAATATTAAGATAGTAGAAAGACCTGGTACCTCCGTAAAAACACTTATTAGCAAGACATACCCGTTCCAAAGACCCTCATGTATAGATAAGAAATGTATAACCTGTAAAATAAGCCCCCATATTAACTGTAAAACTAGAAATGTAGTGTATAGCATAAGATGTACTGAAGGACAATGTAGAAACAAAAATATAGTGTACATAGGTGAGACAGCTCGTAGTATAGGGGAACGAATAAATGAACACTGGCGAGACCTCCAAGATAATAAAGAATCATCTGTGCTCTACCAACATGCTAAGATAGAACACAGGGGTAGATTAGAGAGCATAGAAATAAAAATAGAATCCACACACAGAAAAGACGCAATGTTTAGGCAAATTACAGAGGCAGTAAGCATAAAAGAATTAAAACCAAAATTAAATAGAAAATATGAGTGGAACAGCAACATCACAACTTACAATTAAGGACAAAATGAAAACACACACACACATAGAACAAACAACTTACAATTGAAAACACACACAAAATGAAAACACACACAGGACAAAATGAAAACACACACACACATAGAACAAACAACCAACCAACAATAAATAAATAAATAAATAAACAAATAGAAAAATATAAATAGAAAAATAGAAAAATGAACACAAACACACACAGACACCCGGATGTGGCGCATGCGCAAACTGAGCACACAACACACACACAGAAACAAAATGGCGTAGGATAGAAGAAAGGAAAGGCACAGAAACGAAGAAAGGAATCCCCAGTCACTGAAGAGGTCACAGAGTGTGTGACGAAAGGACTATGACTATATATATAAACAACTATCTTGTTGTGGAACCAACCAACCAACCAGAAATTTATAAGTTTGTAGATATATAAATTTATAAATATATAATAAATTGAAGTGAAAGCAACTGGTGCGTGTGTTTCTTATTGGCAACATGACCCTCCCAAAGTATAACAATATATATATATATATATATATATATATATATATATATATATATATATATATATATATATATATATATATATATATATATATATATATATATATATATATATTGTATATATATATATATATATTTGTTATAAGAACAGATTAAAGTTTAAGCAAAGAATCGCCGCATTCAACATTAACGGGAACATCTGAATCTAGAAAAATTAAACTGTGAACGCAGAAGTAAATATTTCGAGAAACGTTGCAACCGAAGGAAATCAGGAAGACGATATTTTGGTTCGTGAAGACGTTCCCTGGAAATGAACGGAAAAAAAGCGAGGTTATGTGGACTGAGAAGAACAATTTCATGCAAAGACAAGACTAAGTTTATGGTGTAAATGGAGTCGTTAGACTAATATTCTATTTAAAATAACCGAATGATTTCCAGCTCCGGAGTTTAAGCATGATGTAAATAAAATTGAAAACGAAAATGACAGAGGTTATTAAAATAGTAAAAGTAAATAGTGAAGATTTAGGCCAGTACATACGTATGCGCCGACGGACATACACATACATACGCACATACAAATACATACACACACAGAAACACACACAAACACGCGCATGCACGGACGCACGCACGCACGCACGTGCGTGTGTAAGCCTCATGCATTTCTACAGTATTTTTACCAAACTTAAGACATAGGTTACTTATGTACTCCGGATGGTCATGGGCACTTTCATTTTACCAGATATTGATTATAGGGCCTCCCGGCAGATAACCCCCTTCACCCACTTCCTTGGAGTCGACTTTAGCACTGCAGTGCAATGCAACAAAACGTCATAACTTCTGGAGTTCGCAACCGATTTTCACAAAACTTGACACATGGACTACGTTTGTTCTACATATGAATGTGAATTGACACATATTGAGTAGGGGACCCCTGGGAGCAGGAACCCCCTTTGGGAAAAAGCCGATGATTTTGTAAAAGTATAGTTTTCGAAGCAGCACTGAAGTATTGACATAAATGGTATACATAACTGCTATTTAATACCCGAGCAACGCCGGGTACCTCTGCTAGTATATATATATATATATATATATATATATATATATATATATATATATATATATATATATTAGATACATATATTATTATAGGTTTTATGCCAAACGGCTAAGCTTCAACTGTGAGATGGAAAGGTTTTATCATGTCACTACAGAGAATTGGATGAATTTAGTAGTAGTAGTAACTTTGAGCATACCTATGATCAAACTCATTCCAACCATTACCAATGTATATTTTGAGGGTATCTAAGACTACTTTATCAAATATGGCCTTCCCTTTTTTAAGATGTTAGGTTTTATTAAAAGAGGGTTTTGCTATTTTTATCCAGTCAAGTGACTACAGAAGCTCCTTTGTTGGTTTGTTCATGTAAGTAAATGTGTGAAGTGTATGAACAATACAGCATTTGATTTAGAGTCTTTGGTTCTATATCATTGAAAAGGGCTGATGTTTCCATAATTAATGCTTTAACTTTTGTGTATTTCATGTAGACCAATCCAAAACGTTTGGCAAAAGAGCTGCCAAAATTTATCAAGACTATCAAACCAGAAAATCGCCTACTGCTAGTTGGAATATCTAATAGCCCATATGAAGGAGATATGAAACCAATGTCCAATCTCTACCAGAAGATTATTCTAATCCCAAGACCTGACTACACATCTCGTTACTGTGAGCAAGAAATATATAGCTTTCTTTCCTTCTTTCTTTCTTTCTTTCTTTCTTTCTTTCTTTCTTTCTTTCTTTCTTTCTTTCTTTCTTTCTTTCTTTTTTTCTTTTTTTCTTTTTTTCTTTCTTCGCACCCTCATTTACTTCTGCTCTTCTTATTCATCTCCTCTTACTTTTGCTTATCTTTGGTTTTCCTTCATTTAGGGTTGATAAAACAAAGTACCAGCTAAAGATAGTAGATTGGTAGAAATATGAGAACATTGTTTAAGATGTTTTATGTTATTTATTCTTGTGTGGTAAACTTGACTCATCAGTTGGTTTGATGCCCTACCCACTCTTGTTCCTTGCATGTCCTTAGCAGAGTCCATTCTGTTGCTAGCATTTGGATCAAGTCTCTAGTTTGCTGATAAGTTCCTCCCTTCCTCCCATGTCTACACCATTTTTATTTTATCAGATAAACAAATAAAATAAAAACAGATAAAATAAAAATGGCATAGACATACAATACAACAGGAGGAAACATAATAGTACCACTGATGATGTTGCAGATGTGCAACGAAAGAACTTTGTTAGACTATATATATGTATTTATATCTGTATTTTTGACCATTGGTCAGTCAATGATAAACATTGAGGACCAAATGATTTAACTATGGAGATATAAAAGATACAGAATCGAAAATCAACCAAACAGTGAGTGTGTTCTGTTATTATTTCTGGCAATATTATTACAACAATATGACCCTCCCCAAGTATAACAACATATATATATCAAGAGATGGCAATATGAATGGACCTGTTATTTTTCTCTAAAAAAATCTTTTTCCACATTTCCGGCCTGCTCGTCTCCTCAACCTTTCTATTTCTTTTTTAATTTTTCATTCTTTCTTCTGATGAAGGACTAGTGTCTGAAACGTTAAGACCCTCTTCCTGCTATTTCAAGCGTTAAACTAATATATTTCTTTTGTGTTGTTATTTTTGTTATTTCTGTTTACCTTTTACACACACACACACACACACACACACACACACACACACACACACACACACATATATATATATATATATATATATATATATATACGAGGGGCTCTGAAAATTTCTTGGCTTTAAGGGTTTTGTGAAAGGGTAGAGATGTTATCTTTACAGGGGAGGTAGGACTGCTGCAATAAGTGTGTGACTCTGAGAGGGGAATATGTTGAAGAAAATCATAATTAACTGATCCTCCTGTATTTTCTTTTATCCAAAGCTAGGAACTTTTCAGCACCCCCTTGTATATATATATGTGAAAATAGTAGTGGCTAGTATGGTTGTAAGAGAAGTTGTCTAACTTTGCATACAATAATAAAGTTGTACAACCGTAAATGGCTAAGCTGCATGGCGTGAGGTCATTATGTTCATGGATGGAGCTGGGGAGTAGTGAGGACAGAGTAAATGTTAGGAAACATTCACCACTAACGATGTCACAGTCACAGCACTGGGTGCCACATGAAATCAGAAGAGTGCGCAAGAAAATTAAGCACACATGGATGTGAGCACAGGAATGTGTATCGGTAGTGTGTGTGGGCAGGTGCACATACGTGTGCACACATCCAAAAGTGTAGAGTGGATGGTTATGTGTGTGCAGAAGTAGATGTGTGTGAAGTGCTATGTAAATACGGATGTTGTAAATGTGGGTGTGTATTGTGTGGTGGCTGGAGTTGTGTGTGTGTGTGTATTTGTGCATGTATTTGTGTATGAGAGCAAGGGTAAAGAGAGGTTAAAAGAACTGTGATGGGGAATTGAGTCCATACAGAAAAGAGGTTCCAAGGCAGAAAATTAATTTCTGCTTGGTCCTGGTGTGAGTAGCTGTGGATCTATGGTGTAAAAGGAGGCCAGAGACAGTGAGGTGTTGAGTAAAGTGGTTGGGGAATGGAAGTGACGAGCAACAGGAGTGTCTTTACCTAGTCGTATATATGTGTAACTGTTAACTTAACTTTGATAACTTTGATAGTTATGTGATATATGTTTAGTCAATTTTTTGAATTAGTAGGCATAATGATTTTCCCTGGTGCCATTGAAAGAAGGCTGAGTTTTTAGAGTGCTGGACTAACTGTAATACAGTTTCTAGGATTATGCAATCTTGGTTCCAATTCATATCCCACCAAAACTGATGTTGCCTTTCACACATCAGAATACCAGTAATACATTGTAACTCATTAAAAAATGTTTCTTTTCTATTTTCTATCACATTTTTCATCGAAACAGGAATGGTATGCTAAGACACCACTTGGTAAGAAGAGATTCAAAGCAGCTAAACTAGAACAGGAGGGTGCCAGTGGCAAAGATAAGAAAGATAAGGGAAAGGGAAAGAAAAAGAAGAAATAATTGATTATGTTTTTGATGAAAATAAATATATGAATATATATATCTATATATATATATATATATATACATACATACATACACGCATATATATATATATATATAAATATATATATCAAACGTTATGCTATATATTTAAAAAGAAAAACATCTGTGTGACGTCTTATAATTGTAAACTTCAAATATATACAAAAATGTATTCAAACTGAATGTTTACTCTATATATATATATATATATAAGATCAAAAGATGGTTAAAAGAGTTCCATGAATAGTGCAGTTTTAAATCAACATATGATATGTTGATTTAAAACTGCACTATTCACAAGTGTTTTTTAACCTTCATATCATGTCTCCCTATTTTATCTGACGAAAACACAAATGTCATCTCATGATGATATTTGTTTTTGAAATGCGCATAATAAAATACATGGAATTCTTTTAACCATCTTTTGATCTTATATTATTTATACTCCAGTCCTACAAACTGTAGAGTGCTACTTATCCAATATCTGCATTGCTTTATTGTACTACAATAAAACTCACCTCCTACATATTTTTCATTTCATTTCATTTCATTTCATTTCATTTTACGTCCGCTTTTTCCCTGCTTGCAAGGGTGGGACGGGAACTGATTCTGGCTTGATTTCTACAGCTGGATGCCCTTCCTAACACCAACCTCATTTACAGTGAGTGCTGGGTGCTTTTTTGCCGTGGCACCTCCACGACCACTTTGCAGTGGAATGATAGGGACCCCAGTTCCTATCATCTCATTTCTAGAGCTGAGTAAACTGGAGCAATGTGAAATAAAGTGTCTTGCTCAAGTACACAACACATCACCCGGTCTGAGAATTGAACTCACAACCTTTCGATTGCAAGACCAATGCTCTAACCACTAAGCCATATGCCTCCATATATATACATGGTAAAACATTGTTTCATGTTTATTTATTTATTTATTTACTGTAATATATCAAGTGATAATTATATAAGTAGGATAAAAGAACAATAACATTATATGTGAATATAGCTGGAGCCTGTGCATAGTCATTGAACCTGTTAGAAATAGCAGCCAAATTATAATCTACTATCTTAAAGATGTCTGCTTTTCTATACTTGCATGGGCTGGAAGAGACATTTTGAGGTAGTTTTTTTCTACAAACAGTTGTTCTTCCTGATGCTAAGCTATACTTTATAGTAAGTATGGTTTATACCACTGACATTTGCTGGATTGTTAATTTGTAGGATGCATTATGTATGGGAGGACATAAACAAACATCATTTGCTTTTAAGCAGTCTTGATATGAAGAGATTCCAGGTTATTGACACACACACATACACACACCCACCCATACAAACAAACACCCAGCCAACATACACATATAAGCATAGATACATATATGTATGATGAGCTTCTTTACAATTTCCATCTACCAAATTCACTCCCGACGTATTGGTTCACCCAAGACTGTAGTAGAACGTACATGACTTAATTTAAAACCATTTGATTCCAGAACAAACTCTTAACTACATAGCCAGGCTTGCATCCTCTCACTCTGTTTGTCTGTTCCTCTCTCCCTCCTCTCTCTCTCTCTCTCTCTCTCTCTCTATATATATATATATATATATATATATATATATATATATGAAGAAATTATGGAATAAAGTTTATCGAATAGAATGGACACAGCTTTGGTCATTTCCTCACTAACTCAATAATTTGATTAAGTCTGAATTATTAAAATTTGAACCTACCTGATTAGAGTGTACACTTAAACATTAATCAGTGAGGAAGACGACTTTGTGTGGGTAGGAAATTTGAGTTACCTGGACTGATGCACCAGTTTCTATGATTCCGATCTGCCAGTGGTGATCCAAATGGAGTCACTATGTGCAGAAATTAGGTAATGTTACTATACATTACGTAATTAGTCAGGAACTGCATCGTCAGTGGGGGGTTTGCCTCCCTGCACTTGAAAGTTCCGTATGGCTAGCTGGTACACCAGGTTGGTGGACGCAAGTGATACAGTAGTAATCCTCAAACTTTCTGATACATGACGGCACATCAAAGGGGAGGTCAGGCAGGCTTGACCAATTTGCAGAGAACACATACTGGCATTGATTCAAATTGAAAATAAATGGCCTTACCAGAAGCACTCTACCAGGGTGTTTTTGTAGAGAAAACAAAGACAGAGTAGCAAAAATAAACAAATTGAACTAGAATAAACAAAGTGAGAGAGTTCAACTTAGAATTTAAATACAGGTTAGTCTTCTGGGAGTTAGACATAATTATGAAATAAAGCTTATCGAATATAATGGACACAGCTTCGGTTGTTTTCTCACTTACTCAATAATTTAATTAAGTCAGAATTATTAATATATATATACATATATATAAATGAATAAAAATAACCAGGATTAAATGACATTATATCATTTAATTGATTTACAAATGTTTCAATCAATACAACAGAAAATAAATTTCTGCTGCATTGATTTCTTCAGAATCTATTAAACAATATAAATAACATAAATATTTAGCAAACGCATATCCGAATATCTCAGTTCAGAAAACAAATTTAAAACACAGTTGGGAAAACATTAAAACTTTATAATGTATATTTATATATATACATCATCATCATCAGCATTGTTTAACGTCTATCTTCCACGCTAGCATGAGTTAGATGGGAATTGTCCCACTTAAGGCAAGATTGGATAGGTGACTGTGTCTTGCTTATATACATCTGTATCTGGCAGGTTTTCTACAGTTCGATGTCCTTCCTAACACCAACTACATGTACAGTGTGGACATAATATATAATTAATTACAACAGTAATTATATACAGGTACTTGAGTTTCGTTGGGTTATGTCTCATTCAGCCTGTTATAAAAACAAAGATGGCATCTGGTGGTTGAATGTAATTTCTTTTGTGAAGATTATTTGAGAGTTATTCAAAGGCAGATAATTTCAGAAATAGTTATAAATAGCTATAAATAACCAAAAAATATAATATATATATATATATATATATAATTTTTATAGGGAATTAACCAACCAGATGTTGGGAAAACGGCCTTCTGTGTCTTCTAGACACGTTATAGCTCTGCTAAGCTCTATACTTACTAATTTATATATCTATTAAACTCTAAATTTATTTCATTTAATTATGGCTTCTTAATTTAATCTTCAATTTAATTAACACGCTTTCAACCCCTCTTTTACAGTTTTCTCTTCCTCAATATCACCTTTATAGATGCTTAGTATTACAGGCAAGGAAACTAGTAGGGTGAGCGAGATTACATTCGTTGCTACTACTATCATCACCACTACATGATAGGGGAGAGGAGGAGAAGTTAGACATTTTCAGACTTTGTCTTGCTAAATCATTGATATCCATCGGAAGTGGTGTGAGGTGGGAGCTTAACCCCACCTCCGCCCCAGTGTTAGAGCCAGGTAGAAATGATACAGGGGCTGGCCTACTTAATGTCAACAAGCTAAGTGGTGGCCCCTCATATCGAAAAAACTTTTATGTTGTTTGTTTAAATATCATTGATGAACACGGGCTGATAAATTGGGCTGGAATCACATTACCTAATCATCAACGCCAGCAAATTATATATAATGGCTAAATAAATAAACTTTTTATCAACTACATATAGCCTTTGCTATTCTGTTATATATATATAAGTGTGTAAAATCTTGACCATGCCGCCAAGCACTTTTGGCTGAACACACAAGCTGAAACCGTTTGGTGCCATGGTTGGGATTTTACACATCTCTGTAACAAATCCACATTTCCCCATGTATCAAATACTCACATGATTAGTGGTCTCCTCAGTGTCAACACCGCAGACTCTATTAATATATATATATATATATATATATATGAAAAATTCGGGATCCCTACGGCTGAGCTCCTGTCATTTCAACAGCTAGATCTGAATTAAATGGCCAGTGTTCTGGCAGCAGGAATAGCTGACGTCATCAGGGAGCGACATCAGCTATTCCTGCCGCCAGAACACTGGTGATTCAGTTCAGATCTAGCTGCTGAAATGGCAGGAGCTCGACCGTTGGGGTGGTCCTGAATTTTTCATATTACCCACTCTACTACCCCAAGTATCGAGTACTCTGGTGAGTAATGGTCTAACTGGTTTTTACTGCATCCATTGTGATATATATATATATATATATATATATATATATATATATATATATATATATATATATATATATATATATATATATATATATATATATATATATAAAATTTCAGGTTATCAATAATGTAGTGATAATATATCGTTACGTTAGAGATGAACAGCGTACGTGCAGGTTTGCTCAACGAGTATAAATTATATTCCGGAGAAATGTAGAAAGGATGAATATAAAATGAAAGTGCTTTTGTTAAAAAAGGAATTTATTAGGTATTGACATATGTTTCTGTAACAGACCGAATGCCTATGTATCGCTGCTTGCGTAATCATATAATGTTAGCAAGTATTCGATAGCAAATGTATAATCAGTTGTCACTTCTTCAGAGATTTTGGATAAACTGGATAAAATCAGAAAAATTGAAGTATTTATATTAGTAAAAGAGGAAGGAACAGAGGGGATAGAATATGACAGATGGTAAAATAATTTACTGCTAAACAAGTATATAATGGGTTTTTAATGAGAATACCATGAGTAAATCTAAATAAGAATTTTGACAACTGATTATACATTTGCTATCGAATACTTGCTAACATTATATGATTACGCAAGCAGCGATACATAGGTATTCGGTCTGTTACAGAAACATATGTCAATACCTAATAAATTCCTTTTTTAACAAAAGCACTTTCATTTTATATTCATCCTTTCTATATATATATATATATATATAGTGAAAGAGTGACGAATAACATGTTCAACTGTACAAAAGAGGGTTTTATTTACAGTATTAACAATTGTTTCTTTGATTAGGGTGTCTAAAAATTGCTAATCACTTGTGTCACTCAATTTTAAATACATGCATGTCTAATCAAATTATCAGAATAACTGATTAGAATTATACACAGCGTTTGTAATATACTAGGAAAATTCAAATCACATCAGTAATAAAGAAAGAAAAAAGAAAAAGAGAGAGAGAAAAAGAAAAAAGAAAAAAGAAAAAAGAAAAAAGAAAAAAGAAAAAAGAAAAAAGAAAAAAGAAAGAAAAAAGAAAAAAGAAAAAAGAAAAAAGAAAAAAGAAAAAAGAAAAAATAAAAAATAAAAAATAAAAAAGAAAAAAGAAAAAAGAAAAAATAAAAAATAAAAAATAAAAAATAAAAAATAAAAAATAAAAAATAAAAAATAAAAAATAAAAAATAAAAAATAAAAAAATAAAAAAATAATAATGAATAAGTTAGAATGAAGATGATAAAAAATAGGTAAAAAATATGTGTGAAAAAAAGTGAACATAATATGATCGTTGAAAATAGTTGTGGTGGTGGTGGTAGTGGTGGTGGTTAAAATTATAGTGGTGTGTACGTATAAAGATGTGATGGTATAAATATGAAAATATTAAATATATACACATATGTATTGGTTAAATTACAGAGGGTTATATTATGAAGAAATAATACAGTGATAAATAAAGGATAAATTACTAAATTGAAAGTTATGTGAGAGGTGAAGAGAACATGGTAGGATATAATGGAAGAGGTGAAATAGTTTTAGGGAAAGAGAGTGAAAGAAAGAAAGGTGAGGAGGTTATGATATTGATTCAGTGATTAGTTGATCTATTGACAGTTAATAATTGTTTCTACTTTTGGCACAAGGCCAGTAATTACCCAGTACATTACTGGTACTTTATGTTATAGACCCCGTAAGGATGAAAGGCAAAGTTAACCTCGACGGGATTTGAACTCAGTCCGTAAAAGGATGTAACTGTGCTCCAAAGCATAGCGTCCGACCCTCTACCGATACTGCCAATAGTTAATAATAATGGGTTATAGACTCTAAGTGGTTCAGTTTGAATTATGGGATTATTGGATCGAATCATGTTGGTTTGAAATTTGCGAATTTAGTAGCTGCTTTATGCCTACAGAAAATTGACCTTTCTATTTTGGTGTTAAGCAACATGTTGTCATACTTTAAAATTGCAAAGTCCGCAGTGGACATTCCATTTCTGTAGGCCTTTGCCCCCGATAATTTCGACCAGCTAATCCCGTATTCTTGGTTTGAATCCTTAAGCTCCCAGATTTTATTGGCGAGCGTTGTTGTGTTCATTAGTTACAGTTCTTTATAGAATTCCTGTGAACGTACCATCTTTTTTTGAACTCCCCAGCCGTAGAACCTATGTAGTGCCATGCTAAGTTGCCTGAATTTATAGTACACAGGTACACTATATTTGAATCCAGGCATCTATTTTGTAGTGGGCATTTATCCAGTAAGTGAGAGTTACATTTTGAGGCCTTTCTGTGTGCCGGTTCTTCGATGCGGTTTTGTATGTTGTTAAATATGGGCTGAGATTTGGGTTTGTTGATGTTTTGTTGTGATGCGTTCTGACGTATGTGTGGTTGTGATGTTATGTGTTTGTGTTTTGTATTTGGTGTTATGGTGTTTGTTTCTAAGTTATTTTCATTAGAGATTCTTCTATAGTTAATTTTATGTGTGTGATTCTATGTTGGCTGCAGTAGAGTAAGATAGTTTGATAGTTTTTCTATTAAAGATTTTATGGTATTTATGAAGTTTAGGGAAGTGCTTGTCAATTAGTTTAGAGAATGTAGAAGGTAGTTTGGTTTTTATAGAGGAGTTAAATATTGGATTGGACCATAAGTATTTCCTATCTCTGGATTTTCTATAGTTCCTAGGGGTCCTTATATTAGTATTCGGTTCAGTTATTTCTGGTGCCCGTTGTCTATTTCCATGTTTAATCCTATATTTGCTATTTCTATAGGTGTGGATGGTGTTATTGTTGTTTGGTGTGTTGTTATTGTCTGTATCTGGTATATATTTGAGCCTCTACTTGTGGTCTGCCTTAAGTAAAGCTATGTTGTAGTAGTTCGCGTGTTCATTAAAAATCTCTGGGTTAGAAGATAAGCGTGAAATTCTAAAGGATACACTATGTGCTATGGAGTTAATTATGGAGCGAGGGTAGTTTGAGTTATAACTAATGTATGCTAGATTTTCGTTATTTTTATGGAAGATCTCTATTAGTCCTGTGTTTAGGTTGAGTGATACATCTAAGAAGTTAGCTCTTTTAGAATTAAGTTCGAAAGTGATGCCTAGGCTTAGTTTATTGAAGAAGATATATATGACTATAGCAAGGAATTTAGCATACAGGTCGGTGTCCACCAGGGCTCTGTTCTTAGCCCTCTCCTGTTCCTCATAGTTTTTCAGGCAATAACGGAGGAGTTATTGGGAACTCCTGTATGCAGATGACCCGGCACTTATAGCTGAATCTATGGTAGAACTAGAGAAGAAATTCCAAAGATGGAAAAACAGGGACTAGAAAGAAAGGGTCTCAAAGTCAACCTGACAAAGACTAAGGTCCTTGTAAGTAGACGAGAAAACAGAACCCAGATCCCCTCAGGGAAATGGCCTTGCTCAGTATGTAGGAAAGGTGTAGGTAGGAACTCCATCCTCTGCCCCAAATGCAAACAATGGGAACACAAGAGATGTAGTGGGATCTCAGGAAGCTTAACTAAGAATGTAGGCTTCATATGTAGCAGCTGCGCTGGGACAGCAAGCAGCAAACAGCCACAGGAAGCAAGCACCACCAAACTCTGGGAAGGCTCTGTAGAAACAGTAGACAGCTTCTGCTACCTAGGTGACGGAATTAGCAGCGGAGGTGGGTGTTGGGAAAGTACAATAACTAGGGTAAGAATGGGATGGAAGAAGTTCAGGGAGCTACTGCCACTGCTAGCTGCAAAAGGCTTTTCCCTCAAAATGAAAGGCAGACTGTATGATGCATGTATACTTAGGCGCTGTCTGTAGAAGACTTGCGTAGATTAGAAAGAAACGAAGCCTGCATGCTCCGATGGATGTGTAATAGTAATATACGCGAACGGCAAAGCATAAACGAATTGAGAGAGAGACTGAGCATAAGAGGAATCAAATGCTGTGTGCAGAGTACTAGAAGTCGATGAGAGCCGCGGAGTGGGGAGACCCAAGAAGACTTGGGATGAGGTGATAAAAGCCGACCTCACCCAATTACACCTATCAAAGGCGATGATACACGACCGCGACCTCTCGCGTCACACAGTAATACAGAAGACCCTACCCCCCACGGGTTCAAGCCAAAGCTGAAGCATATAGAACATATGCCCCCACCCCCTCCCACTGCAAAGTTGTTGTGGAGGTGCCACGGCAAAAAAGCGCCTAGCCCACACTATAAAGTGGACGTGTAGGCGCCACGGAAAAAGCACCCAGCACTCACTGTAAATGAGGTTGGTGTTAGGAAGGGTATCCAGCTGTAGAAATCAAACCAGAATCAGTTCCCGTATGAGCAAGATAAGGTCAGCTGACCGGACACTGCCCACAACAAGACAACCCGTCTAACCCACGCTGGCGTGAAATAACGAACGTAAAACGGTGATGATGATGATATATATACATATATAGCCGTGGAGTGGGGAGACTCAGGAAGATTTGCGATGAGGTGATAAAAGCTGACCTTGCCCAATTGCATTTCTCAAAGTCGATGACACAGGACCAAGATCTCTGGCTCTACGCAGTAATACAAAAGACACGACTTCTCACGGGCTCAGCTGAAGCTTAAGCATTTATATATTGTGCACCACCCCACGCCACCCCGCCCACTCCCATACATCTCCCATGAGGACAAGCTGAAGTATTCATCCAGTGAAGCCTCTAGCCCACACTGTAAAGTGTTCGTGATGGCGACACGGCAAAAAGTGCCCAGCCCACACTGTAAATTGTTCATGTAGGTGTCACGGCAAAAAGCATCTAGTCCACACTGAAACACGACAAAAAACACCAAGTACTCATTGTAAATAAGGTTGAGGCTAAGAAAGGAATCCACTTGTAGAAACCAAGCCAAAATTGGTTCTATATGAACTAGACATGATCACCTCTCCTGGCATTGCTTACAACAGGATAACTCGTCTAACCCATGCCAGCGTGAAAAAATGTACGTTAAACAGTGATAATGATGATATATATATATAAGTATATAAATATATATCAATTAAAATCATTTTAAAAGCCATACAATGCATTAGAAAATCAAAGGTGCCAAGATAACAATAGAATGTTACCTTAGCAAATTTAATTATCCCAAATATTTCCGGGTTTAAAAACCTATTATCAAGGGAGTAACCCTGTGAAGGTCTTAAAGGATCGTTCAGCGATGTGTTGTTAGGAAGGCAGAGACCTTCATAGGGATATTCCCTTCATAATTGGTTTTTAAACCCGGAAATATTTGGGATAAGTGAATTTGCTAAGGTAAGATTCTATTATTTTCTAATGCATTTTAAATTATTCAAATTTATATTTCCTATTCAACAATGCTTCAAGCAAGCTGCAACACTCTGTTATAAATATATATATAATATCATCATCATTTTGCATTTGCTTGTTCCATGTTTGCATGGGTTGGAGTTTCTTTCAGCACCGCATCTCTTCGATTGTCATGTCCCTTTGTCATCTCCTGTGTGAGCTTCATCGATTTGAGATCAGCAATCACCACTTCTGCCCAGGTCTTCCTCAACTGCATCACATTTTCCCTTCTAGCAATTAATGAGTATACTGCGGCATCAGTCATTAGATATGATCCCATCCTGTATTACCTAATGGTCTTTATGGATAACTAGTTCAGCACCTACTTTCTCAGATGCTTTCAGCATCTCTGCAACTATATCCGATGATGGTCCATTGGCTTTACCGATTTTTCATCTCCTTGATTGTTTCTTTGATCCAATAACTGTCAATTTTGATAGCTGGTCCCTCTGCTGGGTCAGTTGGGAGTAGTCTCTCTTCCTCCCACTCATTTTCCACATTCACCACCCTCACACAGTAGCATTTCCAGGCCTCTTTCTTTTGAGTATTAGTGATGCTAAGTGCACTGGTGTCGTTTTAAACAAACTTTTCTCCAACAATATTCTGATTCACACTGACACATTGGCAAACCTCCTTCTTTTAGTCTCTTTTCATGCTATGTATACTTTTTATCTAGTTTCTCATACTAGTCTCCGCTACCTCCATTTTTCCATTCTTTCCATCCCGTCTCCTGGTTTTAATGGCTCTGAAATGGAAAGAGGGTTATCTTGTCTAAGTGTTTACAGTCACTGTGGTCGAGACTAACAGGCTTAAATTGACAAAGAAACATGTCTGAAAAGTCAAAAGTCTGTCTGAAGCCAGGTTCATCAAGCTGATACTTGTCCCGGTTTCTGTGGTGTTAAGCAACTGAGAATACAAGATTTCCCATTTAACAGGATGTCAGTCTATTGTAGGGTTAAACCCCCAACTATTGCTGGTACTCATTTTGAGCTGAGTATACTGGAGTAATGTGAAATAAAGTGTTTTGCTCAAGAACACAACACACAACACAATCCAGGAACCGAAACCATGACATTATGATCATGAGTCCAACACCTTACTACTAGAAACACTGTAGTCGAGGAACTAAAGATACTGGAAGTCTCAATGGTGATTGACAAAAAGGAGTTGGTCAGTCAATGCCTGGTATTTGATCATCTACTCCTTTAGGCTGTTGGCAGTAGTGTCTGGGTTTGTGGCTGAAGTAACGGGGTTGGTCATATCATCAGGGTATTTATTGTTACCACTATTGTGACCAGCTGGCTTTAATCAGGAAACTGGCCACACCTTGGCTAACAATTGTATTTACATTGATCATAAAAATCATCCCTCCCACCTATTTTTAGTATAATTTGGATATTTACCGAATGATATCTTTATTTTTGTTCCTGTTGATTTCACAGTCAATTGATGTGTAACAATTACAAAATACTAATTATCTAAAGTTATTTCCTTTTCTTAATATTCCTCAGATCATTTCCCCCTCACCCCCTCTCTTTTAATTAGATTTAGTTTCTTTGAACGTTTTTCTAAGAGGAAATCAGGAAGTTTTTTTTAATCTTTCTTTTCTTCTATATCTACATTTTTGTGTCATTATCACCAACATTTTTATCCTTATGAGAATTTGTGATTCTTTGTACAATGTTTATATTCCAACATTGTGTTTCTGGTAAGTGGACGTAAAAACGTTGATGATGACGATGATATATGTGTGCGAATATGTATACACATATATATATATGTGCTAAACGTAAACAAATTACAAAGCAAACGACACAGTAATATCATCATCATCATTTTACGTCCGCTCTTCCCTGCTTGCAAGGGTGGACGATATATATATATATATATTATACTTGGGGAGGGTCATATTGTTTTAATAATATTGCCAGAAATAATAACAGAACACACTCACTGTTTGTTTGGTTTTCGCTTCTGCATCTTTTATATCTCCATAGTTAATTTATTTGGCAATCAATGTTTATCATTGATTGACCAACGGTTAAAAATACAGATATAAATATATATATATAGTCTAACAAAGTTCTTTCGTTGCACATCTGCAACACCATCAGTGGTACTATTATCATGTTTCCTCCTATTGTGTTGTGTTTACGCCATTTTTATTTTATTTATTTATTTATTTTATGTCTCTGTCTTTGCGCATGCGTTTGCGTGTGTGTATGTTTGGTGTGCGTGTTCGCGTTTGGGTGTATGTATTTTAATTTTTGTATTCTATCTTTGTTTATTAGTGTGTGTTTATATGTGTTTGTTGTTATTGTACTTGTGTATATATTTATTTATTTATTTATTTATATTTCTCTTAAGTCAATATTGTTTGTTTGGGTATGGTTGTTGTTGTTATTCCATTCATTTTTTCGGTTTAACTTTGGCTTTCTAAGCTCTATTTCGTTCGCTTCTCTGATTTGCCTACCTGTTGGGTCATTTCTATGTTTAGATATTATTTTAATCTCTATGTTGTCTATGTTCTCGTCATGTTTTTGTCTGGCGTGTTCGTATAGTACTGAACCGTTTTTTTTTTGTCCTTTTAATTCCCCCCAGTGTTGGTCTATTCCTTCTCCTATGGTTCGAGCTGTCTCACCTATGTATGTCGTTGTCATGTTTCTGCAAGTACCCTCTGTACATCTTATGCTATAGACTACATTTCTAGTTTTACAGTTTATCTGGGGGTTCACTTTACATATAACACATTTCTTATTAGTACAGTGGGTTTTCTTAAAGGGGTATGTTTTGCTGATCAGGGATTTTATGGTAGTTCCTGGCTTTTCTACCACTTTACTCTTTAAGTGGGTCTTTCTTAGGGCCTTTCTACATTGGTTAGATAATTTTACCCCCAGGGGTAGCATCAACGAACATGACACTCTGGTATCTCTCGTTGTTGTACCATGAGGTGGCTTTCCCTATCTTATGTTTAGTCCTATCTAAGCTATTCCATGATTTCCTCCTGTATAATGGGCAAATTCATTTCATGTCCATTTCTATGAGGATCTTATTCTTATCCGTGTCTTCTTTGTATACTCTGATTCTGTCTCTTTGGTTGTAGCCAGAGAACTGCATGCGGTTGATGAAGTGTTGGATGTGTCTTTCCATTTCTGTTGGGTCGCACATGCGGGACACGTTCTTCATCACTCGTACCAAGTCTGCGATCAGAATATTAAACTTAGCACTACTGGACATTACTGAGTTTTGAGTATCAGATATTTGGAGGCTATGGGTTTAACATAGTGTGAGTGGAGAATTTGGACCCGCTCGTCTATAGTGTTCATCCAGAGTTCCGTGTCTAATACAGGTAGTCTATTGTTAGGGTGTTTGGAGGGGTAGTCAACAGTTACAGTTATACTCTGGTGTATGGAGTTAGCTATGCGCTGGATGCCTTCCATTGTGCTATATTCTAAATCATGTTCGTTAGTACTCTCTTGTGGGGGTGTTCTTATTACTATATTATTATCGTCTACGTAACGAGAGTACATGATGAGGTCTATGGAGCTCTCTTCAAGGAGATCTTTGAGTCTCCTTTCCCACCATACCATAAATAGATTGGCAACATCACCAGCTATGCTGATGCCAACGGCTGCTTCCTCATTCTGGGTGTAGATCTTTTCATTGAATTTAAACATATGGCCCTTTAGGGTAGTTTTAATACTAGCCCCTATTGCACGCGCGACCATTTTTCTCACCTGATCCGTCTTTCTGGGTGTCCGTATGGCTTTGGCCCACCCATTCCACCTTCCCATGGGAACCTTTTTTGCCATTGAGGTTATGGTGGGGAGTCTACCTCTTATGGGTCAACTGGGGCAGGAACGGCTAAGGTCATGGCTATCTAGGTACTCGGTGTCATAAGTAAGTCTAAGTATACATGTTTTCGTCATCATAATTCTGACCACAGGTATCGCTCGGCTGACCATCAGCTGTCCCGTGTCTGCCACACTTCAATGAATTACTGCTGGGTTTGGTGGTTCACACGTCCACGCGCGCACTCACACACACACACACACACACACACACACACACACACACACACACACACACACACACACACACACACACACACACACACACTGGCTCATATACACTCTTTCAAATATGCGCATATTCACATACACGCCCACGCACGCATACAAAGATACATATATATATATACACAAATAGGATATACACACAAAGTCATATAAAGATACACAATGGGTCATACATGTAAGGATGCACCCTGTCATAAACATGCACATATATAAACAATATAATCATATACATAATGGACGTTCATGGTATTACAGTAAATAGTATGCGCAGACCGTACATAGAAAATGCGTGCAGAAAATATATAAAAAAAGAAAACATGTATAAAAAAAAAGAAGAAGGAGCGTATATGCGTATGAGATAGTACACAAGAGAAGTATGAGATACACACGTGGGTCTGTATACGGAAAATACATTAGGTGTTACAAAATGGAATACGTGGAGAGTATGGACTCTCTATTGAAAAGATACACATGAATGGGGGTGCGTGGACCGGCCATACTGGAGTATGTCACTGTGGTTGAGGTATATTGTCTTATTGGTGTAAGGCATTTGACTGAAAGTCAATGGAATCCGGGTCAACCTGTCCTGGCTGAGGCGATGTTCTTGCCTAGGGTGACGTGCAGTGTTGGGTACGCATCCTGGGTTATTTCGGCTTATCCCACGGGGAATATATAGTCATCAGGGTATGGTGTCTGATCTCTTGAACCCGTTTCGCTGCTCTGGTCGGCGTGCGCTCCGCCGCAT
This sequence comes from Eledone cirrhosa, assembly GCA_964016885.1. Taxonomy (NCBI): domain Eukaryota; kingdom Metazoa; phylum Mollusca; class Cephalopoda; order Octopoda; family Eledonidae; genus Eledone; species Eledone cirrhosa. Next base: position 312,472,401 of record OZ024743.1, on the reverse strand, counting down.
GCCTTTAGCCTGGGCTGCCCGGTGGATTCCATGCGGAGAGTGTGCACCTTCTCTGGTGTCTGCACGTCATGATTATTTTCGATTTCAGGTTGACCGTATTATCCTTCAGTCTGACTTTCTCCATAGCCTCGGATAGGCATAGCCTACACTTTCTCTTTCCAGCCGAGTATGCATTCGCGTGCCGAACGATACTCCAGTTAAGGGCATGCGGAGTACCTTTGTCTTTCAAATCCCATACCAGGTCCGCCAGCCTAGTAGAGTGCTTCTTACTCCGGTCCTTGAAAGAGTTCGTGTGGTTATACAACCACGATTTAAAGGTCGCGGATGTTGCGCCGATGTAGGTGCGCTTTATATTGTGCGTGCTAACCACACATTTATATACCAGGCCCTTCGTTAGGCATCTTCCTTGCAGGGGGCACTGTGTGCCCGTTCTGCAGTTGCACGTTCTGTCGTTATGTTGTTCATTTCGGATGCCTGGCCTATGATCTTCTACGGCCCTCTTCCGATTCAAAGGGTGTTGTTCTGCCGACACGGTGGGACTTGAAAGACAAAGGCACCCCGTAACGACTTCTATTTGACCCTGTCCAAAGCATCAATTGTTTTGCTATTTTTAGAAATGATGAAAATAGCATTTTCTAGGCTTTTTATAAAAAATCTTCAGTAATCATCAACATCAACATCACTTTTATTATTATTATTATTGTTGTTGTTGTTGTTGTTAGTGGTGGTAGTCGACATGGTCGTAGGTATAGTCATAGTAGAAGTAATACCCCTAAGCATTATTATTGTTCATTTAGCTTGGGTTGGAATTTATCAATAAAATTATTTTCATATATATATATATATATATATATATATATATATATATATATATATATATATATATATATATATATATAGTATTTACGTATCGAGAAAGAGAGAAAAAGGAGGGATAGGTGATACATATAGTTATTTGCCAAGTAGCGTATGCCAAAGGTGCTCGATACTAGTGCCGGCAGTATTAAATATTCGAAGTGTTAATATTTAGTGGGCTAGAGAGTTAGCAGAGCGTAAGCACGTGGTAAAGTAAAATATCGGAGAATAGACCGTTAAAACATGTTTATTTAAAATATCACCTACGTACGTTTCGCCCAGTTGGGCTTCTCAAGGGCATAAATAATCACAAGTGTTCCAAAATCAAAACAAGATATTTTTGCGAACAATGAATCTTGATGTAGATTTAACCCCCAAAACTCTTTCCGAACTATATATGGAACACTTGTGATTATTTATGCCCTTGAGAAGCCCAACTGGGCGAAACGTACGTAGGTGATATTTTAAATAAACATGTTTTAACGGTCTATTCTCCGATTTTTTACTTTCCCACGTATATATATATATATATATATATATAATATATATATATATATATATATATGTATGTATGTATGTATGTATGTATGTATGTATGTATGTATGTTATTCTGGTTTTATAATTTCACAAATTTTTACCAATAGAGAGAGAGTCGGTTTCTAACATAGACACAAGACTCTCTCATTGGAATTTACACAACATCAACTAGGTAGATTATGTATGCATGCATGCATGTGTAGATATGGATGTTATTGTATGTGTGGATGTGGATGTGGATGTTTTGAGTTGTATGTGTGCATGTGTATATGATTTGTATCTGTACATGTGTATATGCAGTTATTAGATGCAACATTTTTGGAATGTTTTACCTATTTTTACTGTTCCATTAATGGATTGTACTTTCCTAACTAGTTGTGTTTTTTCTGTTCCCGTGAAGCCTAGCTTCTCAAGATTTGTATTGAGGCAGTTACAAACATACCCCAGAGCCCCAATAACCACAGGCATAAATTTGAAGGTGTAATCAGGGTGGAGTATCTGCAGATTTCTTATCAGTTCTGCATAAATATTCTCCTTTTCGCTAATCTTTGATATTATATTGGCATCTGCTGGGCATGCTTTCTTTTCCCTGCCCCACTACTGTGCATGCTTTCTTTTCCCTGTCCCATATCATAATTGTTTCTACTTTTTGGCACAAGGCCAGCAATTATCCCAGTACATTACTGGTACTTTATTTTATCGACCCGTAAGGATGAATGGCCTGTTATGCCTGCATTTTATTGGGGTTTTTACTGGAACATTCCACCAGTACTCTTTCATATTATGTATATGGCTTCCACATTGCTGTAGCTTTTAATGTGTTTATTATCGAGGCTATCTTCTCTACGGATTGCATTGTACAGTGTTTTGGCCACTACATCATGCCTCATAGGTAGATAAGTACCGCGATGACATCTTTGGACAGCTGCTGATGACATGGGTGACATCTTCGATGTTAATTCTGCAGAGTCTGCAGAGTCTGCACTTGTTATCACATCTAGGTGTTTTGCCTGCATCCCTATCTCTTTTGTGAATCAGGTATTTCGTGTTAATTTCCTCTTCTTGGATTGCAAAAGCGTATCCTTCAAAGTGGGAGCCAATATAGCGGTTGTTGTTCCAAGATAGACTACTTTCCTTATCTATATTACTCTCACTCTGTAGCTTCATGTCAACATATCCATTCATGATTTTTGGCTGATAAGCATGCAGTTTTTCATCCATGGATTCACTGCGATATTGCTGAGCGACTTCCCTGGGTGTGAGTTTTTGATAATCACACAGGGAATATCTCTCGAGGAGTTCCTTCCCAACTCTCATGATCTTATCTGTTTCATGCAAATAGACTCGCTCGAGAGACGGGCTTCGAGGTTCGTAGATGTTGTCGGAGAGATATGATGCGACAGTCAAATGCTGTCTGGACTGATGTTAGGCCTCTGCCTCCCTGCTTACGTTTCAAGTAAGGGCGGTCAATGTCACTGTTGATGTGGAAGTTTCCGATGTTGTTTTGTATTTTTCGAGTTTTAATATCAACTGCTCGGATTTCGTCTATCGTCCAATTGAGTATTCCAAACGTTGGTGTTAGGACAGGCACAGCAAACACATTGTGAGCCATTGTTTTGTTTTGTGCAGAGAGTTCCGATGACCAAATCTTTCTTAATCGAGTGTAGTATTCCCTGGTTACGCGTTCCTTATTACAGATACCATTATAGGATATGTTCTCATCTATCCCCAGGTATCTGTAGCAGTCCTAATCAGATATCGGGGAAACAGTTAGGCCATTGATGACAATGTTGCTAGATTGGGTTGTTGTTTTTCCCCGCTTTACAGTCATGTATGAGCATTTATCTTGGCCAAACTCCATTCCTATATCCTTTGAGAACGTTGTAACCAGGTCAAGATTTTTCTTCATCCCATCCATGTTCTAGACATAGAGTTTCAGATCACCCACAAATAAATTATGGGTTAGGTTCGTATGTCTGTCTTCCTGTGAGCCAATGATGTATCCTTCACATTTCTTGAGCAGAAAGGACAAGGGGTTTAATGACAGGATAAATAATATCACAGCGAGACTGTCTCCCTCAAATATACCCCTGCGATATTTTATTTTATCAGTGAAAACAGAGTCCTCCTTCTCTGTCTTTAACCTTAGGATAGTAGCCCAAGAAGAAGACAGCTTCTCTATGGCTCTGATAATAAACTCTGGCACTTTAGCAAGTTGGAGGGCCTCTATCATCCAAGAGTGGGGAACAGAATCGAAAGCTTTCCTGTAGTCCAGCCAGACTGTAGCCATATTCCTCCTAAGTTTGTCGCACGTCCGACATTGCAGTTTTGTTGTTCAGCACATCCCCAAACCACTTTCTTTCCAGCTGCTTGTTCATCTGTGATGATGTTATTTTTTTCACAGTGATCTTGGAGGAATAGGTTCAGGCAGGCTGCATACATCTTATACATCAGGTTTTTGAAGCAATGGGTCGGTAGTTTTTTGCCAAGTGTGTGTCTTTGTTCTTGGGGACCAGTAATGTTTGTGCTAATGTCAACCATTCTGGTATAAGTGTATCTCCCTTAAGAACTTGTTGGTAGAGGTCAGTAAGATACCCCCGATAGAATATCAGTTTTTTGTACCAGTAGCCGACAATCATGTCTCTTCTTGGAGTTTTCCTATCACAGTCTCAAGGGTACCCTCACTTATTTCGTATGTTTTTGTTGTAGTGTTCTTTTGGATTTCTTTTAGCTCCACTGCATCTTGGTTGAAATTCTTCTTTTCACCCCATATTTTTCTCCAAAAGGAATCTATGTTTTTCTGGGATGGGGCCTCAGTGACACTTATTATTTTGCCCTTCATATCTCTATAAACTGATGTTTGGTTTCGTCTGAATCTTTTATTAGGCACTTTTCTTTCATCTACCTTCTTTAGGTATCGGCGTTTTTCGCTAACAGCTCTCAATTCTTGTTTGATGGTGATCAGGTAATATTGAAGAGTTCTGGTTATACTGTTACCAAACAGCGTCTCTATTTTATTTTTTACTCTTTGTTGGTGAGGAGTGAGGTTTTTTGTGTTTGTTTGCATGTAAGGAGCATTGTCACATATCCTATGGTTTTTCGTAGGTCAGCAATCTTTTTTTTTATTTTAGTTATAGATGATAGTATTTTTGGTGGTGTTTTGTTCTTGTTAATATCTCTGCTATCACCAAGATAATGCTTCACTGTTGTTGCTAAGGCATATAAACAGGCGTTGATTTGCCAAATCCGTCGTAAATATTCATCCCCTATTTCGTCAATAACACGTAATATTTCATTATTAGGTTTTTCATTAAACATTGTCGTTTTAGCACGTTCAGCAAGAGAGATATTTATACATGAATTAATTTCTCTCTGGAAGATTTCGTTGAGGGAAATTTTCAATTGTTTATACTTTTGATTATTATCATTATCGATAGTATTTTCCACAATAGTCGAGGTAGACTCGGATGGTACACGTGGTGTTAAATTTCTTCGATTATTATTATTTCTTCTATTATTTCTTATTATCGATAGTGTTTTCCCCAGCATTCGAGGTAGACTTAGATGGTACACGTGGTGTCAAGTTTCTTACAGGCATAGTTGTTTCAATGCACTGTTCGACCTGGCTGCTAGGAAGTCTAGTAGCATGGCGACCTGTAGCACGTGCTGTTGATCCCATGTTTGTTGTGGGGGACTTATAATTAATAATATTTATTTTATTTTTACGTTCAACAAACGTCGCTTGTTGGCGTAATTATTTCGCTGTGAAGTGATTTAGCTCTGGGTGTATTTCGCCTCAGTGTAGCTTCATTCTGTTCATATAGCCAATGGAAGGATTGTTTTTTGCCATTTTATAACAATTAAATAAATCATCATTAAGTTTGCAATTATAAGAGAAATGCGATTTATAATTTCGGTTTCTTCTGTAGCTACAACTGAATAAATTTTGTTTGCCTTTCTCGTTGTTTTTCTTCGGTACTTCCTTAATGTTGTTGATGTTGTGTTCAGCCATGCTGTTTGTAGCAAATCCTTGTAAAATGAATTATGTATTTAGTCGGATATCTCTACGATTTCGAATAAAAGGTGTCTTCAGTAGATATAGTTAGAAGAATACCCCGTTATTCAACATGACTAGTAGTTGAGGCATTACTGTCGGAGATAGTATTCATCTTAAATTTAATGAATAGTCTCCCACACCAAAATATGCGACTGATCGCATTGACTGACTATGTATTATGTATGAATGTTGGGTCACTCTTGAGTGCTACTGGTAACATGTAATCCAGTACAACCTGTCGCATGGTCGGGTCGTCGGCGACTAAACCGGCAACGCCACCAAGTTTACTTGGTGAGGAGGGTGATTTTGGACACCCTGCAGGACAAAAATCAAAACCTGACAAAGGGCGGAAGAACTCATAAGAGCCAACGGCCATCCAAAAGTGTGTAAATATGTATATACACAAGTACATATGTATATATATATATGCGCGGGGACATAGAAATAGTTGGGCTGGACACCCGATCACGCGGTTAAACTACTGGGAGTGAAGGACTTCTAGCCTTTATCAGGGCATTCTTCTAGGAGAAGGCAACTCAGGAAACTGGGATAACTCCGATATAAAACCTGCGGCTCAGTAGTTACCGATGATATTGATCTTTTCTTCTTTTCGGGTTATAGCTACTGTCGCTCAGAGTTTGGGATTGGCTCGGTGCACAGTTTTTCCGCACTTTAAAAAATATCTTCACGCAGAGGCATTGCACGATAGAATTAATTAATTGTTTCTACTTTAGGCACAAGGCCAGCAATTACCAAGTGCATTACTGGTACTTTATTTTATCGACCCCGTAAGGATGAAAGGCAAAGTCAACCTCGGCGGAATTTGAACTAAAGGGACGTAACTATGCTGGAAAGCATGGCGTCCGACCCTCTACTGATACTGCCAATTGGTATATCGTGCAATGGCCATACTCGGTAACGAGGGGGCAACCATCATCTATGTATAAATGGATGTGTGTGTGCGTGTATGTGTGTATGTGTGTGTGTGGATAGATAGGGTTTTGTTCATGTATATAAAAAATGAATGCTTAAACAAGATAATTGTTTACCAGAGAATTTGACTTGACCTTATACTTTGATTCGTATATCTCCTCTCACCGAAGTCTATATTTTTCCTAGTGCTACATCTGTGTGTGTGTGTGTGTGTGTGTGTGTGTGTGTGTGTGTGTGTGTGTGTGTGTGTGTGTGTATATAGAGATAGATAGAGAAAGAGAGAGAAACTGATATTAACCTGTGTTAATATCAGACGAGAGATCTCGAGAGATCTCGTCTACGATTTCACAGAACTTACGTTCACCGAAATCACAGACTAGATCCCTTCTTCCTCCTGTTAGACCTGTACGGAATTCCTTCCCTGCTTACATTCCAACCAGGTTTGATGGTCTTTATTCTCTCTCGTTAACGATTTCACCGAATTTAAATTCATAGAAATTTGGGACTTGACTCCTTCTTCCTCACTTTTCGTTGCTTCACCATTTTTGTTGTTTACACTCGTGTCCCCTTTATTTACGTGTCCCAACGACTTTTTTAGCCGTTGCTCGCACCAACCGGAGGTATATGGTCTTTAAAGCGATGAAATACCAATGATGGTTGGAAGATCACTGATGAAGGACTAACTTTATTCATATGTAACCCATTAGCAACGCCGCAGCACGTTTATTTTCATATTTACACATATTTTTCCCCCGCTGTTACACGTCTATTTCGTTCTTACTTCTTCCTCTTTCTCTGTATCTTTACCCTCTCTAGCAGTCACTCTCTCTGTTAGCCTCTTCCTCACCCTTCACTCACTCATTCTCTGTTACTACCTCTCCTCCTCCTCCTTCTTCCCGTTTGACCTATGCGTAATTCTTTTCTTTCGCACCCTTGGTCTAGCAGGTCGCTTTTTTTCTCTCACTCTCTCGGCTACGATTTCACAGAACTTATGTTTACCGAAATCACAGACTAGATCCCTTCTTGCTCCCGTTAGACCTGTACGTAATTCCTTCCTTGCTTACATTCCAACCAGGTTTGATGGTCTTTATTCTCTCTCGTTAACGATTTCACCGAATTTAAATTCATAGAAATTTGGGACTTGACTCCTTCTTCCTCACTTTTCGTTGCTTCACCATTTTTGTTGTTTACACTCGTGTCCCCTTTATTTACGTGTTCCAACGACTTTTTTTAGCCGTTGCTCGCACCAACCGGAGGTATATGGTCTTTAAAGCGATGAAATACCAATGATGGTTGGAAGATCACTGATGAAGGACTAACTTTATTCATATATATATATATATATATATATATATATATATCTAGGCCGGGTAAAATTCCCGAGATCCATGGACGCAGTCTCTCTGTCCCTCGTTATCACTGCCATGTCCTGCGTCTCCAACAGACCAGTGTCTGTCCTTAAGTAATCAACATACGTTAACCTTGGTCTTCCTCTTCCAGTGTGTCCATGTAGGGGATCCCACAGGAGCACTGAATGCAATGTCAACTCTGGATGTCGGTGAGCATGTCCAGCTAACCTCAGTCTCCTCTGTGTCACTTTTGAGCTAACCTTTGGGAGGCTGCCATACAGCTCTGAATTTTTCATCCTCAGTGTATACTGATTAATGTTCAGAGCCATCCTCAGCATTCTCGTGTAGCACCCATCCACCATCTGAGTGAGTTTCTTGGTCAGTGGCCAATTTTCAAACCCGTACAGCAGCACAGACTCCACTATAGCAATGAAGAGGCAAATTTTCAGGTCTTTACGAAGGTCTGACTACTTCCACACCGATCTCAAGCTGTGGCACGCCGCCCTGGCTTTGCTCTTCCTCTCAACCACATCTTCCGTATTTCCAATCTTTGCTCCCAAATACATTTGTATTTGGGAGCAAAGATATGTATATATATATATATATATATATATATACATACATATATAACGAAGGAAATGTGGTAAGAAACCAGATGGACCATAACGCACCAAAGTACTCAATACTTAGGGTAGTAGAGTGGGTAATAGGAACAAGTATGACCCCGACGGCAGAGCTCAAGCCGTTTCGACGGCTAATTCTGGACTCCAGAATTAGCCGTCGAAACGGCTTGAGCTCTGCCGTCGGGGTCATACTTATTCTTATATACATATATATATATGCATATATATATATGCGTATATATATGCATATATATATATATATATATATATATATATATATATATATATATATATATAGCTCTGATGATATCTGCCCAATGGTATGGATGAAACATTGTTAGCAAATACAAATTGTATATATATATATATATGCATATATATATAAATATATATATATATATATATATATATATATATATATATATATATATATATATATATATAGTTGTGTATAGTGGTAACTATGGTGCTTCCATGGGCGGTATGCCAAAATTAGCATCGATATTCATCAGAGTAGAGTGTAGATATAAAGAAAACGAAAAATCAGTGATGCGTCTGAACTTAGTTTATTTCGTGTTACAAATGTTTCGCCGGCATGTAGCTCGAGACATGCTCCTTATATGGATCTGGCTGATTCTACTTCTGCAGGTTCTTTCAGACACAGGTGTTTCGTCCGGTGCAAATTTTATCACTGGGGTGTTATCATAAAAAAAACACCCTCAAAAACACTATTTCCACTCTTGTCATGCCATTGGCTGTTTTTACTCCACGTTATCACAAGTTCTGGTCAGTGTCTGCTGCCACACGGTTCATCAACCATTTTCCGTCCGACACATTTCAATGGAGTCATGCTGGGTTCAGTACTTCACACGTCTGCTCACACTTCAGAGTAAGCACCCACACATACTAAAATACACACATACACACACATGCAGACACATACGTATCTATGTATACATACACGTACGCCTACATGCGCAGACACACACCGCCCCACATACATACATCGAAGTATATATGCTTCCTCTCTCCTTCACTTCCACTTGTTGATACATATCTCCACAAGCCTTCTGACGGCTGCTTACTTCCCGCCCTAAATCATTTGGGATAAGCATATCCTACTCCAACATATACATATATACATACATACGCGCGCACATATACATACGCCCAACCTTCTATACATTTATACACATATATATCTATATATACACACTCATACACGCACATATATACACATACACACATATATACACATACATACATATATACACACATGTGTATACACATATATATATACATACACACATATACATACACACACACACACATATATATAAATGCATACTCACACATGTCAACACATACATACAAATACACATACATACATAAACATTACCTACACACGTACATATACACACCCACATATATATATATATATATATATATATATATATATATATATATATATATATATTCATATGTATATATACATATATACACACAAAAGAAAAGAGACAATTTAACATGCATACGCACGTCCACATATATACACATACAAATACCCACGCATATGCCGATATAGATAGCTCTACACATGCATACGCATACGTGTTGCCACATGCATACACCTGCACGCATGCAAATCTGCCTACACACACATGCGCTTCCACATATACCTATATAAACATAACTGTAAGTGAACAGTTAAAGATACATTATGCAATAAAAACAATATACCATAAAGTAACGGTAAATTACCGTAACTTAAAAATATACAATGTAATATAATATACAATATGATATATATATATCTCTCCCCCTAATATATACATATACATATATATATACACACCCACATACACACACACACGTACACAGACTCATACATACATTTACGGATATATACGGATATATATATAAAGGATATGTGATAAAATAATACAAGAATAATAGTAATAATTGTTTCTACTTTAGGCACAAGGCCAGCAATTATCCCAGTGCATTACTGGTACTTTATTTTATCGACCCCGTAAGGATGAAAGGAAAAGTTAATCTCGGCGGGATTTGAACTCAGACTGTAAAGGGGCGTAACTATGCTAGAAAACATGGCGTCCAACCCTCTACCGATACTACCAATTACTACGAATGACACATCACATATTTGACTGCTCTCCTTTACACTTACCTCGTTGAGGGAAGTCTATCTCTATTGCCTTCCTTCTCCTGTCAACATTTGCACAACTTGATTCTACGATTGTCATAAGACTTACTATCATGTGGATTGGCAGTATCGGTGGAGGGTCGGACGCCATGCTTTGCAGCATAGAATTACGCCCCTTTACAGTCTGAGTTCAAATCCCGCCGAGATTAACTTTGCCTTTCATCCTTACGGGATCGATAAAATAAAGTACCAGCAATGCACTGGGATAATTGGTGGTCTTGTGCCAAAAGTAGAAACAATTATTAAATATAACAGAAGCAAACAATAAAAATAACAATAACGTCGACAAGAACGGCAACGCAAATGGCAACAGCAATAAGCTGCAAATAATAATGAAACGGTCACGGTGACCCACGAGGAAATGGATGAACCCAGACAAATGCTAAACAAATGGACACAGAGTCAGCCTCACTCCTCCTTCAAACGTCGTGGAACACCGACGGCTATGTACGGTACCATACCGTACAATTAGAGTAAAGACACGCCGAGTGAAGAGGGCCTCGGAGTCCCAGGTACAAAAGACTTTGGGAGCTATGTGGGTTCAAAAACCCACATCGCACGTGGGAGAAGATATAGAACCGTAGACGTGTTCTTTGCCACCCCACAGGAAACCAGAGAACACTCCATAACACCACTAAAGAGCGATGAGCTCACTCTGGTCCCAAGCTACTGCATCCAAAGACTCGTATGAGTGCGAGTCACCCAAGTTTCACCCACAATAGCCAATCGCTGGTTGATGGCTGCTGTGCTTGCCGACATCGAGGACGACACCAGAATCCTGGAAATCCAGAATCCACCACGCCACAAGCAACACCAACGCTTGTGGAGGGCACGCCACTCCCCAACCTGGAACTGAAGACGGATTGTGACGAGGAAGAGGGGTGGACAACCGTTAAAAACAGAAAAAAAGGAACAACTCTCTTCTTTCGCCCTAAAAAAAGAAAGCGAAACAAACAAACAAACAAAAAAAGTTAAGACATCAAAGCTTCACCATCACCAGCCCCACCACCATAAACACCAACGCCATCACCATAATCAACCCTAACACCACCACCACCACAAACAACAACAGCAAGGCAAACAAACCCACATGTGCAAGCAAAACACACGCAAACACAAGAAAACGATAAAACTGCAACGCACTACACGGCTTTAAAGACAAAGACAAGAGTTATTGCACTACATCCAGCACAACACCAGCATCACAGAGAAAATCTACTCAATACCCCAAAATTTCACACCACCCACACACATACAAATAACACGCATCTCCCAAAAGACATATACTGTTTTGAAAGGAAAATTTCCCAATGACATTGGAGATTTCTGTGAAACACTCCTAGAAGGATATATAAAGACATCCTTGCGGAGAGGGCCACAACCAGTCAGAAGAACGGAGGAACCGTCCTTTTCTCACAGGGCTGAGGTAAATAGTCTTTCCCACGTTTTCCTACTCTTCTTTCAACATGAATAGGCAGCGTAAATGCACGTGGCCTGGGATCGTCATGGAAGCAGGGTCACCTGCTCAACTACCTCAAGTCAATGAACATAGATTTGGTAGTCATCAGCGAGACCAAAACTTCCAAGGCACAAGCCTTCGCATCCATTTTTTTGCCGGTTACAAGGTGTACGCATCTCCAAGCCGTCCGGGATTTGGAAGGGATTCGTTGTTATTTCGCAAAGGCCTGGATCTTGTCATACGGACCATCTTTCTAGACCCAGAAGGTAAGTCGGTGGTGCTGGACATGACCAGCAGCGAGGGCTATATTTTCAGGCTAGAGGCTGTTTATGCCCCGACAGGGGCAGAACGGCCTGATTTCTTCAGGCGACTGGAGACCTTCCTAGGAAAGACCCGCTCTGTCATGTTAGTCGGCGATTGGAACGGGATATTGGATGCATGCTGGAACTGTGTGGGACTAGCGGATAGTTTTACTGTCTTTGTTGAAAGACACTGTTGAACCCTGTCTCCATGTTCTTTTGTCTCATATGCATCTTTCCGGCGGCTTGTTTGTATATACACACACAAACACATATATTTGTATATATGTATGTATGTATGTTATATCAGAGTTTTCCTTCTCCTAGAATTCGGCCTTGACAAAGGTTAAGGGGTCATCTCTCCCGATGATTTTGGATGGCCATTGACTCTTAAGAGCTCCTTTGCCCTTTGACAGGTTTTGTTTTTAGTCCTGCAGGATGTCCAAAGTGACCCTCCTCACCAAGAAACCTTGCTTTATATCTGGAGATCTCTCTTCACTTGTCGTCACATGGTACCATGGGCCCAGCACTATGTGTCAATAATTGTCACAAGTGTAGTGTTTGTACCAGAGTTTTCAAGTCGCTGGCTGGACTAAAAAGTCACACTCGTTCAGCGCATCGGTAGGGGTTCTCCAACATGGATATAAAGTAGTGGCCGTACTCGAAAACGAGTTGGCAGCCACCATGTATGTATATGTGCTCCTTCTCCACATTTTATAATTATATATATATATATATATATATATATATATGTGTGTGTGTGTGTGTGTGTGTGTGTAGTTGGAAAGAACAAACAAAACGCAGGAATCAATTGTATACAGTTGTATTAGGTTCACGGTTGGTGAGAGTGGAGGTTTCGACGTTTCGGACTTAAGTCCTTCATCAGGAAAGTTGAGAGGAACTCCGAGAGGGAGTAAGGAGGATTGTAAGGAGGGAAGTTAGCAAGTAAAGATCACAAAAAGAAGGGAAAAATAAAAATAAATGTAAACAAAAAAAAGAAGTGAAAATAAAGGAAGGGTGTATAGGTCCGGGATGGCAAGGGTGTGGTAGTGTGTATAGGGGTGGGTTGAGTTGGAGAGGGGAGAGAGAAAGAGTGGGGGAGAAGCAAGAAAATCAGAGTCCGGGTGGGGTGGCGGAAGGTAGGTGTGTATATATGTGTAGATGTAAGTATGTGTGTGTATGTATGGATGTAAGTATGTGTGTGTGTGTGTGGATGTAAGTATGAGAGTCTGAAAGGAAGCGAGTGTATGTGAATGTAGGTTCTGAAAAGACATTGTGTGTCTATTAAAGTGGTGTATATGTCTGTGCGCGTATATGTTCCTGTATGGGTATGTGTATGTGTGCATGTGGATGGAGTGGGTCGGATGTGATGAGAATGTGTCGAATCCGGAGGAGGTGTGGGGTGAAGTGTGGGTGTATGTGTGGTTGAAAAGAAGTGAATGTGTGTGAGAGCGTATATATATATAAATATGTATATATATATGTATATATATATATATATATATATGTATATATATATATATATATATATATATATATATATATATATATATATGTATATATATATATATATATATATATATATATATGTATATATATATATATATATATATATATATATATATATATATATATACATATATATATGCATATATATATGTATTATAAAATATATGGAGAATAGGATTGGCTGTGTAGTTGGTAGTTAAGGTAGCTTAAAATGGAGTAAGAATAAGAAGAAAGCAAGAACAGGGGGGGGTCCTCATCAGTTGTCCACTGGGGGTCTCGGATATATATATGTATGTATCTATGTATGTGTGTCAATTGAAACATCGACAGCCCATGTCCAAGACGTGTTCTTGTTACCATTTTGTGTTTTCTATGTACATTTATGTATGTCAGTACATGTGTGTTTATATATATATGTAGGTGTGTAGCGAAGTAGATTTATTTTGGTTGTAGAGATAGAATGTATTGTAAATGTAGCGAAAGAGGTTACCAGACTTGACTAGAAACCTATCAGAGAGCGGCTGATACTTTGACAGTTTACTCTCTTCGGCCTGGTGAAAAGCAAACCCTGGTCTGGTAGCCGATCGCACCAGGTTGCCGCTAGAGAAGACGTTACAGCATGTGGAATCCCAGATGAAGGGTCTACACCTGCAGAACAAGAATATTGTCATACCATCTGTCCTTTTGCCGTTACCTCTGTCCAGCCACGATGGCTAGAGCTGGGAAGGGAAGCCTGTTCTAATTTAGGCATAAGGCCAAAAATCTGCGATGAGGGAGAACGTCGATTATATCAATCCTCGGAAGGATGAAAAGCAAAGTTGACCTCGGAAGGATTTGATATATAATCTACCTTTTTTTTTGTATAAAGCCCTATTTTACACACCCTCATCCCATAAGGCTAAACACACACACACACACACACACACACACACACACACAAAAGCACACACAAAAGCACACACATTTGGCACCCTTTTACCTTATTATTATTATTATTATTATTATTTTTATTGTTCTTTGAGTCTCACTCATTGATGTTAGTTAACTGGAAAGTTTGTTGAAATGAATATCAAGCCACTACCTGCAGCCTCGGATATTCAGGACGTATCGGAAGGTTCTTGCTGTTCCCATCAAGCATGCTTTTTAAAGTGTTCCAAAAAGCGGGGCGGGGCCAATTTTCTTTAACCATCCTTGGAAACTCTTTGAGATAGTACCTAGTGCGCCTATGACAATCGGGACGACTCTGACTTCATGGCAGTTCCAAATCCTTTTTACCTCCCACTTTAAGTCCTGGTATCGGTTAATTTTCTCCCTCTCCTTCTCTTGCACTCTCGTGTCGAATGGGCAGGCAACATCCACAATCAGGCACGATCTTTTTTCTTTGTCCAAAACCACCAGGTCAGGTCTATTGTGTTCCAGTTTCTTGTCCGTCTGTATCCTAAAATCCCACAGCACCTTCACCTGATCGTTTTCTATCACCGACTCTGGTTTATGATCATACCACTTCTCAGAATGTGGTAAATTGTTTACTTTGCATAGGTGCCAGTGGATCACCCTGCTCATCACATCATGTCTCCAGCCTTTATAGTGAGTATGAGCTAGGTGTTTACACTCGGATACAATGTGAGCCACAGTCTCCTCTCTCTCTCCACATATCCTACACAGTGGGCTAGCCTCCTCCTTGTAAATATGGAGTTTCAGCCACTTCGTTTTGAGAGCCTGCTCTTGCGCAGCCATTAGCATTCCTTCTGTAGCCTTTTTAAGGTCTCTTCTTTTCAACCAGTTCCATGTCTGTGGATCTCTGAATTCAGTTTTCTCAAAGAAGGTACTATGAAGGGATTTTTCATGAAGGTTGCTCTTTCTCCTTGTTCTTATTTCCTCCTTGGACATCCCTGGTCTATTGTCCTCTCCTTCGGTACAATTCTGAGCATTGGCTCCCTACTACCAGTCACGTATTTGTGTAGGTTGTTTTTCTCCATCTGAACACAGTCCTCTATGCTGATAAGATCTCTTTCACCTTCAGATCTCCTTAAGTAGAGTCTATCGACATCACTCCTCTTGTGGAACATGTTGTAGATAGGCAATAGCTTCCTAGTCTTCCTATCCATTTCTTTTTGTTCAGCAACATTCCATCTCAGAATTCCCGCACTGTACCTAATAATAGACACAGCTCGGGAATTTACTGCACTTGTGGCATTCCTACTGTTCAGATCCGATTTTAATACGCTCCTTACTCTCCGAATGTATTCAGATCTTATCAATTCCTTCATTTTTTGTTCTTGATGTCATCAGCCTCCAGAACACCTAAATATTTGTATCCTTCTTCAGTGTCAATTTCCTTTATCACCTCACCTGTTGGTACCTGGATTCCGTTGCTTCTGCTCAATTTACCCTCTTCATCACAAGGACTCCACACTTACTAATACCAAATTGCATACATATATCATTGCTGAAAATACGGAGAGTGTCAACAAGCACATCCAACTCCTTCTCACTCTTCCCGAAGAGCTTAAGATCGTCCATGAAGAGGAGGTGATTGATGGTAAGCTCTCCCTTTCCCAACTTGTATCCTGCTCTCACTTTTCGCAGTATAATGGTCAGGGGCATCAGGGCAAGGACAAACAACAGAGGGGACAGACTATCTCCCCGGAAGATACCTCTCTTGATCTTCACACCTCCCAAGGATTCTCCAGCCGATGTTAACTCTGTTTTCCAGGACTTCATACTTTTGCCCAACAACTGTCTGATGTTATCTGCCACCTTGAAGATCTCTAGGCTTTTGGTGATCCCAGAATGAGGCACCATGTCAAATGCCTTTTTCCTCAGACACAATGCTTGTCAACAGTTTCCACATTACGCACAGACATGTGATAAGTCTATAGTTGGTAACATCACTACCCTTGATTCGATCTTTCATTACCAGAACTGTGGTACCTTTTGTCAACCACTCTGGTACCTCACCTGACATCAATCAGTCATTGAACATGGTTGTCAGTTTCGGGTGGAGGGATGTTATATTTTTAATCCAATACCCCTGTACACCATCTGGGCCTGGTGATTTCCAGTTGGTTAGTTTTTTTAGCCTGCCCCTTAAGAGTTTCAACTGTGATATTCAAATCAGTTTGTTGGTGTGCCTGTTCACTAATCTCCTTTTGTACTGTCTCAATCCACACTGCCTGGTCATTATGTTTAACATCCTGCTCCCATATTCCTCTCCAGAATGTCTTAGTTTGTTCCGCCTCAGGGATCAAGCCGTTGCCTCTTTCTTTCCCTTCAAGCTGTCCAAACAACATCTTCTGGTTGTTGTCAAACATGCGGTTCTGTCTATACTGACTGATTCTGCTCTCGTATCGCCTAATTTTTGCACACTTTGCTACAATGCGTTGCTTCAGTTCTTCTATGATAATATTTAGCTTTTTCCTCCTAGTTTTGTACTTTATTTCCAGTCTATTTTTAGTGTCCAATTCAGTAGGGACTCAAGCTTTCCAATGTCATTTCTCATTTCCCTGATTTGACCATTCAGTCGTTTCTTCCACCAAGGTTCTGATCTTTCTTGTTTGTTGTTTCTTCTCGCTTTTATGCCAAGTAATTTCCTCACCGCATTTGCTGTTGCTTTGAGGATATTGTTGCGCTGGTGAAGGCTCATCGCCTCAAGGTATGGGATGATTTTGTTTATCTTAGCTGTTGTTTCTTTTAACTTTTTCCTGTCTACAAATCTTAGGTTCATTTCGTCTACCACTAAGTTTATGATATCAACCAAATCTTGTCCTAGCCCGTCAGCATTCATTTACTCAATGGCCGTATCTTTGTTCCAGGTATTATTTATTTCAGGGTGGATTGGTAGTATCAGTAGAGGGTCGGACGCCATGCTTTCCAGCATAGTTACGTCCCTTTATGATCTGAGTTCAAATCCCGCCGAGGTTGACTTTGCCTTTCATCCTTACGGGGTCGATAAAATAAAGTACCAGTAATGCACTGGGTAATTTGCTGGCCTTGTGCCTAAAGTAGAAACAATTATTTATTTCAGCATTCAGATCATTGTCTGCTTCGGATGGTTTCTCCGTTCTCTCAACCTCTTCACCCTCATTTCCCACTGGCTCGTTTGCCTGGCATACTCCACTCTCCATTTCCAACCTAATCTCTCTGCTCAGTTCCTCCAGTTCCAGCTTGCTTATCCACCCATTAGTTCTTATTACCCGAGCCTGCCCGGCCAATTTTTGTTCATCTAATTTAAATAGACCAATCTCGTTATAGATGTTATGCATCCGTTTCCTATAGCCTTTTTCCTTGGGGTTACTCTTCAGGTAACATTGCATAACAGCTCTATTCAATTCTTTCGTCCAGTTGGTTCTGGTCCCTTTCCTTCTTCCTCCAACACCAGCAGTATTTGGATGACAGCCAGATCCCTGCTGCTGGGCCAGGGAGCACCTGCTGGATGAGAGTATGTCATATGACTTCCAGTCTCCACTTCACCGTTATTCGAACTGTTTAGGTTCGACATTTAAACACTCATATCGAGGATTGGTGAATGTATGGTTACATAACTACCGGTGATTTCATCACCCCCGGTGATTTTAGCGTGGCACCATCACGCTGTAGACGAACATAAATAAACAAACAAACAAACAAATAGATAAAAACCTAAAAAAAACAAAAACAAACACAAGTTTCATTGTTTGAATATCTGACTTAGTTCTGCTTTCCTGTTTTTTTCCCTTTTTTGTTTGCTTTTCTCCTTTGCGTTTTACAAGGCCAGTAACATCGGTTACTAGTGTTGTTGCTGCTGCTGCTGCTGCTGCTGCTAAGGGAAGTAGGGGTTGTTGTGTTCAAAACTTTTGAAACCCGTGTCCGTTGTTGCGTTTGCTTCTATCTGTGTTCTGTTCTATAATTTTTCGACTATAATTTTTTCTACAATTTTTTTCCCTGTCATCCCTCCGTGGCCGACACCACAAAGCACCTGCAACACACCGGGACAATTGCTGGCCCCGTGCCAAAAGCAGAAGCACTTATTATTATTATATTATAGTTTAGATTTGACATCGTTTAAACTAAACATTTTGAGAGAGTTTAGAGATATAACAACATAATTATTTTTATTATTATTATTATTATTATTGGCGACCTACGTAGTAAATCGTATCATCGTGAGCTCCGCAAAGGTTTGTTATTTTCAGTTGTTTAAAATTGGCATTCATGGAATTTTTTTTTTTAACTGTATATAAGTGCACATACATTGTTATCTGAAAAGGACACCCAAAAAGATTGGGGCCTTGAGCCCAAAATTTAAACTTTTATAATTATCAAACAAACATTTTTCTTTGAAAAATCATGGATGACTCAGAGTCACTCCTTCCTCACAAACTAACACCGACACCACCATTGTAAATATTACTACGTTTGCCAACACTAAAAATATAAGCAGTAGCAATATTTTAAATTTGTCTCAGGCAGATATTCATTTCCCGCCATTACCAATGACTGCAGGTGTTAAAGCCGCCACCACCACCACCGCGACAACAGAAACAAAAGAAAAAAATAAATTAACTCGTGATATCGAAATGAATTCAACTAAAATGAACTCTTCCACACCGAACACCACTGACGCCACCACCACCACAACTGAAACTAAAATTAATAATAACAAAAATAACGATTACAACAACAGCAACAATGAAATTAAGAAAACCACCCTGAGTTTTGCCAGAGTAGTAAAACAGTGCGAAGCATTTCAGGTAACTCAGGAGGAATTAGAAGAAGCCCCAAAAAATGGTAAAGAAAGATGGGTACAGGGTCAGTCTCCCCCCCCCCCATAATAAAATGGAGCATCGGCGCCTATGCACCGTGTCTTATCGAACAATTAATATAAAATTGCGTCGAGTGAAACGGGCATCCGAGACCCAAATCCAAAAAGCTTTGGGACATGTGTGGGCAAAAAAAACCCACATCAGACGTGGGCAGAAATATGTAACTGTGGACGTGTTCTTTGAAACACCACAGGAGGCTAGAGAACACTCCATGGCCCCATTAAGAACACTCGTCCCAAGCTATTGTGGCCAGAGACTCGTAAAGATCAGAGTCACCCACGTTCCACCGGCCATCGAAATTCCCTGGCTAATAGCTGCCGTCCTCGCCGGCATCAAAACCAACACCAAGATAATCGAAATAGCGAAAGAAAAGCAGGAGAACTGGTCCGGATCTGGGATGGAGCTCCTGATTCAAGCGGACCAAAAAAGCATTGAGGAAATCCCAGAGGTAATAGACCTCACTGACGGCAGCCACCTCACCGTAATTGTCGAGGGCAGAAGGCCTAGGTGTGTCATTTGTGGTGAAGGAACCCACCTAAGGGCTTTCTGCCCTCAGGCTAAAAGGTTGAGGCCACCTCTCCTACCCACCCCAGTGACTCAACCATCAACACCACCAGGGTAGTAAATTGATGCTAAGTAGATAAACACATACACACTGACAGGCACTCCTAATTTTCAAGATTCATTTATTCCAAACAAACAAAGGGTTTTCATTGAGTGGCAATATTAACATGCTCTGCTAAAAGACATAAATGTGTGTGTGTGTGTGCGCGTGTGCGTGTGCGTGTGCAAATTTCAATAATATTAAGACACCCTAATGGGGGTTATAGTGAAAAGTTTGGCCAATAAATGGAACAAGATTTTACGAACTCCTCCTATGGTTTTGGAGATAGACCCCCATAACCATATATATTCTGAAACTACATTGCCCAGGGTACTTGTATAAGAATATTTCATTTTAATCAAAGGGTTCATCGGGGGCACAAAACCGCCACTGAAACTTTACCTTCGATTTATATGAAATTTAAACCATAGGTAAATGACAAGATATGATGCCTATTCACAAAATTTCAGCAAATTTCAATAAAATTAAAATACCCTAATGGAGGTTAAACCCCCTATTAGGGTTCACTGGTGGCACAAACCCCTGCTGAAAATGTTTTCCATTCGATTTATATGCAATTTAAACCATAGGTAAACGACAAGATATGATGCCTATTCACATCATTTCAGCAAATTTCAATAAAATTAATACCCTAATGGGGGTTAAACCCCCTATTAGGGTTCACCAGGTGGCACAAAATCCCCGCTGAAAATTTTTTCGGTTCGATTTATATGAAACTTAAACCATAGGTAAATGACAAGATATGAGGCCTATTCACAAAAGTTTTCAATTGATATTTTGAAAAAAATTATTTACAAGAAACAAAATAAGAATAAGATTTAATAATGCAATTTTGATTTGATATATTACAAAAAATGATGTTTTCCAATTTTTCATGCATTATTATTTTACATTGAGTAATATTGAGTTTTTCTCCATAAATTATATCACTGATTTAAAATCAATCATTATTTTCTTACAAAAATAATGTGTGAAACGCAGCAAGGCGCTGGTAATTCGGCTAGTATATATATATGTGAGTGTGTGTATGTATATATGTGTGTGTGTGTGCTCATTATGTAGGAGAGGTGTAGGTAGAAACTCCATCCTCTGCCCCATATGCAAACTATGGGTACACAAGAGATGTAGTGGGATCTCAGGAAGTTTAGTTAAGAATGTAGACTTTACATGTAGCAGTTGCACCAGCACAGTAAGCAGCAAACAATCACTGAAAACAAGTGACATCAAAGTCTGGGAGGACTTGGTAAAAACAATACCGAATTAGCAGCGGAGGGGGTGTTCTGAAATAACGGGATGGAAGAAGTTGAGGGAGCTACTGCCACAGCTGGATACAAAAGGCTTTTCCCTCAGAATAAAAGGTAGACTGTATGATGTGTGCATATGAACGGCAATGTTGCATGGTAGTGAGAGCTGGGCGCTGTGTGTAGAAGACTTGCGTAGATTAGAAAGGAATGAAGCTTGTATGCTCCGAAGGATGTGTAATAGTAATATATGTGAACAGCAAAGCATAAACAAACTGAAAGAGAAACTAGGCATAAGAGGAATCAAATGTTGTGTGCAGGAGAGGAGATTATGTTGGTATGGACATGTGATTCGTATGAAGGATGACAGCTACATAAAGTCCCAGAAAGACTTGAGATGAAGTGATAAAAGCCGACCTTGCCCAATTGCTCCTCTGAAAGGCAATGACACAGGACCAAGATCTCTGGCGTTATGAGGTAATACAGAAATCCCAACTTCCCACGGGCCCAGGCCAAGGCTGAAACATACATACAGTATGCACCACTCCATCCCACCCGCCAATATATCTTTCATGAGAACAGGCCGAAACACTGTAAAGTGGTCATGATGGTGACACGGTAAAAAACACCCAGTCCACACTGTAAAGTAGTCGTGGAGGAATCACAACAAAAAACACCCAGTACTCACTGTAAATAAGCTTGGCATTAGGAAGGGCATCCAGCTGTAGAAACCAAGCCAAAATCAGTTCTTTATGAGCAAGGCATGGTCACCTGACCTAACATTGCCAACAATAGAAGGCACATGGCTCAGTGGTTAGAGCATTGAGCTTGCAATTGAAAGGTTGTGTGTGTGTGTGTGTGTGTGTGTGTGTGTGTGTGTGTGTGTGTGTGTGTGTGTGTGTGTGTGTGTGTGTGTGTGTGTGTGTGTGTGTGTGTGTGTGTGTGTGTGTGTGTGTGTGTGTGTGTGTGTGTGTGTGTTTTTTTTTTTTTTTTTTTTTTTTTTTACTGGCGTCACACAGTAATACAGAAGCATATAGACAATATGCCCCCACTGCAAAGTAGTCGTGGAGGTGCCACGGCAAAACAACACCCAGCCCACACTGTTAAGTGGACGTGTAGGCACCATGGAAAAAAAAAAAACATCCATCACTTTCTGTAAATGAGGTTGGTGTTAAGAAGGGCATCCAGCTGTAGAAATCAAGACAGAATCAGTTCCTGTATGATAAAGACAAGCTCAGCCGGCCGGACACTGCCCACAACAGGACAACCCATGCTAGCGTAGAAGAACTGACATAAAATGATGTTTTATAGCTTGCTTGAAGCATTGATGAATAGGAAACACAAATTTAAATTTTGAAAACCAAGTTGAGGGCTTTTGAACCCCAGGCTATTGCAATAGCTGCTCCTGATTCTAGATGTGGAAGACGGGACCTTTGGTACCACACAGTGACGTCCTGTTCGAAAATTGGTCCAGCTCTCAATGCGAAAGTTTGGTCTTAGTCCCCCCAGGATTTTCCATGTGTATGTCATTGCATATCTCTCCCGTCTTCATTCTGAGGAGTAGAGTTTCAGTTCTTTTAGACTCTCCCAGTAGTTTATCTCCTTCGTGGCAACCTTCTTGGCATAGCTTCATTGGATTGCTTCAAGCTCGATGGTTAGTTTGATACTATGGGGTGACCACATCTGGGAGCATTCATCATCATTTCATTTTACGTCCACTTTTTCCCTGCTTGCAAGGGTGGGACGGGAACTGATTCTGGCTTGATTTCTACAGCTGGATGCCCTTCCTAACACCAACCTCATTTACAGTGAGTGCTTTTTTTTCCGTGGCACCTCCACATCCACTTTACAGTGTGGGCTGGGTGCTTTTTTGCCATGGCACTTCCACGACCACTTTGCAATGGAATGGTAGGGACCCCAGTCCTATCATCTCATTTCTACAGCTGAGTAAACTGGAGCAATGTGAAATACAGTGTCTTGCTCAAGGAAACAACACATCACCCGGTGTGAGAATTGAACTCACAACCTTTCGATTGCAAGTCCAATGCTCTCAATATGTATGTATGTATGTATATATATATACACACATATATATAAATATATACACACACATATATATAAACTAATATATACTCATATATATAAACTAATATACACACACACACATATATAATATATATATATATATATATATATATATATATAAACAACGAATATAGTGAAGAGTTTAGCGTAAAAGTTGTTCATCAGGGCTCCGTCCTTAGCCCCCTACTATTTATTATTGCCCTTCAGGCTATAACAGAGGAGTTCAAGACCGGCTGCCCATGGGAACTCCTATATGCAGATAATCTAACGCTCATAGCTGAATCAATGGCGGAACTAGAGAAGAAATTCCAAACATGGAAGCATGGCCTAGAATCAAAAGGCCTTAAAGTTAACTTTTCTAAGACTAAAGTTCTGGTTTGTAGGAAGGAAAATAGGGCACCGGTCCCATCTGGGAAATGGCCATGCTCAGTGTGTAGGAAAGGAGTAGGCAGAAACTCCATTTTATGTCCCAAATGCAAAGTATGGGTGCATAAAAGATGTAGTGGGATCACAGGTAAGCTAACTAAGAATATAGATTTTATATGTGGCCAGTGCTCTGGTAAAATAAATAGCAGCAAGTGCCCACAGAATACTAGCTCATTCCATTGCACAGATGGTTCTATAGAAATAGTGGACAGCTTCCGTTACCTGGGTGACAAAATCAGCAGTAGGGGAGGGTGCTCTGAAAGTACAGTAGCTAGAGTCAGAACGGGATGGAAAAAGTTCAGAAAGCTTATACCACTATTGGTCGCAAAAGGGTTCTTTCTAAAAATGAAAGGCAGGCTGTATGATGCCTGCATACGAACAGCAATATTACATGGCAGTGAGACCTGGGAATTGTGTGCAGAGGATATACGCAGACTGGAGAGAAACGAAGCCTGCATGCTCCGCTGGATGTGTAATAGTAATATACGTGAACGGCAAAGCATAAACGAACTAAGGGAGAAATTAGGAATAAGAGAGATCAGATGTTGTTTACTCGAGAGAAGACTACGTTGGTACGGTCATGTGATGCGCATGAAAGACGACAGCTGTATAAAAAAGTGCAGAGCAATAAAAATAGATGGTAGCCACGGAGTAGGCAGACCCAGAAAAACCTGGGACGACTTGGTAAATTCCGACCTCACACACACCTCTCCAAGACAATGTCACTGGACCGAGATCTTTGGCGCTACACAGTTATACAGAAGACCCGCCTTGCCTAAGTACAAAGCGAAACCTTCAGTCAGTAGGCACCTCTAACAAAATACACCCCCGTCCCACTACCCCCACCCCATCCACACCACCCCCTAAAATGTGAAATTATGTTGGTACCACAACATCCAGTCCGAAACAAATGAGGTCGTGTAGGTGTCATGACAAAAAAACACACGGTCCACGCTGTAATGTGGCCGTGTAGGTAACACGGTAAAAACCCCCAGTACACACTGTAAACGTGGTTGGTGTTGGGAAGGGCACCCAGCCGTAGAAAACCCGCCAGACGTGTAGGTGTCACGACAATAAAACACACAGTCCACGCTGTAATGTGGCCATGTAGGTAACACGGTAAAAACCTCCCAGTCCACACTGTAAACGTGGTTGGTGTTAGGAAGCGCATCCAGCTGTAGAAAACTCGCCAGACAGTCCTGAGCAAGACAACCAATCTTGCCTCAAGTGGACAATTCCCGTCCAGACCCATGCTAGCGTGGAAAATGGACGTTAAACGATGATGATGATATAGTAAGAATTGTTTCTACTTTAGGCACAAGGCCAGCAATTACCCAGTACATTACTGGTACTTTATTTTATCGACCCCGTAAGGATGAAAGGCAAAGTTAACCTCGGCGGGATTTGAACTCAGACTGTAAAGGGACGTAACTATGCTAGAAAGCATGGCGTCCGACCCTCTACCCATACTGCCAATTCACCGCCAATGTGAATTGGTAATAGTAATAATAATACATATGAAGACTAAAATCCAAAGAGGGCTCGATAGGGATAAATATATATCAATTATATAAGAACCGTAGAGCAAATATTTATTAAAATAACAGATTAAAGTTTAAGCAAAGAATCGGCTGCTTTCACCCTTAATGGGATCTTTAGAAACTAAAAAAAAAAAATCAATCTGTGAACGCAGAAGTAAATATTTCGAAAATCGTTGCAATCGAAGGAAGACAGGAAGGCGATACTTTGGTTCGTGGAGACGTAGTTTTAGGTATTTCTTCCTGCTTGGTACAGGTATGTTCTTTGTAGAAATATTCATCGTGCAGAAACAACATCTGAATATAAGTCAATAGAGAACTCAATCAAGGGAACCAAATAGTAATAATAATAAATTTGAAGACTAACATCCAAAGAGGGCTCGATAAGGATAAATATATATCAAATATATAAGAACCGTAGAGCAAATATTTATTAAAATAACAGATTAAAGTTTAAGCAAAGAATCGGCTGCTTTCACCCTTAATGGGATCTTCTGAAACTAAAAAAAAAAATCAATCTGTGAACGCAGAAGTAAATATTTCTAAGCCGACCTTTCCCAATTGCACCTCTCAAGGGCAATGACACACGACCATGACCTCTGGCGTCACCCAGTAATACAGAAGACCCGACTTTCCACAGGAACATATAGACAATATTTGTTTTCCTTTGTTTTTTTATGTCCTATCCACTAATCCGACTTCCAAAATGCTTGCAATTGACTATTTTTTTTAGCATATTAACAACAAATATGATTTCCACTGCAATTAAAAATGACTAGCTTTGTAAATGGTATTTCCACCCACATCCTCCACCTTTTTTTCTACAAAGCTAGTCATTTTCAACAGGTTTCAAAGTCTTCATTGATAATATGTGCAAAAAATAGTTAATTGCGAACACTCTTAATGTCAGATTGGGTGGTAAGCACACACACAAAAAAAAAAAAAAAAAAAAAAAAGCAGGAAGAAATTTTTTCAAACTGAGTTCAATAGCATGGTGTGATGTAGTATGGTGTAGTTTGTTATGTTGTGGTTTGGTGTAGTTTGGTGTAGTTATAACATGGAAACCTATCATAAATTTACCAAGGTATGGTATAATCTGGTTTGGTGTAGTGTAGGTTAGTGTGGTGTGTTGTGTTATTGTGTTGCATCGTATAGCGTGATTCTCTTTAAATTAAAATAATTAAAATGTAATGCCTATCTTCTATATCTTAAAGGGTGACCTTAAATGTGATTGCAAATGACTTTTTTCTCTGGATTAATGTTAGATTTAGGGTTAGTGTTACGGTAAGTTTTACTGTTAATGGTAAGTTTATTGTTAGTGACGGTGTTATTGTTAGCATTACTGTCACTGTTAGTGTTACTGTAACTGTTACTCTTACAGTTACTGTTTGCGTTACTGTCTGCATCAGCGTTAGCATTTGCATAAGCGTCTATGTAAGCTTTTGTGTTAGTGTCTATGTAGACTGGTGTTAGCATCTGCGTTAGTGTTTGGATTAGCCTTAGTGTTTGCGTAAGTGTCAGCATCTATGTCAGTATTTGCGTCAGCGTCTGCATTGGTGATAGTGATTGTGTCAGCATTTCCCTTAGCGTCTGAGTCAACATTAGTGTTAGCATTAGTGTTTGTTTCAGTGCCTACGTCTACGTCAGCATTATCATTAGCGTCCGCGTCAGCACTTGTGTCAGTGTCAGCATTTCCCTCAGCGTGCACGTCAGCATTTGCATAAGTGTTTGAGTCAGTGTTAGCATCAGCGTTTGCATTTGTGTAGGGGTTAGCATTTGCGTCAGCATCTGCATCAGCATTCACATTAGCATTAGCGTTTGCGACGGCGTTTCCGTTAGCGTCTGTGTCTGTATCAGTGTTTCCGTTAGCTTCTATGTCAGTGTTACCGTTAGCTTCTATGTCAGCGTTTCCCACCGCGTCTGTGTCAGCGTCAGTATTTACATCTACATCAGCGTCAGCGTTTCAGTTAACGTCAGCGTTTCCGTTAGCGTCTGTGTCTGTATCAGTGTTTCCGTTAGCTTCTATGTCAGTGTTTCCGTTAGCTTCTACGTCAGCGTTTCCCACCGCGTCTGTGTCAGCGTCAGTATTTACATCTACATCAGCGTCAGCGTTTCAGTTAACGTCAGTGTTTACGTTAGCGTCTGTGTCAGCATTTACGTTAGCTTCTACGTCAGCGTTTCCGTAACGTCTACGTCAGCGTTTTCCGTTAGCATTGGCGTTTCCATCAACCTTTCCTGTGGCGTCCGCATCAATGCAGCGTCTGCATATCCCATGTAAGCGTTAACTTCAGCATTTGCGTCAGCGTTAGCCTTAGCCCTAGCGTCCGCATCAGCATTTGCGTTGCGATTGTGTCAACATTTTCGCTAGCGTTTGTGCCAGCAGAGCCATCTTCGTCAGTGTCAGTGCTGGTGTTAGTGTTTCCATTAGTGTTCGTGTTAGTGTTTGATTTTTATTAGTGTTAGCATTTTTGTTAGTGTTTGTGTTAGTGTTCAGGTTAATGTTGACTTAGTTTTCTGGTTAGTGTTAGTTTTCAGGTTAGGACTCGTGTTACTTTTAGTGTTAGTGCTCAGGTTAGTGGTTTATGGTAGTGTTAGTTTTAGTGGTAGTGTTATTTTTTCCATTAGTGATAGTGTTTTATTTTGTGTTAGTGTTTCCATTAGTGTTAGTGCTAGTCTTTGTTATTCTGTTAATGTTAGTGTTTGTTTTAGTGTTGAGGTTAATGTTAGCTTAGTTTTCTGGTTAGTATCAGTTTTTGTGTTAGTTTTAGTGTTCAGGTTAATGTTAGTGTTTTTTTTAGTGTTAGATTTTATGTTAGTGTTACTGTTAGTGCTCAGATCAGTGTTAGTGTTTGTGTTACTGTTTATGGTAGTGTTAGTTTTAGTGCTAGTGTTTAGGTTAATGTTAGTTTTAGTGTAAGTGTTCAGGTTAGTGTTCGTGTTCAAGTTATGTTAGTGTTACTGTTAGTTTTAGTGTTAAGGTTAGTGTTAGAGATTGTGTTAGTGTTTGTTTTTGTGTTAATATTTATGTTAGTATCTCTGTTAGCATAAGTATTTGATGTTTCCATTAGTGTTAGTGATTGTGTTAGCGTTAGTCTTTGTTTTTGTGTTAAGATTAGCGTTAATGTTAGCGTTAGTATTTCTGTTAGTGTTAGCATTAGTGTTTATGTTAGTGTTCAGGTTAATGTTAGCTTAGTTTTCAGGTTAGAGTTAGTGTTCACGTTAATGTTAGTTTTAGTGTTAGTGTTAGAGATTGCGTTAGTATTTGTTTTTGTGTTCATATTTGTGTTAGTATCTCTGTTAGCATTAGTGATTGATGTTTCCATTAGTGTTAGTGATTGTGTTAGCGTTAGTCTTTGTTTTTGTGTTAATGTTAGCATTAGTATTTCTGTTAATGTTAGCATGAGTGTTAGAGTTCAGGTTAATGTTAGCTTAGTTTTCAGGTTAGTGTTAGTGTTCAAGTTAATGTTAGTGTTAGTTTTAGTGTTAAGGTTAGTGTTAGAGATTGTGTTAGTGCTAGTATTTGTTTTTGTGTTAATATTTGTGTTAGTATCTCTGTTAGCATTAGTGTTAGTGATTGTGTTAGCGTTAGTCTTTGTTTTTGTGTTAAGGTTAGCGTTAATGTTAGCGTTAGTATTTCTGTTAGTGTTAGCATTAGTGTTTATGTTAGTGTTCAGCTTAATGTTAGCTTAGTTTTCAGGTTAGAGTTAGCGTTCAAGTTAATGTTAGTTTTAGTGTTAGTGTTGAGGTTAGTGTTAGAGATTGCGTTGGTGTTTGTTTTTGTGTTAATATGTGTTAGTATCTCTGTTAGTGTTAGTTTTAGTGTAAGTGTTCAGGTTAGAGTTAGTGTTCAAGTTAATGTTAGTGTTAGTTTTAGTGTTCAGGTTAGTGTTAGAGATTGTGTTAGTGTTAATATTTGTTTTTGTGTTAATATTTGTGTTAGTATCTCTGTTAGCATTAGTATTTGATGTTTCCATTAGTGTTAGTGATTGTGTTAGCTTTAGTCTTTGTTTTTGTGTTAAGGTCAGCGTTAATGTTAGCGTTAGTATTTCTGTTAGTGTTAGCATTAGTGTTTATGTTAGTGTTCAGATTAATGTTAGCTTAGTTTTCAGGTTAGAGTTAGCGTTCAAGTTAATGTTAGTTTTAGTGTTAGTGTTGAGGTTAGTGTTAGAGATTGCGTTAGTGTTTGTTTTTGTGTTAATATTTGTGTTAGTATCTCTGTTAACATTAGTGATTGATGTTTCCATTAGTGTTAGTGATTGTGTTAGCGTTAGTCTTTGTTTTTGTGTTAATGTTAGCATTAGTATTTCTGTTAGTGTTAGCATGAGTGTTAGAGTTCAGGTTAATGTTAGCTTAGTTTTCAGGTTAGTGTTAGTGTTCAAGTTAATGTTTGTTTTAGTGTTAGAGATTGTGTTAGTGTTTGTTTTTGTGTTAATATTTGTGTTAGTATCTCTGTTAGTGTTAGTTTTAGTGTAAGTGTTCATGTTAGTGTTAGTGTTCAAATTAATGTTAGTTTTAGTGTTAAGGTTAGTGTTAGAGATTGTGTTAGTGTTACTTTCAGTGTTAGTGCTCAGGTCAGTGTTAGTGTTTATGGTAGTGTTAGTTTTAGTGCTAGTGTTCAGGCTAATGTTTGTGCTAATGTTAGTTTTAGTGTAAGTGTTCAGGTTAGTGTTAGTGTTTGTATTAGTGTTTACTGTAGTGTTAGTTTTAGTGCTGGTGTTCAGGTTAGTGTTTGTGTTAGTTTTCTATTTAATGTTAGTTTTCAGATTTTGTGTTTGTGTTAGTTTTCATGTTAGTGCTAAGTTCACTGTTAGAGCATGTGTGAGTGCAAGTGTTAGGGTAAGTGTTAATTTTAAAGTTCGGTTTTAGCTTAAAGTTAGGTTTTCTACTTTCCAGGAAAAAAGTTGATCCTCTCTAACTTGAGTGGTGTGATATAGTGTGGTAAAGTATAGTGTTTCATAGTCTTGTATGGTGTTGTCTATTGTTGTATAGTCTAGTATGGTATATTGTTTCATAGCATGGTCTGATGTGAGGTCGTACAGTGTTTTGTAGTGTGGTGTTGGATAATGTGGTATGGTATAATGTTTGTCAGTGTGGTGTGGTATGCTATAGGTTGATGTAGTGTGGCTTAGTTTGATTATAATAATACAAATAATAATAACAATAATGATAGTAATAATAATTGTTTCTTCTTGTTCATTTTCTTTGTCTTCTTCTGTGCCTTTAACTACTTCTGTGCCTTTGACTGCTTCTGTGCCTCTGCTTCTGTGCCTTTGACTGCTTCTGTGCCTCTGCTTCTGTGCCTTTGACTTCTTCTGTGCCTTTGACTGCTTCTGTGCCTCTGCTTCTGTGCCTTTGACTTCTTCTGTGCCTTTGACTTCTTCTGTGCCTTTATCTTCTCCTCTGCCATCTAAATACCAAAAACAAAGAATGTAAAACATATATGTTGCCTATCTCTCAGACTTTACAAAGTGCTGAGGAGATAAAGTTAATTTAAAGAGCAGTGTGCTCATGCACTGTGATCCTATAATGTAGCTTATAAGCTATTTCATAACTAAAAAACAATGTCAAACATCAACAAAAGTATATACAAATATCTTTGAATGTTTAAGTTAAACCTAAATAGATTGTATCTACAGGTCATTAGGTTAAGACTGAACTAAGATCATATCTATAAATCATTAGGTTTAGACTGAACTGAGATCATACTTTCTTCTTCTTTTCGTCATCTTCGTTTCCCGTGTCTTCTTTGTCTTTGTTGTCATTTTCATTTTAGTCGTCTGCTTCGTCGTCTTTTGCTTCTTTTCCATCTAAATATAAAAAAAAATTGTAAACAAATATATAGCTGATCTCTCAGACTTTCACGAAACACCGAGGAGATACAGTTAATATAACGAGTGGGGAGCTCATATATATATATATGGTATAGCATGGTGTTATGTGGTCTAGTGTGGTACAATATGGTGTGATGTGGTGTGGTATGATATGGTGAGGCGGGGGAGGGGGGACAACGTTAGATTAATGTTAACAATACACATGTAGCATCCACATGTGATGAGAAGGGGGAAACAGTGTTTAACTAATTTTAACATTACATGTAGCATCCATCTACAGGTGATTAAGTTAAGACTGAGGTGTAATCATGAAAAGGTCAATTTAAAACTCCACTGAGATTCTGCTTAAAATGATGGTCAATGAAGTAGGTGTTCTGTAATAAATTTACCATATAGTGAAGTATGGTTATGGTGAAGTATATGGTGTGGATTGGGGTAGATTAATGTGCTGTGGTGTGCTTTGTTATAAGTGAGGATTTAAATTTCCACTTTGATTAATGTTAGAAAAAAAATTTTTCATTCATTTTTGCATGTGTTATCAACTTCCAAGATGCTCGCAGTGGACTATGCTTTTAGCATATTAACAAAAAATATGACTTCCGCTGATATTAAAAATGACTAGCTTTGTAAATGGTATTTCCACCCACATCCTCCCTCTTTTTTCTACAAAGCTAGTCATTTTCATCAGGTTTCCATGTCATAACCATTGATAATATGTGCATAAAATAGTAATTTGCGAGCACCTTTTATGTCAAATTGGGTGGTAAGCTAAAAAAAAAAAAAAAAAAAAAGGAAACGGGAAGAAAATGTTTCACACCAAGATCAATAGTTTGGTGCGATGTAGTATGGTGTAACTTGGTATGGTGTGGTTTGGTTTGGTTTGGTTTGGTGAAGTTATGAAATGGAAACCAATTGTAAACGATAGATTCCCATGTCATATTCATTGATAATGTGTGGGAAAATAGTCATTTGCAAGCACCTATGATGTTAGTTTGAGGTGGTAACCACAAAAAAAAATAAGAAGCAGGTAGCAAATTTGTCACATTGATCTCCATACCATGGTGTGATGTAAATGTTAAGAGTAGGTGTTCCATAATAAATTTACCATATAGTGAAATATGGTTATGGTGAATTTATGGTGTGGATTGGGGTAGATTAATGTGCTGTGGTGTGCTTTCTTATAAGTGAGGATTTAAATTTCCACTTTGATTAATGTTAGAAAAAAAATTTTTCATTCATTTTTGCATCTGTTATCAACTTCCAAGATGCTCGCAGTGGACTATGCTTTTAGCATATTAACAAAAAATATGACTTCCGCTGCAATAAAAAATGACTAGCTTTGTAAATGGTATTTCCACCCACATCCTCCCTCTTTTTTCTACAAAGCTAGTCATTTTCATCAGGTTTCCATGTCATAACCATTGATAATATGTGCATAAAATAGTAATTTGCGAGCACCTTTTATGTCAAATTGGGTGGTAAGCACGAAAAAGAAAAAAAAAAAAAAGAAATATGCCAGATGAAAATTTGTCACACCAAAATCAATATCTTGGTGTGATGTAGTATGGTGTGGTTTGGTGAAGTTTCTACAAAGATAGTAATTTTCGACAGGTTTCCATGTCATGATTATTGATAAGTGGAAAAAAATAGTCAATTGGGAGCACCTTTAATGTCAGATTGGGTGGTAAGCACACAGACAAAAAAAAAGGAAACGGGAAGAAAATGTTTCACACCAAGATCAATAGCTTGGTGCGATGTAGTATGGTGTAACTTGGTATGGTGTGGTTTGGTTTGGTGAAGTTATGAAATGGAAACCAATTGTAAACGATAGATTCCCATGTCATATTCATTGATAATGTGTGGGAAAATAGTCATTTGCAAGCACCTATGATGTTAGTTTGAGGTGGTAACCACAAAAAAAAATAAGAAGCAGGTAGCAAATTTGTCACATTGATCTCCATACCATGGTGTGATGTAAATGTTAAGAGTAGGTGTTCTGTAATAAATTTACCATGTAGTGAAGTATGGTTATGGTGAATTTATGGTGTGGATTGGGGTAGATTAATGTGCTGTGGTGTGCTTTCTTATAAGTGAGGATTTAAATTTCCACTTTGATTTATGTTAGAAAAAAAATTTTTCCTTCATTTTTGCATGTGTTATCAACTTCCAAGATGCTCGCAGTGGACTATGCTTTTAGCATATTAACAAAAAATATGACTTCCGCTGATATAAAAAATGACTAGCTTTGTAAATGGTATTTCCACCCACATCCTCCCTCTTTTTTCTACAAAGCTAGTCATTTTCATCAGGTTTCCATGTCATAACTATTGATAATATGTGCATAAAATAGTAATTTGCGAGCACCTTTTATGTCAAATTGGGTGGTAAGCTCAAAAAAAAAAAAAAAAAAAAAAATCGAAACGGGAAGAAAATGTTTCACACCAAGATCAATAGCTTGGTGCGATGTAGTATGGTGTAACTTGGTATGGTGTGGTTTGGTTTGGTTTGGTTTGGTGAAGTTATGAAATGGAAACCAATTGTAAATGATAGATTCCCATGTCTTATTCATTGATAATGTGTGGGAAAATAGTCATTTGCAAGCACCTATGATGTTAGTTTGAGGTGGTAACCACAAAAAAAAAATAAGAAGCAGGTAGCAAATTTGTCACATTGATCTCCATACCATGGTGTGATGTAAATATTAAGAGTAGGTGTTCCATAATAAATTTACCATATAGTGAAGTATGGTTATGGTGAATTTATGGTGTGGATTGGGGTAGATTAATGTGCTGTGGTGTGCTTTCTTATAAGTGAGGATTTAAATTTCCACTTTGATTAATGTTAGAAAAAAAATTTTTCATTCATTTTTGCATGTGTTATCAACTTCCAAGATGTTCGCAGTGGACTATGCTTTTAGCATATTAACAAAAAATATGACTTCCGCTGCAATAAAAAATGACTAGCTTTGTAAATGGTATTTCCACCCACATCCTCCCTCTTTTTTCTACAAAGCTAGTCATTTTCATCAGGTTTCCATGTCATAACCATTGATAATATGTGCATAAAATAATAATTTGCAAGCATCTTTCATGTCACATTGGGTGGTAAGCACGGAAAAAAAAAAAAAAAATGCCAGATGAAAATTTGTCACACCAAAATCAATATCTTGGTGTGATGTAGTATGGTGTGGTTTGGTGAAGTTTCTACAAAGATAGTTATTTTCGACAGGTTTCCATGTCATAATTATTGATAAGTGGAAAAAAAATAGTCAATTGGGAGCACATTTATCAACTTCCAAGATGCTCGCAGTGGACTATGCTTTTAGCATATTAACAAAAAATATGACTTCCGCTGCAATAAAAAATGACTAGCTTTGTAAATGGTATTTCCACCCACATCCTCCCTCTTTTTTCTACAAAGCTAGTCATTTTCGACAGTTTTCCATGTCATAATTATTGATAATATGTGCGAAAAATAGTCAATTGCAGCACCATGTCAGATTGGGTGGTAAGAACACACAAAAAAAAACAAAAAAAAAAACAGGAAGAAAATTTTCCACACTGAGATCAAAAGCATGGTGTGATGTAGAATGGTGTTGTTTGTTGTGGTCTGGTTTGGATTGTTGTAGTTATGACATGGGAACCTATTGCAAATGATAGGTTTCCATGTTATATACATTGATAATGTGTAAAAAAATAGTCATTTGAGAGCACCTTTGATATCAGATTGGGTGGTAAGCACACACACACACAGAAAAGAAAAAAAACAGGAAGAAAAATGTTCTCACTGAGATTAATAGCATGGTGTGATGTAGTATGGTGTAGTTTGGTATGGTGTAGTTTGATGTAGTTTAATGTGGTATGGTTTTCCAACCTCCAACATGCTCACAGCCGACTATGCTTTTACCATCACCATTTTACGTCCACTTTTCCCTGCTTGCAAGGGTGGGACGGGAACTGATTCTGGCTTGATTTCTACAGCTGGATGCCCTTCCTAAGACCAACCTCATTTACAGTGAGTGCTGGGTGGTCTTTGCCATGACACCTACACGACCACTTTGCAGTGGAATGATAGGGACGCCAGTCCCTATCATCTCATTTCTACAGCTGAGTAAACTGGAGCAATGTGAAATAAAGTGTCTTGCTCAAGGAAACAACACACCACCTGGTCTGAGAATTGAACTCACAACCTTTCGATTGCAAGGCCAATGCTCTAACCACTAAGCCATGTGCCTCCATTACCATATTAACAACAAATATGACTTTCACTGCAATCAAAAATGACAAGCTTTGTGAATGGTATTTCCACTCACTTTCCGCCCTCTTTTTTCTACAAAGCTAGTCATTTTCAATAGGTTTCAAAGTCTTCATTGATAATATGTGCAAAAAATAGTTAATTGCGAACACTTTTAATGTCAGATTGGGTGGTAAGCACACACACAAAAAAAGACAAAAAAGCAGGAAGAACATTTTTCAAACTGAGTTCAATAGCATGGTGTGATGAAGTATGGTGTAGTTTGTTATGGTGTGGTTTGGTTTGGTATGGTTTAGTTTGGAGTAGTTATAACATGGAAACCTATTATAAATTTACCAAGGTATGGTATAATCTGGTTTGGTGTAGTGTAGGTTAGTGTGGTGTGGTGTGTTGTGTTATTGTGTTGCATCGTATAGCGTGATTCTTTAAATTAAAATCATTAAAATGTAATGCCTATCTTCTATATCTTAAAGAGTGACCTTAAATGTGATTGCAAATGACTTTTTTCTCTGGATTAATGTTAGATTTAGGGTTAGTGTTAGGGTAAGTTTTACTGTTAATGGTAAGTTTATTGTTAGTGACGGTGTTACTGTTAGCATTACTGTCAGTTAGTGTTACTGTAACTGTTACTCTTACAGTTACTGCTTTCATTACTGTCTGCATCAGCGTTAGCATTTGCATAAGCGTCTATGTAAGCTTTTGTGTTAGTGTCTATGTAGACTGGTGTTAGCATCTGCGTTAGTGTTTGGATTAGCCTCAGTGTTTGCGTAAGTGTCAGCATTTGCGTCAGCGTCTGCATTGGTGATAGTGATTGTGTCAGCATTTCCCTTAGCGTCTGAGTCAACATTAGTGTTAGCATTAGTGTTTGTTTCAGTGCCTACGTCTACGTCAGCTTCTGAGTCAGCATTATCATTAGCGTCCGCGTCAGTACTTGTGTCAGTGTCAGCCTTTCTCTCAGTGTCAGCGTTTGCATCAGCGTGCACGTCAGCATTTGCATTAGTGTTTGAGTCAGTGTTAGCATCAGTGTTTGCATTTGTGTAGGGGTTAGCATTTGCGTCAGCATCTGCATCAGCATTCACATTAGCATTAGCGTTTGCAACAGTGTTTCCTTTAACGTCTTTGTCAGCATTTCCGTTAGCGTCTGTGTCAGTGTTTCCGTTAGCTTCTACGTCAGCATTTCCGTTAGCTTCTACGTCAGTGTTTACGTTAGCTTCTATGTCAGTGTTTACGTTAGCTTCTATGTCAGTGTTTCCGTTAGCTTCTATGTCAGTGTTTACGTTAGCTTCTACGTCAGTGTTTACGTTAGCTTCTATGTCAGTGTTTACGTTAGCTTCTATGTCAGTGTTTACGTTAGCTTCTATGTCAGTGTTTCCGTTAGCTTCTATGTCAGTGTTTACGTTAGCTTCTATGTCAGTGTTTCCGTTAGCTTCTATGTCAGTGTTTACGTTAGCTTCTATGTCAGTGTTTACGTTAGCTTCTACGTCAGCATTTCCGTTAGCATCTACATCAGTGTTTCCGACCGCGTCTGTGTCAGCGTCAGTATTTACATCTACATCAGTGTCAGCGTTTCAGTTAACGTCAGTGTTTACGTTAGCTTCTACGTCAGCGTTTACGTTAGCTTCTACGTCAGCGTTTCCTTAACGTGTACGTCAGCGTTTTCCGTTAGCATTGGCGTTTCCATTAACCTTTCCTGTGGCGTCCGCATCAATGCAGCGTCTGCATATCCCATGTAAGCGTTAACTTCAGCATTTGCATCAGCGTTAGCGTTAGCCTTAGCCCTAGCGTCCGCATCAGCATTTGCATTAGCGTCAGCATACACGTCAGCGCCTGGCAATACTGCCTCAACATTTGCGTCAGCGTTAGCTTGGCTTTGGCTTCAGCAATCCGCATCAGCAATTGCGTTTTGGAGATCAGCTTCGGCGGTAAGGGTAAACGCTAACTTCTACGCCTGCTTCTACGTAACAACTACGTCAGCGTTTTGTTAGCTTCTACGTCAGCGTTTACGTTAGCTTCTACATCAGCGTCTACGTTAACATCTACGTCATCGTTTACGTTAGCTTCTACGTACGTCAGTATCTACATTAGCTTCTACGTCAGCGCTTACATTAGTGTCTGTGTCAGCGTTTGTGGTAGCTTCCACGTCAGCGTCTGTATTTACATCTACATCAGAGTCAGCGTTTACATTTGCGTCTGCGTCATCGTTTATGTTAGCGTCTGTGTCAACGTGTGTTAGCATCTGTGTCAGCGTTTATGTTAGCGTCTGCGTCAGTGTTTATATTAGCATCTGCGTAAGTGTTTACGTTAGCATCTGTGTTAACGTATGTTAGTGTCTGCGTCAGCATTTTCATTAGTGTTTGCATCACTGTTTCCTTTAGCTTCTACGTCAATGTTTACGTCTGCGTTAAGGTTCACATTAGCATCGCTGTCATCGTTTGCGTTTGCTTTAACATCTGCATCAACATTTGCGTCTGTGTTTGCATTAGTGTCTGCATTTGCTTTAGTGTTTGCATCAGCGTGAGCATTTATGTCAGTGTCCACGTCAGCGTTAGAGTCTGTGTAGCATTTACATCAGCGTGTGCATCAGAGTTTTTGTCAGCATTCGCCTTTGCACCTGCATCAGTATTCACGTTAGTGTTTGTGTCAGCGTAAGCGATTGTGTCAACATTTGCGCTAGCGTTTGTGCCAGCAGAGCCATCTTCGTCAGTGTCAGCGTTGGCATTAGTGTTAGTGTTTCCATTAGTGTTCGTGTTTGATTTTGTATTAGCGTTAGCATTTTTGTTAGTGTTCAGGTTAGTGTTAGTGTTTGTGTTAGTGTTCAGGTTAATGTTGACTTAGTTTTCTGGTTAGTGTTAGTTTTCAGATTAGGGCTCGTGTTACTTTTAGTGTTAGTGCTCAGGTTAGTGGTTTATGGTAGTGTTAGTTTTAGTGGTAGTGTTCAGGTTAATGTTCGTGTTAATGTCAGTTTTAGTGTTAGTGTTCAGGTTAGTGTTTACGGTAGTGTTAGTTTTAGTGTTAGTGTTATTTTTTCCATTAGTGTTAGTGTTTTATTTTGTGTTAATGTTTGTGTTAGTGTTTCCATTAGTGTTAGTGCTAGTCTTTGTTTTTCTGTTAATGTAAGTGTTTGTTTTAGTGTTGAGGTTAATGTTAGCTTAGTTTTCTGGTTAGTATCAGTTTTCGTGTTAGTTTTAGTGTTTTTTTTAGTTTTAGTGTTAGTGCTCAGATCAGTGTTAGTGTTTGTGTTACTGTTTATGGTAGTGTTAGTTTTAGTGTTAGTGTTTAGGTTAATGTTAGTTTTAGTGTAAGTGTTCGGGTTAGTGTTAGTGTTAATGTTAGTTTTAGTGTTAAGGTTAGTGTTAGAGATTGCGTTAGTATTTGTTTTTGTGTTAATATTTGTGTTAGTATCTCTGTTAGCATTAGTGATTGATGTTTCCATTAGTGTTAGTGATTGTGTTAGCGTTAGTCTTTGTTTTTGTGTTAATGTTAGTTTTAGTGTTAGAGATTGTGTTTGTTTTTGTGTTAATATCTCTGTTACTGTGAGTTTTAGTGTAAGTGTTCATGTTAGTGTTAGAGATTGTGTTAGTGTTAGTATTTGTTTTTGTGTTAATGTTAGTGTTTGTTTTAGTGTTGAGGTTAATGTTAGCTTAGTTTTCTGGATAGTATCAGTTTTCGTGTTAGTTTTAGTGTTAGTGTTCAGGGTAGTGTTAGTGTTTTTTTTTAGTGTTAGTTTTAGTGCTAGTGTTTAGGTTAATGTTAGTTTTAGTGTAAGTGTTAATGTTAGTTTTAGTGTTAAGGTTAGTGTTAGAGATTGTGTTAGTGTTTGTTTTTGTGTTAATATTTGTGTTAGTATCTCTGTTAGCATTAGTGATTGATGTTTCCATTAGTGTTAGTGATTGTGTTAGAGTTAGTCTTTGTTTTTGTGTTAATGTTAGTTTTAGTGTTAGAGATTGTGTTTGTTTTTGTGTTAATATTTGTGTTAGTATCTCTGTTAGTGTTAGTTTTAGTGTTAGTGTTTAGGTTAATGTTAGTTTTAGTGTAAGTGTTCGGGTTAGTGTTAGTGTTAATGTTAGTTTTAGTGTTAAGGTTAGTGTTAGAGATTGCGTTAGTATTTGTTTTTGTGTTAATATTTGTGTTAGTATCTCTGTTAGCATTAGTGATTGATGTTTCCATTAGTGTTAGTGATTGTGTTAGCGTTAGTCTTTGTTTTTGTGTTAATGTTAGCATTAGTGTTTATGTTAGTGTTCAGGTTAGAGTTAGTGTTCAAGTTAATGTTAGTTTTAGTGTTAGTGTTGAAGTTAGTGTTAGAGATTGTGTTAGTGTTTGTTTTTGTGTTAATATTTGTGTTAGTATCTCTGTTAGCGTTAGTGTTTGTTTTAGTATTGAAGTTAATGTTAGCTTAGTTTTCTTGTTAGTATCAGTTTTCAGATTAGTGTTTGTGTTACTTTTAGTGTTAGTGCTCAGGTTAGTGTTAGTGTTTATGTTAGTTTTAGTGCTAGTGTTCAGGCTAATGTTTGTGCTAATGTTAGTTTTAGTGTAAGTGTTCAGGTTAGTGGTAGTGTTTGTATTAGTGTTTACGGTAGTGTTAGTTTTAGTGCTGGTGTTCAGGTTAGTGTTAGTGTCAGTTTTAGTGTTAGTGTTTGTGTTAGTTTTCATGTTAGCGCTAAGTTCACTGTTAGAGCATGTGTGAGTGCAAGTGTTAGGGTAAGTGTTAATTTTAAAGTTCGGTTTTAGCTTAAAGTTAGGTTTTCTACTTTCCAGGAAAAAAGTTGATCCTCTCTAACTTGAGTGGTCTCATATAGTGTGGTAAAGTATAGTGTTTCATAGTCTTGTGTGGTGTTGTCTATTGTTGTATAGTGTAGTATAGTATATTGTTTCATAGCATGGTGTGAGGTCGTACAGTGTTTCGTAGTGTGTTGTTGGATAATGTGGTATGGTATAATGTTTGTCAATGTGGTGTGGTATGGTATAGGTTGATGTAGTGTGGCTTATTTTGATTATAATAATACAAATAATAATAACAATAATAATAGTAATAATAATTGTTCTTCTTGTTCATTTTCTTTGTCTTCTTCTGTGCCTTTGACTGCTTCTGTGCCTTTGACTGCTTCTGTGCCTTTGACTGCTTCTGTGCCTTTGACTGCTTCTGTGCCTTTGACTGCTTCTGTGCCTTTGACTGCTTCTGTGCCTTTGACTGCTTCTGTGCCTTTGACTTCTTCTGTGCCTTTGACTTCTTCTGTGCCTTTGACTTCTTCTGTGCCTTTGACTTCTTCTGCGCCTTTGACTTCTTCTGTGGCCTTTATCTTCTTCTGTGGCCTTTATCTTCTTCTGTGCCTTTATCTTCTCCTCTGCCATCTAAATACCAAAAACAAAGAATGTAAAACATATATGTTGCCTATCTCTCAGACTTTACAAAGTGCTGAGGAGATAAAGTTAATTTAAAGAGCAGTGTGCTCATGCACTGTGATCCTATAATGTAGCTTATAAGCTATTTCATAACTAAAAAACAATGTCAAACATCAACAAATGTATATACAAATATCTTTGAATGTTTAAGTTAAACCTAAATAGATTGTATCTACAGGTCATTAGGTTAAGGCTGAACTAAGATCATATCTATAAATCATTAGGTTTAGACTGAACTGAGATCATACTTTCTTCTTCTTTTCGTCATCTTCGTTTCCTGTGTCTTCTTTGTCTTTGTTGTCATTTTCATTTTAGTCGTCTGCTTCGTCGTCTTTTTCTTCTTTTCCATCTAAATATAAAAGAAAATTGTAAACAAATATATAGCTGATCACTCAGACTTTCACGAAACACCGAGGAGATGCAGTTAATATAACGAGTGGGGAGCTCATATATATATATATATGGTATAGCATGGTGTTATGTGGTCTAGTGTGGTACAACATGGTGTGATGTGGTGTGGTATGATATGGTGAGGCGGGGGGGGGGACAACGTTAGAGTAATGTTAACAATACACATGTAGCATCCATCTACAGGTGATTAAGTTAAGACTGAGGTGTAATCATATGAAAAGATCAATTTAAAACTACACTGAGATTCTGCTTAAAATGATGGTCAATGAAGTGTTTACTTACTCAGATCCTTTGAAATAACTTTCTCTTACTGTAACTGGACATACCTACGAAATAGAGAACAGTCGAATAGACAGTGGTTTGGTGTGGTGTGGTGTAGTGTGGTGTGGTGTGGTGTGGTGTAGTGTGGTGTAGTGTAGTGGAGTGGAGTGTGATTTAGTGTAGTGGACAGTGGTGTGGTGTAGTGGAGTGTGGTTCAATATAGGGTGGGGGATATGGTGTAGTGGAGTGTGGTGGGATGTAGTGTGATGGCATGTGATGTGATGTGGCGTGGCATGGTGAAATGTGATGTGATGTGATGAAATGTGGCATGGCATGGTGAAATGTGATGTGATGTGATGAAATGTGGCGTGGCGTGGTGAAATGAGGCGAGACGAGACGAGATGTGGTGTGGTGTGATGTGATGTGATGTGAAATTTTTTTATCCTATTTTTTATGTGCTATCAACTAATCCAATCTCCAAAATGCTTGAAACTGACTTTTTCCCCCCAGGAAAACGGCGGGGTGAGGTGGTTCCCCCTTCACCCGGATAACCCTTGCTTACTCGGAATTTTCTCTTTGATTCTATTTTCATGCGTTATCAGTGAATATGACTTCCAAACCAGTCAAACAACTAGCTTTGGAGAAAGAGGAGAGGGAGAGGGGAAGAGTTTTGCAGATCTACACCCCACTCACATGTTGTGGGACTTAATCATTTTCGGTATATTTCCTGTGCTATTTCCTGTGCTATTTCCTATGCTATTTCCTATGCTATTTCCTATGCTATATCCTGTGCTATTTCTTGTGCTATTAATTAATCTGACCTCCTAGATGCTTCCAATCAACTTATTTCCCTGGGTTAGGTTTAGAGTTTAGAGTTTAGTTTTAGGGTTGGGGTAAAGTTTAGGGTTTAGTTTTAGGGTTGGGGTAAAGTTTAGGGTTTAGGTTTGGGGTAATGTTTAGGGGTCTAGTTTTAGGGTTGGGGTAATGTTTAGGGTCTAGTTTTAGGGTTGGGGTAAAGTTTAGGGTTTAGTTTTAGGTTTGGGGTAAAGTTTAGGGTTTAGGTTTGGGGTAATGTTTAGGGGTCTAGTTTTAGGGTTGGGGTAATGTTTAGGGTCTAGTTTTAGGGTTGGGGTAAAGTTTAGGGTTTAGTTTTAGGTTTGGGGTAAAGTTTAGGGTTTAGTTTTAGGGTTGGGGTAATGTTTATATTTAGATTTAGCTTGGTTTGGTTTAGGGTTGGGGCTAGATTTAATTTTATGTTTAATTTAGTTTTAGTTTCCAAATCCCAGAAAAATAAAATTGATTCAGAGCAACTAAAAGGTCAGATTAGTTGATAGCACTCAAAAGGAGACCGAAGAAAAATCATTAGGATATATATCTACAAAACGACAATGGTTTTTCCACCTGCTTTACCTCTCCTTTTTCTTAGAACAACTAATCATTTCCAACTGGTTTGGAGGTCATATTCGTTGATAACATGAGAAAACTCTGGGGTTAAATGAGAGAAGTGCATCCACCTAAGTTTTCCATGAAGAGAGAGTCAATAACAAACATCTTGGAGTTCGGATTAATTGATAGCATGAAAAAAAGAGGAAAACATTTTGGGTGTTATGTGGTGTGTGTGCTGTGAAGTAGTGTGGTGTGTTTTTATGTGGTGTGATGTAGTGAGGTGTGTTTTTATGTGGTGTGATGTATTGAGGTGTGGTGTGTTGTGGTGCTATGTGGTGTGGAATAGTGTGGTGTGTTTTTATGTGGAGGAGTGTGGTGTGTTGTGTTATAGTGAGGAGTGGTGTGTTGTGTTGTGGTGTTATGTGGTGTGGAGTAGTGTGGTGTAGTGTGGTGTAGTGTTGTATGTTTTTATGGAGTGTGGTGAAGTGTGATGTGGTGCGGT
>OZ024743.1:311948791-312408791 GCA_964016885.1 Eledone cirrhosa | reverse complement strand
ATAATGTAGGGATTTTCTTTCCTTTTCTATAATTTCTTATTTATGTATTTATATATTTATTTATCTACTCTCGTGATTGATATTCCGACAAATGTTAGGGGTATTTTTGTTTTTTTATTATGTCAGGTATAGCATCCAAAAATTTCTCCCTTCCCCCAATATATATATATATATATATATATATATATACAAACACAGTGTCCCAAAAAATGTATACACACTTCAACAGCAAAGTAATCAAAGTGTGTATATATTTTGGAGGGGATATATTGTGTATGT
This sequence comes from Eledone cirrhosa, assembly GCA_964016885.1. Lineage (NCBI taxonomy): Eukaryota > Metazoa > Mollusca > Cephalopoda > Octopoda > Eledonidae > Eledone > Eledone cirrhosa. Next base: position 312,408,512 of record OZ024743.1, on the reverse strand, counting down.
ATGTGTAACTAGTAAAACTGTAAAAACGCAGCGGTATATTCTAATTTGGTCCTTTTAAGGGCCACCTATATTTTCATTTAACTAACTCCACTTACATATATATGCTTTAATAAAAAAAAAAAATAAAAAAACGCGTGAAAAAAAATGTTTCATTTAAGTAACTCCACTTACGCGTGGTAGTAATACGGAAATAAACGATGTTTTGCTTTCATCGGCTGCTTCGACTGACAGCTAATAGCGTTGTAGTGCCAACATTTTTCTCTTTTTTTTTCTTTCTTGTGCTATCAATTGATCTAACCTCCAAGATGCTGGCAACCAATTTTTTTCCCCGGAGAACAGAGGGGTGGAAATAATTATCTTTCCTTTTTTTCTGCACCTATTAGATGCTTGCAATCGACCCTCATTTTCCCCGTTCCTTCCTCTCATCACTCTTTACTTTCTATTCTTCTTCTACTAGCTGAAGTACCCGGCTTCGCCCGGGAGAATAGTTAAGAGAAGATGGATAAAAGAGAAAACGACTGTATTGGATGTGTTGTGTGGTATGAGATGAGGCCATAATGTGTGAGTGTGTGTTAGACAAAACAAACAAAAAAAATCATAAAACTTCCTTATTAGGCTGGGAGAGTAAACTGCTGATTAAATGGTAGCATTGGCCTTGGATTTTAAATGTGAAATAACCATAGTATCATTTTTTTTTTAGCTCCAAAGAACATCATCTGAAACGCAGCAATATACTGCATAACATTGCTTCTGAAGTGTTTAACTTCGTTAGTACGGTCTGTAAGTAATATATGGGGAAACAAATTGATTGCAAACTTCTTGGAGGCTAGATTAGTTGATAAGCACATAAAAAAACACGAGGAGAAAGAATTTTCTCCCACTGAAATCGAGTGGTATGTTCTATAATAATACCAAAAATTACTTCAACAACATCTTAATTTACATCTTTGAAGATGTATCCGCAAAATTTCTTTAAAAAATATACATCATTAAGAAAGAAACAAGGAAGCGAATTTGGGCTGGAGTGGAGACACTAAACTCTAGTTATACCACCATGGCCCCTCTATTTGGGGTACTTTTTCATTTCCAGAGCCCCACGAAATGTGTCAAATATTTTTAGTGTGAATTGCACCATTCACTAGATTAACAGGATTCAATGAAACTGAAGAAACCGGAAATAGAATAGTAAATCTAAAATTCAACATGCTAATACCGGAGAAATACTGCATGCACACATGTAAATGTATGATTGAAAAGAAAAATGCATAGAAGTGGAGAATGCATGAAAGCATGCACAAGTGTTGTGGGCTCAAAGGTAGGCTGACAAGGAAGATAGACTTCATATGTGACGTGTGCTCAGTAGTAGTCAACAGTAAGGGTACTCAAGAAATAAACTTACTTAAATGTTCACTATAAATAGAAAACTTGTTATCTAGATGATCTGATTAGTAGTGGAGGTAAATATACTGAAAGTATTGTAGCTTTAGTTAGAACAGAGTGGAACAAGCCTTTTGTTGCTAACAGTTCCCAGGAAGTGTATATGATGCTAGTGTTCAAACTGCTTTGCTGCATGGTAGTGAGGCGTGAGCATTGAATGTAGAAGATACACGACAGCTAAAAAAAATGAGGCACCTTGTTTTATTGGATGCATAATGTTAGTGAACTTGAAGATAGAACATAAGTGAACTGAGAAAAACGCTGAGTATTAGAGAAATCAAATATAGCATGCAAGCGAGATAATTACCCTGGTATGGTCTTGTGACATGGAAGGGGAGTGAGAGTTATATAGGAAAAGTTCCAAGTGCTTGAAGCAGCCAGAACCTGTGGCAGAGGTAGACCAATGATGATATGGGAAAAAGTTTGAAGAATGACCTTATGAAAGAGATGACACAAGATTGTGTTGAATGTCAACTGGCTGAACTAGAAAAGACAAGCCCCACTAACAGGTACTAACACTGTGAAGCTAAAAGTAAATGCTATGAGACCACAAGGAGTAAAGAGACACTGTTTAGTCGTCAGAATATTAGATAACCTCTATAGTGTTGTCATGATGGAACACTAGGTATGCACCTCATTTGTAAAGTGGTGGATGAACAGACCAAGTAGAGATGATCCTCTGGCTCTGTTGAGTACTTGATAACCTCTCTAATGTTGGTGCCATGATAGAATAAATGCACCCAGCCATAGAAACCATGCTAAGTATGTGCTAAATGTTATGGAACCAATCAAATCCTGGACAGTGCCAACCAGGCCAAACCATGCTAGCATAGAAAGCGAACATAAAATAATAGCACATACACACACAACTATATATATATATATATATAATAAGTTGACAGGACTAGCATGAGTTTCACTGCTAGTACCGGTTGCATCATATATAAATCTGAATTCCTATTATCTATATATATAAAACTGAGGATGTCTGTCTGTGTGTGTGTGAGTTTGAATCCCTAAAACTAGAGAACCACCCAACCGACTGTTTTCAAACTTTACACATGTAATACTTATGTTTCAGGTAGTGTTCTGAGCAAAAACATTTCAAATTTTCAATGCCCTAGGGACCGCATTAGGTGATTTAGCGATCTCTCTCTATAATTCTTAGTCTTTCTCTTTTTAGATAGATACATACATATAACGCCGCGCCCTTATAATATCTGTTTGTATGTCTGGCTGTCTGCATTACGTCACTTCCCTGAGGATGTCTGTCTCTGTGTGTGTGTCTGTGATTTTGAATTCCTAAATCTTGAGAAATACCCAACCGACTTTTTTCAAACTTTACATGTGTATTACTTATGTTTCAGGGAGTGTTATGCACATAAAAAATTCAACTTTGTGATCCCCTAGGGACAGCATTAGGTGAAAAACTGCGTTTTTTTAGGTTTTTATGGGGTTTTTTGAGGCGTTACGTCAGACTGATTTCTTTGAAATTGTAACTATGTATTAGTCAGTCTCTTCTTCATAATGTGAGCAAAGAAAATCCAACTTTTTTATGGCTTCATTTTTTCAACTTTTTAGGGCTTCTTTTGAGGCGTTTCGTCTAGCCGATTTTCCCGAAATATCAAGGCATATTATGCACATAAAAGAAATTCATTTTCTTGATCCTCTAGGGCCTGCATTAAGTGAAAACCTGCATTTTTCCTGCTTCATCGAGTAAAATCTTAAAGATTATCCAGCCATCAGAGTATTCAGTTTATTTTCTTTATATATTGTCTAGGCATGCAGCGTTTCAAAATACCTTATCCCGTGCAACACCGCGTACCACTACTAGTATATATATATAGTAACAACATAAGATAATTATTTCATTTACCAGTGGTTTCTTGAAGGCAGATGTTATGTCTGTCTTCAGTCATCAGAATGAATAAATAACATGGTGTTTTTATTAAATATGGATTTGAAAGCAAAATTTGGGAAATATTTTGTGGAGGCACATGGCTTAGTGGTTAGAGCATTGGTCTTGCAAGCGAAGGGTGAGTTCAATTCTCAGACCGGGTGATGTGTTGTTTCCTTGAGCAAGACACTTTATTTCACATTGCTCCAGTTTACTCAGCTGTAGAAATGAGATGATAGGGACCCCAGTCCCTATCATTCCACTGCAAAGTGGTCGTGGAGGTGCCACGGCAAAAAAAGCACCCAGCACTCACTGTAAATGAGGTTGGTGTTAGGAAGGGCATCCGGCTGTAGAAATCAAGCCAGAATGAGTTCCCGTCCCACCCTTGCAAGCAGGGAAAAAGCGGACGTAAAATGAAATGATGATGAATGATGATATATATATATATATATATATATATATATATATCAGAGCAAACAGCACGGACACTCTATCTCAAAATTATTTTTGAAAAGCATTTAGAAATGCGCAACCGTTAAAAACTTAAAAACTTAAAACCACAACTGAATACTAACCCATACAATCACTAATACTCTTTTATTCCTAATTAAACCATTTTTCAACTGTGAACAATTTGTCAGCATTTTCTATTCCGTTTACCAATATATATATATATATATATATATATATATATATATATATATATATATATATATATATATATATATATGCATATATCTATATATGTATACAATGATATTAAATAAATGGAAACTATATTTATAAACCCATATTTATTCTATTATACATATTTCAAGGGTACTAAAATTTTGGTATGCTATCATCAGATAAAATACAAAATGTTTTATAAATATTTGACATAACCAAGGATAATATACCTTAACGGTTCAAGTTATCCTGGAAAGTATATATATGTATTTATATTTATTTTTATATATATAGATATATGTGTGTGTGTTTGTATCTGTGTATAGGTATATATATATACATATCGTGTGTATTTGTTTAATTTTAAGTTGTTTGTATGACTCAAGACAGACATAACATCTGCCTTCAAGAAACCACTGGTAAATGAAATAATTATCTTATGTTGTTTATTACATAACTAATAAGCTCTGTAGCCTACATAGAGCACTCTTTTTTCCTGTACCTTTCCGACAGAAATACTTCATTTATATATATATATATATATATATATATATATATATATATATATATATATGTATATATATAAAATTATAAGTTTGAAGAACAGTCAGACAAAATATATCCAATTTTTCTTCCCCTTAGTCTAGAAATTAACTAGATAAATAATCATTTAAACGGAGCTAAGTTTAAAATGTAACTTTGAAGAAATAGCAGATAAATGTCACAGACTATCCCCTGTGAGGAACAGTCAGATAAAATTTACCGAGTCATTCTTAGCCCGTAGAAATTAACTAGACAAATAATCAATTAACTCTTTAGCATTTACATTACTCTATATATACTATTATATTTTCATGGTAAAGGCTTTACCTCGCATAATTATCTCACATAATATCAAATCTATGAGATTTTGAAAATATTTATTTTGAGAACAATATCTTAACATCAGTTTGAGCGACCGGTTACAGCCAGTTACAACAGAAAGAGGTAAAGAATTTTGGCTGGTTTGAACATTAAAGGGTTAAACGGAGCTAAGTCTAAAATGCAAGTTTGAAGAAAAAATGTATATAAACTTAACCAAAGTTCTTCTAGTCCCGACTGTCGATAGTTTCGCTCGTACTTTGTGGATATGTCCAATCCTGGTATTATCCATGAGGCTTCAAGCTTCTCAAGAGGACTAACATTTCTACAGCGATCGCCGTCAGAAATGAATTCAAAAGGGGTAAGAATCATCACGTGGCTAGCGGTCACTCTCTGTCTGGTTGAAGCTCTGCCCCAGCCACAAGTTTCTTCAGTAGCCTGCAGTAAGCTGTCACGTACGAAATTCCAGTTATTATCTATGTCATATGACTCTAAATTGTCTTCTTTTTCGTCATGCACATCTTGAAGGGCTTTCCTAAATTTATATTTTAGTGAAAGGCTTTTTAGCTTCCAGACCTTTCTTTTCCACATCTTCCTGTATGTCTCATTCTTTCTCTTGCTTACTGAGATGTCACTAACGATTAACCTATGCTGTGGGGTATACTCTTCCCCTGGGTATGCCTTAGTATTTGACACCATCTGTCTGTCTCGCTGTCTAACTAGCAGGAAGTCAATCTGGGTTATGTGCTCACCTGATTTGTAGGTTATTAGGTGGTTGGTAGGTTTCTGGAAGTTAGTGTTGCAAATGGTTAGTGCAGATGATGATGATGATGATGATGACTTGCATCACAAAATTCAAGAAGCTTCACTCCTTCATTTCTTGAGCCGTAACCGTGCCCACCATGTACCCCAGTGTAACCATCCTGGAGCTGTCCAATATGACCATTGAAGTCCGCTGCTAGCATAACAATGTCTCCGTCCTCTGTCATTGAGGCTGTTTGTAAAAGTTGCTCATAAAAGCAGTCTTTCTCTTCTTTACCTAGGCCTGCCTGGGGAGCATAGGCAGAGATGATTGTCAGTAGTCTCTTGCCTACAACTAATCTAAGCTTAATTATTCTATTACTAACTCGAACTACCTCTATTGTCTATCGATCCATCTCTCAGTCAGTAATATGCCTACCCCACCTAACCCATCATCATTACCCACCCAGAAAAGCTTATAACTAAGATGTTTGCCTGTGATTAGTCTTGCAGAGACACCTCTCCATCTCACCTCTTGCACGCAGCATACATCCACATGCCTTCTCTCCAGCATCTCCGCTATTTCACCAGATCTACCTGTTAGAGTGCCAACATTAAGTGTGGCAACTCTGAGATGTGACGCCTTCATATTCTTGTTCTTTTTCCTGTAGTGCGATTGCTTGATGACGGTCGGGGGGTTCTCGCACATGGCATCACCAGCCACCCACTATCGTGCGCAGCCCTAACATGGTTAGTATTATTGGTGTTTACGCAGATGTTGTTGTGTGATTGCTTGATGACAGTCCGGGGGTTCTCGCACATGGCCGCACCAGCCACCCCACTACCGTGCACAGCCCTAACACGGTTAGTGTTATTGCTGTTTAGACAGTTGAAATTCTCATTTGTTCTGCTCATAGTTTTTGGCAGTAGTATATATACTGGTTGGATGCCCTTCCTAACACCAGCACCACTTTACAGCATGGACTGGGTGCTTTTATTCGTGCCACCAGCACTAGAGAGGTTGTCTTACTGGACTCAAGAGCCCTCTTTACCCCTCCATTTTACAGCATGGACTAGGTACTTTTATTCGTGCCACCAGCACTAGGGAAGTTGTCTTACTGGACTTAGATGACTTCTCTACCCCGCACCAATTTATTCGGAGTGGTAGCTCTCCTAGGCGGGTTGCCTACACTGCAGTGTATGGAGCCTCCGTCTGCCCCTTGTCTGTCCTATGATATATTCACGAGGGAGTGTTTATCATACAGCGTCAGGCATGTATACTGAACGTGATTTTTATTTTTGGTTAGCTCTGAAGTCAGCTTTGATGGAACATTAATAGATTTATAGTCTAGCTCTCCCATTTCCAGCTGTCATGGTCCGCCAGGTTTTTTTATATTTACTTTTTCCAGTTTATTTAGAAAAACAATATCCAATGTGTCCTGCTGTCTTTAAAACAGTTTGGAGTGACCTCATAAACTATAGTTCCGCTGTGAGAAGGGTTCAGTGCAGCCAGCACTTGCGCTGTAAGAAGGGTTTGGTGCGGCTAACTGGCCTGTCCCTCCTCATAGTGGTACTATCCAGTTCCAGGCTCCCAAACTGTGGTTCCATTGTGAGAAGGCTTTGGCGTGGCCAACAGGCTTTTCCCTTCACGTAGCAGTGCCATCCAGTTCCACACTGTAGACGTGGTTGCAACACTAACTAGTTCCACTGTAAGAAGGGTTCGGCATAGTTGACTGTCCTGTCCCTCCTCATAGCACTGCCATGTGGCACCTGAACTGGGGGTCTGCTGTGGGAAAGGTTTGGCAAGGCCAACTGGCTTGTCTCTCCTCATAGAGGTGCCATCCAGTTCCACACTCTAAACGTGATTGCAGCTCCCAAACTGTGGTAGCCATTTCACTAACAATTCTTGCTTCTCTATGTCTCTTGTTCTGATCAGAACAAAGATGACAAAATGCATTGTGTATGTGTATTTGTGTTTGTAAAGATTTATTAATATACATGGTATATTATAGTTGGTTGTTATATGGTGTTAGGAAGGGCATTTAACTGTAGTAAACCTGCCAAATATAGATTTAAGAGAAATCTCAGTTGTGTTAAGGACATGATAACCTCACATGTGCTGGTGCCCCAAACAAATGCACCCTGTACACTATAAGCAAGATGCTGGCCTCCAGTTTATGCATTGACTTTGTCTGTTATGATTCATCTAACCCTTGCTATCAGACAGTAAATGACAATGATGATGAAGTTTCAGAGTTCTAATCCTGAAAATTGTGCTTAGGCAAAATATATATTACATATATTCAGTAATGTGTTTGACAACCTATCTAACCCTTCCAAACATGGAAAAATAGATGTTAAATGATGATGATGATCTTTTTTATCAGTTACTTCCATTGCTATTATAGGTTGCTACATCAGAACCTGAGTTAAATGAAAATGAAATACCTAGCAAAAAGAAGCGGTCCACATCTGGCACAGTGCCTACACTTAGGAGCCCATATTCACCATCTCCAGCTACCTCCAACCAAACAAAACAGAAACAGAATGCCAGGAAGAAATATAAGTATGAAAAAGCCTTCACTGATGGATAAGTTGTTTTTGTCATCACTTTTCTGGGGTTTTTGTTTTTCCATAATCTCTTTTTTTTTTTTTACTTTTTTTATTTCAATGTATTTCAGGCAGAGTATTAGTGGTGACAATGTTTCTGATATGGTTGATAAGTTATCTGAAATTCCTACTCAAATTTCTTCCCCGAATTCTATTTCTGAAAACGAGGAAGCAGGAAATTTAGTACAGACAGTTCAATTTTCAACTCCTTCAGTTCAGAATGTTGTTTCTCAGCCGCCTATTAATGAACAACTTTCTAAGAAAGCACTCTTTCTTCGTGTCCAGAAAAGATCCGAACTGGCTTCGGGATGGAAGAAAGGAAACTTGTGTGATTCTGGTGTTGGTAATTCACCCACAGTGACGGTATGTTTATGAAACTTTAATTAAATTTAATCTCATGATCGCTATCATCTACTTATCTCTTGCTGTGGCTTTGTTGGGTATGTTTGAACAAATTTGTAGTTAGATTTATTTTGGTGTATGGAAAATTTGGTGATGAGTACATTGAAGGTGGATAGAATATTCAGTTCCTTTGAATTACTATGGTAGGGGAATTGATTTTTGTATCTGGTATGGATTGAGAAGAGGAATCCTAAGTGGTGTGCAAGAGAGAAGACTGCATTGGTATAGACATGTGATGCACATAGATGATGATCACTGGGTAAAGAAGTGCCAAGAAATCCCAGCAGAGGTAGACCAAAAAAGAACTGGACAGAGGTGGAGAGAGCTGATTTCAAGTCACTGAGATTCACAGGGGTGATGAGTGGAGAAATGCTGTGCTGAAAAGGACCTGTCCAACCCATGCGAGTGTGGAAAAATGCATGTAAAAATGATGATGAGTTGGGTTGGTAACAAAAACACTAATAATCTCTTTATCATCACTGTTTATAATCATCTGTCCAGCTTACTACTATAATATTTGATTAGTTTCTACATTCAGTAATGATTTAGTTGTTTAGACCTTATGCCTACTAGCAGAAAAACCGCCCACGCGGCAGTTTTCTGCTAGCATATGTAGTGTGCATATTGGTATTATACGCAAATATATATGCATATAGATATATGTAAATTGAAAAGTAAATTGACAATATCTTCACCCACTTATTTCTGAGAGAGGCATGGAGGCATAGTCCTTCTTTCTCAAACACTCCTTCCAGCGAGTCTGTCAGTAGCAAACATCTCTAACTGATCCAGCTGGATCCCAAAGCGTGACCAGCCAAACTCATGGATGTTATCCAACTACTGAGACATTCTAAACACATGCTCATAATATCGGAGTTGTGATCTCTCAATTCGAAGAAGTAGTGGCTCTACCAGGAGTGATTCTCTGGTCTCTGAGTTATGTACTTTATCGAGTAACGTTACTCCAAAGACCCTTCGGAGGAATCCTATTTCTGCCACTTTTATTTGCAATTGTATTCTTTTGGTCATTACTCAAGATTCATGATCCTCGGTAAGAGTTGGCAGGAATACCAGGAAGTCAGCGAGTTTGGCTTTTACACCTATCCCTCTTCTTCTGATTGCTGAATGCTGAGGCTGGCGCATTACTGCATCAGCTTTTGCAATTCTTGCACTTAATTCAGCCTCTTGCATTCCATTACTCATGAACACGGCTACAAGATACTTGAACTTCTCTAACTGCTTCAGTAGAACTCCATTCACATGTATATAAATTTGAGCAACTTCTGTCCACCCGTCCATCACGCAATGTGTATTTGTGTTTGTGTGAATGTATGTGTGTGTAAAGGGAAGGAAAGGGATACACACATACATATGTCTAACTTAAAAATAGTGATACATGTCTCTAATTTAAGAACGCCGACAAACTCACACGCGCGCACATACACACACTGTCCTATTACCACTTAAGAGCTTTGGCCTAGGCAAACATCCCCTCAATTTTGGAACCGTCTGGGTTGTCCTGAATTGATGGGAAAAGATTTGATGTTCTTACTCTGTGCTCCTGGTCAAGAGGCAGGTACCTTATCTGGGACGTCACAGTTAATGATTCTTTTGCTTCTTCCCACATCCTGGATGCAGCGGTAAGGGCGAGAGCTACAGCATCCGCAGCTGAATGGAACAAAATCCTAAAATACCATGTTCTGTTAACTAAATAAATTATCCAGCCTATGTGATCTTAGATGTGTGTATTACGTGCTTGTGTATTTTTTCCTCTTTCTTTTTTCCTTTCCCTTTCCTTTGTATATATTATATTTGTTAGTGTTTTCGTTCTGTAACCATTATATTAAATGAGTTTTTAAAAAAAGAGTTAATGAATGAATAAAATATTATATTTGTTTTACCCTCCCATTTACAATTCACCGAATGCTGCTATCTTGACTGTATGTGTGTGAATGTATGTCCTTGAGCGTGTATTTTTATAAGTTTGTGTTCGCGCAATTATAATTATATACTCATAATAGTTATATACTCATACATACAGATGTATGTAGGTGCACATACACATAGATATGCTTCAGCGTGTAAAAAATCATAATAACTCTATCTGTATCTCTCTCATCACACACTCTCTCTTTCTATATATATGGTAGTTGAAGTGGTGGTGGTGGTGGTGGCGGTGATATACCGGAAGTGTAGAAATTTGAAACTTTGTAAAGGAGTCAATTTTAAATAAGCAATAAAATTATTTATATTAAATTTAATTTAGTACATCAATGATGTAATATTCATTCATTATTTATTCAAAGTAATCCAACTTATTTTACTAACTGATTAAAAGAAATAATCTGTACGCAGTCCCGCACTCCTTACTTTATTATAGTTTAGATAGTAAACCATTAGAGCATTTGATCTATTATTTCTTGGAGTCATTATTTTAGATGCATATAGTTTACTAGTTCATTCCTTCTCCAAACCTCCTAAAAATCTTATGTTGACTGCAATGCATATGTAGGGTGACTAAAACAAACAAAAAAAATGGCCAAATTTTTATTTTTCTCTGCTTTATTAATTTTTTGACATACACTGATAAAATTCCAAATAGATTTAGTTCAAACCATTAAAAATAACATTAAAAATTCCCTATCTTCTAACGTTTCTGTCAAGAGTTAAAGTACATGTTCTGAGTGATCCCCATTTGAATCCATGCATTTTTTGAGGTGAAGTTTAGCATAAAAAGACATATATAATGTTAAATTTCCATTTAGTTCATCATCATCCTTTTCATCATTAGTCCATATTCTATCTTACCTTCCATCACCCTTTATCTATTTTGGGGAGAGGTTGTGATAAAGGTTGATGGTAGTCAGTGTTGAATATGGACTGATCCAATGCTATTCCTCATTACTCATGTGACATAGTACAATGATAGGAGAGATGATTAATAATAGAGGAAAGTGTAATGAAAGAAGGGAAAGGACAGAAGCATAAAGAGGGAGAGACTCAATTGCAGATATTATATCACAACCTCCATCACTACAATCATTTTATCATGTTTTATCATGCATACACATTTTTATTTTGCGCGCGGGGACATAGAAATAATTGGGCTGGATACCCGATCGCGCAGTGGGAGTGATGGACCCCTAGCCCTTGTCAGGGCATTTTTCTAGGAGAAGGCATCCCAGGAAACTGGGTTATCTCTGACTAGGTGGTAGAACAGTAAGGTGGAGGAGTCAATCAAGGCCAAAAAGCAGGCTTGGAAAGTATGGCGGGATGGAGGAAGTAGAGAAGACTATCAAGTGGCCAGGAGGGAAACTAGGAGACAAGTGTACTTCGCAAGAAGGGAAGCAGAGGAAAGAAAGTTCAAGCATGTTCTACAACGCGAGGACCAAAAACATGAGGTGTTCAGGATTGCTAGGTAATGTGTCAAGGAAAACCGTGATATTGTCGGGGAGAAGTGTGTCCTTAATGATGATGGTGTACTTGCCATCAGTGACGCTGATAAGAAGGTAGCTTGGAAGTGTCACTATGAGAGGCTACTAAATGAGGAGAATAAATGGGACAAAGATAGTCTGCCCCCACATCGATCCAATAGAGGGACCAGCAGTGCAAGTTGAAGGTAGTATAATAAGTATGGCAATCAAAGATATGAAGACAGGCAAGGCAGCTGGGCCTTCGGAGATAGTTGCTGAAAGCATCTGGAACGGTGGAACACACTATGGTCACACGGATAGTAAACCAAGTCATACAGAACGTGGTCATACCAAATGACTGGCGTAGCAGCATCATCATTAACTGCTACAAGGGTAAAGGAGATGCCCTAGATAGAGGAAACTATAGAGGCATTAAATTAATTAACCAGGTCATGAAGGTCACAGAAAAAGTAATAGCGCAACTAATCAGAGAGCAGTTCGGGTTTGTGTCAGGTAAAAGTACCACAGACGCCCATTTCCTTGTACGGCAACTACAGAAGAAGTACCTAGCTAAATTGTAAATCCCTATACTTAGCTTTTGTTGACTTGGAGAAAGCCTTTGACAGAGTCCCCCGCACCATTATCAGGTGGGCCCTTAGAAATCTAGGGGTTGATGAATGGCTTGTGAGAGCTATACAAGCCATGTATAAAGAAACAGTCAGCAAGGTTAGAATTAACAACGAATATAGTGAAGAATTTAGCGTAAAAGTTGTTGTTCATCAGGGCTCTATCCTTAGCCCCCTCCTATTTATTATTGCCCTTCAGGCATAAGAGAGGAGTTCCAGACCGGCTACCCATGGGAACTTCTCTATGCAGACGATCTAATGCTCATAGCTGAATCGATGGCTGAACTAGAGAAGAAATTCCAAACATGGAAGCTTGGTCTAGAATCAAAAGGCCTTAAAATTAACTTGTCTAAGACTAAAGTTCTAGTATGTAGGAAGGAAAATAGGGCACAGGTCCCCTCTGGGAAATGGCCATGCTCAGTGTTTAAGAAAGGAGTAGGCAGAAATTCCATTTTGTGTCCCAAATGCAAACTATGAGTGCATAAAAGATGTGGGATCACAGGTAAACTAACTAAGAACATAGATTTTATGTAGCCGGTGCTCAGGTGCAATAAGTAGTAGCAAGTGCGCACAGGATACTAGCTCCTTCTATTGCCCAGATGGCTCTATAGAAATAGTGGACACCTTCGTTACCTCGGTGACAAAATCAGCAATGGTGGAGAGTTCTCAGAAAGTACAGTAGCCAGAATCAGAACGGGATGGAAAAAGTTCAGAGAGCTTATACCACTATTGGCCGCTAAAGGTTTCTCTCTAAAAATGAAAGGCAGACTATGATGCCTGCATACGAACAGCTATGTTACTTGGCAGTGAGACATGGGCATTGTGTGCAGAGGATCTGCGCAGACTGGAGAGGAACGACTGGATGTGTAATAGTAATATACGTGAACAGCAAAGCATAAATGAACTAAGTGAGAAATTAGGTATAAGAGGGATCAGATGCTGTTTACTCGAGAGAAGACTACGTTAGTATGGTCACGTGATGCGCATGAAAGATGACAACTGTATAAAAAAGTGCAGGGTGATCAAAATTGACGGAAGTTACGGAGTAGGCACACCCAGAAAAACTTGGGACAATTTGATAAATTCCGACCTTACACACTTGCACCTCACTGGACCGATATCTTTGCCGCCACGCAGTAATACAGAAAACCCGCCTTGCCTAAGTACAAAGCGAAACCTACAATCAGTAGGCACCTCTTAATAAATATACCAACCTCCGCACTACCCCCAACTCCCCCACCCCTATTAACACCACCCCTTTTTCTGTAAAGTTATGTTGGTACTACAACATCCAGTCCTAAATAAATGAGGTCGTGTAGGTGTCACGAAAAAAAACACACAGTCCACGCTGTAATGTGACCGTGAAGGTGACACGGTAAAAACCTCCCAGTCAACACTGTAAACGTGGTTGGTGTTAGGAAGGGCATCCAGCCGTAGAAACCTGCCAGACAGTCTTATGCGACCAAGACGACCAATCTTGCTTCAAGTGGGACAATTCCCGTCTAAACCCATGCTAGCATGGAAGATAGACGTTAAATGATGATGATGATGATGATGATGATAAAACCTGCGGGCCAGTAGTTACCGATGATGTTGATCTTTTCTTCTTTTCGGGTTATAGCTACTGTCACTCAGAGAGTGGGATTGGCTCAGTGCACAGTCTTTCCTCACTTATTATTGTTATGACCATGCTGTAAAATGGAGGGGTAGAGAGGGCCCTTGAGTCCAGTAAGACATCCTCTCTAGTGCTGGTGGCACGAATAAAAGCACCCAGTCCATGCTGTAAAGTGGCACTGGTGTTAAGAAGGGCATCCAACCAGTGTATCAATGCCAAAACAATTATGAGCACAGCAACAAATATATATCGCAATAACTGCGTAAACAGCAATAGCACTAACCATGTTAGGGCTGCGCGTGGTTGTGCGGTGGCTGGGGCAGCCATGTGCGAGACCCCCCCCCCCCGACCGTCTTCAAGCAATCGCACTACAAGAAAAGGAACAAAAATATGAAGACGTCGCATCTCAGAGTTGCCACACTTAATGTTGGCACTCTAACAGGTAGATCTGGTGAAATAGCGGAGATGCTGGAGCCAAGGCATGTGGATGTGTGCTGTGTGCAAGAGGTGAGATGGAGAGGTGCCGCTGCGAGACTAATTGCAGGCAAACATCTTAGTTATAAGGTTTTCTGGGTAGGTAATGATGATGGGTTAGGGGGAGTAGGCATTTTCCTGGCTGAGAGATGGATCGATAGACAATAGAGGTAGTTCGAGTTAGTAATAGAATAATTAAGCTTAGATTAGTTGTAGGCAGGAGACTACTGACAATCATCTCTGCCTATGCTCCCCAGGCAGGCCTAGGTAAAGAAAAGAAAGACTGCTTTTACGAGCAACTTTTACAAACAGCCTCAATGACAGAGGACGGAGACATTGTTATGCTAGCAGCGGACTTCAATGGTCATATTGGACAGCTCCAGGATGGTTACACTGGGGTACATGGTGGGCACGGTTATGGCTCAAGAAATGAAGGAGTGAGGCTTCTTGAATTTTGTGATGCAAGTGCACTAACCATTTGCAACACTAACTTCCAGAAACCTACCAACCACCTAACAACCTACAATTCAGGCAAGCACATAAGCCAGATTGACTTCTTATTAGTTAGGCAGCGGGACAGGTAGATGGTGTCGAATACCAAGGCATATTCTGGAGAAGAATGTACCCCACAGCATAGGTTAGTCGTTAGTGATATCTCAGTAAGCAAGAGATGGAATGAGACATACAGGAAGGTGTGGAGAAGAAAGGTCTGGAAGCTAAAAGACCTTTAAGAAAGCCCTTCAAGATGTGTATAACGAAAAAGAAGACGATTTAGAATAACTGGAATTTCTTACGTGACAACTTAGTGCAGGCTACTGAAGAAACTTGTGGCTGGGGCAGAGCTCCAACCAGACAATGACCTGGTGGTAGAACAGCACGGTAGATAGGGCCATTAGAGATAAAAGACTAGCATGGAAGGCTTGGAAAAATGGTAAGAGTAGAGAAGGATATACAGCCGCTAAGAGAGAAGCTAGGCGTCAGGTGACTTAGCACGCAGGGAGGCTGAGAGTAGGAGGTTTGCCAATGTTCTGCGACGGGAAGATCAGAGGTGTGCGGTGTTCCACATTGCAAGGCAGTGTGTCAATGCAAATCAGGATGTTGTTGGAGATAAATGTGTCCGGAATGATGCTGGTGTACTTAGTGTTACGAAAGATCAGAAAAAGGAGGCCTTGGAATGTCATTATGAGAGACTGATGAATGTGGAGAACGAATGGGAGAGAGAGAAATTACCCTCAGTAGATCCGACAGAGGGACCAGCTATTGAGATTGACGAATATAGGGTCCAAGGGGCGATTAAGGAAATGAAAAATAGTAAGGCTGCTGGACCGTCGAGGGTAGTTGCCTAGATGCTGAAGGCATCGGGGGACGTAGGCACTAAACTGGTTGCATGCATCATCAATCAGGCTATATATGGCGCTGTCATACCCAAAGACTGGTACAGCAGTATTCTCATAAATTGCTACAAAAGTAAAGGTGATGCTCTGGAGAGGAGCAATTATAGCAGTATAAAACTGATGGATCAGGTTATGAAAGTGGCAGAAAGGATATTAGCACAGCTAATTAGAGAAAAGGTCAAACTAGATGAGATGCAGTTTGGTTTTGTGCCTGGGAAAAGAACAACAGATGCCCTCTTCTTGGTGAGACAATTACAAGAGAGGTTCTCAGAGAAGAATAAGCCACTATACTTAGCTTTTGTTGACCTAGAGAAGGCCTTTGATAGGGTACCCCGATCTGTCATCTGGTGGTCCCTAAGGAAACTAGGTATTGAGGAATCGCTCGTGAGGACAGTGCAAATTTTGTACAGAGGTGCTGTCAGTAAAGTCAGGGTAGGAATGGAGTTTAGTGAGGAATTCCAGATACAAGTAGGAGTACATAAAGGTTCGATCCTCAGCCCGCTCTTGTTCGTTATAGTCCTCCAAGCCATAACAGAGGAGTTTAAGACTGGTTGTCCATGGGAACTTCTCTATGCTGACGATCTGGTTATTATAGCAGAATCAGTAGAGGAGCTAGAGAATAAATTCTGGCTATGGAAACAGCAGTTGGAAGCAAGAGGACTGAGAGTGAACCTAGCTAAGACAAAAGTGTTGACAAGTAGAAAAGAGGACAAAACTCTGATTCCGTCAGGGAAATGGCCATGTTCGATATGCAGAAAAGGAACTGGCATAAATTCTATAACATGCACACAATGCAGATCCTGGGTACACAAGAGATGTAGAGGGATAGCAGGCAAACTAACAGGTAGGGAGAAATGCGTATGCGGTAGATGTACAGGGAAATTAGACAGTAGAAGTCGCATTGATAGACACATTTTTCAAATGTGGGCAGGTGCTATAGAAGTGGTTGATAGCTTCCGGTACCTAGGAGATCAGATTAGCATGGGAGGGGGTGTTCCGAGGCAATAGTATCTAGAATAAGGATGGGTTGGAAGAAGTTTAGGGAGCTGCTTCCTCTGCTGACGAAGAAGGGTTTTTCCCTGCGTATGAAAGGCCGGTTATATGATGCCAGTATGAGGAACGCGATGCTGCATGGTAATGAGACTTGGGCAGCAACTGCAGAGGATATGTGATGTGCAATGTCAATGTGCGTGAACGACCCACCATGGATGTGTTGAGAGAGAAACTGTGTCTGAGAGGGATAGAATGTAGTGTGCGAGAGAGGAGACTGCGGTGGTATGGACATGTGATGCGCATGGAGGATGACCGATGGGTGAAGAAGTGCCAGGAAATGCCAGTTGAAGGAAGATGTGGTAGAGGTAGACCACAAAAAACATGGGCGGAGGTGGTGAGAACAGACCTCAGATCGCTGAAGCTCATGGTGGAGATGACGAAGGACCGTGACAAGTGGAGAGATGCTGTGCTGAATAAGCAGGGAAAAGCGGACGTAAAATGATGATGATGATGATGATGACAGGTGTGTAGGGTTTTTTCTGCACTGTATATCACCACTTATCACGGGTTTTTGACATCACCATTGTAAGCTTTAATTTCTTCAGATCAGCCTTCACCACTATGTTTCATGTCTTTGCAGGCATCCTTCTTCCTCCTGTTCTAACTACTTCCAACTTAATCTTATTTAAAACATGTTTAAATGGTTACCTTTCTTTTCTAGCAATTATAATAAATGTCACAACACATTACATTTTCTAGACATTGACTGTTTAACTACACTAACTAATTACAATTGTGGGAAGTTTGGTGGATGATATGAACTGCAAAGCAAAACTGAAGATAAAATGGCCATATTTTTCTGGCAAAAATTGGACCAGTTTATTTACCATATTCTATAAACAAACATCATTATAGATATAGAAATGTATGCCTGGCAATTGGAAAATATCTTGCTATCAACATTATTGGCATTGGTCAAACTATGGTTATAGTAGAAGATACATGTTGAAGGTGCCGCATAGTGGTTGTGAAGTGAACTCCTTAGCTACACAGCCATCTCTCACCTACTTTAATTATTTTTAGTTTTACATACCTCCCACTAATATGAAACAATTATTTAATATAAATGAAGGCGCGTGGCTTACTGGTTAGAGCATTGGGCTTGCAATCAAAAGGTTGTGAGTTCAATTCTCAGACCGGGTGAACAAGACACTTTATTTCACATTGCTCCAGTTTACTCAGCTGTAGAAATGAGATGATAGGACTGGGGTCCCTATGATTCCACTGCAAAATGGTCGTGGAGGTGCCACGGCAAAAAAGCACCTGCCCACACTGTAAAGTGGACGTGTGGGTGCCACGGGAAAAAAGCACCCAGCACTCACTGTAAATGAGGTTGGTGTTAGGAAAGGCATCCAGCTGTAGAAATCAAGCCAGAATCAGTTCCCGTATGAGCAAGACAAGGTCAGCCGACCGGACACTACCCACAACAGGACAACCCATGCTCACTTGGGAGAACGGACGTAAAATGGTGATGATGATGATATATTTCTATATATGCTAGAAATAAGAAGTTAAAAAAAAGTATCTATTTCTTAAATATAAGATTTTTAAAATAAAGATTTACTTTTAGAATTTCCATATATACTTAAATATAAGCCCCTCCCCATATTTTATGTCTGAAAACAGGCAAAAATCCAAACCCTGTTTATAAACTGAAGCAGCTAATCATCAACACATTGTTTAGATAGCATATATAAGACAGGAGGCTGAATTAATTGCAAGAATTGCAGGAGCTGATGCAGTAATACACCAGCTTCAGCATTTGGTAATCAGAAGAAAGGAGGTAGGTGTAAAAGCCAAACTCATTATCTTCAAGTCGGTGTATGGTCATGAATCTTGGGTAATAACCGAAAGAATACGATGGCGATTACAAGTGACTGAAAATGGGTAGTGTCTTTCATTGGAAATGTGGCAATGAAAGGGTTAGATTACTTTTAATTCTGTCTATTTGTTGTTGCTTTTTTTTGTTTTTTTTTAGTTCTTATAAGATTTTCAATTGTGATTGCAGGGGAAATCACTTACCCAGAGTGAAGCAAATAAGAGTGCAACTCTACGTCACAGAAAGCCAGTTGCTATTTGTACTACTCCCACAGTTATCATTCTAGATGATCTAGAATGTGACATCCCACAGCAACAAACTACAGCTAAGGCATTTGAGAAACATCCAGAAAAAGAACAAAATTGTCAAGAAAATATATCTGTTGACAGGTGAATTGAAGAGTTTGTGTTATTTTGTTCTTAAGAATTGGATGGGATTTTGTCCTAACTTTTACTAAATTCAATGAATTTTAGGCAATCATTTAGAAATGGTCAGCCCAATCACCCAATTTAAATGATCTCAAATGTAGATTGGAGTTTTCTATCGCAACGCCACAGTTCTCTTCTGTCAGACCTATTGATCTTAATGACCTCCCTCCTACAACATAGCTGGATGCCTTTCCTAATGCCAACCATATTTACTGTATGGACTGAGAGAGAGATGTAAGTGTGTGGGTGTTTTTCTCTATCTTCCCTTCACACCTAGTGCAGGTGGTGTTATTTATTTATGTCCTGTATAATAAAAAAAAAAACTAGGAATTTACTTTAAAAAAAACATTGGTTGGCATCCAGCCAGTAAAATATTGCCTCAAATTCATGCCCAACCCATGCTAGTATGGAAAAAACATGTAAAAACGATTATGTTTATGTCATTACTCTCATAATCCAACACTATATCAGCTAACCTAAATAATCTAAAATGCAGATTGGCTTTCTTTAACAGGACATCACAATTCTCTCCTGTCAGATGTATTGATCTAGATGACCTCCCTCCTACAACTGAAAACACTATTCACAGAGACAACAGGTAAATTTACAAATTTATTTTTGGTGTGTCAACACTACCCATTAACAGAATGGATTGGGTGCAGTTTATTGTGGCACAAGCAATTAGAGAGGGGTTGTCATGCTTGGCTAGACTAAAGAATCCTTTCTACCCAATATTGTGTGTATATATATACATATATGTGTGTATATATATATATATATACATAAATGAAATGTAACGTACAAATGCTATTTCTTTATTCTTCACTCCATTTTTTTCCCCGGCCCATTCATCTATCTGTATCATTTCGTCCAGAATCCAATCTTTGCTTTTTCAATGCTATTCGATAATTCTGTCTGATTGTTCAAAACAATCTTCTTGTATTTTTTAAATTCCCATAATTATTCTCTTGTTACTGTTATATATGCTTGTTCAATTATGCCCAAAATTCGAGGATTTTATTTAAACCTTCTTGCTAACTATTCCATATCCCTCATACCCGCCCCCACTCACCACCATTATTACGTGGACGAATCATAAGTCAGCGGCCTATGCTATCACTTCTTAAGTTTAGACCTGGTTGCCTTTCGATATGATGGATGGACTACGGAATTCTGGAGAGTTTGAAAAGAAAAAATCTGGACATTCAGTGACAATGCCAAAGATAAAAACAAATTCACCTCATGCTGCCAGACGAGAATGCAAGGACTCCTCCTCTTTATTTCGGCCGCGGATGGCTAACATAACCCCCCAACCCCCAACCACCCCTGCGCCCCACCGTTCCCACCCTTCAAACGCAATCCATAACTTCATAGTTGGTTCCATGAATGTAGGCACCTTAAAGGGTCGCTCTAACGAGGTTGTAGAAATGCTTGAATGTAAGGAGGTCGATGTTTGCTGTATTCAAGAGACCAGGTGGAGGAGTGGGTCTGCTAGATTCATTGTGAGTAAAGAACGATGCTATAAGCTTTTCTGGGTGGGAAATGACAATGGGCTGGGTGGAGTAGGAATCATGGTAGCAGAAAAGTGGGCAGATAAGATAATAGACGTAAATAGAGGGAACGACAGAATAATTAAAATAAGACTTGTCCTCAAAAGAACTACTGTGACAATAATATCTGCATATGCACCCCAATCCGGACAGCCTGGCGTTATAAAAGACAGATTCTATGAGTCGTTAATGCTCACTACCTCCCAAATAACCAACAGTGACTACATAATTATCGCTGGCGACCTAAATGGTCACGTTGGACAACATTGTGATGGCTATGACGGAATCCATAGAGGCTATAGGTTTGATACTAGAAATGAGGAAGGCTCCAGAATCCTGGAATTCTATGACGTAAATAACCTAACTATCTGTAACACTAACTTCAAAAAACGAGACAATCACTTGATCACCTATAGATCATGGGAATACACCAGCCAGATAGATTATATCCTTACCAGAAGACGTGACAGAGTGTCTGTTGTAAACAGTAAATCCCTCCCCCATGAAGAATGCACTTCTGAACATAGACTGATAATTAGCGACCTCATAGTTAGGACGAGACGTACTCGACAACAGAAGAGGACTATCCTCAGGAGAAAAATATGGAAGCTAAAGGACCCCACAGCCAGTAATAAATTTAAAAGCATATTACTTGATGCTTTTGATAGTAAGGAAGAGCAATTAGAGTCATACAATATAAAGGAACAGTGGGAATTCCTGAAAGCTAACCTGCTGAAGGCGACAGATGAAATCTGTGGCTGGAGCAGACCTATAGGCAGGAGGAGAGTAACTTAGTGGTGGAACAGTAAGGTGAAGGAGTCAATCAAGGCCAAAAAGCAGGCTTGGAAAGCATGGCGGGATGGGGGAAGTAGAGAAGACTATCAAGTGGCCAGGAGGAAAGCTAGGAGACAAGTGTACTTCGCAAGAAGGGAAGCAGAGGAAAGAAAGTTCAAGCATGTTCTACAACGCGAGGACCAAAAACGTGAGGTGTTCAGGATTGTTAGGCAATGTGTCAAGGAAAACCGTGATATTGTCGGGGAGAAGTGTGTCCTTAATGATGATGGTGTACTTGCCATCACTGATGCTGATAAGAAGGTAGCTTGGAAGTGTCACTACGAAAGGCTACTAAATGAGGAGAATAATTGGGAGAAAGACAGTCTCCCCCACATCGATCCAATAGAGGGATCAGCAGTGCAAGTTGAAGGTAGTATAATAAGTATGGCAATCAAAAATATGAAGACAAGCAAGGCGGCTGGGCCTTCGGAGATAGTTGCTGAAATGCTGAATGTATCTGGAACGGTGGGACAGACTATGGTCCCCCGGATAGTAAACCAAGTCATACAGAATGGGGTTGTTCCGAAGGACTGGCGTAGCAGCATCATCATTAACTGCTACAAGGGTAAAGGAGATCCCCTAGATAGGGGAAACTATAGAGGCATTAAATTAATTGACCAGGTCATGAAGGTCACAGAAAAAGTAATGGCGCAACTAATCAGAGAGCGAATTGATCTAGATGAAATGCAGTTCGGGTTTGTGTCAGGTAAAAGTACCACAGACGCTCTTTTCATTGAACAACTACAGAAGTACCTAGCTAAAAGTAAACCCCTATACTTAGCTTTTGTTGACTTGGAGAAAGCCTTTGACAGAGTCCCCCGCTCCATTATCTGGTGGGCCCTTAGAAACTAGGTGTTGATGAATGGCTAGTGAGAGCTATACAAGCCATGTATAAAGAAACAGTCAGCAAGGTTAGAATTAACAACGAATATAGTGAAGAGTTTAGCGTAAAAGTTGGTGTTCATCAGGGCTTCGTCCTTAGCCCCCTACTATTTATTATTGCCCTTCAGGGTATAACAGAGGAATTCAAGACCGGCTGCCCATGGGAACTCCTATACGCAGATGATCTAACGCTCATAGCTGAATCAATGGCCGAACTAGAGAAGAAATTCCAAACATGGAAGCATGGCCTAGAATCAAAAGGTCTTAAAATTAACCTGTCTAAGCCTAAAGTTCTAGTTTGTAGGAAGGAAAATAGGGCACTGGTCCCATCTGGGAAATGGCCATGCTCAGTGTGTAGGAAAGGAGTAGGCAGAAACTCCATTTTATGTCCCAAATGCAAAGTATGGGTGCATAAAAGATGTAGTGGGATCACAGGTAAGCTAACTAAGAATATAGATTTTATATGTGGCCGGTGCTCTGGTGCAATGAGTAGCAGCAAGTGCCCACAGAATACTAGCTCATTCCATTGCACAGATGGTTCTATAGAAATAGTGGACACCTTCCGTTACCTGGGTGACAAAATCAGCAGTGGTGGAGGGTGCTCTGAAAGTACAGTAGCTACAAGTCAGAACGGGATGGAAAAAGTTCAGAGAGCTTATACCACTATTGGCCGCTAAAGGGTTCTCTCTAAAAATTAAAGGCAGGCTGTATGATGCCTGCATACGAACAGCAATGTTATATGGTAGTGAGTCTTGGGCATTGTGTGCAGAGGATATATGCAGACTGGAGAGGAAAGAAGCTTGCATGGATGTGTAATAGTAATATACGTGAACAGCAAAGCATAAATGAACTAAGGGAAAAATTAGGAATAAGAGGGATCAGATGTTGTTTACTTGAGAGAAGATTACGTTGGTATGGTCACGTGAGGCGCATGAAAGATGACAGCTGTATAAAAAAGTGCAGGGCGATAAAAATAGACGGTAGCCACGGAGTAGGCACACCCAGAAAAACCTGGGTCGACTTGATAAATTCCGACCTCACACACTTACACTTCTCCAAGACAATGTCACTGGACCGAGATCTTTGGCGCTACACAGTAACACAGAAGACCCGCCTTGCTTAAGTACAAAGCTAAACCTACAATCAGTAGGCACCTCTTAACAAAAACACACCCCATCCCACTACCCCCACCCCATCCACACCACCCTTTTCGATGTAAAGTTATGTTGGTACCACAACATCCAGTCCGAAATAAATGAGGTCGTGTAGGTGTCACGACAAAAAAACACACAGTCCACGCTATAATATGGCCATGTAGGTAACACGGTAAAAACCTCCCAGTCCACACTGTAAACGTGGTTGGTGTTAGGAAGGGCATCCAGCCGTAGAAAACCCGCCAGACAGTCCTATACGAGCAAGACAACCAATCTTGCCTCAAGTGGGAAAATTCCCGTCCAAACCCATGCAAGCGTGGAAGATGGACGTTAAACGATGATCATGATGATGATGATGATTATATGTGTGTGTGTATATATATATATATCATCATTATCATCATCATCACCGTTTTACGTCCGTTCTTCCACGCTAGCATGGGTTAGACGGGTTGTCCTGTTGTGGGCAGTGTCCGGTCGGCTGACCTTGTCTTGCTCATACGGGAACTGATTCTGGCTTGATTTCTACAGCTGGATGCCCTTCCTAACACCAACCTCATTTACAGTGCGTGCTGGGTGCTTTTTTACATGGTGCCTACACGTCCACTTTACAGTGTGGGCTGGGTGCTGTTTTGCCGTGGCACCTCCACGACTACTTTGCAGTGGGGCATATTGTCTATATGCTTCTGTATTACTGCGTGACGCCAGTAAAATATATATATATATATAGATATATATACACACACACACATATATATGTATGTAAAAGGTAAACACAAAAAACAACACAATCGGCACAGTATATATGGAAGGAATATATTAGTTTAACACTTGAAATATCAGGAAGAGGGTCTTAACGTTTTGGATGCTAGTCCTTCATCAGAAGAAAGAATGAGAAACTAGAACGATTGAAGGGACAGACAGGGCAGAATCAGGGAAATGTTTTTAGAGAAAATTAACAGATCCATTTATTTTGTCATCTCTTGGAATATATATATATATATATATATATAATAAGAACAAAGAGGAGATGTTACATAGGAGATTTATTGCTCAATCCTAGTTACAAATGTTTCTCAAGCAGTTGGCTCGTGATCTGGGATGGCACCTTCAGGCCAGACTCCAAGTCTGCCTGATCTTCAGACCAGTGTTAACACAACAAAATCACATCAAATCTGTGGACGAACCAGCAAAAACACAAACGCGTGCCTAGAATTCAACGGACGCACCTATCCCGAGCATTACAAGAAAAAACTGTTATAAACAAAAACAAAAACAAAATTAACAAATATAAATAAAGAAATTTTTCTGGTTCGTCCACTAATTTGATGTGATTTTTATTGTGTTAACACTGGTCTGAGGATCAGGCAGACTTGGAGTCTGGTCTGGAGATGCCATCCTAGATCACGAGCCAGCTGCTTGAGAAACATTTGTAACCAGGATTGAGCAATAAATTTCCTATGTAACATCTCCACTTTGTTCTTATTGTATACACTCTGCTCTGCATCAAGTGCTGACTTTGGTTCTCTCACCAGTTTTTTTCAGATTTACTGAACTTTCTGCACATACATATATATATATATACAGTAATACTAGATGGCGTCATACCGAATGATTGGCACAGCAGCATCATTGTCAGCTGCTACAACGGTAAAGGAGGTGCACTAGATAAAGGAAACTATAGAAGTATAAAACTGATGTACAAGGTCATGAAAGTAACAGAAAGAGTTATATCATAGTTAATTAGGGACAGGGTATATCTGGATAAGATGCAGTTTGGATTTGTACCAAGCAAAAGCACCACTGATGCTCTCTTCTTTGTGAGGCAGTTACAGGAAAAGTACCTAGCTGAAAGCAAGCCACTCTACTTGGTATTTGTTTCAAGAGAGTGTCCCATGCTATAATCTGGTGGGCTCTTAGAAAACTAGGAGTAGATGAGTGGCTTGTGTATAGGGGAGCAGTTAGCAAAGATAATGACTATAGCGAGGAATTGAGCATACAGGCTGGCGTCCAACAGGGCTCTGTTCTTAGCTCAGCCCGCCCCTCTACCCTATACTATATGTGTGTGTATGCATGTATCGTTTTTGTTTTTACATTAACTTTTCCATGCTGGTATGGAAAATAACTTTTGGACAGAACCTTTTGAGGCAATGTTTTACAACTAGATGCCCTTCCTGACACCAACCCTTTTAGTCACTTCTTATGACTCACAGGGATACAGTGTACCCATCATTTGAAACCAGATACACATAGTTTGGAGACACAATGCCTATATATACATGTGTCATAATGAGATCAGGAACTTTGAATCTGGTTGTAGCCATTGCCTACAAGAAGCAAGATGGAGGATAAAAGCATTTCTGCAGACCACGTAGTAGTATTGTAATAATGTACTTATCTTTTTTGAAATTCCTTTATTGTCAACAAAAGCAAAGTTTCTCTAAAATTCTTCCAACTATTTCAAATTCTTTTTCTAATTATATATAACTTTTATTTCACTGAATTTCAGACATATTATTGCTGGTAACCAGGTTTCAAAGGAAGCAAGGAAACCTCAGGAAACTGCTCCTCAAAATCCTGTCGAGGACCCTATTTGTGTGATCGATGATGTTGAATGTATACAGCAGCCAATTCAGTTTACAACACTTCTACCTCCAATGCCTTTTATGCAACCCAAGTCTATTGAGATAGCACAACCCCAAGGGAAGAAAGTATTTATTCTTGCTGATCATCAGCGAAGTGTAATGGTCCATTTGGCAGTGTTATGGAAAAGTAGAACATTGTGTGATACTAGTATTGGCAATGGTTCATGTAGAGTGAAAGTAAGTTAAGTTAAAGATTTACTGCTCGTCAACTTTTATTGCATAATATTCAGTTATTGACTGCAAGTTCAAACCTTGTTAAATCCATTGTGTTGTGCCCTAAGGCAAAGAACAGTATTCTGCTAATATTAGTCAGTTTATATGTAAATCTGACTTCAAAATCCATTGATTAGCAGTAAAAAATAGTATGAAGTTATTTTCTCCAAAAATTCATTCTCAAATAGAACATATTTTCAGAAATAACACTTATTAAAGATGTTGGTGCACTTGCACTCTTTTTCTTTGTCTTTATTAAGCTAATTCCACAGCTGATTCTTTGACATATGAAACATTTTAGATTTCATGTTTCTATTAAAAGAGATGATTAGCTCTATTTGAGTAGAGCTATGGCACAAACATAACTGATGGAATGCTAAATAATTATAATAATAAAAAAAACAACAACCTAGCCCTCTGAACATACAAATATATTGTTTGGCTTGATCTTCAACATTCTATCTATGGCTAATATGTCTTTATTGTGAGTCTGTAGGATTTCAGGCATAGAGTTTACTTAGATTGCTAAGCTCCCTTGTTAATATGTTTGCTTCCCTATTTGTATGTAACCCTTTTAAGAATAGGCTTGTTTGTGTCCATGACCATTGCAAACCCTCACAATCTTGGTCAGATGGAGTTATAATTTTCTTGTTTCTATTTCTATTCTTCTTTTGTATATTTTTCAGATGCATAAAGTTGTCCTGGCTGCTGTGTCTCCTAAGCTGTTGTCAGTATTTACTACAGATACGCTCTCTAAAAATTTCATTCAACTTAACTTACCAGAAGACATTAGCCCAGAAGCTATAAATGCTTTTGCTGAATACATTTATGATGGGTACCTGGATCTTAATCCAGATATTTTACGTCATTTGCAAACCATTGCAAAACTACTATCCATGAAAGAATTTGAACAACTGCTTGATAGTCAACTTGAAATTGCATTATATCAAATTCTTTATAAAAACCAATTGCTTGCTAATTTATCCATACCACCAAACATCACTACAGCACTCACTCAATTATCATCAACATTACCAGCTTCTTCAACCTCCACCATAGATATAAAAGATGAGATTCTCACAGGTGAAATAACACAACTTAAAGAAAATACAAACAATAGCTTTGAATCAGAACCTGAAGTTGTCTCAATGGATGTAAGTAAAAATTGTAGCTCCTTTGATAATATCGTCACTGTTCCTTGTGTACAAACTGAATTTGTGGGGCTTGAAAACAACCTACATAGCCAACAAAATGATAATATATCATATACATCAAATACAAATTCAAGTGGTTCTAGGATTCCATGTCCAACTTCAGATTTATCAGCTCTGTCCAATAAAACATTTGTTATACCAGTTTCAAACACCACCAATAGTAGAACATTAAACATGGTACAAAAATCTAATGTAAAATCCAATACATTTCAAATCTCTCAGGACGATGATTTGTCTCCTGTACCTTGTATTGTACAAAAAATATGTTCTCAGCCCAGTCCCATTGGAAGAAATTTATATAAACCTCTAGGTCGACTTGTGGTCAGTAGAGAAGTTGTTTGTTCCCTTGATTCTTCTACACCCAGAGAGAAAAATGTATCTTCACAATCACCACAAGCTAAGGGTGTTGTCTCAATAGACTTAACAGATGAGCCTACTTGATGTCATATATTCTAACAATATTAGCTAATCTATTTCAAGTTTTTGTATTGTTCAACTTCAATTAACCATTTCTGGAGACTTTTTCTATGTTGTAATACTGGATTGTAGACAACAAGAAGTCATCTTGTATTTCAAGAGCTTCCTAACTCTACAACCACATCTTCTTGGTTCATGAAGTAATTACACAGGTATGGACAAATAGAAGGCAAATGGATGATGTTAGATGGTAAAAATGTTCTGCAATAAAGTCAGAAGATACCTGTGATAGAAAATAGTCATATTCTACCGTACAACACAGTTTTTCACATAAACTGAATATAATGTCTTAAAATAAGGACTGTAAATTATATAAACAATATCATCTATATATCTAAAACAGAGTCTGTCTGACTCCCTAAAACTCGAGAACCACCCAACCAATTGTTTTCAAACTTTACACATGTGAGTGTTTTGAGCAAAAATAAATTTCAAATTTAGGCGATTTAGTGATCTCTCTATAATTCTTAGTCTTTCTTTTTTGATAGATAGATAGATATAACGTTGCGCCCTTATAATATCTGGCTGTCTGCATTACAAAATTATGACGTAGCTGTGTGTGTGTGTATATGTATATATAGTGTGCAAAAAAGCACCCAGCCCACACTGTAAAGTGAACGTGTAGGCGCCACGAAAAAGCACCCAGCACTCACTGTAAATGAGGTTGGTGTTAGGAAGGGCATCCAGCTGTAGAAATCAAGCCAAATCAGTTCCTGTATGAGCAAGGCATGGTCAGCCGACCAGACACTGCCCACAACAGGACAACCCGTGTAACCCATGCTAGCGTGGAAGAACGGACGTAAAACGGTGATGATGATGATGATGATGATGATGGTATATATATATATATATATATATATAGTGTTTAACGTTTTTCGAAATATTTACTTCTGCGTTCACAGATTGATATTTTTATATATATATATAGGCACATATATATATATATATATATATATATATGTGCCTATATATATATATATATATATATATATATATATATGTGTGTATATATATATATATATATATATATATATATATATATACATATATATATATATATATATATATATATATATATATATATATATATATATATATATATATATATATATATATATATACATGTATATATATATATATATATATATATATATATATATATATATATATATATATATATATATATATATATATACATATATATATATATATATATATATATATATATATATATATATATATATATATATATACAATTAAGTTAAAGTGTACATCTACATATGTATACGGAAGTATTAGTATTAGACTGGGGTTCCTATCATTCCACTGCAAAGTGGTCATGTAGGTGCCACGGGACAAAAGCACCCACCACTCACTGTAAATGAGGTTGGTGTTAGGAAGGGCATCCAGCTGTAGAAATCAAGCCAGAATCAGTTCCCGTCCCACCCTTGCAAGCAGGGAAAAGCGGACGTAAAATGATGATGATGATATATATATATATATAATTATATATTCGTGTACAGATATTTTTGCATAGATAATAACATAATATAACGTATTTATTTCATGAGGCTCGATAGGGATAAATATATATCAAATATATAAGAATCCTAGAGCAAATCCCGAGCAACGCCGGGCCATTCTGCTAGTGTAAAATATAAAAATATATATTGATAAAATATTTATTTATACATAGTATATATTATATTATTTATCTATATATCTAAAACAGAATGTCTGTCTGTCCCCCTAAAACTCGAGAACCACCCAACCGATTATTTTCAAACTTTACACATGTAATACTTATGGTCGTGTGAGTGTTTTGAGCAAAAAAGGGACCGCATTAGGCGGAAAACCGATTTTTTTATTTTCGTTGCGTAGGGCCTGTAACTGGAGAAGTACCCAACAGATTTTTTTAAAACTTTGCATATGCGTTACTTATGTTTCACAAATTTTCTTGACTGACTGAAAAAGATTTCAAATTTTTACCCGGGGACCGCATTGTTTAGCATTTTGGTTGCGTTAGGGCCTGTAACCTTAAAAGTATCTGACTAAATTCCTTCATGCTCTCCACCACTGTAGTCCCACATGCTTACTGCTCTGTAACTATTGCTTTCATTGTACCATAGCACAACAAATACATGTTTGGTTTGTCGAATGCCTTTTTACTTAACCCTATCATCTTGGCTTTCATGGGTTGAACATTTTCTCTCAGGCACCCAATTAAGTTAAACCCCTGGCTATCTACGACAAATCTTTTTATAAGCACAAAATGTAGACACCATCCCCAGGCGAGGTATTCCGTACTTCTCTGTACTGTTTCAGAAAGGAGGGATAAACATGCCAATCTATGTTTGGAATGCCGAGCAACGCCGGGCCATTCTGCTAGTTATCACTAAACCTTAAAGAACATTAAAAACATATTTTTATTTTTATTTTTTAAACGAATACTGAACACAATGGAACTGTTATTTCTTTGTAATTATCCTTTTAAAATGCTTTAAGTATGATGACAAACACCTTCCAATTAGTGTGAACACCATGCAGAAAACATAAATCTCATTAAGTCAGTAAAGAATTTAATTTGTAAAAAATAATAAAGGGAATTCATAAAATTATGTTATTTTCCTTAAACTTGGTGTCCCTTCTGCAGAGTAGGAGATGGCTCTTCTGTCGAGGATTCAAGGGTTTTGCATATCTTGACTTTAACTGGAAACTCATCCAAAGTTGCTTGAATTGTGTGCTTCTTCCTTACAGATGGTCTTATATGGGAGCAATAGGTTGTTAGTGTCATTCATTACTTTTTGCAAAACACTTGGTGTTTGGCTCTTGTGCCTTGTTAATGCAAGACATTTGGATTGGAAAGGTAATAAAAGCCTTTTAGTATTTTGGCTTTAGTGAATATATTTGGCTCTGATTCTGGAATCACCTATGGTGCCGTTTCCCTAACATCATTAAGTCTTCCTTACTTAAAGGCTGCTTGTCTGCCTTACAAGCTGTTGAAATTCTCCATCTCCAACTCCATCTTTAGGTCAGCACTGAGGGAAACCAAGTTTTTAGTCATCCTTGACTGCTGCATCACAGTATGGTCTGGTAAATATAGTTCTTGAAAAACTGTCTGATGTCGATGTATTCCTTTTACCATATTGATTCAACGGCCTAGTGAAGATTGTAACAGAGATAGTATTGCTTAAAAAGTGCTATCACACATTGGTCCATAGATGGGATGAGTGATGTGGTGTTGGGTAGCAAGTACACTATCTTTACAATTGGGTCAAAATCACAGGTTATTGGGAAGGCCAGATGCATTGTCCAAAATTGGCTACGCTTTAAATGGGATGTTTTTTTTACAATAGTTCTTGACAGCTGGGATGAAATGATTGAAGCGTTTTTCAAAAGTTACAATAGTTATTATCTATCTAGATGATGGGAAGAGTTTGAAGTCACCAGTGCAATTGACCCCAAGCGTTAGCACTGGCTTCTTGTTGACGATTTTGTCGCTTGGCCTGGTCTGGTCTTCTTTGAGATAAAGGATCTGTCGGGTATCCTCTTCCAAAAATTGCTTGTTTCTTTGACATTAAAGATCTGCTCTGGCAAGATTCCCTTGTCATCCATGATCTTTTGCAGTGTGGCTGGAAATTCTTTGATGTGACTTCGTCCTGAATCTTGATGTTGTGCAAGCTGAAACAACATTTAATGGGAGAAAACCATCCAGAGCTTGCAATGAAGATTGTGTACTTCTTCAGCTGACTTGGTATATATTCATGGGTCTGGTGTTTGATTTACAATGAAATGAATCTTTCCATATCATGGAAAATCTGGCCTCTCTTCACATTGATGACAACAGTCTTTGCACAATTAAACCTCAAAAGATGACACAATCAAATCTCTGGCGATAGGCGAGTCTTCTGCAGTACAGCATATGTATGTATATGGGTCAGTATCTGTAAGATATTAAATGATTTAAGAAATCTTTTCTACTTTCTGAATTTGTTGTATATGCTGTGTCATTATATGTCTCACTTCCTTCTTTCCTTAAATTACATCTCTTCTATATTTCTATCTGCCATAAAAACATTGTGCTTTATATATTATTACTGAGATACCCAGCTTCACCTGGGAAAACAGATGATAAGAGAAGACCAGTAGAAGAGAAAACGACTGTATTGGAGGTGTCTGGTTTACAGTATGAGGCGTAGATGTGACAAATAAAAAATACAGTCAAAAATCTTCCAAATACACCAGATTCTTCATTTTACCATTTGTATATGAAGATTTCTAGGTGTTCCCACACGTGAACAACCTGCATATAACTGTCCATGGGTAAAAACAGATTCTCTCATATTCAGTCCTACAACTTTGAGACTTCCACCCTGAGCTATATTTATGGTCTTAACAAAACTGGCTCTAACAGGGAAATGAAGTCTAGAGAATTTGAATGGCAGCTCGGTAAAGAAAAGGATGAGAGGAATCTTGGGAATAAATTAATTTTCTCCTTGATGATTGCCTCCAAGAATAGTAACTTCTGGGAGATGGTTCATCATCTGCCTGACTGTTAAGCATGTGCTATTGTATAGATATGGCGGGTCCAGGTTTCTCAAAAGGATGATGGGAATCCCAATCTTTTATATTATATATCGATATAGATGATTGTATATAAACGTGAGTGTGTGTGTAAACCAGCATTCGAATCCATGGAAACACTGACCGTGAAACACAAGCATCGCTGATAACACAGAGAATCTCTTATGGTTGTCTCCTAACCTGTTGGAAATAGCAGTCAGGTTGGTGAACATACCCGCTATGGTTTTATTCTTTGATGTTATGAAATGAGTATCAATAAACCTTGCTGGGTTATACCCTTATTCTATTGGTGTACTTTTTGATTGTCAGTTTTTGTTTTTGTGTGATGACACCAACCAACTCACAATTTTAACCCTTTTTTGGTCAACTCAAAATATGTATAAGTACTTGTATGTACATCTATATATATATATATGTATGTGTGTGTGTATATATATATATTGAGACCTGCATCAGTGCGTTTTTGTGACACCCGGATTATTACTTTACAGAGTGGACTGGGTACATTTTACAAGGTATATTGAATGTATTTTATTGTAGAACCAGCACTGCAGATGTTGTCACTTTGCTAGGCCAGACTAAAGAGTTTTTATATTCGTTGACTTAACGATTTCTATGAAATTTTGATACTTTTTCTTGCATGAATTTAAAATAGGCTTCCCAATCACACTATAAAAGCAAAGTCGTCTAAATTCCATCGGTGGAGTAAAAGTAATACAACTCGTCAGCTTACTGATGATGCTTGTGAGAGTGCTCGGCTGTTTCAACACCTCAGACACGCTATCACCGGCGGTATTATCTTGAATGTTTTAGATTGTGCTAAAAAGTTTTAAAGGGAAATACCAGCATTCCCCGTTATTGTGCCTAATGGAGGGCGTGTGCTTTAAATATTTTTTTTACTTTCTGACTCATCCATGTTTCTTTGTTGGAATATAATAATGGTTAATATAAAGAGTGGTGTACTTATGCATGGAGATGCTATAAAATAGACTGAAGACCTTTAATGATGGAAAAAGAAGTTGCTAATCTGTATCTGGGAGATACGAAGTTCGATTCCTCAGAGTGACAAATGTTATTTTTTCCCTCTCTAAAGATCTTCATCCTATTTTATAAGCTATTTTATAGTATCTCTGTGTATGAGCACACCACTCTTTATATTAACTTTTTCCTCCCAGCACTTCGCAAAAGTCTGAGAGATCAGCTAAGTATATGTGTGTCTATATAATAGACCAGATATTTTGTTGGGTTGGAAACAGTCAGTGTTAAGTATTTTATCAAACTTGGATAAATAAAAGGTAAAGTCAACCTTAGCAGGGTTTGAACTGTGAATATGCTAATCCATCACTAATAGTATGTATTTAATGATTGTTTCTACATTTAGAATAGGGCCAGTAA
The DNA here is from genome assembly GCA_964016885.1 of Eledone cirrhosa. Taxonomy (NCBI): domain Eukaryota; kingdom Metazoa; phylum Mollusca; class Cephalopoda; order Octopoda; family Eledonidae; genus Eledone; species Eledone cirrhosa. Next base: position 312,374,125 of record OZ024743.1, on the reverse strand, counting down.
TTTAAAGGGAAGGAAAAAGTTGATTAAATTAATCCAGGGCGTTACTGGTGCTTTATTTTATCAAGCCCTTAAAGTATTGTGTCTATGTAGAAAGATAATATCAAATAAGAACATATAAATACAGATGACAAATAGAAATTAAACCACTGGAAAGGATCATGGGTTTTGCTCTTCTCTTTCTGAGTGAATAAAATATACATAGAATAGTGGAAAATGGGACTTCTTATAGTTGTTTGTAAATTGAAAAAATGTTTACAACTGAGAAACGACCTGAGTTTACAGACTCTACTCATACATATTGAATGATATTTCCTGTATATTTTCAGTTGCTATAACAAGATGTGGGATGAGGCCCAGAAGCATATCAAAGATATGCTATATTATGAATTGCCCCATGATTCACCTAAACCAGAAAAAGTAAGTACTGTCTTCTGTTATATATCCAATATTTTTGTCAAAGCTAATTTGTTCTTGTATTCATTTTTTTTTATACTTCTATTCTTTTACTGGTTGGTTTCCATTATGAGTCCATGGCCATGATGAGACTTCAACTTGAAGTATATAGTCAGTTATATGACCATAGTCTAAAAAAAAAGTAAGTCTAAAGTTTGTCTCATCTGGCAGGTGCTTATTTCAGTTTCTGTGACATGAAGCAACTGAGAGTATAAGATTCCCCACTGGACAGGACGTCAGTCGATCACAAGGTTAAACCCCCAGCTATTATTGCTGGTACTCATTTTCAGCTGAATGAAACCCATGAAATTATAATCCAACACACTTACCACTAGGCCACATGCCACCATCATAGTACTTGACTAATACTTATTTTAAGTGAACCTGAAAGAGATTTGAACTTAGACCATACAATGTAACAAAATATAAGTATTTTGTATCTGCACTTTGAATTATTCAGGAGAAAAGTGTTGCAGATAATTGAGATTTTAGGATATGTGATGATCACCTGAAGGAATGGCAGTTTGTATTTTTTTGTTACCAGCACTACCTGGTTTCCATGTTAAACACATTTGACTCCGAATAGTCCAATCCAACTAACTGTAAACAGGTACAAAAGGATGTTATGATTCATGACTGAAAGTAACAACAGTTCTATATATCTTATGAAGATTTTTTTATATTGAACGTCTGGATTCAAATACTCCTGTCAGTTTAGATTGAAAAAGAGTAAACTTTGTCAAATTTACTTTTCCTAGATACACTAAATGAATATGAAGATATTTATGATGGGCTCTACAACCTAATAAATTTATGGAACACACCAATTTTATATATGCATATAACTACATAACAATGTTTTTCAAATGTACAAAGTGGTTATTATTCTTGATTAATTATTTTATCTATATAAAAAAGTACACTTCAAATTGTTGCCTTTTCTATAATTTATTTTACATGTTAAATTTGAAGAATTTGTAAAATAACAATGAAAATACCTATACTAGTGTGTGACCTACTTCACCAGATATTTTCAGTATCTTAGTGGTTTTGCTTCATGCCCCAGCAGCCTTCTCTATCTACTTTTCTGCATATAAAGTGTGGCCATTTCTACTTACTAAAACTTTAGTTGTTGCTAAATTTACTTTCAGGCCACTCAAATTTAGATTTGGCTTTCTTAGCTAGAATTTCTTCACTACATCTACATATGGGAACTAGGCATCAGCATGTAGGTGTTCGCCTGGATAGTCGGTCCAATTACTCTTTTGTTATAATGGTTTCTGATTTATGCCCAAAGCCAACAATTTTTGCGGAAGGAGAAAGTTGATTAAATCGACCCCAGCGCATTACTGGTACATTTTTTTTTATAAGCCCCATAAGGATGAAAGGCAAAGCTAATCTCAGCAGGATTTGAAATCAGAATGAAAAGGGAAGTAACTCTATGCTGTGAAGCATGTTGTCTGATGCTCTACCGATACTGCTAATCCACCATCTTTTGGGGCACTATAATAAAAAGAAGGGGATGATAATTGTGTCCTGATAGTATCTGTCCATATACTACCATAGCAAAATAGATTGTATTTAAGTTATGAAAGGACAAATCCACCTTTGAGACTGAATAATGTTAATAATACAGTAAACCTGCTGCTTTCAGAAATAAGCTGGAACTATGCTTGGTACTTATAGGTAGTGGCCTGGGAGAGTGAATATTGGTTATAGATAGCAATACCCATTTACCTTTTGGTTTATAGATCTTGCTAGATATGATTGCAAACATGCACTCACACAGAACCCCCCCCCCCCCCACATATACACAAACACCCATACACACCCACATACATGTACACACACCCTTGTATGTATATGATTCCATCTGTTATGGTCTTAAAAAATTTAACTGACTGCATTCAGATTTTATTTTGCAGGATCGAAGGATAGCATTCCAACAGCTGGCCACCATGTACGTGAAATACATTAGGGTGTATAGATGTTTAGAACTGTGCTATGACCAAATTGTTCAACCTCAAAAACGACAAGTGTTACGGCAAGTGCTTGATGGTACCATCGGAAGAATTTTGGAACTTAAAAATGAAATGGTTAACTTAGAATTCTCAGAGTTCCACTATTTTGATGATATTCTTTCTGATTACAAATTAACACCAGTAAGTAAATAGAAAAGATTGAAAAAAAATATTGTTTTACAACCTAGTGTTGGTGACCTACATGATAAACGGACCCAGTACATGTTGTAAAGTGGTTGGTATTAGAAAGGACATCCAGTCATAGAGTGCCTCCCAAACAAAGAACTCGGGCAATCCATCAGTCATGTCAAGGACATGACAGCCTCCATAGTGTTGGTGACCTACATGATAAATGCACCCAGTACAGGCTGTAAAGTGGTGATAGGAAGGGCATCTACCCATAGAAAGCTTGCCAAATAAAGGGTTGGGAGGACCCTCAGTTGTGTCAAAGGCATGACAACCTCTCCTGTGCACGTGATAGGATTTGAGACCGTACATAAGTGAGATGCAGATCTCTGACCTGTCAGAGAGATCAGTAACAACTGCTTCAGTACTGACTTGGTCTATGTAAACCAGTTTAACCCTTGTTAGCAGGGAATGTGGACATTAAACCAATGATAATGATGTTGATGACTAATTGTCATAGGCAAGATGGTATTTGTTTCAACAATTGTTTTTACACCTGGAAACTTCTTCCTCTATTGCTGATAGCTCAGCGACATTGTTCACTTTGCTAAAAATAAAATCCAAATTCCTTTAATTTACTGCAGGTGGAACAGGCCAAACAAGGTTGCCTACATATGGAATGACCAGCAGCTGAGTCACTGCTCAGACTGGGGTGTAGTGTCTGTCCCTTCCCCTCTCTCTTTCTTTCATTGCTTGATTCTTTTTCTTCCTTTCATTTCCTTTTTTCTTCCCTTTAATAGTGTTTTGTTTTTATTAGATACTGCTTAATTATTTTTATATAATGTCAATGGTTTTTAATGACATTGTGAGATTTTATATAGATTTTGTATCCTACCATCATATGATAGGATTGGAGTCCCTGTCATTAAAACACTCAAGAACTTTCCTATGTGAGGTTGGAAAAACCTACACAGGTGTGAGCCATAACAATAAACAATAACATCTTAAGAAATAAAGGATACATTGGCCAGCTATGTCCCAGATATATATATAAAGTTGGGATAGTCATAAGTGAAATGCCATTCATTATAATTTTGCCAACCAGAACTGATCTGGGGCTCAAACAACATCAACAACAACAGCAGTAGCAGCAGCAGCGGCAAGCAGTTATGTGCTTTGCTTGGCTGTGAAATGAAAGTACTTGGACTATGGATTACAAGTTGAAGAGTTAAAGCCTCTGTACATTATGTTGTACTCGAATTCATCTTGCCAGACAGATTACCATTTGTTTCATGGCTAAGTTAGTAGTAGGAAAGATGCCCAGTTGTAAGATCTGTAAAAATAGATGTTCTAACAGACACTGTCTAGACAATCTTGGAAGGGGAAAAAATATATGAAATATCAATAGATTAAAAATAAGCATGAAATAATAAATTTAGAAATACGTATGCTGTTGCAGCGGGTGTCCCTAACCATTCTCTGCAGTAACACCCTTGCCATTTTGTCTGCAGGGCATGGCTGGAGTACCACTCAGACTGGGGTGTAGTGTCTGTCCCTCCTTCTCTCCCTTTCTTTCATTGCTTGATTCTATTTACCTTTTTATTTTCATTTCTTTTTTTGTTCCCTTTAATCTTTTAGCATTTACATTACTTTATATTTACTGTTATATTTTCATGGTAAACACTTTATCTCACATAATATCGAATCTATGAGATTTTGATATTGTTAATTTTGAGAGCAATACCTTAACATAAGTATGAGCAGCCAGTAATGGCCAGTTTGAACAGAAAGAGGTGAGAGAATTCTGGTCTGAATATGGCTGGTTTAAATGTTAAAGGGTTAATAGTGTGTTTTGTTTTTATTTGATACAACTCAATTATTTTTATGTAAAAACAAGATATACAGAGATAACTGACCATTAGAACTAAAAACCAGCGTAACCTAGTACAACCTGCTTCATGGTTGAATGGTCAATGACTAAACCAACTCCCCCACCAGAACCTGGTCTGGTGAGGAGTAAGTGGAACCCCAGCAGCACAAAAAATAAGAACTGTTAAAAGGATGGATGAACTCCTCAGAGTCAATAGCCACCCACCCTTACTATGGGTTAAAGCCAAGTGTGGTGGGTATAGCTATACACCTGACATGACCAAAACTAAACAGAAAGTGGTGGAGGTCAACCAAGGAGGGCTTCCTTCAATAAGAGTGAGGAGGTCATGGATTGGATAAGAGAAAATGAGCAAAGTTAACCTTATAATAGTGTTACATACAAACATGTAATGCACACAATCATAAACACACACACATACACACATGTACACACTCTCTCTCACACACATACATAAATAATATTTGGACTGTTGAGAGTAAAAAAAGGGAGAGAGTGAGAGAAACAAAACTACACTCCATGGTTATATATTATATGCTGTTGATTTTCTACATCAGTACTATAGCACAAATATACAATTAAATGAATAGACTCCAATATATAATTAGTACTTACTTTATTGATCTCCAAACAATAAAAGACAAAGTTGATCTAGAGAAATTTGAACTCACAATGTAGAAGTTAGTAAAAAAGTTTGCCTTTTTTTTACTCTTGAGGCTCATTTACCTGGAACTTATTCAAATTTATGTAGTACTAGCTGGTCCGTCCGGCTGGCGCCCGGCTAAGTATACCTGCCCCACCACTCCACTGCAAAGATACCACACGCCCTCCCGTGTCACATTGTCCTTCCGACTTCGTAGCAAAGGGGAGGAGTTACCGTAGAAATGAGTTTAAAATGAAAGAGTTAAGCCGTGTTGTTAATATACATACGACCGTCAGCTTTATAAGTATAGTTATGTGTGTGTCTGCGTGTTTTGTTTTGATGTTATCCGGCAATTAGGGAAATCAGGTGTGAAAGTATGTGTGTGTGTGTTACTTCTTATGTGAGCGACGACAGATGAAAGATATACCATGGAAATGAACGTTATTTTTCAATCACCGCTACATTTGATCATACACATTGTTTATTTCAAAATTATTTTAATGCCGATACTTGATTTAACGTCATTGGAAATTCGGTCACTTACTGGTCCTCCTCTGTCTCTCTCTGTATCTCTGTCTGTCTGTCTCTCTCTCTCTCTCTCTCTCTCTCTCTCTCTCTCTCTCTCTCCTCTCTCTCTCTCTCTCTCTCTCTCTCTCTCTCTCTCTCTCTCTCTCTCTCTCCCTCTTTCTCTCTCTCTCTCTGAATAACTAACATTTTAATTGTATCTCTCTCTGTCTAACGGCCTATCTGTGAATATATTGAAGGGAGATACGGAAACTAAAACAGTGTTGTCATATAGAGAGTGAAGAGCGACAGAGATAGTAAAGCAGTTAAATTATAGAGGGGGAATGATCTATTATAGAGAGAGGGAAGAGCGACGGAGAGAGTAAAGCTAAGAAACTATAGGGAGGTGTGTAGGATACATACATACATACATAATACACACAACATTCAGCTTTATAATATAGATTAAGTGACTGAGAATACAAGACTTCCTCTTGGATGGGACATCGGTCCGTTTTAAGGCTAACTCCTAGCTGCTGCTGGTACTTATTTTTTCTACTGAGTGAACTGGAGCAGTGTGAAATAAAGTGCCTTGCTCAAGGACGCAGCATGCTATATCCAGTTTGGGCATTGGATCCATGACCTTATGATCAATCATAAGATGAACACTCTAACCACTAGGCCACATTCCTTCACCAGAATGCACAAGGATGGAACTAAATATTTTCATGCATTAATGTTGATATTCTCCCATTTCAGCCGCTGCTCCAGCTTTATGGTATTGCTATATTCTGGGATTGTCGTCATATCACTTCTACTTCTGAACTTGTAAAATGTTTTGTTTTCTCTGTTACAGTACAGTTTTTTATTTCTCTTATTGTACAAGTTACATTCTTTTCACTGTCTCTTACTCTATGGCATCTATTGTATTTTTATTTCAGTATGACATAGAACTGCCAATTCCCAAGTATTTCATTTTGGAAAGACAAAAAATATTAAAGGAATGAGACGGTCTCTTGGATTCAATTTTGACAAGATTGGGCATCAAAATTTTAGACAAAGTAAGTCCCCTGACAGAACTCTTTACACACGATTTTATTCAAAGTACTTTTATTTATCTGGTGGCTCTGATCTGCACTATTTTCACCATTGTGGAATCTATAAACAATGAAGAGGCTCTTTGAAACATTTGTCATATATAATGTAGTTAGTGAAAGGAAGGGCATTTAGCCATAGAAATCTTGCCAAACATAGGATTGGGAAAACTCTTTAACTGTCTCAAAGACATGACAATATCCACAGTGTTGGTGCCATGATAAATGTAAGTGAGATGCAGGGCACTGGCTTGTCTGAGAGGTCAATGACTCCACTTGAGTGATGACATAGTTTCTGATGACGAGTCCAACCCTTACTAGCAGGGAAAACAGACATTAAATGATGATGATGAAGTGGAGGATTTTGGAAACTGGAATGTACAACCTAGCAACCTATCTTGGAGGGCAGTAACACTGAATAAAAACTGACTCGAACTGTTATAACTTGTCCAAACCATACCAACAATAGATATAATAGGAAAATAGATATAAAATGGTAGTATTGATGATTTCTTCGTATTTAGACTTGCATTGGTAACATTTAAAATTGGTGTTATTGATGATGTTTAGTTTCTCATTTTGGCACAAGGCCAGCAATTGTGTGGAGAAAGAAAAGTCAATTATACTGACCTAGGTACTTTGTTGGTACTTTATTTTATCAACCTCAGAAGGATGAAAAGTGATGTTGACCATGGCAGGATTTGAACTCCGAGCGTAAAGAGCCAGAAAAAACATTAAGTGTTTGTCTGATGTTCTAACAAGACTGTCATAATCCCAGTTCTGCACTGATCAAATAGGCTTCTCATCAAGTTGTCTGTTGCTCTAACAATACTGCCAATCAGCTATCTTTGGTGATGTTTAGTCCCAGGTCAGTCCTGATCAAATAGACTTATCAAGTTGTCTGTTGCTCTAACATCAACTGTCTTTGATGATGTTTAGTCTCAGGTCAGCCCTGATCAAAATGACTTATCAAGTTGGTCCTAGTCTTGACTATGCCATATTTTTCACACACAGTGTATTAGGCACTACATTATCCAATCTGTCCTATTTATTAAGACAATAAGTTTTTATTTGAAGGAGATTTGAATGCAAATCCTACCAGATAAAGCAAGCCTGCAGAACTTATCTTTGGTGCATGTTGATTTTGATGTTGTTGCAGTTGGTATTAACGTTGTTGATGTTGAAAATATAGTATTGATGAAGGAGGCTCATATTTGAAGTGTTGTGAGTTTGTTTTGTGTTTCTGTCTCATTGCTCAAACAGTGTATGAATATTCCCTGATCATATTTGTAGTGGATCTTGCAAGCATTTGAGCCAGATCTCCAGGTTGATGACATCTTTCTTCCTTCTTCTCACTAATCACAAAAACCCAGAAAATGGCTTATGAGCACTGCCCTCCTTCCTCTGAAAATGTCATTAGAAGAATGGTGTTGTGCAGCACATCTAGTGCCATGCACTATGTGTTAAGCAGTGTAGTGTAGAAGTGTAATACAATGTAAAGCAGTGAACAGTATTATATTGAGTGTAGTATATCGTATGTGGTGCAGTGTTATCCAGTGTAGTGTAAGTGCAATTTGTGTGGGTTAGTGTAGACTTTAAAGAGAACAGTGTATTGTAAGTGTAATTCTTCTAGGTTAGTGTAGACTTTAAACAGCATAATGTATTGTAAGTGTAGTTCTTGCAGGTTAGTGTAGACTCTAAACAGCACAGTGTAGTGTAAGTGTAGTTCTTGTAGGGTAGTGTAGATATTAAGCAACACAGTGTATTTAATGTAATGCCATGTCATGTAACAGTGTAGAAATGTATTGTAGGGTAATGTTATTATGTAAAAGTTTGTTGTTATGTGGTGCAGTTTAGTGCTGTTGTGAAGTGCAATATAAAGTAGTAATGCATGTAGCAACATGCAGTGTCATTTAATGCTAGTTAACTATAGTACAGTGCCACCAAATTTTGTGCAGTGCCTGGAGTGATACCAATATTTCTTAATTCAAGTGAATGATAATGAAGGTAACAAAATGTTCTGATATTACTATATTAACAATTTAATTTGTTCTGTTCTTTAGAATTGAATGCTTTCAAAAGATGGCACAGTATGATAGATTATTGATGTTGTTGCTGATGTTGATTTTGCGGTCTTTTGAAACAGAAAGACATGGTTCAGTTGTCATTCGAAGAGGCTGTCCGTATCATCCAGATGAATGAAAGAGCCAGACAGGGGCAACTGAGGGCGAAGTTTATGAAGGAAATAAGACTGCAGGAGGAGCGAGAGAAGAGAGCAGAAATCAAAGGAGTTCCAGTAATTGACAGAATGATGGCTGCTATATTGATACAAAAGGTTATCCTGGTTAATAAATTTTTTTGTGTGTATATATGTTGCATATATGAACATACGAGGCACGGCTGAAAAGTTCATTGGCTGACCAACATATTCTCATGGAATGACCAAATCAGGTTTAATTTTCAGCATAGTGCTTGGAAAGAAACAAGGCAGTTATTAATAAGAAGAGTTGAAATTAATGCATGCAATATTTCACACCAATAGCATCACTCCTTCATGGTTAGCCTATGAAATTTTTAACCTGAGAAAAAATGAAATATACAAATATATATATCATCATCATCATCATCACCGTTTTAAGTCCGTTCTTCCTCGCTAGCATGGGTTAGACGGGTTGTCCTGTTGTGGGCAGTAGCCTGTCGGCTGACCATGCCTTGCTCATAGAGGAACTGATTCTGGCTTGATTTCTACAGCTGGATGCCCTTCCTAACACCAACCTCATTTACAGTGAGTGCTGGGTACTTTTTTCTGTGGCGCCTACACATCCACTTTACAGTGTGGGCTAGGTGCTTTTTTGCTGTGGCACCTCCACGACCACTTTGCAGTGGGAGGGTGTGGGGGCATATTGTCTATATGCTTCAGCTTCGGCTTCTACCCGTGGGAGGGTCGGGTCTTCTGTATTACTGCATGTCGCCAGAGGTCACGGTCGTGTGTCATCGCCTTTAAGATGTGTAATTGGGTAAGGTTGGCTTTTATCACCTGATCCCAGGTCTTCTTGAGTCTCCCCACTCTGCGGTTTCCATCGACTTCTAGTGCTCTGCACCTTTTTATACAGCTGTCATCCTTCATACACATCACATGTCCATACCAACGCAACCGCCTCTCCTGCACACAGCATTTGATTCATCTTATGTTCAATCTCTCTCTCAATTCGTTTATGCTTTGCCGTTCGCGTATATTACTATTACACATCTATCAGAGCATGCAGGCTTCGTTTCTTTCTAATCTATGCAAGTCTTCCACAGACAGCGCCCAGGTCTCACTACCATGTAACATTGCTGTTCGTATACACGCATCATACAGTCTGCCTTTCATTTTGAGGGAAAAGCCTATTGCAGCTAACAGTGGCAGTAACTCCCTGAACTTCTTCCATCTCGTTCTTACCCTAGTTATTGTACTTTCCGAACACACACCTCTGCTGCTAATTCGGTCACCTAAGTAGCAGAAGCTGTCTACTGTTTCTACAGAGCCCTCCCAGAGTTTGGTGGTACTTGTTTCCTGTGGCTGTTTGCTGCTTGCTGTCCCAGCACAGCTGCTACATGTGAAGCCTACCTTCTTAGTTAAGCTTCCTGAGATCCCACTACATCTCTTGTGTACCCATTGTTTGCATTTGGGGCAGAGGATGGAGTTCCTACCTACACCTTTCCTACATACTGAGCAAGGCCATTTCCCTGAGGGTATCTTGGTTCTGTTTTCTCGTCTACTTACAAGGACCTTAGTCTTTGTCAGGTTGACTTTGAGACCTTTTCTTTCTAGTCCCTGCTTCCAAGTTCGGAATTTCTTCTCTAGTTCTACCATAGATTCAGCTATAAGTGCGAGGTCATCTGCATACAGGAGTTCCCATAGGCATCCGGTCTTAAACTCCTCCGTTATTGCCTGCAAAACTATGAACATGAGACTGCTAAGAACAGAGCCCTGGTGGACACTGACCTGTATGCTAAATTCCTTGCTATAGTCATTGTTCCTAATTCTAACTTTGCTGACTGCTCAGCTGTACATGGCTTGTACAGCTTTCACAAGCCACTTCATCTACTCCTAGTTTTCTAAGAACCCACCAGATTATAGCACGGGGAACTCTGTCAAAGGCTTTCTCAAGATCGACGGATTCCAGGTAGAGCAGCTTACTTTTAGCTAGGTACTTTTCCTGTAACTGCCTCACAAGGAAGAGGGCTTCAGTGATGCATCTTCCTGGCACAAACCCAAATTGCATCTCATCTAGTTTCTCCCGGTCCTTAATCAACTGTGCTATAACTCTTTCTGTTACTTTCATGACCTGGTCCATCAGCTTTATACCTCTATAGTTTCCTCTATCTGCTACCTTGTAGCAGTTGACAGTGATGCTGCTGCACCAATCCTTTGGTATAACACCTTCTAGTATTACCTGGTTAACAATACGTATGGTTATGGTGTGACCTACCAACCCAGATGCCTTCAGCATCTTGGCAGCTATACCTAATTGACCGGTTGCCTTCCCCGTCTTCATATCTTTGATTGCCTTACTTACTACGCTGCTGCTGACTTGTACTGCTGGCCTCTCTATAGGGTTTACTTGGGGTAGGGTCTCTTCTTCCCATGCATTCTCCTCATTTAGTAACCTTTCATAATGGCTCTTGCACGCATCTTTCTTCTCAGCACTTGTGAGGGCAAGCTCACCTTTATCATTCCGGATACACTTCTCTCCAATGACATCACAATTCTCTCTGACACACTGCCTTGCAATCTTGAACACCTCCTGTTTCTGGTCCTCGCATTGCAAAACATGCTTGAATTTTCTATCCTCCGCTTCCCTCCTAGCTAAGTATACTTGTCGCCTAGCTTCCCTCCTAGTCTCTATGTAATGTACCCTGCTTCCCCTGTTCTTCCATTCTTTCCATGCCTGTCTCTTGGCCTTAACTGCCTCATCTATGTTATTGTTCCACCACCAAGTCACTCTCCTCCTGCCTGTGGTCTTACTCCAGCCACAGATCTCATCCGTCACCTTTAGTAAGTTACTTTTTAGGAACTCCCAGTGCACTTCTACATTGAATGTCTCTATCTGTTCTTCTTTACTGTCATAAGCATTGAGTAAAATATCTTTAAATCTGTTACTGGCTGAGGGGTCTTTCAGCTTCCAGATCTTTCTTTGCCAGGCTTTTGTGTTTACGACCATCCATCTGTCACATCCTCTGGTGAGGATAAAATCTATCTGACTAGAATGCTCCCCTGATCTATAGGTGATCAGATGGTTGTCAGGTTTTTTGAAGTTTGTGTTACATATCGATATGTCATTGGTGTCGCAGAATTCTAGAAGCCTGAAGCCTTCTTCATTAATTGTGCCAACCCCGTGGCCTCCATGGACTCTATAGAAGCCGTCACGGTGTTTACCTACGTGTCCGTTAAAATCTCCTGCGATGATTAGGAAGTCATTGTCATTTGTTAGAGCAGTAGTGTGCATTAGGGACTCGTAAAACCTATCTTTAAGTTCGTCTGGCAACCCCGATTGGGGTGCGTAAGCTGATATTATTGTGGTAATTGTTTTATTCAGGACTAGTCTGAGTTTAATGATTCTTGCATTCACCCTGTTCACTGAGATTACCTTATCTACCCATTTGTCAGCTAGTAGGATACCTACAACACCCATCCCATCGTCATTTCCCACCCAGAAAAATTTGTAGCACTGACTTTTGCCTACAAGGACTCTAGCAGACTCTCCTCTCCATCTAGTCTCTTGCACACAGCATACATCAATTTCCTTTTGCTCTAGCATCTCTACAATTTCTCTTGCCCTTTCTTTCATTGTGCTAACATTGATAGTTCCAACTCGGAGTTTTGGGCATTTGCCAACATTCGTGGGAAAGGGTAAATTTTTGTGGGGGTTTGTGTATGCTTCCTGTCTCTGAATTAAAGCTTCGCATGGGTGCTTGGTAACTTGCGGATTCATATTCATTTTCATTTATTAATTTGGGGTTGCTCCATTTATTCTCAGCTCATCCATACATAACGGTAAGAGAATTCAGGGCTAGAAGAACAGTGGTGGTGGTAATAATGGCAGGGTTTGTTGGGGCTGGGAAGGGTGAGGAGAAAGGTAGTAGTAGTAGTAGTAGTAGTAGTAGTAGTAGTAGTAGTAGTAACGGCAGAGTTTGTTGGGGTTGGTAATGGATGGGGGGGGACATGCTGAGGTTTGATTGGTCGAATAGGCTATGGTGATGTGAGGGGGTGGGCAGGAGGGAAATTATGAGATAGGTAGCCATCATGGTCTATAGCATCTCAGGAGATTTGGGCAAAATAAACTGATACGAGTACCTATATTAGACATGGTGAAATGTTAGGATTCCGAAGGGAATAGATGACTTCGTAGAGACAGTTAGAGACAGTCATATATATATATATAATATGCCCATATTTATTCACACATGCATTTCCAGTATACATGATGATGATGATGATGATGATGGTGTATACTGCAAATGTATGTGTGAATAAATATGTACCTTTTACATACATATATATATTTGTATATTTCATTTTTCTCAATTTTTTTTTCTTTTCTCACTCTCTATTTCATCTTTTATTTCTCATTCTATCTTCTAAGGAAAGACTAGTGTCCGAAACGTAAAGACACTTCTCCTACTAAATTAAGCATTAAGCAAATATATTTCTTCAATGTACTGAGTTGTTTGCTTTGTTATTTCTGTTTACTTTTTGCATATATATTATACTAGCTGAGGTACCCGGCTTCACTCGGGAGAATAGTTAAGAGAAAACGAATAAAAGCGAAAACGGCTGTATTGGATGTGTTGTCTGCTAAGAGGTGAGACCGTAATGTGTGAGAGAGAGACAAAAACAATCATAAAACTTCCTTATTAGGCTGGGGGAGTAAACTGCCGATTAAATGGTAGCATTGCCCTTGGATTTTAAATGTTGTGAAATAACCATAGTCAGTACGATCTTTTTCAGCTACAAAGGACGTCATCTGAAACACAGCAATATACTGCATAACATTGCTTCTGAAGTGTTGCTTTGTTAGTACAGTCTGTAAGTAGTATATGAATAAAAGCTGGAGGGTAGATTAATTTCAAATAGTATCAATTTTTCTTTGTTCTGTAAAATCAAAGATTGTAAAATGACTTTATTAAAGCTAACGCAATATTGTTAAACGTTCAACTGATACTTTTGTGGGACGCCACTCTCTCTCTCTCTCTCTCTCTCTGAATATCTAACACTTTAATTGTATCTCTCTCTGTATAACAACCTATCTCTCTCTTTCTGCCTCTCCCTCTGTGTTTCTCTCTCTCTTTAGATGTGTGTGTATGTATTTGTGTGAGTGTGTTTGGTTGAATCACACAAAAACTACACCCACACACACTCACACAAATACATACACACACTCACTCACACAAACACATCTTTCTTTTATATTATATATATATTATATATATATATGATGGATGGTTCATGAAAGTAACAGAAAGAGTCATAGCACAGTTTATTAGGGACAGGGTAAAACTAGATGAGATGTAGTTTGGATTTGTGCCAGGCAAAATCACCACTGATGCCCTCTTCCTTGTGAGACAGTTACAGGAAAAGTACCTAACTAAAAGTAAACCTCTCTACCTGGCATTTGTGGATCTGGAGAAAGCTTTCAACAGAGTGCCCTGTAATATAATTTGGTGGGCTCTTAGAAAACTAGCATTAGATGAGTGGCTTGTGAAAGCTGTACAAGCCATGTATAGAGGAGCAGTCAGCAAAGTCAGGATTAACAATGACTATAGCATGGCTGAGTAGTTTGAGAATTGGATTTGCAATCGGGAGGTTGTGAGTTCGATTTCCGGACCGGGTGATGCATTATGTCCTTGAGCAAGACACTTTGTTTCATGTTGCTCCTTCTACCTGGAGGTGCAATCGATAGATAGTATTAGCAATTGGAAAGACCAATGGAAACATTGTTTGCTTGGTCCGATTTGACGAAAGTCAATCGACTATATATGTAGCGAGGAATTTAGCATACAAGTTGGCATCCACTAGGGCTCTGTTCTTAGCCTGCTCCTGTTTATTATCGCTTTGCAGGCTATAACGGAGGAGTTTAAGACCAGCTGCCCATGGGAACTTCTGTATGTGGATGATTTTACACTCATAGCTGAATCTATGGTGGAACTAGAGAAGAAATTCCAAACATGGAAGCAGGGCCTAGAAAGAAAGGGTCTTAAAGTCAACCTGACAAAGACTCAGGGGAAATGGCCTTGTTCAGTATGTAGGAAAGGCATAGGTAGAAACTCCATACTCTGCCCCATATGCAAACTAGGGGTACACAAGAGATGTAGTGGGATCTCAGGAAGTTTAGCTAAGAATGTAGGCTTTACATGTAGAAGTTGCACTGGAACAGTAAGTAGCAAACGACTGCAGGAAACAAGCACTACCAAATTCCGGGAGGGCTCTGTAGAAACAGTAGACAGCTCCTGCTATCTAGGTGACTGAATTAGAAGCAATGGTGGGTATTCTGAAAGAACAGGATGGAGGAAGTTCAGGGAGCTACTGCCACTGCTGGCTACAAAAGGCTTCTCCCTCAGAATGAAAGGCAGACTGCATGATACGTGAATACGAACAGCTATGTTGTATGGTAGTGTGACCTGGGCACTGTGTGCAGAAGACTTGCGTACATTGGAAAGAAATGAAGCTTGCATGCTCCGATAGGATGTGTAATAGTAATATACGAGAATGGCGAAGCATAAATGAACAGAGAGAGAAACTAGGCATAAGAGGAAACAAATGCTGTGTGCAGGAGAGGAGATTGCATTGGTATGGACATGTGATGTGTATGAAGGATGACAGAGCGCTCAAAGTCAATGGAAGCCTTGGAGTAGGGAGACCCAGGAAGACTTCGGATGAGGTGATAAAAGCTGACCTTGCCCAATTACGCCCCTCCGAGATGATGACACATGACCTGATTCCCACGAGCACAAGTCGAAGCATATATACAGTTTGCCCCACCCCACCCTCCCATACACTCCCATGAGGACAGGCCAAAGTAAATGCATCCAGTAAAGCCCTTAGCCCACACTGTAAAGTGATTGTGATGGTGACACGATAAAAAGCACTCAGCCCACACTGTAAAGTGGTTGTGTAGGAGTCACAGCAAAAAGCACCCAATTCTCACTGTAAATGAGGTTGGCGTTAGGAAGGGCATCCAGCTGTAGAAACCAAGCCAGAATCAGTCCTGTATGAGTAAGATTTTCTCAACTGATCTAGCATTGCCTACAACAGGACAATCCGTCTAACCCATGCTAGCATGGAAAATGGACGTAAGATGGAGGTGATGATGATATGTATATACACACAAATATATATATATCATTATCATGATATATATATATGTGTATGTGTGTATATATATATATATCTGTCTCATGGTCGGGTCGTTCGAGACTAAACTGGCAACCCCACCAAGGTTTCTTGGTGAGGAGGGTGACTTTGGACATCCTGCAGAAAAACAAAACCTGTCAAAGGGCAAAGGAGTTCTTAAGAGTCAATGGCCATCCAAAATCACCGGGAGAGATGACCCCTTAGCCTTTGTCAAGGCAGAATTCTAGGAGAAGGAAAACTCTGATATAACACCTGCAACCCTGATGGTATCCAATGATGTTGACTTGTTCTTCTCTTTGGTAAATATCATCTTGGTTAAGAGAGTGGGACTGGCTTTGTGCAGTGCCTTTGCTCACTATAAAAGCTTCACAGCACAGGCATTGCTTTATATCTGGAGATCTCTCTGCACTTGTTGTCACATGGTACCATGGGCCCAGCACTATGTGTCAATAATTGTCACAAGTGTAGTGTTTGTACCAGAATTTTCAAGTCGCTGGCTGGACTAAAAAGTCACTCGTTCAGCGCATCGGTAGGGGTTCTCCTACATGGATATAAAGTAGTGGCCATACTCGAAAACGAGTTGGCAGCCACCATATATATATATATATATACACACATACACATATATATATATACATATATATATATATATATATGTTGTTACATTGGTACCATAAAACATCCAGCTCACTCTGTAAAGACCAAGCCTGTACTGATGAATATTGTCTCCCAGACAATCCAAGGATCTGTCATCTCACTTATATATGGTCTCATGTTCTACCAAGTGGAGATTGTCATGAGGGTTCTCACATACATATATCATCATTGTTGTTTTAATGCTTGCTTTTCTTGCTACCAAGGGTTAGACATATATATATATATAACAGTCGATTGACAAAATCTCAGGCTTCATTCACTTAACGAGTGGGATTGAGTTCATCAAATTGGTTTTTCCAATTGCTAATACTATCCACATGTACAGTGTGTGCTGGGTGCTTTTTGTCATGACACCTACACAACCACTTTACAGTGTATTTATATATATATATATATAATAATAATAATACAAGGATGATTTGTTAAGCCTTCATGCTTATTGGTTGGTGATGTGCATTTCTCTATTGATCAGCTCAAGGTTTGATCTGTATCGATCTGGATGAAGGCTTAACAAATCATCCTTGTATAATCATATTACACTCTGTTTAGCTCTACACCTCGCTACTGACGTGAACCTAAACACTGAGTTCTCACCTGGGTGAACCTACAGTAACTTCATGTTACACTCCTAGATATATATATATAATGTGGAAAGAGATATAAGGCTAAACAATACAAAATGAACTGTAAGATGAGGTAATGAAAAAGTAAGTTACCTGATAATCTTTGTTTTTTGTTCTTGCAGTTGTTTCTTTCGTCCTAATATTTTGGGACCTAAAATTCCCTTCTTCAGAGTTTAAGGAACTTTCAGGGAATAATGTTGTTTTTTTTCTCTTTGGGATTAAATTTTGATTTAAATCTCTTAAGTCGTTTTCAAGCATTTTTTAATGGTTATTTCGCTATTCACAAGAATGACATCAATTGCCTATAGAGTATTTCATGAAATCAATTTTTCTTTTTATCGTATGAGATCTTGGTTAGTTTGTGTACGTGTGGGTGTGTCTTTTTATCTTAAGTATTGCGTGTTGAGTTCTAATCTATTATTCATTTGCAGGTTGAGTCTACGTATGAGCAAGGCTTCCTTAATTCTTAAATTGCCCACATTTCTATCTTTAGCTTCAATATTGACTGTAATATGTTTGTTAGTATTTCTACATTTGTCAATGTGTTCTTTGAATGCGGATGCGTCTGTGTTGAGGTGTCCTTTAATGCGAGTGTAGAGTGCTCGAGTCATGTTACCAATGTAGAACTCTTTACATTTGCTGCATTCAATCCGGCATACCACATGTGTCTGCTGGCACATACCTGTGTTGCGGTTAGGGTAGTTAGTCAGTGAGCATTGGTTGTTGTTGTCTCATGATTGCTTTTTAGATAGGTATCCATGCAGTGAAGGGACGGATTGTGTTAATTGTATGTCCAGTCCTTGTTTGCGGATGGCTCTGCGGATAGCTATGGTTATGCTTTCGCTGAAGTTTGGTACTTTCATGAAGCAGGTGTTAGAGGAGGTCTTATGCCTGTGGCACCTTCGATTCTTAAGACAATTCATTGTGGATGTTGGGTATCCATTCATTTTCAGTACATCTATGAAGTGTGCAGTATGAGTGATCTGGTCCTCTGTATTGCTGCATTTATTCTGGATATGCATAAGTTAATTTCTTATGTATCTCCAACACAATATAGCTGTCCAACCCATGTCGGCGTGGAAAAACATGTTAAATGATGATGATGTTGGTGATGATGATGATGATGACGCCAATGACAATAACAATGATTATGACAATGATGATGACAACATATACATTTATATGCTTAATTTATATATTTATATATTTATAATGATGAACAATAAAATCTGTTGATAGATGTGGAAAGGTTTCCTGCAGAGAAAGCGAACATCTGTAGAAAGAAATGCTGAATTTGAGTTTTTGGGAATGGTAAGAGAATTTCTTGTTTATATTCTTCAGTGTCAGGCAGCGAATTGACAGAGTTGTAGGAATGTTGGATAGAATACTTTGCTGTATTCGTTTCAGCTCTCTGCTCTCTCTCAGTTCAAATTCCACTGAGGTCCACTTTACTTTTCATCCATTCAAGGTTGATAAAAAAGTACCAGTCTAGTACTGGGGTTGATTCTTCCTCTATATCTCTTTCTCACTTCTATTCTCTCATTCTCTATCCTCTCTGGAAGAAATCTGCTGTATTTAGATCTAGAGAGGAGATGAGCTCCACTAGGTTTAAAAAGTGCCCTAGAAACGCCATATGTCAATATGGTGCCCCTACGATTCACCCAAGAGTTATGGGATAGAGAAGAGAAGATTGTTCAGTGTCACTTTTGAGACATTCTATTTAGTTTTTGAAAGAGTTAACTTAGTTTGAGACATTATACTAGTACACCACCAAATTTCTGATAAGTGAATCATTACTTTAATTATCTTTGACTGACTAGATTAGCTAATTCAGGTTAATATGTGGCATTAGATTTAATTTTAAGCATTTGTGCTCTCATATTATTATGCTGAGTCAGTGTTGTTGTATGTATCAGGTATATGGACCCTGACACAAGCACTTGAGAAGAAATTAGATGTTGCATACACTAAAATGCTTAGCGTTGTACAAAACATAAACTCGTGTCAACATATTACAAATGAAAGCTTATATGGAAATTTGCCCAAGATAACTACAATTGCTCAAAGGTGGTTACAATTTGCAGGACATTGCTGGAAAAGTAAGCAGGAAGTTAAACATAAGCTACTATTGTGGGAACCAACTCATGGGAGATGGAGTAGAGGAAGACTTGCTAAAAATTTCATCAATCTACTCTCAGACAATACAAACCTTAATAAGGAGGTGTTAGCGGAAGCAATGGAAAATCATGAATTGTGGAGAGACTTTGTCAGGAATGTTTGACTCTTGACACAATGATATGATATATATTATTATAGTTGAAGTTTAGGGAGAGTGTTTCTGGCTTCGTAATATGTTTCTAGTAAATTATTATCTAGTCAGGCAAAAGAATCAATCCAGCAGTGGTATGTAACTAAGGGTCCAAGAAATTGGGGGTGTATTCATTGTTGCTTTTTAATAGGGTTAACTTACATATGAAGCATTGAAGTAGTGGAAGTGGTAACTTACCTTTTAATTGAGTCTAGAAAATATTTATAGGAGTATTCCCTTCATCGCATTTGAATTAGATTAGATGTAATGCATTTTTTTTAATATATATATAGTTTTTATTGCAAGAATTTGTGTTGTTATTTAACTCTTACCTCAGTTCTAATGAAGCAAACCTTTCATTAAAGAAATTCCAGCTGTGAGCATCATTTTGTATACCTATTACTTACATTGTCTAATAGGCCCTTATTTAAAAAAGAAATAGGGTGCAGGAGACTTTGGATGCTATTTTTAGCAGGTTGTGCAACAGGGTAGAGGCTCAGGTAATTTGTGGGAGATTTATCTCCTATTTTTAGCAGGTTAAACAACAGCGTATAGGCTCAGATATACCAGAAAATATATGCTAAAAGTAGAAGGGGTTTGGAATAACTAGATATCTCTTCAACACTGAGATTAGTAAATGTTGAAACAGAAAAATGGACAAATGACAAATTTGAAATCGATGTAATTTCAGAAAGGAAAAGCTTCATGTATTGTTTGATGTAGGGTATTAGGAGAAATTGATTGGATGTTGAGAAATTTTAGACTGTTAGTTTATTGCAAAGTTTTAAGCAAATTTGCCAAAACAATAGAAAGAATGGATGGACAACCAGCTGAAATGTCAGTAGTTTCTATTGTTGTTATGAGAACTATTTGCTGAGAATCAATTCAGTATTTCTTTCAGTGTCTGGCAAGTCTGCATAGAATGGTGATGTGACTTTAGATTCAATGTCTTCAACTGCTTGCTGTTTTTGTGACTAATTGCAATTTGCAGAAAAAAAAGAAAATGCATTCTGCTATTTAATGCAAATATTATTTATATAATAATGAAATTATTGTGTACAGTGCTCAGGTGCATTACAACTCATCAAAGGTGCATGTATAGTACATAGAATTATGTACAAATGTCAGGAAAGTGAACAGTATATGAGCCATGATATACACACAGGCACACACATGCGTGCATGTGTATGGAGGTGGAATATCAGATGTAGTATTAGTGAATTTCAAGAAGCAAGGCGTTCAAAGTATGATAGATGCCTTATGGAGAGTATTCGCTTGGTTGCACGTCTCTGAACAGTTTCGAGGAGGTCAATGTTTTGAGCAAGATAGGGGTTCCAGACTGATGGTGCAAATTCTAAGTGTGACCGTATCATAGCTATATACAGCTTTGAATAGATAGCTGGAGAGCGGCTGACAAAGGTCTTGCTGAATGATGCTAAGACACCCTCAGCCTTCTTGACAATTTTAGAGGTGTGCTTTTTCCAATACAAATCGCTGCTGACAGTAATGCCCAGGTCACGTTCACAAGAAGACTTCTTAAGATTAGTGTTGTGGAAGGAGTATGTGAATGCTGGGTTTTTCCTCCCAAAATACATGTCAATTGTAGTTGATGCAATATGTCTGAAGAATGAAGGTGTGACGAAATTAGTAAGTAGAGTGAGTCTTTGTTTTTCAGTCAGCAAGGGAATTTAGAAATGTAGTTTTACTTTGTGGTTGTATCAAATGAGGTGCCATAAAATTGATGTGGTTAAAGAAAACTTTCTATTATTTTTGTTGCTGTTATTATTATATTTCAATTGTTGGGGCAAGAAACAGTTGCTGAAAATCAAATCATTATATTCAACTCAATCATTCTACTTTACTATTCAAAGTAAAAATATAAGCTTATCCATGTTTAATGCAAATGGTGGCTGCCAGCCTTTAGCCATAAGATACCTAGATTTGAAGCAACAACCATGATTTCATAGCATTCATCCTTCAACCAATCTTGCCTTGTCTCTGTAGTAAAGACAATTTTCAAAAGGCTCAAATAAATAGGAGATGTAATTCAATGTCAAGTTTAAGACCAGTATTTGGCTCTGGTATGCCTTTAGCCGAGTCTACTTTGTTGCAAACATTTGGACAAAGTTTCTGATTTAATGATAACTCTATATTGATGTCTTGCTTTCTACTCTCACCCAACAGCACTAACCAGTCACTGAGGTCCTTCAAAAGGTCATGTGTTTCCCTTTCTATTTTTACTAAGCCACAAAAATGTTTACTTAGTTCTAATTAAGTTATTGTTGTCTAGATCTAAGCCAGTTCTGATCAAGCAGAACTGTGGTCAAATGTATTTCAGTTGTGAGCATCCCATATTTTTTGTATCTAGAACTAGAGTTCATGTGTCTTTGCTTTTTTAAGACAGTAGAGTGTGATTTGAGGACAATTTGGCTTCTGTTTCTAGCAGTTTGGGACTATAGGTTAATACAAGCAGTAGGTTCACTGGAATTGATGTGTGATTAATGATCATGTAGTACTGAGGTTTATCCTCCCTGTGAATAGGATGCGTGTCTGTTCACAGAGAGATTTGTTTCTTATCTGCTTAATGCTATGGCAACTTGATATAGTATTGTCCCCATGAAACATGGATGTCAGTGTTTAGACATGTCACAGTCAATTAGACCTAATTATATTATTTCTTTTACAGTCTGAGTTCAAATCCCGCCAAGGTTAACTTTGCCTTTCATCATTATGGGGTTGATAAAATAAAGCACTAGTAACGTACTGGGGTCGATTTAATTGACTTTCCCCTCCCCCCAAATTACTGGCCTTGTGCCTATACTAGGCATTATTTCTTTTATACAATATTTGAAATTTCATATATCATTAATTTATTGTATCAGAAATTGATATATTTTTGTGCCATTTTAAGATTCCTTCACAGTCATCTGAAATCCAGAATGATTTATCACAAGCAGCTGCATTGAGTACCATGGAGAAACGCCGAGCTGTACAGGAAATACATGAGCAGGAATATCAGCAAGTGTTGATAACTGTCAAAGAAAGAATTCAAGATGTTGAAGGTTCTGACATGAAAGAACGAATGCAGGATCAGATACGGCAATGGTTTATTGAATGCAGGTACAGTTCTGAATAAGTGTTCTTTACTAGTATCATTGTTTCATTCTATGAGTGTTCATACTTTCAAGGTCAATTTAGTACTGGGGTCGATTTTTCCTCTATATCTCTTTCTCACTTCCTCTCTCTCACTTTCTATTGTTTTTTGGAAGAAATCTGCTGTGTTCAGACCTGGAGAGGGATAGGCTCCAACCAGGCTTACATTGCTGTATGCCACTATGGCGCACTTACGACTCTAACAAGAGTTACGGGACCATACCATACAATAAAATTGATGCACATATTAAAATAGTAGGGTGTGGTAGTTTAAGCTGGTTAGTTGCTTTATGGTGATGGCAAATTGACAGAGTCATTAAAGCGTCAGATAGAATGATTTGCAGTATTTATTCAGGCTCTCTACACCCTGAGTTCAAATTTCACTGAGGTCAACTTTGCTGTTCATCCATTCAAGGTCAATAAAGCAAGTACCAGTTCAATACTAAGGTTGATTCTTTCTCAATATCTCTTTTGTATTTCCTCTTTCTTGCTCTCTCTCTGTGGAAGAAATCAGACCTGAAGAGGAATGAGCTTTGCCCAGTTTAAATGCCCAAGATACACAGTATATCACTTCTCTGCTCCTATAATTCCATTATGAGTTATGGGCCCATGGTCATGGCCATGACCAGTTTCTTTATATTTTTACAATAATTTTGATGTTTAGGGGCTGGACTTTTGATCACATAATTGAAAACGGAATTTTTGCCACTGTGTTGTCATTGTGTTGTTTTCTATGTTCACTACACACAATGTTATTTGCTTCAGTCTACCTTGCTGATAAGCAACTGGTTAAATATCTGATTTGCATTTAGAAGAAAAACCCTAGTATAAAAGCCAGATCATAATATAATATATAAAACAACAATAATATATAAAACAACAACAAAAAACATTTATAATAAATTACAAAAGTATAATTAAAATATAATACAAACACACTGCTAAAGAGACTGTGACTAATGGAAGATGGGCCATAATTTCCAAATGAAGAGTGTTTCTGAAATGTCTGTGGCTAAGAACGTTTAATAATTTGTAAAGAGATGGTGTATTATTATTTCAGAGATGCCTGTGGTAAATTCCCTGAATATCCCCCTGCAGAAGACGGTGGTTCTGCAATACTCTTTTTAGATAAAGACCCTGCAGAATTGGAATTAGAGCTTAAGGCAAAGGTAAGGTCATAGGTGACTGTCTGTATTTTTGTCCTTTTTATTGGACTGATCTGAAAGCAGGGGCTGTGTTCATGGTCCTTAAAGTCAGTTGATAATGTTTCTTGAGAACAGATGAAAATTGATGGCTGCAGAAAATGTATGAGCAGGGATGGAATTCTAGAGAACTGATGTTTCTGAGGATGAGGGACAGGAAATTGTGGTTAATAAAGAATGTTGGCTTTAATCCTAAACAATAACCTTAGCAAGACTAAGTATGTTTGCATCATCATCATCATTGTCATCAGTAGCAGGAGCACCACCACCACCGTTACTGCCACTGCTGCTGTCATCACCATTGCCACTGCCATTCTGGTATTCTTGGCCTTTGGATTACTTCTTTATTCCCTCCTATCAAGGCAGAGTTGGCTATCTGCAAGTGTGAGTCTGCAAGATGGAGTGGCTGTTCTAGCACATCTTCCTCACCATACTCTGGGGCAATGTCTTCTCCATTCAGTCTATTGGGACCGCGAGGTAGACTAACCCTTAAACAGTGAGTAGTAAATACAGATCTCACAAACAGTCAGAAATGAATAGACTTTCTTAGGTTAAGATGAATCTTATTACTTTAAAATTGTTATTGTTGCCAGTAATTAGCTGTCATTTTGTAATCAGTTGCTGCCAGAGAGGCAATGATATGTTTCATGCTAAATGTATGTCCTGAATGTTTTGTGATATCTGCATAATCTGGGAATATGACACACTGGCTGGTGTACCTCTGGTGCTATATTAGACATACTTAATCTGTGAGTCCAATGTGTATCTAATGTTATGTTAGACAAGTGTAATTTGTGAGTGTGAAATAGATGACTTGGTATGTTTTCAATGCAATGTTTATTTTTTATGGTCAAAGAAAAAAAGGAAAAATATATACCCACTCCAAAACTTTGGTTTCAGGATGAAGAAGACACTGAAAAGAAATCAAAAAAGAAAGAGGAAACTAAAGTAAAAGAGCAAAAGAAATCTGGGAAAAAGAAAGATGTAAGTAAGGAGACATTATTGATAGAGGCATTCTTTTGAGTCATAACTAGGATAGAATCATTGTTTATGGTAGAAGCATCATCATTATTGGCAGCATTGGTGGAGCATCGGGCAACATGTTTTGAGTTCAAATTCTGCTGCGATTAACTTTGCCTTTCATCCATACAGGGTTGATGAAATAAAGAACCAGTAACACTCTGGGGTTGATTTTTCTTCTCACTTGCATTCTCTCATTCTCTCTATCCTTCTCTTGAGGAAATCTGCTGTGCTCATATCTGGCTTGAAATGCCCAAGAGATGCTCAATGTCATTACCGTGCCCCTACGACTCCATCAGGAGTTATGGGACCATACTATACCTCAACCACAAATTGCTGGCCTTGTGCCTAAATCAGAAACCATTATTATGCAAAAACAAAAAAAAGTGGCAGAATCGGTAGAGCGTCGGACAACACGGAGTTACGGCCCTTTACGTTTTGAATTCAAATCCCGCCGAGGTTATCTTTGCCTTTCATCCTTATGGGGTCAATAAATAAAACACCAGTAATGCTCGATTTAATCAACTTTACCCTTCCCTTCAAATTGTTGGCCTTGTGCCTAAAGTAGAAACCATTATTATGCCAAGAAAGTAAATAAATAAATAACCAGAACAGATTTGATATAAACAAATTTTGTGTTTGGTTCTGATATCATCAAACACTTTCAACAGAAATGTCTTGAACTGAAGATTCCAGTTACTAAATGTATTGCTTACTTCTATTCTAACAGACGGAATACGAGGGCTGGAAAATGACCCCTTCCAATTTTGTTTCTATTCTGCAAGAAGGGACTAACAAATATAAACGTAAGTATCAAACTGTTAGACCAGTCATTGCTCAAGTTATTTAACCTTTTTAATACCATGAAACAGACTGCTTATCACCAACTATAATAATAGTGAATGTGTGAATATCTATTTATTTATATATTTGTCCGTTACTCCCTGGAAGGGAGATGACTGAGGAAGGAAGGGGTGGTGACAAACTATAGAAAACAGGGATCAGCATTCTAAGATGTGTTACACTTGTGTGAGTATATGTGTAGCAAATGGGTAATTGCTGGCCTTGTGCCTAAAGTAGAAACAATTATTGTGTGAGTGTATATATGTGTGAGTATATGAGTGTTTGTGTGAATATATTAATACTTGTGTGAGTGTATGCATATCTATATTTATGTACTCATGTATATAAATGTATAGTGTCTTGCTGTGTTGTTTCCTTGAGCAAGACACTTTATTTCACATTCCTCCAGTTTACTCAGCTGTAGAAATGAGATGATAGGGACTGGGGTCCATATCATTCCACTGCAAAGTGGTCGTGGAGGTGCCACGGCAAAAAAGCACCCAGCACTCACTGTAAATGAGGTTGGTGTTAGGAAGGGCATCCAGCTGTAGAAATCAAGCCAGAATCAGTTCCCGTCCCACCCTTGCAAGCAGGGAAAAGTGGACATAAAATGATGATGATGATGATGATGATGATGTGCACCAAGATATTATCTTGGTTATCTATGTTAGTTGCAGATAGTTTTTTCATAAAAACTTTTATAATAAAAGAATTATTAAACTAAAAACTTAGTTTTGTACCCTTTTTATATATAAAATACTACAATTAGCTACATTTTTTGATGGCATGGGGCTAGCTAGTTTTCAAATAATTTTGAAAATAATCAAGAATTTGAAGGTATTTACTAATATAACTTTTTCATTATCAAGTTGGTGTTTGAAGCACAGTTTAAAGGTTCTTACATAAAATTATGATAAAAGATTTTTAGATAAATATGGACACATTAAAATAAATATATTCGTTTCACTGGACCAGGATTGGTTTTAGGCAGTTTGGTTTCAAAAGAGTTCAATGCTGGCTGAAAACTTATATTTTGAACATGTGCCACACAATGTAGAGACAGGATAATATGCATACCATCAAACTAAAAAAAAAGTACTGGGGTTGATATGATTAATTAAATCCCTTCATGACAGTGCCCCAGCATGGCTGCAGTCTAATGATTGAAACCAGTTTAAAAATAAAAGAATAAAAAATAAGTATATATGACATTGAAGTCTTAACTGATAGTTCTTGCATATAAATCCAGTGTAGATGTTTATTTGTGTACTTGAGAAGTACACTTTGTCCTGTAGTCTTCAGTTCATTTAACTGCTAGCAATATATACAAGATCTAAAAGAAATGTTGCTTGCATTCTTTTCAGGGAAGAATTTGTATTTCTGTACTTTGGGTGGATCATACTGCTTATTTATTTTTCAGATTTTTTCCAAACTTCCCCGCTTATTAAATTTTGCTAATCTATCACTGGTGAAATTTTATTTTAAGTGATTCATATTGATACAGCAGCTGGAGAATCTAATAATAATTTTATTTTACATTAAAAAAACATTACATATGACAAAAATAGAACATCAAGAAATCCCATATTTACGAATGTACACTATACAATTACTGATTTCCTAACCCCGCCTGTTTATTCATCCCCCCATTATTTAGGACTTGAGAGTCCTAAATATGTTGCCTGACACTCTACCGCTACTGCCAATCCACCGCCCTTGGTATTAATAGTAATAGCAAAGGACATACTGGAAATGAACTAGTGTGGTAGAAGTATTTCTTGTTTAGTCCTAGTTAGCTCTGATCTTGTAGACATTTGATGAAAAGCGTTCCAGTCATGGCCATCCCCTCTCCAGGTCTGAACACAGCAAATTTCTTCCAGGGAAGGATAGAGGGGGATATATATATAGAGAGAAAGAGATAGAGAGGATGTGAGAAAGAGATATTGAGGGAGTGAGAAAGAGATAGAGAGGAAGAATCGACCCCAGTACTGGATTGGTGCATTTTTTATTGACCTTGACAGGATCAAAGGTAAAGTTTGATTTTAAAGTGGGATTTGAACTTAGAGAGCAGAGAGTCAAAATAAATCCTGCAAAGCATTCTATCCGATGTTCTAACAACAATTTGCACCCTTCTGATCAAGTATACCTATGATCAAAAGACATTCCAGATAGAACTACTCCAACTTTTTTTCTTGTTTTTCAGACACAGTGTATCTGGAACAACAATATCCATTGTGTTCTCCCCTTTTTTCATGACAACAAAGTACAGGGTGTGATTTGAGGAAGATTTAGCTGCTATTTCTAGCTTGTTGAGTGACCTTTAAGTAGGCATCACAAGTGGTATATGAAGGTTGTAATGTGAACATTAGCTCTAAAATCAACAAGTCTTTTTCCTGCATATAATACTGAATTGCAGTGCTCCTGTAGTCAAAGAGAAAGCAATAGGGAAGTCCCATCACTATTACTTCCCTAAATATTTGATTGAATTGATGTTTTACTAATTATCACCACCATAACAACACCAATTACTACCACCACCAAAGGTATTTGTTTACTTTTTTCACTCCATTTTGTTGTGGTTCATTACTTGGTAGCAAAAACCTATTTTGAAATTCTTGTTATTGCTTATATTATCTTGCAGAAATTTGGGCTACCCGACAAGAAAAACACAACTTTATGCAGAAACATGATGTTGAACTGATCAAAGAGGAGAAACGAAGAGAAGTGGAGGCTGAGATTAGGGTCCAAGTTGATGAACTGATGCGCGAAGAACTAAAGAATTTGAAACAAGTAAGTGAATGATTACTTCCTTGGAATAACATGGTTTATTGTGAGTTTTATTGATGGGGTATCAGGGAAGTTTACAACCATTTTATATAGAGTGTTACTTTGAATTGCTCTTTTCATCATCATCATTATTAGAAAAGACTAGCGGTGGATTGGCAGTATCGGTAGAGGGTCGGACGCTATGCTTTGACGTATAGAGTTACGGCCCTTGCCATTCTGAGTTCAAATCTCGCCGAGGTTAACTTTGCCTTTCATCCTTACGAGGTCGATAAAATAAAGTACCAGTAATGTTCTGGGTAATTTCTGGTCTTGTGCCAACCGTAGAAACAATTATTAGAAAAGACTAGCAGTGTATCCTGGCGTTGCACAGGTAAGAACATTGGTAATAGCACCTCCAATGAGAAACGTTTATTTGTGAGTGTCTGTTAAAAACTCACGAAAATATACCGACAGGAAACTTGTTTTATTTGGAGAAAATTAAGAAGTTGAAAGTATAGTTTAGCTGTCTACGTGCATTGTTCATAGAAATATTGTTGAGCCCCTTCTTTTCATACTCCTCTGTTTTGGTCTATACCCATGCAAGTGTGGAAGATGGACGTTAAACGATGATGATAATGATGATGATGGAGTAAATGTGAAAGAGAAAATCACAGGTTAAGTTGGCAGAAGGTTCCAGTGCAACAGCAGTAAGGCGTAGGCTACTTACCTTAAAGTTCATTCACACTCTTTCCACTAAGTTACTCTTTCTCTCTATCCCTCTCGGTGCAGTCCCTTTTGAATTTCTTGCGTAGGCTTGGAGTAGATTTGCACCCGATCCATCTGCCCGATACACATGTCCGCTTTGTACGGTTATTGGAGGAGGGAGTAACCAGCAGTACATTGTTCGGTATTATTACGAAAAGGTGTAGCAGAGAATAACAGCTTGGGAGGAAACTACTTATCTCGAAGATTCATTCACCATCGTTCTTGTCAACGCTCCGTTTAGTTGGAATTTGTTGGTCTACAGTTAGATGAATAGCGCACAAAGGGTTAATGTTTATTGGCAAGAAGTGGCAACTGGGCTGGCTTGCCTCACTTATATTATATATTAAAATAACAGATTAAAGTTTAAGCAAATAATCGATGCTTTCACCCTTAACGGATCTTCTGAAACTAAAAAAATCAATCTGTGAACGCAGAAGTAAATATTTCGAAAAATGTTGCAATCGAGGGAAAACAGGAAGACGATACTTTGGTTTGGGAAGACGTTCCCTGGCAATGAACGGAAAATAGTCAACATAATACGTCATCAATGTTTGTCATAATGTCGAAATGCAGACAGCCAGGCATACAGACAGATATTATAAGGGCGCGACGGAGATCCATAACCGGTGCCTAACACCTCTTTAACAACAGAAAATTGAAAAATAAAAGCTGCAGTTAATATCTTTAGACAGCAAGGAATATATAAATGCAACTTTGAAGTCAATCGGAGTAGAAATGTGGATTTGTATAGACTTTGCAAAAATGAGGACACACACACACACACACACAGACAACTACAGTTTTATATATATGTATAGATAGCAGCTGTACCAGTAGAAATCCTACTACATTTCATCTTTTTTTCACATATTACTAGATACCGTGATAAGTGTGTGAGTGGAGGCGAGAATGGAGTTTTAAAACAAAAACCATTCTCTAACATCACTTAAAACATTTTAAATATCAAACAAAATATTAAAACTTCATAAATATATTCTCCACTCATGAAAATTTCAAAACAGCACCATCTAAATATGTGTTGATTAGCTGGCATGGCTTATAAATGGGTTTTGGATTTTTGCCCATTTCTCTGACATTAAATAGAAGGTTGGTTTGTATTCGGATTGATTTATTTATATTCACATATATATGGTATATATCATCATCATTATCATCACATCATTTAACGTCCATCTTCCACGCTTGCATGGGTTTTCCCACTTGAGGCAAGATTGGTTGTCTTGCTCGTATAGGACTGTCTGGCGGGTTTTCTACGACTGGATGCCCTTCCTAACACCAACCACGTTTACAGTGTATACTGGGAGGTTTTTACCGTGTTACCTACACGGCCACATTACAGCGTGAACTGTGTGTTTTTTTGTCGTGACACCTACACGACCTCATTTATTTCTGACTGGATGTTGTGGTACCAACATAACTTTACATTGAAAGGGGTGGTGTGGATGGGGTGGGGGTAGTGGGACGGGGGTGTATTTTTGTTAAGAGGTGCCTACTGACTGTAGGTTTCGCTTTGTACTTTGGCAAAGCGGGTCTTCTGTGTTACTGTGTAGCACCAAAGATCTCGGTCCAGTGACATTGTCTTGGAGAGGTGTAAGTGTGTGAGGTCAAAATTTATCAAGTCGTCCCAGGTTTTTCTGGGTCTGCCTACTCCGTGGCTACCGTCTATTTTTATCGGCCTGCACTTTTTTATTCAGCTGTCGTCTTTCATGCGCATCACGTGACCGTACCAACGTAGTCTTCTCTCGAGAGTAAACAACATCTGATCCCTCTTATTCCTAATTTCTCCCTTAGTTCGTTTATGCTTTGCCGTTCACGTATATTACTATTACACATCCAGTGGAGAATGCAAGCTTCGTTCCTCTCCAGTCTGCGTATATCCTCTGCACACAATGCCCAAGTCTCACTGCCATGTAACATTGCTGTTCGTATGCAGGCATCATACAGCCTGCCTTTCATTTTTAGAGAGAACCCTTTAACGGCCAATAGTGGTATAAGCTCTCTGAAATTTTTCCATCCCGTTCTGACTCTAACTACTGTACTTTCAGAGCACCCTCCACCACTGCTGATTTTGTCACCCAGGTAACGGAAGGTGTCCACTATTTCTATAGAACCATCTGTGCAATGGAATGAGCTAGTATTCTGTGGGCACTTGCTGCTACTTATTGCTTTCGACAGTAAGGAAGAGCAATTGGAGTCGTACAATATAGAGGAACAGTGGGAATTCCTGAAAGCAAACCTGCTGATGGCGGCAGACGAAGTCTGTGGCTGGAGCAGGCCTGTGGTCAGGAGGAGAGTAACATGGTGGTGGAACAGTAAGGTGGAGGAGTCAATTAAGGCCAAAAAGCAGGCTTGGAAAGTATGGTGGGATGGGGGAAGTAGAGAAGACTATCAAGTGGCCAGGAGGGAAGCTAGGAGACAAGTGTACTTTGCAAGAAGGGAAGCAGAGGAAAGAAAGTTCAAGCATGTTCTACAACGCGAGGACCAAAAACGTGAGGTGTTCAGGATTGCTAGGCTATGTGTCAAGGAAAACCGTGATATTGTCGGAAAGAAGTGTGTACTTAATGATGATGGCGTACTTGCCATCACTGACGCTGATAAGAAGGTAGCTTGGAAGTGTCACTATGAAAGGCTACTAAATGAGGAGAATAAATGGGAGAAAGACAGTCTCCCCCACATCGACCCAATAGAGGGACCAGCAGTGTTAGTCGAAGGTAGTATACTACTAAGTAAGGCAATCAAAGATATGAAGACGGGCAAGGCGGCTGGGTCTTCGGAAATAGTTGCTGAGATGCTGAAAGCCTCTGGAACGGTGGGACGCACTATGGTCACCCGGATAGTAAACCAAGTCATACAGAATGGGGTTGTTCCGAAAGACTGGCGTAGCAGCATCATCATTAACTGCTACAAGGGTAAAGGAGACGCCCTAGATAGGAGTAACTATAGAGGCATTAAATTAATCGACCAGGACATGAAGGTCACGGAAAAATTATAGCGCAACTAATCAGAGAGAGAATTGATCTAGATGAAATGCAGTTCGGGTTTGTGTCAGGCAAAAGTACCACAGATGCTCTTTTCATTGTACGACAACTACAGGAGAAGTACCTAGCTAAAAGTAAACCCCTATACTTAGCTTTTGTCGACTTGGAGAAAGCCTTTGACAGAGTCCCCCGTTCCATAATCTGGTGGGCTCTTAGAAAACTTGGTGTTGATGAATGGCTTGTGAGAGCTATACAAGCCATGTATAAAGAAATAGTCAGCAAGGTTAGAATTAACAACGAATATAGTGAAGAGTTTAGCGTAAAAGTTGGTGTTCATCAGAGCTCTGTTTTTAGCCCCCTACTATTTATTATTGCCCTTCAGGCTATAACAATGGAGTTCAAGACCGGCTGCCCATGGGAACTCCTATACGCAGATGATCTAACGCTCATAGCTGAATCAATGGCCGAGCTAGAGAAGAAATTCCAAACATGGAAGCACGGCCTAGAATCAAAAGGCCTTAAAATTAACCTGGCTAGGACTAAAGTTCTAGTTTGTAGGAAAGAAAATAAGGCGCCGGTCCCTTCCAGGAAATGTCCATGCTCAGTGTGTAGGAAAGGCATAGGTAGAAACTCCATTTTATGTCCCAAATGCAAAGTATGGGTGCATAAAAGATATAGTGGGATCACAGGTAAGCTAACTAAGAACATAGATTTTACATGTGGCCGGTGCTATGGTGCAATAAGTAGCAGCAAGTGCCCACAGAATACTAGCTCTTTCAATTGTGCAGAGGGTTCTATAGAAATAGTGGACAGCTTCCGTTACCTGGGTGACAAAATCAGCAGTGGGGGAGGGTGCTCTGAAAGTACAGTAGCTAGAGTCAGAACTGGATGGAAAAAGTTCAGAGAGCTTATACCACTATTAGCCGCTAAAGGGTTCTCCCTAAAAATGAAAGGCAGGCTATATGATGCCTGCATACGAACAGGAATGTTGCATGGCAGTGAGACCTGGGCATTGTTTGCAGAGGATATACGCAGACTAGAGAGGAACAAAGCTTGCATGCTCCGCTGGATGTGTAATAGTAATATACGCGAACGGCAAAGCATAAACGAACTAAGGGAAAAATTAGAAATAAGAGGGATCAGATGTTGTTTACTCGAGAGAAGGCTACATTGGTATGGTCACGTGATGCGCATGAAAGACGACAGCTGTATAAAAAAGTGCAGGGCAATAAAGTTAGACGGTAGCCACGGAGTAGGCAGACCCAGAAAAACCTGGGACGACCTGATAAATTCCGACCTCACACACTTACACCTCTCCAAGACAATGTCACTGGACCGAGATCTTTGGCGGTACTCAGTAATAGAGAAGACTCGCCTTACCTAAATACAAAGTAAAACCTACTACAGTCAGTAGGCATCTCTAACAAAATACACCCCCGTCCCACCACCACCACCCCATCCACACCGCCCCTTTCAATATAAAGTTATGTTGGTGCCACAATATCCAGGCCGAAACAAATGAGATCGTGTAGGTGTCACGACAAAAAAAACACACAGTCCACGCTGTAATGTGGCCGTGTAGGCAACATGGTAAAAACCTCACAGTCCCACACTGTAAATGTGGTTGGTGTTAGGAAGCGCATCCAGCTGTAGAAAACCCGCCAGACAGTCCTATGCAAGCAAGACAACCACTCTTGCCTCAAGTGGGAAAACTCCCGTCCAAACCCATGCAAGCGTGGAACATGGACGTTAAACGATGATGATGATGATGATATATATATATATATATATATATGTTGAGAAGGTAACACACCAGAGAGAGATATATAGTGCGTTATCAATAATACAGGGAAAAAACCACCAGTGTATGGAATCTATAACCTATGAAAGGCAGACTATAGACACGATAATTAAAAATATAAATTAAAGCGTAAATAAATACCTTTCTTTAATTTATATTTTTAATTATCGTGTCTATAGTCTGCCTTTCATAGGTTATAGATTCCATACACTGGTGGTTTTTTCCCTGTATTATTGATAACGCACTATATATCTCTCTCTGGTGTGTTACCTTCTCAACATATATTTTAAAGGGCTCAGGATCTCTTCCCCTTTGAGCACATTATTTACAGGGAATAACGACGGCCTATGCCTCCGTTAATTTATCGTGATATATATATATATATATATATATATATATATATATATATATATATATATATATATATATGGTATATATATATAATTATATATATATATATGTATATAAATGGAAAAAATGAAATTTCATTTCTCACTCGAAGTACGGTTGATACTTAAATGTAAGTATGTATACATACATACATATATGTATACAGACGTACAGTAGTATGTATATACATACATACATGCACACATATATATATGTATGTATGTAATGTTCGGTTTGTTTGTAAACAAACAGCCTAAATTAAGCCATACAGTGTTTGGCAACCATCGTTGCCCTTTTGTTCAACACTGACAAAGGAACGATGAACTAGTTTCTAGCTTATTAGCTGTCATCAACACCGTATACCTTCCTGTCAGTCTATTGAACGTTTGAAAGTATATACTTTCCTTATGCATATTAACTTTGTCAGTGTTGAACAAAAGGGCAACTATGGTTGCCGAACACTGTACGGCACAGCAGCCACTACAGAATAAGACATCATCTCCATAATGGCTGCCGATCACTTTCTTCCCGTTATAGAGGTATATATTACCTGTCAGGACAGTGAATAGGTAAATTCTTCTTTATCCTGTTTACTTTTCCAAATATAATCCTCCCTCTCTCTCTCTCTCTATCTCTCTCTCTCTCTCTCTCTCATATATATATATATATATATATATATATGAGGGGTTGGAGAATGTATCTGTGGGCGCCTGTGTGTGTGTGTATGTATATATATATATGTGCGTGCATGTATGGATGTATGCAAGTGCGTGTATTTGTATGTGTGTATGTGCGTATACGTATGTGTGTGTATGTATATATACATATGTGTGTGTGTGTGTGTATATATATTTATACATATACGTGCATGTATGGGTGTGTGTGTATGTATGTATGCATACATATGTGTGTGTTTGTGTGTGTGTCTGTGTATGAGTAGACTTGGGTAGTGGTAGATATTTTTATACGTCTGCGCCCACACAGTAGTAATTTGCTGACCAAGTTCAGGTGATGGACAGGCCACGCGTGAATAACTGCAGGCAGTGGACGTATTTGACTGGTCAAGGAAGGAGGTGACACCTCAAATTCTAAACTAATCAATAGGCTGCATCAACAGGATGATGTCAATTGCTGAGGATGAGACGGATTGAATATTGCCAGTTGGAAGAAATTCCTTGAAAATGATAAACATATCTGAGGACCTTGTGAATGCAGAGTCAGGTTTGATCTATAATAGATCCTGCCTTGAGCTGATCATCAGAGAAACATATGTAATATGTTAATAAATTGTATTTTGATGCATCACTGATTCCTCGTTATCTATAATAATATACTCTGCTTCGCATGAGCATCGAGTGCTCAAATGGCATACCACCTACCGACACATTTATTGCAACCTTACAACAACTATATATATATATATATATATATATATATAGTGTATGTGATTCAGTGAATTACTGGAGGTAGTACCAACATGAGCACTCAATGCACAGGTAAAGTGTATATAATGAGAAAAATGATGAAGTTTTGTTTACATGTATTTATGTTTTTATTGTGTATTCGTGTATTATGCATGTTACAGGTAAACAATAAAAATATAAATACATATAAACGAAACTTCATCATTTTTCTCACTATATCATCATCATCATTTAACATCCATTTTCCACGCTAGCATGTGTAGGATGGGCTATCCCATTGTGAAAAATCTAGTTCAAAGGACCGTGTTTTGCTCAATATTGTATGTAGTTAGAATTTGGTAGGTAGGAAGGCACATGGCCACTTATTTGTATCTCTAATTACCTGTTTCTGTTTGTTACTTGCAGGCAGTGGATCGAGAAAAATCCAAAAAGAAAGGGAAATCTGGTAAAAAAAAAAAGGGGAGTGGAAAAAAAGGGAAGAAAAAGAAAGAAAAAGATTTGACGCCAGATAGGTAAGAATGTTGTCATCTTGACAATATTGCCCTTAGAACCCTTGTGTGTCATGCTGACTTGTGTGAAATTAATTATAATTAGCATGATAATTATCACATGGAGCCACATGGCTTAGTGGTTAGAGCATTGACCTTGCAATCGAAGGGTTGTGAGTTCTCAGACCGGGTGATGTGGTGTTTCCTTGAGCAAGACACTTTATTTCACATTGCTCCAGTTTACTCAGCTGTAGAAATGAGATGATAGGACTGGGGTCCCTATCATTCCACTGCAAAGTGGTCGTGGAGGTGCCACGGCAAAAAGGACCCAGCTCACACTGTAAAGTGGACGTGGAGGTGCCACGGAAAAAAGGCACCCAGCACTCACTGTAAATGAGGTTGGTGTTAGGAAGGGCATCCAGCTGTAGAAATCAAGCCAGAATCAGTTCCCGTCCCACACTTGCAAGCAGGGAAAAGCGGACATAAAAATGATGATGATGATGATGATGATGAAGTCAAGTAACTAAGTGAAGTACTGCTTTCACATCTGAGGTGGTGCTGATGATGCTCATTCTGGCATCCTAGACTGCATCCAGAAAAAGCCACTCACCTGCTAATTGACCCACAGATGTGCTGTCTCCTCACTATACCTCTCCTTTTCCACCTCCTACATCAATCACTATACTCAATCTTTCTTGCCTAGAATGTTGGCTCTCTGGAACTCTCTCCCTGCTTATATATTTCCCCCAAAACTGAACCTGAATCAAACATTAATGGCATTGGTATTTCTGGTCCCAGAGTTTATGTGAAATTCATGGACACTATTTCTTCCTCCAGACCTATTAAATAGGTATATGAAAGCTTATACTATATGTTTATATACAATAACCATGTTGGTAGTCTCACTATATAAATAAAAATATTTTTGTAACAAAAATTTATTTTTCTCTATTTCTTTGTGGATAAGAGAATGGTTAAGAGAATGTCACTGATGAAAGATTAATAAATCTTGAAATAGCGATGTCTGGCATTCTTGATTGTACAGACACTCAGTGATGTTTACAGAGAAAAATAGAGAAAAATAATTTTTTTCATTATTAAAATATATTATTAATATATATTAATCTTAAATGATGATAATGATAATAATAATGAAATTATTGTGTACAGTGCTCAGGTGCACTGCAACTCGTCAAAGGTGCATGTATAGTACATTGAATAATATACAAATGTCAGGGAAGTGAATAGGGTATGAGTCATGATATAGATGTGTGCGTGTGTATGGAGGGAGAATATTAGGTGTAGTGTTGGCGAATCTCAGGAAGCATGGAGGTTTTAAAGGATGTAGTGTCTCGACAGCTAATAACTGATGCTGGTAGTTTGTTCCATGCTTCAGCAACTCTGAGCGTGAAAAAATGTTTCCGAAGGTCATGGGAGCTGTGCTGTTTTCTGACTTTGTGGGCATGCCCACGTGTGTTAGACACATGGAAATCAAAAAGGTGCTCAGGGTTGTTAGCAAGATGGTTAATAATTTTGTGGGTTTTTACCAAGTCAGTTGCCAGACGTCGGAGCTTCAATGTATCCATGCCCAGGGAAGCAAGGCGTTCAGAGTATGGTAGATGACTGATGGAGGGTATTCGCTTGGTTGCACGTCTCTGAACAGTTTCCAGGTGGTCAATGTTCTGAGCAAGATAGGGGTTCCAGAATGGTGATGCAAATTCTAAGTGTGGCCGCACCATAGCTATATACAGCTTTAAATAGATAGCTGGAGAGCGGCTGACAAAGGTCTTGCTGAGTGATGCTAAGACACCCTCGGCCTTCTTGACAATTTTAGAGACGTGATTCATCCAAAGCAAATCGCTGCTGACTGTAATGCCCAGGTCACGTTCACAAGAAGACTTCTTGATATTAGTGTTGTGGAGGGAGTAAGTGGACGCTGGGTTTTTACTCCCAAAATGCATGGTGGTACACTTGTACACAGCCATAGTGTGAGGAATGCTGTCCTAGAACCATGATTACCTCTCTTCAACTGAGAATAAAGGACTTCAACCAGTTAAAAAGATCATCCTTCACACCCATTGCAGAGAGTTTTGCCATAAGCCTTTTGTGTGGCACAGAATTGAAAGCGTTCGCAAAGTCAAGGTAAACAACATCCACCCATGAGCCTCCATCAGTGATCCGGGTGATGTCTTCAAGAAATTCGATAAGTTGATTACAGCAGCTGGAGTTAGGGATAAATCCAAATTGCAAGGGCCGGATAAGACTGTGAGAGTTCCAGAAGTTCCAAAGTGTTTCTCTAACACAGGATTCCATCAGTTTAGCAATGCAGCTAGTAAGACTGACTGGACGATAGTTCACAGGTGATGTGCGGTCACCCTTTTTGAACAGAGGAATGACACTGGCAGTTTTCCACTGTTCTGGAGTAGCACCGTTGTTCAGACAGAATTGGAAGAAGCATGATAGCTGGTGCAGAAGGAAGTACCCACCACGTTTAAGAAGCAGGTACGTAACACCATCAAGACCAGGAGAGGCATGGTTGCGTTTATTTTTAAGGTGGCGTCGCAGCATTGCAGGTGTAAATTCCATAGTTATAATAGAATCCGATGTCAGGGGTGGTGGAGCTGGTACGCTCTGGTCCTCAACTGTGAAAATGCCTGCATAGCACTCAGCAATGAGTGCTGCGCATTCCTTGGGGTCGTCAGTAACCTGGCTTGTGTGGGGATTGCGAAGAGGACCAACTGGAGAGTGAGGCC
Source organism: Eledone cirrhosa (assembly GCA_964016885.1). Taxonomy (NCBI): domain Eukaryota; kingdom Metazoa; phylum Mollusca; class Cephalopoda; order Octopoda; family Eledonidae; genus Eledone; species Eledone cirrhosa. The sequence continues at coordinate 312,334,807 of OZ024743.1, read as the reverse complement.
TCTGCTTTGAGTAAACATACTTCCAGAACAGCTTACTGTCAGAGTTGGTTGCTATGCACTGCTCAAATTCAAGCACTGCCTTTTTTGTCACGTGCTTGAGATGGTTGGACGATCTATTTCGCTTTTTCCTATTGATATCTGATTTATGCAGTTTGTACTCACATTCAGCATTACAACATTCTTTTCTAGCAAGACGGACTGCTGCAGTCTCCCAAATTGCACTTTTGTTTTTTCTGCTTACGTGGCACCGATACTGCACATGCTGTCCATATTGAGTTCAGGATGTTCTGGAGTACAGTGTCTCCAGAATCGGAAAACTCAAGCCAGTTTGGACGTTGCAGCTCAGTGCAGTAACAGTTCCAGTCTGCTCTATTCCAATCAAAGTGACCAGTTTTGAGATGGTTGTGGTTTTTGTTACTGCTCATGAGGGATAGATTGGCAATGATCATAGCATAATCAGAGTCACCTAAAGGTTACTCAGTAGTAACACTAATAACCTTTTCAGGAATAGTGGTGAAGAGTAGATCTAAAGTGTTGTCACCTTTGTTGGGGAGGTGACTACTTGGGACCAATACGAGTCCAGCACTAGCTCAAGGAAATCATTTGTACTTTGAAGCCAATGAAACGTTTCCCAGTCAATCCTAGGGTGATTGAAGTCCCCTGCAATAAAAACATAAGTGGCTGTTTTCCTGGCAGCAGCTCTGAGGATATCACAAAGTTGAGTGTCCTGATGGTAATTTGAGGGATGGTAAACGACTCCAAGTAGCAGTCTTGACATGGTCATACGTATATCGCAGAAAAATACTTCTTGCAGCGATTGGTTCAAATCAACACAAGGAATTGCTGAAAAATTTGACCGTATGTAGACCATTACACCACCACCACGATGAGTAATGTGGTCTTTATGAAACAAGTTGTAGCCAGTTATGCTGGAAACCCCATCACAGAGTAAGGAATGTGCCCGTGTTTCCGTGACTGTAATGAAGTCTGGGTCGATACTTTTGACGTAGGAGTCAAAAAGATGTATCTTATAGCATAGACTATGTGCATTTAAGGACAACAATTTGTACCTTCATTCCAGTCTATGATTATGTGCAGGGAATGGCAGGTTGTTCTGATTTAGTTTCCCAGAGTTTTTTCAGTTTTTTTTTTGTCAGTTGTTGTAGGTACAGTGTTTTCAGACCAGCTGGTATCTCTTTTCCATGTTTCACCAGCTTTAATAAACTTCCATATCTGCCCATCATCACGTAGGCTGAAGTTTTCATGTTCTGCTAGAGTTGCGGTTTAAGGAAGCTGCAGCATGCAGCTTTGGGCGGACATCAGGTGGAAGACCAGGGCGTGTTCGGAAGGCAATCCGACTTTCACGCCTAGCTTTATCAGAAGCCAAAGGATATGACTGTGCCTCAGTTGAATTCGAAAAAGACAGTCTAATTAACCTGGGTTTCGGACCTGGTCGGCCAAGGCATAGAGCACCCTTCGGGGGAGCACAGCCCAAGTCTTTGAATGAACTAGCAGCAAATATCTGAAGATCAACTATGTCTTCTGGTACACCAATGGCAATCTCTTCATGGTTTACAGATTCAGTGGCATTCTCAATGCGTCTAAATTCGGCAAGAGGTATGCAGAGATTTTTTAACAAAGCACTCCGGTGAGATCCTTATTGTGAGGTTCTATACGAATGCTTGATTTGATTCCTGCTATTTCTTGGCTTAAAGCGGAAATCATTTGCCGTATTTCCGCAAACTCCATATTGACGGTCGATTTTTCTTATTCTTCTTCTATCAATGCTAATATCTATTACTTTTGCTTCCTTCCCATATGCGATATCCCCAGAATGTTCTTTGACAAGGTTATCTGTGTTCTAACTTTTGATTTATACTCCGATGATTCCGGCCTTGTTTCAGTCACGAATTACAATGGGTTTTGTACCTAGAAAATTCTCCTCCATGGCATAAGCCCAGACAATGTAATTTTCTGGAAGACCAGAAGTCACCCATGCATACCAGTCTCCTCTCTCCATGTCCCCAATGCTGTCCAAGCAAAAGGCAAAAGCTGATACAGCTTGGTACCAGTAATGTTGCAATTATTTTTTTCCAACTGAGTGAACTGGAGCAATGGGAAATAAAGTGTCTTGCTCAAGGAGACAACACACTGTCCAGTCTGGGAATCAAACTCATAATCTCATGATTGGTGAAATAAGTACCAGGGTTAATAGAATCACATAAATTCCCAGCATGGCATCAATTTTAAGACTGAAACCAGTAAAAAAAATAATAATAATATTTTGTCAAAAATGAAAACATGAAAAAATTTAAGAGACTGAAAATTCAAGTTTACATCAGTTTATTGTATACAACGTTCAAAATAAACATTTTTCAGACTGCTGGAAAAGCAATAAAACATAGTAACATTGACAATAATAGCAATAATAATTGTTTCTACTTTTGGCACAAGGCCAGCAATTACCCAGTGTATTACTGGTACTTTATTTTATCGACCCTGTAAGGATGAAAGGCCAAGTTAACAATTAGCTGAACCTGTTGACAAACTAAGACATAATAAATACTCTGACAGTAATTGATAGTTTCCATTACCTGGGCGACCAAATTAGCAGTGGAGATGGATGTTCCAAAAGCATTGAAGCTGGAGTGAGAACGGGATGAAGAAAGTTCAGGGAGCTACTGCCGCTGCTAGCCACAAAAGGTGTTTCCCGGATTGTGTGATGCGTGTGTATAAAGAGCAATGTTGCATGGTAGTGAGACTTGGGTACTGTGTGCAGAGGAACTGCGAAGATTGGAAAGAAATGAATCTTCCATGCTTTGATGGATGTGTAAGAGTAATATACATGAATGGCAAAGCATAAATGAACCAAGAGAGAAACTGGGCATCAGAGAGATCAGATGCAGTGTGCAGGAGAGGAGACTGCATGGGTATGGACATGTGGTGCATATGAAGGATGACAGCTGTATAAAAAGGTGCAGGGTGCTCAAGGTTGATGGAAGCTATGGAGTAGGAAGACCTTCAAGACTTGGGATGAGGTAATAAAAGCTGACCTTCTACAATTGCATCTTTTGAAAGCGATGACAAAGGATCGAGATCTCTGGCGTTATGAAGTAATACAGAAGATTCGCCTTCCAATGTGCACAGGTTGAAGTATATACCTTGTACGCACTACTTTCCCCCACCCCTCATGCACATGAGGGGGTGGAGGAAAGTAGTGCGTACAAGTAGTCGTAACACTCCACCCATGCCCCCACACACACGCTCTTAGATCTAGCTCCTGATCCCCCACCTACCAAGTCCCCAGCCTGCACATTAAAGAGGTCATGTAGGTGTTACGACAAAAGTGCCCAGCCCACATTATAAAGAGGTCGTGTAGGTGTCACGACAAAAAGCACCCAGCCCACACTGTAAAGTGGTCGTGTAGGTGACACGACAAAAAGCACCCAGCCCACACTGTAAAGTGGTCGTGTAGGTGTCACGACAAAAAGCACCCAGCCCACACTGTAAAGTGGTCGTGTAGGTGTCACGACAAAAAGCACCCAGCCCACACTGTAAAGTGGTCGTGTAGGTGTCACGACAAAAAGCACCCAGCCCACACTGTAAAGTGGTCGTGTAGGTGTCACGACAAAAAGCGCCCAACCCACACTGTAGAGTGGTCGTGTAGGTGTCACGACAAAAAGCACCCAGCCCACACTGTAAAGTGGTCGTGTAGGTGTCACGACAAAAAGCACCCAGCCCACATTGTAAAGTGGTCGTGTAGGTGTCACGACAAAAAGCGCCCAACCCACACTGTAGAGTGGTGATGTAGGTGACACGACAAAAAGCACGCAGCCCACACTGTAAATGTTGTTGGTGTTAGGAAGGGCATCCAGCTGTAGAGACCAAACCAAAACCAGTCTTGTATGACCAAGTCATGGTCATTGGACCTGGCTTGTCTCACAACGGGGCAATTGGTCTAACCCATGCTAGCATGGAAAATGAATGTTAAATGATGATGATGATAATTGTTTCTACTTTTTTGGCACAAGGCCAGCAATTACCCAGTGCATTTCTGGTACTTTATTTTATCGACCCCATAAGGATGAAAGGCAAAGTTAACCTCGGCGGGATTTGAACTCAGAATGGCAAGGGCCGTAACTCTATGCGTCAAAACATGGCGTCCGACCCTCTACCGATACTGCCAATTCACCGCCCTTGATGATGATGATAATGATGATAATTAATGCTCTAATAATTTAATTGATACAATGATGTAATATATATATGTGTGTGTGTGTGTGTGTGTGTGTGTGTGTGTGTGTGTGTGTGTGTGTGTGTCGGGTTCAATCGGGGGTAACCACAGTAAGTAAGGTACTCAATACAGTAGAATATATACAATATTTAATATTTAATATAGAAATAGCTTCTACAGGACTAGAACTGTTTCATTTGAAGAAAATCATCAGGAAAGCTTTTTCCTGATGATTTCCTTCGAATGAAACAGTTCTAGTCCTGTAGAAGCCATTTTATATATTAAATAATATATATATATATATATACTAGCCCACCCATGACCGCTGGGTCACGTTACCTTCAAAATATATTTTTTTTAAATCATGTTCACTTAAAAATAATTTTTGAATAATTAAAATATACACAGATATGTATATAATGTGAAATGAATCTGGAAGGCCCATATATATATACGTGTGTGTATGTATATATATATAAATGTGTGTGTGTGTGTATACATATATATATATATATGTATGTGTGTGTGTATATATATGTGTCTGTGATCTATATGCACTGGTCATTGACACACATATACACACACATATATACATACACACACACTCATATATATATATATATATACACACACACACACACACACAACACCACCAGCTCTCTCTTCCATTCGCCTTCCGTCTCCTCTCCCTCTCTCTATATCTCTCTTTCAATCTACTCTGTCACACAACTATCGCTTCCTCTCTACCTTTCTCTCTCTTTGTTTATGAAGGTACCCAGAAAAACCCATATCTCGGGAACCCGTGGTCCGATTTTGGCTCTATTGCATCACAGACAAGCAAGCAAGCAATCACAGACTTTTAGTAATATATAGATATACATAAAGAATAACTTTTACAAAGTTAGCAGTGGGTAGATTCCTAGTAAAACAACCTAAAATAAGATCATTTCACCATTAATCTCACTCTTACTGCAATTTCAACTGATAAGTCAGCATTGCCCATTATTTATAAAACAGGCAATACCAAAGAAATTCAGTTTCTTCAGAGAGCTTCTTTGAAAGTATGATATAATATTGACCTGTTAGTAAATAAAATAGTCTATTGCTTATCCGCATGCGTAGATCAAGCAACCAAGTAAATATGTGTACATCACGGACACTATGGCGAGTTTAAAATGGCAACTAAGGAGTAGCAAATTTCATACAGAAGGTTATTTGTCATTGGTATACAGAAACTCTCAATGAGAGTTAGCTAAAACTATAAAATTCAGAGAATTATATATACATATTGTCTGTTTTGCGTGTGAAAATGACCAATGTTGTGTTATCAGTTGAAACAGCGGTAAGGGCGAAATTTATGGTAAAACGATCTTATTTTATGTTACTTTACTAGGAATCTACCCCTCACTAACTTTGTAAAAGTTATTCTATATGGTGATGAGAAGAAGAAAGATGAATAAGTTGGATGTACTTGGATGGAATTGGCATAAGGCTAGCCTTCTCTGAAGAACAAAGGTCATTGAAGTAGCAATGGGAAAAGCATAGTGAGGAGATAGCAGATCTGTGGGAAGAACAGGGAGCGTATTGATGAGTGACTATAGGAGAATTGGTCATCTGACCATTTTGTCTAAGATATCCGTGTATGTAGTAGCAGCAATTGGTCAGCTGGTCTTTTATACTGTCTAGAACTGGCCTAAATGCATACTACAGAGCTAGAATATTATAGTAAAAATGTGTTGAAGATAACTATATATATATAAGCCTCGTTTAAATGATTTTTTATGTGGTTGATTATGGTGATTGGGAGGAGAAATACTGTATATATTTTATCAAATGATTCTATGGACTTACTTACTTATACTTTCTTATATATATATATATATATGTGTGTGTGTGTGTGTGTGTATAAAATAGTGAATGACATATATATACACATAAATATCCAATGTACATATCAAACTTTAACAAGAGATAATCTGTATAGAATGTAAGAATACATAGTTCGTTACAGTATCATATTAAAATTTGACAAAAGTTTAAAATGTAGATACCTGATAAAAATCATATATATTTCCCTCATATGTATTCTTCACAAAACATGAATACATTTCAACGATCCAAAATCGATTACCTAACTTCACCGATATTTGGTGAAATGTATTCATGTTTTTTGAAGGATATGAGGGAAATATATATAATTTTTATCAGGTGTTTTAAATTTTTGTTAAATTTTAATATGAAACTATGTATTCTTACACTCTATACAGATTGTCTCTTGTTAAAGTTTGATATGTAAATTTATATCATTGGATATTTATGTATATATATATGTCATTTACTATTTTATAATGATTAAATGCTCGGATTTATTCTTTGAATTTTTTTCTATGAGCTGATTTTGGGAGACAGGACACATACTCGAGATTATCTCAATCATGACATCCATAACTTTGAATGTAATATATATATATATATATATTACATAATAATTTGGATTGTGTTGTGGTATACAGATATTTATTACATATATATATCTCAAATAATTGTAGTTAAGATGGGATTAATTCACTATAATTGTTTATTGCATGATATATGTTTCTGTTATATGGTTATTCATGCCTTCATCAGGTGCTTACGCAATCATAGGTGCAGTTATGCAATCATTGGGATGATGTCGGTGACCATGTATAACTATCCTGTAGTGATGTAGGTCGGCATATATATATATTCCTTTTGATATTCATCTGTCTGAAAATGCTCCTGGTTCTATGACACAAATTTATTTATATTAATCTAAATTTTATATAAGAACCTTTGTAAAGTAATGTTCCAAAAATCAGTTTAATAATGAGAAAGTTAGTTATTTTTGTAAATCTTTTGAAATTATAGATCATTTTCAAAATTATTTGTGAACCATATATAGTCTCTTTCATTCAAAATATAGTTATAAATGGGTTAATAGAATTTTAGACTGCAGTTTTTGGAACTTAAAAGCTTTTGGAAGATTTAATTGCTCCTAAGTAAGAAATTGTAGTCTGTTTGCATGATGAAGAATCGCTTGAATTTATCATTGAGAAGAATTTGACTTTATTTTGAAACTGTCGGCATACTTTTCTTGAAAATAGATAGGAACAACCAACAAAGAATCCTTGGAATGCTGTAAAAAGAACTGAAACATAGCGCAGAAGTTCAGCTTGAAGATAAGCATACAATATGGCAATTAACCAGTTGATTCCTAAAATGAAATAAAGCTTAAAGAAGACGATAAATGTGTTCTTATCACTCTTTGAAAGACAGCGTTTTGTGAATTTATTAGTTAAATAGATGGCTCGGAATGTAAACGTAAAGAGTATAGTATTTGTTATTAATATGAGGATTAATGGCAAACCAAAGAAAACCAATAATGAAAGCCTGTTGTTGAACCAACACACTGAATTACCATAAGCAGGGGAGAATGAAGAATCAGGCTGAAGGTATTGAGTGATTCCAGCACCAACAACAATTGTTATAGGAGTTAACCAAGCATAAGCCATGTAGAACTTAAAAGAACGATTACTTCGATCGGTAATTGAGAGAATTTTCTTTCTAGAAAATGTTTGCCAAGAATCAAAAGCCATTATGTTCATCCAACAAAATGAAACCAAATAGGTGTAATGAGCAATTATTGCAAATGTTCTACACAAAAAGTGACCAGGCAGTTCTTTAATTATATTTGCAAGGAAGAATACAAGATTAGCCAGAAATAGGGATGCCATTAAATTCATAGCCATTTTACCTGGAAGATTTCGTAGTGAGCTAAAATAGCAATACACCAAAAATGCTATAAATAAAGTTGGGATCGAGAATACAAAACCAATAATAGAAAGATACTTCTCAGATTCGGTCATTTTAGAAACCATCTTTGATGTTACTTCAGATTCATTTCTGGAAGAAAAATAATGTTTCAAGCAAATGAAAGCACCATCTTGTTGTATATGAAACTGTGATTTGTTAATGTATTTATCAAGATTTTTTAAATAAATGGAGTTATTAACATCAGTATATTCATTCTCTTGGAGTTTCAGTAAAGTACAGTTTATTTTCAGAATAATTTGTGTTTCTCTACACATTCCAGTATATAAATCAAAGACTTTGCCATTTTCACATTGAGATATTTCTTTCTCTGGTATCCCAACACCAATTAACTGGTGAATAAAATAGAAACTTATATTAAAACATGACAGCTTATTTACTGTTATATTGTTGCACAGGGCACAGAAAATATTTTTGAAGACTTTCTTGTCATTTTCCCAAACTGGATACAAAGGGTCATTAAGACATAGAGAATGAAAACCACTTGAGTCATACAAAGGACACTTTCTTACATAATCATGGCAGCCTCTTAAGTTTGTTTGGATCGAATAACTGAATGATGTCACGTGGCAGTTCATACTTCTGTATAGTTTTTCAGTCAATTTTGAACCCACAAGATCTTTTATATCTGGTTCCATTAGGTTCTCTATGTTGTAGGATGTCCAGTTACATTTAATCAACGGGGCCCAAAACAGAATATCTTTGACACTATGACAAATGGCACAGTAGACATTTGTAAATATTACATATCCTCCCAGGATTTTACCAATAACTGGTGAGACAAAGATTGTGTTTGTTCCAGTGCCTGGTTCTTCACAGAGGTTTCTCACCACTGTATTATTGTAATTGTCTGGACAAGCAATGATTCTATATACATAACTCCTCTGTTTACTTGGATCAGAAATACATTCAAAGATATTCTTAGACCAAGGTTTCATTACTTCTGTTTTATTATCATCAGTCATATTATTTTTAAAGAGAACATCTTCACAACAGTCCGAGAAAATATGACAGAGTTGGTCACAGAAACAAACTCTTTCTTCAACATCATTATCATTTAAGGAACAAGACCATTTTTTAACACAGGTTTCAGAACTGGTGAAGTTATTAATTTCTTTCCACCTAGATTCATTATTCTTTATAATCGTTGATGTAATATTCACGGAGAAATTTGGTCTTTTTGGATAGGAGGTCGTTGTAGCCCAGTGGTTGTTCATAAAAAGTTTTAGATGTATTAATATCAATATAAACACAAGTGTGTTTCTTTTAATTGTAATCATGTCTATATCTGAAATTACTGTCAGTTTATTGGTAAAGAATCTTCTGGAAGAAATTGCAACTGAAACAGAAATAAAACAATGTTAAAATGGCAATAAATGTAAAAACAAAAAAAAATATTTAAAAAATGACTTAAATAATTTCTTCTGGAGTTTATAATGGGGGACTTACATTTTTACATGAAAATATATTCTATCTTTTGAAATATTGATTATCTTATATACTTGTGTATATTTCATGAGGTTTTCCACAAAAATACATGGTAAGTAAGCATACAGTTTATCTACTAGACCTATAAATCCTCAATTCAAAATATATGGTACATCGTAAATATGTATGTAAAATGGTGGTGCGACTTATCTACAGGGTCTATAAAAACTCACTTCAATATATATGGTACATTGTAAATGTTGCATGTAATATGGAAGTGTGACTTATCTACTAGACCAACTTATCAGTGAGTGATTAACGTCTTCCCCCCACCTCTTCTATTCCTTTGTAAATATCTCTGTATGTCCGTAGATATTTCTAGAAAAATAAAAATCCAAAATAGATGACTAAATATTTTATAACAATATAACAATCAATGAGAGAAGGAGAGAGGGGAGAGTGTGAGAGTCAGTGAGAGAGAGAGGGGTGAGAGAGCAGGTGAGAGTGAGAGAGAGAGAGATAGAGAGAGAGACAGACAGACAGACTGACTGACTGACAGACAGACAGAGGTAATTAGAAAGAAAGACAGAATGATTCCATAATCTAGAAAAGGTTTTTGTTCCAAGACATGCTGTTAAGAAAAAACGCTGATCCGTAGTTATAAATAAGTGAATCAACTCTTCCGAAAATAATCATTTTTCATTAACGCTATCCTTTATTGTTATTACTATCATTTTTCATATTCAACTGAATCAATTGTATGATTATCTTGTTGTGTGTTTCGTGTTGAAAACCAATTTGAAATGTATTGGTGCAATAATAAAATATGGCATGTCACTCATTCTATTGTGAGTTATGGATATAATGTAAAGGGTCTTGATTGAACAGGAGGAACTATATGAGGAAACACTAATGATAATGAATAGAAGAAGAAGAAGAAGAAGAAGAAGAAGATTTATTAAAATGGAATGAGAAAAGATCAAGACACAAAGATCATTATTTATGAATAATAATAATAATAACAAGAACAACAACAACAGTAACAACCTTTATTATTTACTTGTTTGTTGGCTGGTGATGGAGAGAGTAAATAAAGTAGATATTGGGGATAAGAGGATGATTTATGCTATGTTAAAACACAATGTCCATCTGCTTTTAGTTGAAATCCTTTCAATAAGGATTTTGCTTTACAGCCCTCAGGAAATGAAGAAAAAAAACAACTATAAAGTTACACAAAAAAAAAAAACATTATAAAGTTACACAAATTTAATTTTTTACTAAATATCTTAAATAACTTTCACACTCTGGTCCATAGACATAGTGTCTCTCCTTTCTGTATCTTTTACAATTATTAAAATGGTCTGCAGCTTGGAGCTTTCTAAGCTCATGCCACCTCCACTAAGACAATATAGACTTACTCGTCTCTTTTCCTCTCATTATCAATGTTGTGTCCAACCCCTCATGCCCTACACTAACCATTAAGCCACATGTCTGCTCTCTGGAGCTCCTCCTTGCTCAAGACTTTCTCAAGAGTTGAAACCTGCAACAATTTAAACAGAACGTTAATGGCATTAATCTCTCTTGATTCAGAAAACATGTCAATACCATGGGTTTTCATTTTTTTCTAAAATTACCAAGTAAAAATATATCCAGACCAGAACACCTCCATAAAAGAATTGGAGAAAATACAAAGACATACATGGCAGTTAGAATGTTGGATAGAATGCTTTGTGGTATTCGTTTCAGCTCTATGTTCCCTGAGTTCAAATCCTGCTCAGGTGAACTTTGCCTTTCATCTATTCAAGGTCGATAAAAAAAAAAGTACCAGTTAGTACTGGGGTCAATTCTTCCTCTATATTTCTTTCTTACTTCCTCTCTCTCTCACTCTTTATCCTTCTCTGGAAGTAATCTAGTGTGTTCAGACGAAATGAGGGGAAGGGCCCCACCAGGGTCAAACAAAATGGCCAAGAAACGCTGTATATCACAACAGCACTCTAAGACACTACCTGAAGTTAGGCGTCAAAAGTGGTTTCTGTTGAGGAAGCTTTGATTTTGCTTGTGATTAGAAATCCTTCCATCTCAGCTTTTTGTTTAGAGCTTCGTAGCCAGTTTTGTGAATTTTGTTTGACTACTTCCACCCTATTTAATTTTCTTGCCATCATTTTAGCATGGTATTCTGCATATCTATTTTCAATTTAGATTTTGTTTTTCACAATTTCTGTTCTTGTTTCTTTTGGGGGTTCATTTTCCTCACAGTTATCTGTCAATCTGGTTTCTGTTTTGAATTTCTTGGCTTCCTTGAAAACAGAAAACAATTTTTTTGTTTTGCTCATGTTTCATGGCTATTTGTATTAACTTTCCTTTGTTCTTCATTAGATATTTTTGTAGTTCTACAGTAGTTATTTTATTATAATTTCCTAGTTACATAAGGCCTCTTCCTCCTTGTATTTGTGGTAGGTATAATCTTTCTACATCTGATGCCACATGGTGTATTCTAAATGCAGTCATTATTTTTCTTGTTCTTCTGTCTAATCCTGCTAGCTCTTTTAGTGTTCAGTTCGGGTGTTTCAGTTTCTGCTTTACTATTGCAGTTAAAAATGTGTATGTAGTAGGAAGCAATGTTATGGGCCAGTAGTTTTGGGGGTTTGAAGTGTCATTCGGTGGATTGGCAGTATTGGTAGAGTATCGGACACCATGCTTTGCAGCATAGAGTTATGGCCCTTTACGTTCTGAGTTCGAATTTCACCACGGTTAGCTTTGCTTTTCATCCTTACGGGGTCAGTAAAATAAAGTACCAGTAACACATTGGGATCAATTTAATCGACTTTCCCCTCCCCAAAATTCGTTGGCTTTGGGCCTAAATATGAAACCATTATTACATTTTTTTCCCACTTTGCTCAGCATTTCCTTACTCCTCTGCTGATATTTGGAGTGCTAAATATCAAGCTGTCTCCAGTTGCCTTAGGTATATCTAGCACTTTTCGTGCAGTTCTTGTGCCAAGCAAACTAGCCTTCTGTAGTATCAGGAAATTTACCTCTTTATCCAACATCTTCAACCAACCATTCAAACTTCAAGCCACTGTCCCTGAGGCTCCTATTACAATTGGGATAATAACAACTTTGCAGTAATTACAAATTCTCTGCATTTTGTATTTCAGGTCAGAGTACTTTTCTATTTTCTCCTATTTTTTCTCTCTCACACTTCAGTATTAAAAGGACAAGCAGCATTGATTAGCCAACACAGTCTTTTCTCTGTGTTAAGTATAAAAAATATCTGAATATGAATACTTCAAATGCTTATTTGTTTGAATCTTCATATTCCATAATATTTTTACATGGTCTTCCTTAGAGATAGATAAAGGAAGACCCGGGCAGAGGTGGTGAGAACTAATCTCAACTCAGTGAGAACCACAGAAGAGATGATGTAGGGATGTGGCAAGTGGTGAGATGATGTGCTGAAAAGAACATGTCCAACCCATGCAAGTGTAGAACAACGGATGTAAAAACGTTGATGATGATGATGATTATGGTTCTTTTCAAGTACATGTTCTGATTTGGGTCATGCCACTTCTTTTTATGTCTTTGCTAAATACTCTCACTGGGCTAAGTACCACCACTTAGCTATATAACTCTCACTCTTGCTATATACCTTCAGGACATCCATAAATAGTAAATAGTCTTATGCTAAATTATATCCAGATTATAATTTTATCAATTATAGTGGCACAAGGGGAATGACAAATAATATGGGTGATATGCTATCTCCTTGTAAAATCCTTCATTCTATTTTGACTCCTCCTAATGAGTTCCCCCAGCCCCTGCTGTCTGCTGTTAGTTCTATTACAATCCTGTAATACTTACTTTTATCAGTTCAGTAATTTATATATATATATATACATTTACATTTACATATACATATACATTACAATCCCGTAACTCCTGGGATAGTCCTAGGGCACCATAATGACATACAGGGATTTTAGGGCATTCTAAAATCTAGCAGAGCCCAATCGTGTCCAGATCTGAATACAGCAGATTTCTTCCAGAAAAGGATAGAGAGATTGAGAGAGAGAAAGTGAGAAAGAGATATAAATGAAGAATTGACCCCAGTTCTGAATTGGTACTTTTTTTTTATCAACATTCAAATGGATGAAAGGCAAAGTTGACCTTGGTGAAATTTGAACTCAGACAGCAGAGAGTCAGAATGAATTCTGTGATGTACAATTCACCACCTATCATCATCATCATCATCATCAACGTTTAACGTCCGTGTTCCACGCTTGCATGGGTTTGGACGGGGGTATTCTCACTTGAGGCAAGAGTGATTGTCTTGCTCGCATAGGACTGTCTGGCAGGTTTTCTACAGTTGGATGCCCTTCCTAACACCAACCACATTTACAGTGTGGGTCTGGGAGGTTTTTACTGTGTTGCCTACACGGCCACATTACAGCGTGGACTGTGTGTTTTTTGTCGTGACACCTACACGATCTCATTTGTTTCGGCCTGGATGGTGTGGCACCAACATAACTTTATATAGAATGGGGTGGTGTGGATGGGGTGGGGGTGGTGGGACGGGGGTGTATTTTGTTAGAGATGCCTACTGGTTGGAGTAGGTTTTACTATATATTTAGGTAAGGCGCGTCTTCTCTGTTACTGAGTACCGCCAAAGGTCTCGGTCCAGTGACATTGTCTTGGAGAGGTGTAAGTGTGTGAGGTCGGAGTTTATCGGCTCGTCCCAGGTTTTTCTAGGTCTGCCTATTCCGTGGCTACCATCTATCTTTATTGCCCTGCACTTTGTTATACAGCTATCATCCTTCATGCGCATCACGTGTCCATACCAACGTAGCCTTCTCTCGAGTAAACAACATCTGATCCCTCTTATTTCTAATTTTTTCCTTAGTTCGTTTATGCTTTGCCGTTCACGTATATTACTATTACACATCCAGCGGAGCATGCAAGCTTCGTTCCTCTCTAGTCTGCGTATATCCTCTGCAAACAATGCCCAGGTCTCACTGCCATGCAACATTGCTGTTCGTATGCAGGCATCATACAACCTGCCTTTCATTTTTAGGGAGAACCCTTTAGCGGCTAATAGTGGTATAAGCTCTCTGAACTTTTTCCATCCAGTTCTGACTCTAGCTACTGTACTTTCAGAGCACCCTCCCCCACTGCTGATTTTGTCACCCAGGTAACGGAAGCTGTCCACTATTTCTATAGAGCCCTCTGCGCAGTTGTAAGAGCTAGTATTTTGTGGGCACTTGCTGCTACTTATTGCACCAGAGCACCGCCCACATGTAAAATCTATGTTCTTAGTTAGCTTACCTGTGATCCCACTACATCTTTTATGCACCCATACTTTGCATTTGGGACATAAAATGGAGTTTCTACCTACGCCTTTCCTACACACTGAGCATGGCCATTTCCCGGAAGGGACCGCCGCCTTATTTTCTTTCCTACAAACTAGAACTTTAGTCTTAGCCAGGTTAATTTTAAGGCCTTTTGATTCTAGGCCGTGCTTCCATGTTTGGAATTTCTTCTCTAGCTCGGCCATTGATTCAGCTATGAGTGTCAGGTCGTCTGCGTATAGGGGTTCCCATGGGCAGCCGGTCTTGAACTCCTCTGTTATAGCCTGAAGGGCAATAATAAATAGTAGGGGGCTGAGAACAGAGCCCTGATGGACGCCAACTTTTATGCTAAACTCTTCACTATATTCATTGTTAATTCTAACCTTGCTGACTGTTTCTTTATACATGGCTTGTATAGCTCTCACAAGCCATTCGTCGACACCTAGTTTTCTAAGGGCCCACCAGATAATGGAATGGGGGACTCTGTCGAAGGCTTTCTCCAAGTCGACAAAAGCTAAGTAGAGGGGTTTACCTTTAGCTAGGTACTTCTCCTGTAGTGGACGTACAATGAAAAGAGCGTCTGTGGTACTTTTGCCAACTGCATTTCATCTAGGTCAATTCTCTCTCTGATTAGTTGCGCTATTACTTTTTCCGTGACCTTCATGACCTGGTCGATTAATTTAATGCCTCTATAGTTACTCCTATCTAGGGCATCTCCTTTACCCTTATAACAGTTAACGATGATGCTGCTATGCCAGTCCTTCGGAACAACCCCATTCTGTACGACTTGGTTAACTATCCGGGTGACCATGGTGTGTCCCACCGTGCCAGATGCCTTCAGCATCTCAGCAACTATTTCCGAAGGCCCAGCTGCCTTACCCGTCTTCATATCCTTGATTGCCTTACTTATTATACTACCCTCGACTAACACTGCTGGTCCCTCTATTGGGTCGATGTGGGGGAGACTGTCTTTCTCCCATTTATTCTCTTCATTTAGTAGCCTTTCATAGTGACACTTCCAAGCTACCTTCTTATCAGCGTCGGTGATGGCAAGTATGCCATCATCATTAAGTACACACTTCTCCCCGACAATATCACGGTTTTCCTTGACACATTGCCTAGCAATCCTGAACACCTCACGTTTTTGGTCCTCGCGTTGTAGAACATACTTGAACTTTCTTTCCTCTGCTTCCCTTCTTGCGAAGTACACTTGTCTCCTAGCTTCCCTCCTGGCCACTTGATAGTCTTCTCTACTTCCCCCATCCTGCCATACTTTCCAAGCCTGCTTTTTGGCCTTAATTGACCCCTCCACCTTACTGTATATATATACATATACATTTACATATACATATATATACATATACATAAACATTTACATTTCAAAGATTTCTTCAAAATTCAAGAGTTGGGGAACAAATCGCATACTTTCTTTTAATCGACCTATCCCATTGCTAAACCCATTTTTTCTTCTCTTGTAGTTTCTTGTAAATTAACAGCTGATCTTTTGTTGCTCTTGAATTTCTCCAACACTTTTTCTGTTCATTAGGAATATATTTTGTTTCTCTAGGTAAGTATGGATTCTGTTCTGAGAAGTCCTCCTTGAAAATAGATCTGAAATGACCTCCAGCATTCCGTTCCATTCTGAGAGATCCTCCTTGAAAATAGATCTGAACTGACCTCCAACATTCTGTTCTGTACCAAGAGATACTCCTTGAAAATAGATCTGAACTGACCCCCAATATTCTGTTCTGAGAGATCCTCCTTGAAAATAGATGTGAACTGACCTCCAACATTCTGTTCTGTACCAAGAGATCCTCCTTGAAAATAGATCTGAACTGACCCCCAATATTCTGTTCTGAGAGATACTCCTTGACAATAGATCTGAACTGACCTCCAACATTCTCATCTGTTCTGAGAGATCCTCCATCAACTTCATGGAAGTCCTTGAGACAAGCTTGTTTCATTGACCTTTTGGCAAACTCAGATATTGATTGTTAACTTTTTTGCCTCATTAACAGTCAGGTTTAGAATGTCTGCATACTCCAACCATGGATCCTGATAATATCTTCTGACTGGTTTGACAAACAATAATTTCTTTATGTATATTGTATTTTCTGCTCAACATACATATCTGATATACTGGAGGTGTTGTCCGTAGATAAAGTTTCATAAGGGTTTGTCTTGACAAAATTTTGTAATATTCCCATGTTAATGTATACAAAATTGTATTCTCCTTCATCACAATTGACTCTGCTCCAAACCCTCTTTAACCATGCTTCTTTGAAATTAAATCAGTGTGCTTCCATTTTTATTTTATTTCAATTTCTTTTGAAGATCAAGGTTGTACTCCATATGTCAGTTGAGATCTCCCAAATACTTCAAGTAACTCTCTTCTTGTGTTCTTCTTTATATTTTCTTTAGAGTGTTTTGGTGACTCTTTCTTTCTTTAATGAACCTTTTTTAAAGACTGCAGTTGGCTCATTTCTTGTCTCAAACACTTTATGCTATTTTCTATCCAATCATCACCATCATCATCAGCATTACAATCACCCCACCCCCCACTGCCCTCACCAACACCATCAATACTCCCACCAACACCAACATTTACGTTTTGGACACTAGTCCTTCATCAGAAGATAGAATGAAAAATATAAGATGAAATAGAATGATAGAGAGTGAAAAGATGAAGGAATGGAAAACATTGTTTGAGAAAAACTACATGTGTATTCAATCAGTCATATATACATATATATATCATCATCATCATTTTACGTCCACTTTTCCCTACTTGCAAGGGTTGGATGGGTCCTATTCAGCACAGCATCTTTCCACTTGTCATCTCCTCGGTGAGTTTCAGCGATCTGAGGTCTGCTCTCACCACCTCCGTCCATGTTTTTCGTGGTCTACCTCTACTGCGTCTTACTTCTACTGGCATTTCTTGGCACTTCTTTACCCAGCAGTCATTCTCCATGCGCATCACATGTCCACACCATCTCAGCCTTCTCTCCTGCACACCACAACTTATCCCTCTTATACCCAGTTTCTTTCTCAACTCGTCTATGCTTGGTCGTTCATGCACATTGACATTGCACATCCAATGGAGCATACTTGCTTCATTTCTATCCAGTCATTGCATATCCTCTGCAGTTGCTGCCCATGTCTCACTACCATGCAGCATCGCGCATCTCACACAGGCATCATATAACCGTCCTTTCGTACGCAGGAAGAAACCCTTCTTTGTCAACAGAAGAAGCTCCCTAAACTTCTCCCTACCTGTTAGTTTGCCTGCTATCCCACTAAATCTCTTGTGTACCCAAGATCTGCATTGCGTACATTTTATGGAGTTTATGCCGGTTCCTTTCCTACATATCGAACATGGCCATTTCCCTGCTGGAATCAGAGTATTGTCCTCTTTTCTACTTATCAATACTTTTGTCTTAGCTAGGTTCACTCTCAGTCCTCTTGATTTCAACTGCTGTTTCCATAGCCAGAATTTATTCTCTAGCTCCTCTACTGATTCTGCTATAAGAACCAGATCATCAACGTAGAGAAGTTCCCACAGGGCATCCAGTCTTAAACTCCTCTGTTATGGCTTGGAGGACTATAATGAACAAGAGCGGGCTGAGGACCGAACACTGATGTACTCCTACTTGTATCTGGAATTCCTCACTAAACTCCATGCCTATTATCACTTTACTGACAGCACCCCTGTACATAGCTTGCACTGTCCTCACAAGCCATTCCTCTACACCTAGTTTCCTTAGGGACCACCAGATGACAGATCGGGGTATCCTATTAAAGGCCTTCTCTAGGTCAGCAAAAGCTAAGTATAATGGCTTATTCTTCTCTAAGAACTTCTCTTGTAGTTGCCTCACTAAGAAGAGGGCATCTGTTGTACTTTTCCAGGGCACAAAACCAAACTGCATCTCATTTAATTTGACCCTTTCTCTAATTAGTTGCGCTAATATTCTCTCTGCCACTTTCATAACCTGATCCATCAGCTTTATGCCCCTATAATTGCTCCTCTCTAGAGCATCCCCTTTACCTTTGTAGCAATTTATGAGAATACTGCTGCACCAGTGTTTGGGTATGAAACCACCATATATAGCTTGATTGATGATGCGTGCAACCAGTTTAGTGCGTATTTCTCCTGATACCTTCAGCATCTCAGCAACTATCCCCGACGGTCCAGCAGCCTTACCATTCTTCATTTCCTTAATTGTCTCTTGTACCCTATATTCGTCAATCTCAATAGCTGGTCCCTCTGTTGGGTCTACTGGGAGTAATTTCTCTCTGTCCCATTCGTTTTCCACATTCATCAGTCTCTCATAGTGACATTTCCAAGCCTCCTTTTTTTGATCATTCATGACACTAAGTACACCGGCATCATTCCGGACACACTTATCTCCAACAACATCCTGATTTGCACTGACACACTGCCTTACAATGCGGAACACCGCACATCTCTAATCTTCCGGTCACAGAACATTGGAAAACCTCCTACTCTCAGCCTCCCTGCGTGCTAAGTACACCTGACGTCTAGCTTTTCTCTTAGTGGCTGTGTATCCTTTCCTACTCCCACCATTTTTCCAAGCCTTCCATACCAGTCTTTGTCTCTAATGGCCCTATCTACCATGCTGTTCCACCACCAGGTCACTCTCTGTCTGGTTGGAGTTCTGCCCCAACCACAAGTTTCTTCAGTAGCCTGCAGTAAGTTATCATGCAAGAAATTCCAGTTATCATCTATGTCATTCAACTCTAAATCGTCTTCTTTTTCGTCATCCATGTCTTGAAGGGCTTTGCTAAATTTATATTTTAATAAAAGGTCTTTTAGCTTCCAGACCTTTCTTTTCCACACCTTCCTGTATGTCTCATTCTTTCTTATGCTTACTGAGATGTCACTGAAGACTAACCTATGCTGTGGGGTACATTCTTCCCTGGGGTATGCCTTAGTATCTGACACCATCTGTCTGTCTTGCTGTCTAACTAGCAGGAAATCAATCTGGCTTATGGGCTTGCCTGGTTTGTAGGTTATTAGGTGGTTGGTAGGCTTCTGGAAGTTAGTGTTGCAAATGGTTAGTGCATTTGCATCACAAAATTCAAGAAGCCTCACTCCTTCATTTCTAACCATGCCCACCATGTACCGCAGTGTATCCATCCTGGAGCTGTCCAACATGACCATTGAAGTCCCCTGCTAGCATAACGATGTCTCTGTCCTTTGTCATTGAGGCTGTTTGTAAAAGTTGCTCGTAAAAGCAGTCTTTCTCTTCTTTAGCTAGGCTTGCCTGGGAACCATAGGCAGAGATAATTGTCAGTAGTCTTTTGCCTACAACTAATCTAAACTTAATTATTCTATCACTAACTACCTCTATTGTCTTATTGATCCATCTCTCAGCCAGTAATATGCCCACCCCACCTAACCCATCATCATTACCCACCCAGAAGAGCTTATAACTACGATGTTTGCCTGCGATTAGTCTTGCAAATGCACCTCTCCATCTCACCTCTTGCACACAGCACACATCCACATGCCTCCTCTCCAGAATCTCCGCTATCTCATCAGATCTACCTGTTACACAAAACGCCAGCACCAACAGTTTTGCAAAAGATGTCAACATCAATGGACCTGTTATTTTTATCTGAAGACATTTTTTTTTATATTCCAACCCGCTCGTCCCTTCAATCTATCTTATTTCTCATTCTTTCTTCTGATGAAGGACTAGCATCCGAAACATTAAGACCCTCTTCCTGCTATATCAAGCATTAACCTAATATATCCCTTCCATATACTGTACCGATTGTGTTGTTATTTCTGTTTACCTTTTACATACAATATAAATATATATTACATATATATCATCATCATCATCATTCTACGTCAGCAGGGAAAAGCAGACATAAAATGATGATGATGATGATGATATATATATATACATATATATAATATATATATGCATATATATATATATATATTGAGCTCTGCCGTCGGGTCATACATTTTCCTATTACCCAGTCTACTACCCTAAGTATTGAGTACTCTGGTGCGTTATGGTCCATCTGGTTCCTTACCACAACAAATTCGTTATATATATATATATATATATATATATATATATATATATATACCATCATCATCACCGTTTAACATCCATTTTCCACGCCACCATCGATTAGATGAGTAGTCCTGTTGTGAGAAATGCCAGGTAACCATGTCTTGATCATACAGAACTGCTTTTGGTTTCTACAGCTAGGTGCCCTTCCTAACGCCAACCAAATTTACAGTGAGCACAGGGTAATTTTTGTCATGACACCTACATAACCTCTTTACAGTGTAGGCTGGGTGCTTTTAGTTGTGACACCTGCACAATTCCTTTACAGTGTAGGCTGGGTGCTTTTTGTTGTGACACCTACATAGGTGATTTAGTGAGTTCAGGATTATTTTTACAATCAATTGTAAAATGAACAATTCTAATACAACTAAAATTAACAGTTTCATTAAATCGAAACCCTATGGTCTGGGTGAATATCAATATTATCATCTTATCAATTTTGTTCATACATCAACATCTTTGTACTAAGGAATTTGCTATAACTCTGGAAACTATTCTTGATATCATTCAGCGAGTAGTGGAGTGGCCTTAATTACATGATTTGTGGTGCCACAGGGCATTACAATATCACCTAATTACAATATCATCTAATTTTGAAAAAGGTATTTATATTATATTATATTTTATATATATATAGGAGGACTCTTTAGTCATGTCAAGGACATGACAGCCTCCCTGGTGTTGGTAATCTACCCGATAAACACACCAGTACATGTAAAGTGGTTGGTGATAGGAAGAACATCCAGCCATAGAAAGTCTTCCAAACAAAGAGTTGGGAGGACCCTTCAGTTGTGTGAAAAACATGACAACCTCCCTGTGCACTCAACATATGAAGATGTGAATCAAAATACATATTAAATTTATGTAATAATGAACAGAATGCTACTGAAAACAGTGCTATTATTACACACATTAATTACATCTATAGACATAAGGAAAACATAATTATATAGAGAAATAGAATGAAACACCAATATTAAAGTCAATATACAAGATGGGCCATAAAAATGTGAATAAACAATTACCAAAGTGATATTTAACTTTATTTCAAAAGTAAATATAGGCAATCCATGTAAGTTTATACAGGTTAAATTAACTGTTCAAACCGCAAAAATCTTGGTTTTTGGGGAATTAATAAAGCACATGGCTTGTGGTTAGAGAATTGTATTTGCAATCGTGAGGTTGTGAGTTTGATTGACAATCCTAGTTTTATGTATTTTCTGCTATATCATTTCAGAATGTTAAGAGTTATAAGAGCGCTTTCTAAGGAAGTTTTCTATGGCTGGATGCCCTTCCTGTAACCAACTATTTTACAGCATGCACTGGCTGCTTTCATCTTGTAGATCACCAACACTAGGGAGGTTATTATGTCCTTAACATAGCAGAGGGGATCCTCCCAACACGTTTGGAAAGTTTTGAATGACTGGATGCTCTTCCTATCACCAACTATTTTACAGCATGTACTGGGTGTGTTTATCATGTAGGTCACCAACACTAGGAAGGTTGTCATGTCCTTGACATGACTAAAGGATCCTCCCAACCCTTTATTTGGAAAGCTTTCTATGACTGGATGCCCTTCCTATCACCAACTACTTTACATTGAATGGTGACAGACTATGGCAAACCAATCAATTGATAAAAATATAAATTAACAATAATAATGATATAAATTGTTTCTACTTTTGGTGCAAGGACGGCAATTTGGAGGGAAACGAAAAGTTGATTGAATCAACCCAAGTGTGTTACTTGTACTTTATTTTATTGAACCCGTAAGGAGGAAAAGCAAAGTTGACTTTAGTGTGATTTGAACTCAGAATGTAAAGGACCATATAAATTACAAGCTATCTGATGATTAACAATTCTGGCTATGGACCTCCATAGATAGAAATAATGTTGTAATAAATACACCATATATACTTGAAAATAAGCCTAATATAGGCCAAATATAGGCTGGCCCCCTATCTTATGTCTGAGAAATAACCAAAAGTCCAAACCCTGTATATAATCTGAGGTAGATAAACAACACATTGTTTAGATAGCTCTGTTTGGAAATTCTCATGAGTGAAGAATATATTTATGAAATTTTAACATTTTTATATTTAAAATGTTTAAGTATTGTTTAAGGTATAGTTTTTGTTTCACAACTCCATTATGTAATGATTTTTCACCAATTTCCAACCGTTTTGTAGGCCATATTCATTTGAAACATATTAAAACAATAGGAAATACAAATTTCATGTTGAGAATGATACCGAGAATTATTTTATTGCCCCCGTAAGGATGAAAAGCAAAGCTAACCTCAGCGGGATTTGAACTCAGAACGTAAAGGGCCATAACTCTATGTTGCAAAGCATGGTGTCTGATGTTCTACTGATACTGCCAAACCACCGTAAGTGGCCTGCAGTAATAATAATAATAAAGGTTTTTAAAAGACCAGCAATTCCGTGAAAAGGGGAAAATGCATGACAAACAGTATGTGTTTTTATTGGTACAATGACTCTTTTAAATACAATTTATTATGATGATAATATAATATATACATGAATCATCATCATCACCATTTAAAATCCATTTTCCATGCTAGCATGGGTTTCACAAGTTGTTCCCTTGTGAGACAAGTCAGATCCGGTGACCATGTCTTACTCATACAGAATAGTTTCTGGCTTGATGTGTGTATATATATATGTGTGTGTGTATATATATATATATATATATATATATATATATATATATATAGTAATAATAATAAAATTGAAGACTAAAATTCAAAGAGGGCTCGATAAGGAAAATATATATCAAATATATAAGAACCGAAGAGCAAATATTTATTAAAATAACAGATTAAAGTTTAAGCAAAGAATCGCTGCTTTCACCCTTAACGGGATCTTCTGAAACTAACAAAGTCAATCTGTAAACGCAGAACTGGATATTTCAAAAAACGTTGCAACCGGAGGAAGACAGGAAGACGATACTTTGGTTCGTGGTAACGTTCGCTGGCAAAGAACGGAAAAAAACGAATAATACGTCATTAAGAGGAGCGGTGAAAAACAATTACGCGCAAAGACAGAACCACGTTTATGGTATAAAAGAGGTCGTAGACTAATGTTCTCTTAGGTGGTTCATAGAGACGTTCTCTGGCAATGAACGAAAAAACGAAGATAATAAGTCATATGTGGAGTGTGGAGAACAATAGCACGCAAAGACAAAACCACGTAAATGGTATAGCAGAAGTTGTAGACTAAAATTCTAACTAGGAGACCAAATGAATCTCCGCTACAGAGTTAAGAACAAAGTAAATAAATACAATACAGCAGTAATAGAAACAAATAAATACATACACGCAAACAGATACGTACATACACAAGCATACGCAAAACCTTACCATAGGTATACAAAACCACGCACATATAAATATGTGTGTGTGTGTATGCTTGTGTACAAATAAATAAATAATTATATAAACGTATATAAGTAAATAAATACGTATATAACAAGCGCACACACATACCTACAAATAAATACACGAATGTTCGGAGACGTAAGTCAACTAAAACAAGAAGTACACATATACACACACCCACCATACGTACGAACCTGCATACTCACGCAGACGCAAAACTCCCGTATACACATTACCAAACCCTAAATACCAGAATATGTAAAAATTATACGCCATAACAGTCAAATATACGTACGAGAAGGTATACATACCTTCACAAAACATACGGGTAATATATACTTACCTATGCAAATAAGTAAAGGAATAAACAAAACATATACTTAGCTCCCACATCAAGACGTAAAATATCCACGTATAGATCGTGCTATCCGTTAGGGTATAACGTGGGGCTGTAGTACAGGAAAGTTTTGTGCAATTTATGTTTACAAGCCGAAATTGCCTCAGATTTTTTGTTTAAGATGTGGTCTGTGGCGTAGAGTATTTCCAGGGCCTCAGCGGCGCAGAGGTCACATGGTCTTTTATTTCCGTTATACGATCTAGCCCTAGCTAGGATCTCCCAGTGTAACTTATATTGGGTGTGGTTGTCTTTTAGACTCCAGATATAAGCTGAAAGTGACGTCATATTCCTTCTTAGAGGGTAACGAAAAGAATGGGTATGCATGTAAAGACGCTGCTTAAAACTATTGGCGGTTAACCCTATGTAGGCCCTACGGGACGTGGGTGTTACAACCTTACATTTGTAGACAATGTTACTAGAGAGGCATTTCCCGGATAGGGGACAATCAGCCCGATTCCTACAATTACAGTTAGTACTAACTACAGGGTTGCACGTGTTCCTACGGCAAGGTAGTTTAGCTAAATTTGAAGCTGTGATGTTATGTGCAAGGTTAGGAGTCGTAGAGTAAGAAATTTTAATAGTATTTCTATTAAAAATTTTACTATATTTATGTGTAGGGGGAAAATGCTTCGTAATAAGGGAAAGAAAGATCTTAGCTAATGGTGTGGCCACCTCCATATTATATGGTGGGTTAAACCAACAAATGCGACGGGATCTATTTCTTCTAGGTCTATTTTCGTACTCTGTATATGCTACCTTATCGACAAATCCACTTCGAGCAAGAGCTTCATTGTAATAAGTGGAATGGTCGTTGAAAATGCGCTCGTTGGTGGAAAGACGGGAAAGCCTCAACGAAACGTTTTTTACCAGGTTCTTGGTTATGCTGGCAGGATGGTTGGAATGCTTACTTATGTAATTAAGCGTATCATTCGGCTTTCTATACGGGTAATACAACCCATTCAATAAATTGAGGGTAACGTCGAGGTAATTAACGACCGAGAGATTGGCCTCAACCTGTATAGAGAGATTGAAGCCTTTAAAGAAGGCTGTGAGTTCTTTTCTGAACCTGTCGCAAGCACGAGGTCCGCACTTAGTCATGGTTAAAAGACCATAATTGTTTTTCACCGCTCCTATTAATGACGTATTATTCGTTTTTTCCCGTTCTTTGCCAGCGAACGTTCCCACGAACCAAAGTATCGCCTTCCTGTCTTCCTCCGGTTGCAACGTTTTTTGAAATATCCAGTTCTGCGTTTACAGATTGACTTTGTTAGTTTCAGAAGATCCCGTTAAGGGTGAAAGCAGCGATTCTTTGCTTAAACTTTAATCTGTTATTTTAATAAATATATATATATATATATATATAACCAAAGATTAATATGGTTCATTGATTACTCAATGAATATAGTGTTACAATATATTAAAAGCACTCTACAAAGAAGTTTTCTGGAGTTATTAATATTATTCAGAATATTAATAAATGAAGACATTCACATAATCAAAATATATGTTTTATTATATATATTTCGAAGGTACTGTGTTGTTTTTTCAGTACGTCTTCATCAGATAAAATACATGAATTGGTGTATGGCATACCTCAACGGTCTTGATGGTTCAATTCCAGTATTGGCAGTTATATACTGGAATTGAACCATCAAGACCGTTGAGGTATGTCATACATCAATTCATGTATTTTATCTGATGAGGACGTACTGAAAAAACAACACAGTACCTTCGAAATATATATAATAAAACATATATTTTGATTATGTGAATGTCTTCATTTATTAATATTCTGAATAATATATATATATGTATGTATACTCTTGGGTCTCAAATAATGCCCCCCCCCCCCACACACACACACACATTTATTAATTTTTCATATTTTTCCAGTCCCCACTGTACTTATTCCATACTTGAATCTTACATCATTTTATTGATGTAAGATTCAAGCACACTGATTTCTTCATTATTATAGACTGGCTTCCGAGGTTAACTTTGCCTTTCATCCTTACGGGGTCGATAAAATAAAGTATCAGTAATGTACTGGGATAATTGCTGGCCTTGTGCCAAAAGTAGAAATAATTATTATAGACTGGCAGTATCGGTAGAGGGTCGGACGTCATGCTTTGCAACAAAAAGTTACGGCCCGTTATGGTCTGAGTTCAAATCCCGGCGAGGTTAACTTTGCCTTTCATCCTTACGGGGTCGATAAAATAAAGTACCAGTAATACACTGGGATAATTGCTGGCCTTGTGCCAAAAGTAGAAACAATTATATTAATACTCCATGGTGTGCAGACCAGCATGATTTCATCACAATTTGGAAATTAAATACGTTGAGTGCTCAATTCTGTCTACACATTAATTGATCAACAAGTACAACTTGAAAACCTAACAACGCATTAACTGACACGAAAGAACCAAATATATATATATACATAGTGGAGAGTCAGGGTCCAACGGCTGCACTCTTGCTGTTTATACATTCAAAATGGCAAGGACTCAGCCGTCAGGCCATGACTCTACTATATATATAAGTCCTGATCTATATATATATATTATAAAGAATCAGGACCTGACAGCTGAGCTCCTGTTGTTGGAACTAGCCATTGAAATGGCAAGAGCTTAGCTGTCAGGTCCCGACTCTTTATAATATAACTATACTCTACTACACTATATATATATATGTGTGTGTGTGTGTGTGTGTGTGTGTGTGTGTGTGTGTGTGTGTGTGTGTGTGTGTGTGTGTGTGTGTGTGTGTGTGTGTGTGTGTGTGTGTGTGTGTGTGTGTGTGTGTGTGTGTGTGTGTGTGTGTGTGTGTGTGTGTGTGTGTGTGTGTATTTGTGTGTGTATGTGTGCCTCAGCTTGGGTACAGTGTAATAACTAAAAAAAGTAAAAGAATACATATATATATAACTACTTTGTATTGATGGTGATTAGGATGAGTACACAATACCATATTAGAGATGATATTTTCTTTATTAAAGACCAGATTAGAGTTTTGTTACTCTGGAATTTTGCCTGCTTATTGACAGGACCATCATACATGCTCAATGACCTTTAATAAATAATAGCACATGTTGCAGCGCCTAGCGCGTCTCATACTCATGCCGCTAAAAATAGCAGCCGGTTTTATGAGACTAAAGTTAGCTCTACATATGGAGCCAAGAATATCATAGATTGAGTTAGAAACTCAAAATAGTCTGTTACAATTAAATAGCTCATATTGTTTTAAATTAGTATTTTTTTCAACCTAGCTAACTTGGTCATTTGCAATTGGTACATAAGTATACTTGTATCTGTGTTCATCCCTCTCATATATTCAAGTGTATTACACAGCTCGCAAAGATTCCCTCCTTTGAGCTATTTAATTGTAAAAGACTACTTTGAGTTTCTAACTCAATCTATGATATTCTTGGCTCCATATGTAGAGCTAACTTTAGTCTCATAAAACCGGCTGCTATTTTTAGCGGCATGAGTATGAGACGTGCTAGGTGCTGCAACATGTGCTTTTATATCAACACATCGTTCAGTCTTCTTAGATCCTTTGAAGTGAAAGGTACGAATTTCCTGGATACCCGCAGAAGAGCAAAGGAATGGTGGCTTTCACTTAATAATTCTTGCGAAACAGATTTAGATCTGTCCGGGTATCAAAGGCAGTTGCCCGATATAGGTTTGTTATTTTTATTGATTTATTACTTTAAATCGAGACAGGCAAACCATATTGTTTTAAATTAGTATTTTTTCAACCTAGCTAACTTGGTCATTTGCAATTGGAACACATGTATACTTGTATCTGTGTTCATCCTTCTCATATATTCAAGTGTATTACATGGCTCGGAAAGATTCCCTCCTTTGAGCTATTTAATTGTAAAAGACTACTTTGAGTTTCTAACTCAATCTATGATAATATATATATATATATATATAACTATATCTACCAATTCATAATATTATATTATAAAATTTAATCAAATTGTGAAGTCATTCTTTTCCTTTTTTCAAATATATATACATATAATAGATTAAAACATTTTCCATAGAAAACTGACAAATGTACTAGAATCTGTAAGTGAAGTGAAAACAGCAGAACTGTATTAAGGAAATGTTATCTTACCTCATGTAGGATGTTTGGTTCCAGATAGTTTTCAATAGTACAGTGTGTTACAGGACCAAGGAGATCAGAGGATTTAGATGGATGTGTGAAAAAAGTAACAACATTGTCGGAAATGAAAGAATGAAAAGTGGGCGTGTCTTTATTAAGTGTTGATTGCACTTGTCACCTTCAACCAATTATCTAAGTACATCTCTTGTAGAAAACAGTAATGGCATTAGCAACCACTGTTGTAGGGAATATATAGCTATATTAGCGATGATGGTGATGGTGGTGATGTTAATGATGAGATGACGATGATGATAGCAGAGGAAGAAAAGGAGGAGGAGGTTAGTGATGATATATACATGATCACCACTATGACTGTGTTGTTATGAAGAAGCCCACTTCACAACCACAGATGGTTCCAAGTTCGATTCCACTGTATGACACTTTAAAGTAAGTGTCTTCTTCCATAGTCTTGGTTTGTCCAAAAACTTAATAGAGATATTTGGATGATGGATACTGTGCAGATGCCCATTGAGGTAACTACTCCTGTTCTTTTTTGGCTGGTATACATTAACTGTTTTCTGATTGATTTAATGTAATTAACTGGCTTTTGGGTACCTTTAGTAATGCCCTCTCTGTGGCAAGCATTTGTGTCAGGTCTCTAGTCAGAGGATAACTCCTTCTCATACTCACATCAATCACAAAAATCGATCGTCAGCTGCCAGTTAATCTTGAAACGTCCTCTTCGTTCGCCTCTTTCCATTGGGGGGGGGGGGACAATACAGCACCTGATTAGCAGGTTATTTCTAGAAAGTTGTCCAGAGACCTGAAAAAATTATGCCCTTCTGATTTTGTCAGTTTAAATATTTGGCCGCAAAGGCCCAAATACTATGGGGTTACCTTTACACAGAGCAAAGATGGGTGTCTGATAACCCCTATGTTACAAAAAATATAACAATTAATTCAATGCAAAAACTTGAATATTAACCAATTCAGGGAGCTCACAAAAACAAGTCTTCACAGTCTGACAACCAATAATCATAATAATAATAATAATAATAATAATAATAATAATAATGATTTCTTTATTAACCACAAGGGTTTACATAAAGTAGACAATAAGGACAGTGCAGGACAATACAGGACGGTACAAATGGGCATTTCTGCGTGTAAAAAACAAAAACAGAGGATGTAACAAAAAAAATAACAATGAAAAATTCCCCAATAGGGGGGAGACTTCGGAGGGACATTTGTGGAGAAAGCCCAGTAAAAGGCCACAGTGACCCTGACCACCAAGGCAAGTGCCCTCTCCCAATTTTCCACCTTCAATTTACAGATACATACTCAGAGTAGGCCCATTCACTCGGGCCATTCTTGCTTCTCTCACCCATCTTTCAACAAAATGCTGGGAAGAGAGCACTTCCCTCTCTACTCTGATTTTCCTTTTCAAATGAAATTTGAAAAAGTCAATCAGGGCATTACCGAAGAGGTAAGTGCTCGTCTTCAGCCCTTTCAAACGTGTCCACCATACTATCTCTTTCGCCATGGCCACCAGACAGATAAAAACTGCCTGCCCTTCCCGGCTAAAGGAAGAGGGCGGGGCAATCCTCACGATGGACTCAGATGATAGCCGGATCTGTCCTACACGCGACAGCAGGTGTTCGACATAAACCCACAAGTCAGCAATTTTCGGACACTGGACGAGTGCGTGTAGGACGGTTTCGTCGCCCTGCGCGCATCTCGGACATGCCCGGCTGACGGCACCTCCATGCCTGTAGAGTTTATCCCGAACTGGCAAGGCTCATCGGTAGCACTGCCAGGCCAGGGATTTCTGGAAGTTGTCCATAGGCCCCGGCCCGAAAGTTCTTCCGAAGAGATTGGCTAGTTGATTTTCGTCGACGCCTATAGTTTCCCCAAGTACGTCGTCGCTCTTCCCCTCCACTAATCCTCTATAGAACGCCGAGGTGGAGTTTCCACCGATCACATTGCCAGATTGGTCGAGGGCTGTGAGCGCCTGAAGACATTCCAGTCTCCAGGTGCTCCCTCTCGGTCTTCGCTTGACCCAGGACTGCAGCTCCGTCAAGGAAACGAGCTGGGGAAATACGTGTCTAGCAAACGGCGACCACACCTGATCACCGTCGAGGAAGAGGTGGAGATGTCGTAACCTGAGCGCGTGTCTGCGCATCATCAGCCACGGCATGCCCAGCCCTCCACGTAGCGGGTGTTGACAACAGATGGACCGCCTGACCATCGGAGCGCGTCCCTTCCACAAAATGCGAAAGAGCAAACGCTCCAGCGCAGTCAGGCGGGGCTTAGGACAAGGTACGACGGTCAGGTGGTAGCGGATGACAGACGCGATGTACGCGTTAACCACCTCCGCTCGACCTTTCAGGGATAGCTTCCTCTCCGCCCATTTCTGGGTGAGAGAAGCCACCCTGCTCGTCACCTCGTCCCATTTTTTGTCCGTCTGGAGGTCCGGACCGAACCAGACCCCTAGCAATTTAACGGGTCCGTCCGTCCAGCGTCCGACGACGCTGTTAGACGGCATGGACCTGCCTCTCCAGGTGCCGAGCTGCAGGCCCACTGACTTTTCCTGGTTCATCATTGCTCCTGTCACCGCTTCGTATTCTCTTAGTGTAGTGCCGATCGCCTCGATGTGTTTGGCGTTCGACACCACTACGGTGACATCGTCCGCATATGCTGACACGGATCTTCCGCATCCTAGTTCGCGCGGGACCCCCCTCAACGTCTCCAGTTTGTGCAGTAATGGCTCGAGAGTCAATACGTACAAGAGGGACGAGAGCGGACATCCTTGGTGGACCGAGCGCATGATGTTGAACGGTTCCGAAAGGTGACCGTTCACTCTCACCACAGAGCAGATGTCGCTGTGCATGGCAGCGATCCAGCCTATGAAGACGGGCCCAAAGCCAGCCGCCCTCAGGACTGCCGCTAGGTAACGATGGTCGACCCTATCGAAAGCTTTCGACTGATCTAAATTGATCAAGGACCCACCCGTGCCAGTTTCCCTAGCTACCCTCTCTACGATGTATCGCATGAGGTGGAGGTTGTCGTGGATGGATCTGTCGGGAATGGCGCATGTCTGTGCCTCTCCCACCAGACCACCAACGACAAGTGCCAACCTCTTTGCTAGCAACTTGGCCAAAATCTTGAACTCTGTGTTTAGCAGAGTTATGGGCCTGAAATTATCTATATTATCCCCCTTGTTCGGATCCTTTCTCAGCAGCGCCACCGCTCCTCAGCACACAGAGCTGGGAATTCTCCCGTTCTGTTGCCAGTTGCAGTAGACGTCCGTCAAGAGGCCGCCGAACAAGTCTAGCATCTGTACGTAAAGTTCATAGGGCAGACCATCCAAACCAGGCGATTTACCCCTTGTGCAGCCAGTTATTTCCTCCCGTACTTCAGCGGCTGTTATCGGCTTTTTGCAACACTCCGCCTCAGTGGCCGAAAGCCGCGGCAGTCCGTCGAGGTAGACACTAAAGTCCATCCCTCGATCCTGCCCGCCGCTGCCCCCGAACAGCTGTGCGAAGTGTCGCTGAAAAGCTTCACACATTTGCCCGGGATCGAGTAGCATGCGCCCGTCGTGGTCCACCAAAGACCGGATCGTGGCTTTGTTGCCACGACGCGCCTCCGCCACTCGGGCCCATTGAACGGCTTTCGTCCCCTCGTGTCTGAGAGCACGCACCCTAGCTCTGACAACGCAGCCTTCGTGCTTTGCATTGAAGAATTGGTCAAGGGCCAATTTCGCCGCAAGTACATCGGTCGCGATGCCTTTGCTAAGCGCCTCGTCTAATTTTCTAACTAATTCTCCCTCTGCTCTATTTTTCTCTATTGCTAAAGCCTTACTAAACCTAATGGACTCTATTCTAATTGCTCTTTTCAGAGCAAACCACCACTTGTTGTTGATGATGGCCCCCGTCAACGCTCGCTTAACTAGTTCGCTAATCCGGTCTCTGTAGGCCTTGCGCGCTGGTAAGGACGCGTTTAGCTTCCAGTAGCCGGGTCCTCGTCTATGAAGCCTATCTAAGTCAAGAACAAAGATCACGAATTTGTGGTCCGTGTAGCTGACTATCTTGAATTGTGGGCAGCCTATGCTAGACCTATCTATTTACCTACAAAATACTCTATCTAGATATGATCTGGATGATCCTATGCGATTTGTCCAAGTCCACATTGGCACATTCGGGAAATCCAATCAGTACCTGTCAGACAGTTCAAAACGCCTGAGCAGGTTGGTGAGACTCTTGCACCCTCCTCCCCTATCCACTAATCCCACACAGTCCCAGCGTGCATCTAAGATCCCCTTCCAGTCGCCCACTAACACTAAAGAGCGGGACGTTCCAAGAAAGGTCTCCAGACGCCGGAAGAAATCAGACCGCCCTGCTCCTGTCGGGGCATAGACGGCCACTAACCTGAAAGCTTGCCCGTCTCCGCTGGTCATGTCCAGCACCACCAACTTACCTTCTGGGTCCAGGAAGATGGCCCGTATCGCAAGATCCAAACCTCTCCGAAAAAGCACAGCAACTCCTCCCCCCGATCCCGGACGGCTGGGAGATGCGTACACATCGTAGCCGCCGAAGATCGGTGCGAAGGCCCGTGCTTCGGAGATTCTGGTCTCGCTGATAGCCACTACATCTATGTTTAGTGACCTGAGGTCGTTGAGCAGGTGGCCCTGCTTCCATGACGATCCCAAGCCACGCGCATTTATGCTGCCTATTCTGAGTGAGGTCATGTTGAAATGGAGTGGAAAAGATGGGAAAGACCACTTACCTTACTTCTCGTAGAGGAAGGACGGTTTCTCCATCCTTTTCACTGCTTGTGGCCTCCTCAGGAGGGATGTCCTTATAAATCCTCCTGGAGAGTGCTTGTCGGAAGTCTCCGATGTCTTTGGGGAATTTTTGTTTTAGTGTCATGTACGTTTTCTGTGTGATGCGAGTGATTTGTATGTGAGGAGGTGGTGTGCACTTTTGGGTTGTTGTGTAGTCTTTTTCTGTGATGCTGGTGTTGTGTTGGATGTAGTGTAATAATTGCTTGTTGTTCAAATTTAATGCTGTGTAGTGTGTATCGTTTTGGTTGTTTTGTTTTGTTTGCGTTTGTTGTGGGTTTGTTTCTGTTTCGCATTTTGGTGACTTTTGTGGTGTAGGTGATGGTGGTGTTGGGGTTAATGATGGTGATGGTGTTGGTGTTTGGGGTGATGGGGTTGTTGATGCTGGTGTGGATGGTGGCATGTCTGTCCTAACTTTTTTGTTTGATAGTTTATTTGTTTCCCTCTGTATTTTGTTTTTGGAGGGGGAAGGAAGAGAATTTTTTCTTTTTAATAATAATAATAATAATAATTGTTTCTACTATTAGCACAAGGCCAGCAATTACCCAGTACATTACTGGTACTTTATTTTATCGACCCTGTGAGGATAAAAGGCAAAGTTAACCTCGGCGGGATTTGAACTCAGAATGGCAAGGGCCGTGACTCTATGCGTCAATAATAATGACCACACAGCAGAATGTGATAAGTGTAGAATTTGTGGCATGAATGGAGAAACTGTATGGCATATTTCTAGTCATCACTAGCTCAGAAAGAATAAAAGAAATGTCATGACAACATAGCAAGGATAGTCCTTTGGGCACTTTGTGGCAAATGTGCACTTGACAGAGCAGAAAAGTGGTATAAACATAGCCCTGAGGGTGTTATCAAAAAAGATGATGCAAAGATCCTGTGGGACTTTGTGATACAGTGTGCCCATGAGATTGAACATAGAAGACAAGATATTGTATTAATTGAGAAAACAAGCAAACAGCGTTGGATCATAGATATAGTCTGTCCAGCTGATAACAAGGTATGCGATAAAGAAGAAAAAAAATTTGAAAGATATGACAGGTTAACTTGGGAGGTTAAGCAGTCGTGGTCACTGAAAGAGGTGGTGGTAATACCAATAATAGTTAGTGTTGGGAACAGTGAGTAGAGATCTGGAGAAGTATATTAGACAAATAGTGATTGTAATACAGATGGAACACTTACAAAGATCAGCATTGCTTGAAACAGCTGGAATATTCTGTAACTCTATACATCAAAGCATGGCGTCCGACCCTTTCCCGATACTGCCAAGCATTAGAAGCTGAGCAAAGAAACAATAAAAATAATAATAATAATTGTTTCTACTTTTGGCACAAGGCCAGCAATTACCCAGTGCATTACTGGTACTTTATTTTATCGACCCCGTAAGGTTGAAAGGCAAAGTCAACCTCGGCGGGATTTGAACTCAGAATGGCAAAAATAATAATAATAATGGTGTCTGATTTAGGCACAAGGCCAACAATTTGGGGATAGGAGAAAGTCGAATATATTGACCCCAGTGTGTTACTGGTACTTTATTTTACTGACCCCGTAAGGATGAAAGGCAAAGCTAACCTTGGTAGGATTTGAATTACAGACGCAGAGAACTGGAAAGAATACCATGAAGCAAATTCATTTTATGCTCAAACAACTCTGCCAACTAGTCGACTTAATAATAATTGTTTCTACTTCTGGCACAAGGCCAGCAATTACCCAGTGCATTACTGGTACTTTATTTTATCGACTCCGTAAGGATGAAAGGCAAAGTTAACCTCGGCAAGATTTGAACTCAGGCTATAAAGGACCGTAACTCTTTGCTGCAAAGCATGGTGTCCGACCCTCTACCGATACTGCCATAATAATGGTTTCTAATTTAAGCATTAGGCCAGCAATTTCAGGGGAGGGTGGTAAATCAATAATATCGACCCCAGTACTTCATTACATTGATTATATCAACCTGAGTAGTCATTTTTAATTTTGAAAATGGGACCTTCTTTGAAGTGGAATTCTTGGCCTTCTAATAAATAGTTTCACGCCCAACAGTGAGGTTGGTTGAATCTTTTCACTTCAGGCTTTTTAATTCCAGTTTGTAGCTTTGTGTTTGTTAATATATTTTTAGTGACTTAGGTTCTCGTTTATGTTTTATAATTGGGTATTTTGTAAAGGAATTTTTCATTTTTTTTTTTGTCCTTTAGTAAGATAGGTAGGTTTAGTTGTATGTGTGTGAAAAATTCTGTGCTTAAAAGTATAAATATATGGTATGACCATATATGGTATGACCTTTTTCGTTGTGTTTATCAGAGAACTTGGATATTAATTTGTTTTGCTTTTTGAATGCTATTATTGATTAGATTCTGAGGATATTTTCTCTTGGTGAGTATTTTTCTTCGTCTCTTCTAGTCTGTGATCTCTTCTTGTTGGGTTTGAGATTATTGAAAAAGGAGATATTGTTGGGAGTTTGTGGGTTTGAAATATGTCAGTATCTAGCTTTGTTTTGTTTTTTTATTAGTATGGCTAAAAAAGGAAGTTTTTCATTGCTGAAATCCAAAGTTCATATTATTGATGAGGGTTTGAAAGTTGTGTAGTTCGTCAAAATTTTCCCTCCACAGAATAATACAGTTATTCAGGAATCTTTTCCATTTTTTTTTGTATAACAGCTGAATTTGTACCCATATTTGTGAAGCCACAAATTCAAAGAGGGTCCCATTTTAAAAATTAAAAATGACTTCTCGTGCAGCTTGTAACATTGGTCAAACAGGATTAATACTCCAACAAAGAATGACAGTTCACCGCCAACAAATCAAAGATCCATACACGAGAAAAATCCCTCTTAGCCAACATATAGAGGAATGAGGAAGGCAAACTTTACCACATTTCAATGTATTCCTATTCTACCAATGTTGCCAGTCAACATCACAGGGAAAGTTTTTTTTATAGGAAAATTTAGGCCAAAGCTGAATACTTTGCACACATAATCTTTAATACCTGGTCAGACCTGAATTACGTCCCTTGTTGAGGATTATGTTTTCCCTCATCATAAGGGGCAAAGTCACAACCAGTTGCGTCACTCGTTTTAGCAAAAATATAAGCGACAGTAGGCCCCATTTGTTTATAATAGAGAGAGATGGGAAGCCGTGACTGTTCAGACTTGGTGTATATGTTTATTTACCACACCACATATACAACTTTTTTATTGGAATACTATGCTGTGACATTGTAAATTAGTTAATAAAAACGTAGTAAATTAAACATGAAAAAACTTTTGAAAAGCTGCTTTAAGTGAAACCGGTCAAGTACAAAAACTATTCCTTAGGATGTGGAAAAAAAATTTTATTTCGTCGTGTAATATACACGTAACATATATGTATATAATTAAAACACATTAGGTGTTTTTTTCCAAATCTTTATTATTTTTCCTATATAACACGATTTGTATAGAAATCCTTAATCAACATTTTAACCTCTCTCTCTCTCTCTCTCTCTCTCTCTCTCTCTCTCTCTCTCTCTCTCTCTATGTATATATATATATATATATATATATATATATATATATATATATATATATATATTGGTAAACGGAATAGAAAATGGTGACAAATTGTTCACAGTGAAAAATAGTTTAATTAGGAATAAGTGAGAATTAGTAATTGTATTGGTTAGTATTCAGTTTTGGTTTCAAGTTTTACCGGTTGCGCATTTCTAATGCTTTTCAAAAATAATTTTGAGATAGAGCGTCTGATCTGTATATATATATATATATATATATATATATATATATACTTTGTTAAATGAAAGAATAAATCAGTGTTTATAGAAGTTCACTAATGCAAATCTTACACAATGACATATATTCAATAGAAGACACATAATAGATCAGATCACAGAGAGAGACCTTAAGGGAAACAATAATGATTAATTTAAGAGTGAGGCAACTATCATCTTTATGTGTATTTAGTATATGTGTGTGTATATGTATATATGTATGTATATATATATATACACACACATATTTATATATATATATATATATATCAGAGTTTTGTAGCTTGTTTGAAGCATTAAACAAATCTATTCGATCGATTTTAAGTCCCTTGATAATGGGTTTTTTAAACCCGAAAATATTTGGGATCGTTAAATTTTCTAAGGTAAGATTCTTTTGTTATCTTGGCAATTTAATAATCTTCATAACGTATTGTTTTGTTCTTCAAAATTTAAATTTAAATTTGTGTCTCATATATATATATATATATATATATATATATATATATATATATATGAAGCCTGGTCGTTATGACTCTGCTGGCTTAGAGCCACAGAGAGGGCCAGTGGATGATGGATCAGCTGTCTCTGAGACAAATATAAAGAATGCAATTTTGTCCTGCAGAAGAGCCATCAAAATGGGCACTCTGAATGTGAGGACTATTCGGACGCTGGAGAAGAGAGATGAGTTGGGACATCTGTTCGAGGAGAGTGGTATACAGATACTTGCGATCCAAGAACACGGGATCCTACACGATGAGCCCGTGAAGAGTGTGATGATCGGGAAGAGGAGCCAGCTCATCACTACATCGGCAGTGAAGAACACAACAAATGCTGCAGTAGGAGGAGTGGGTTTTGTGTTCAGTGCAAAAACCAATCTGTTGGTGAGGGAAATAATGCCTATCTCCCCACGAGTGTTGAGGGTGACCTTCAATGGAAACCCAAGACTGGCAGTCATCTCAGCCTATAGTCCAACCGAGGGGGACAGTGATGTGAGTGCGGAAGAGTTCCATGAGGAGGTGTGTAGAGCTGTCAACACCACTCAGGCACACAATATCCTGCTTGTTTTGGGGGACTTCAATGCACATCTGAGTAAGGAGGGCAGTGAAGATCCTTGCTGGTACTTCCATAACAACACCAACCGAAATGGAAGACTACTGAGAGACACCCTGCTGGAGGCGAACTTGATGGCGACCAACCTAAGGTTTAGGAAGAATCTGGGGAAGATGTGGACCTACATCTCAGATATGCACCTGTCCAAGTCCCAGATTGATTTCATTCTGGTAAGGAAAAAGTGGCGGAATAGTGTTCTGAACACAGAACCATACAACTATTTCAGTACACTGGGTAGTGACCACCGGCTTGTTATGAGTGAGGTCCGGGTGAGCTTAAGAAAGAGCAAGGCTCAGCCCCGGAGAACAATCTATGACTGGGGAGCTTTCAAGGAAGATGATAAGCTACAGGAGAGGTTCACAGTGGAAGTGAGAAACAGGTTTAGTGCTCTGTGTGGAGAGTCAGAGGAGAGAGAGATTGGATGGACTGAGGAGAGTGTGACGAGGAGGTACGGGCACTTCACCAATGCAGTGGCGGAAGCAAGTGAAACCCTGGTGCCGAGGAAAAAGAACAAAGGGAAGCACGTCAGCTCTGCAAACCCAAAAGTGTGTGCAGCCAGAGAACACCTGAAAGCTGCCAAGGACCAATTCTATGCTGATCCTACGGAGGAGAGGATGGAGACTGGGGAGGTGATGAGGGAAGAGCTCTGTACCGCTTACACTGAGGTCAGAGAGGAGGCACTGATAGAGAAGATCAGAAGTGTGGAGAGAGCGGTTGACAGATCTGGATGTAAGGAGAGCTGGATGATCATTGACGGGATCACAGGGAGGAAGAGAAGGTGTTCAAGTCAGATCCAGGGAACGGGGCCCGAGGATAGGAAGAGGAAATGGCTAGACCATTTTAGGACCCTACTAGGAGAGCCACCCCCCACAGCCCAGAGCACTGGGGAGATCAGGCGGCTGTTTGAGGAACTGGATGTTGAGATAGAGCCCTTCACCAGAGAGGAGCTTCAGAGAGCCAAGAAGAGGGTCAAGGAGGGCAAGGCTCATGGAGAAGATGGAGTGGCATCAGAGGTGATGAAGAGGTGTGATTTTGATGATATCATCCTGGGGTTCTGTAACGGGGCACTGGAGAGAGGAGTTGCCTCGAATCAGTGGAGGATCAGTAACATCGTCCCAGTGCCAAAGAAGGGAGATCTCTCTAACACCAACAACTACAGGGGGATCTCACTGACGTCACTTGTGACAAAGACCCTCAACAGGATGATTCTTAACAGGATCTAGCCTGAGATGAAGAAGAAGCTCAGGGACAACCAGAACGGCTTCAGAGAGGGTAGATCAACCACCAGTCACATCCTGATGCTGAGGAGGATATTAGAGGGAGCTAGAGAAAAGTGCCTTCCTGCGGTCATAGTTTTCATTGACTTTAGGAAGGCCTTTGATTCTGTGGACCGTTACTGCCTGATGAAGATCTTACAGGCTTATGGAATCCCCAAGAGGATAGTGGACCTGATATCACTGCTCTACACCAACACCAAAGCCCAAGTCATTACACCTGATGGGATGACAGAGTTCTTTGAGGTACTGGCTGGAGTGCTCCAGGGAGATACATTGGCTCCCTACCTTTTTATCATCGTAGTGGACTATTGTATGCGCCTTGCACTGGAGAAACACCAGGACTCTGGCTTTACTGTAGCACCGGCTCAGAGCAGGAGAGTTAGGGCGAAAAAGGTATCGGATGCTGAATTTGCCGACGACATAGTTTTAGTGACAAATACAGTGAAGGAGGCAGAGTATTTGATGCGGGAGGTTGAGACTGTGTCGATGAGTGTGGGGCTGAGAATGAATGAGACTAAAACAATATCTGGTAGAGAATGTTGAGAAACCAGAGGGGATCACTAATGTAGGCGGGAAGCCGCTAGAACTGGTTGAGGGCTTCCTGTATTTGGGAGCAGAGATTGGGAATACGGAAGATGATGTGGTTGAGAGGAAGAGCAAGGCCTGGGCGGCGTGCCACAGCTTGAGATCGGTGTGGAAGTCGGACCTTCGTAGAGACCTGAAGGTCCGCCTCTTCATTGCTGTAGTGGAGTCTGTGCTGCTGTATGGGTCTGAGACTTGGACACTGACCAAGAAACTCACTCAGATGGTGGATGGGTGCTACACGAGAATGCTGAGGATGGCTCTGAACATTAATCAGTATACACTGAGGATGAAAAACTCAGAGCTGTATGGGAGCATCCCAAAAGTCAGCTCAAAAGTGATACAGAGGAGACTGAGGTTAGCTGGACATGCTCACCGACATCCAGAGTTGACATTGCACTCAGTGCTCCTTTGGGAGCCCCTACATGGACACACTAGAAGAGGAAGACCAAGGTTAACGTATGTTGATGCCCTAAGGACAGACACTGGTCTGTTGGAGACGCAGGACATGGCAGCGATAATGAGAGACAGAGACCGCTGGAGAGAACTCGTCCATGGATCTCGGGAATTTTACCCGCCTTAGATAGATATATATGAAAACAGGGAGAAAGAGACGATTATGAGGAAGAAAATTTTTTTTTTTCCTTCTTTGTTTCTCTCTCTTTTCTGGGTTAGAAAATGATTAAAACGAGATGTTTTACTTTGTGTGAAGTGTTAAGGTATTAGTTGATTTATTTATTATTTAACAATGGCATTTATTTATCTATTTATATATTTAATTATTGTCTATTACCGGTTTCTGCATTTATATGCATTATCAAATGATGGTGAAATGTATTAGTGTGGTGTCGCACATGTTAAACATATGCTTCCTCTCCACATGTTATTATATATATATATATATATATATATATATATATATACCGTCATCCCTCATGATGACGGCCTCCGCACTCTCTAACATTTTTTAGATTTACGCCCTACCCCTTACCCCAGCACTACCACTCTTCTCCGTCTGGCTGAGGTTTTTCTCGCCCTTAATGGATTTTCTTTTTCGGGTGAATTTTATCATCAAGACGCTGGGGTAGCGATGGGAACCAAAATGGGTCCAAACTATGCCAACTTGTTTGTTGGCTACGTCGAAGCTCAGATCTTCTCTCAGTACGCTGGACCGACTCCTGAGCGATACGGTCGTTATATCGACGACCGTATCGGCGCCACCTCTCTATCACCAGAACAGCTCGACTGTTTTCTTTCTTTTGTCCAATCTTTCCATCCTGCTCTCAATTTCACCTCCTCCGTCTCTGATTCTTCTGTCGCTTTTCTAGATATCTCTCTATCTATTAATCACTCTCACCACACCCTCTCTACTTCCATCTTCATTAAACCAATAGACTCCCAATCTTACCTCGACTTCACTTCCTCCCATCAACCCACACCCAAACACTCCATACCCTATTCCCAATTGCCCCGTCTTCGTCGACTCTGTAGCCAGGACGACGATTTCGAAACCCATTCCCTTCGCATGGCTTCCTGCTTCATCCAGGTAGACGCGCTCCATCATCCACTTTTCTAAAAAAAATAAATCATACACAAAACGCCAGCACCAACAGTTTTGCAAGAGATGTCAACATGAATGGATCTGTTATTTTTATCTAAAGACATTTTTTTCAATTCCAACCCACCCGTCCCCTCAATCTATCTTATTTCTCATTCTTTTTTCTGATGAAGGACTATCGTCTGAAACGTTAAGACCCTCTTCCTGCTATATCAGGCGTTAACATAATATATATATATAAGACCCTCTTTCTGCTATATCCCTTCCATAAACTGTACCGATTGTGTTGTTATTTCTGTTTACCTTTTACATACATATATATATATATATATATATATATATATATATACACACAGAGGATGGACAGACTATATCTATGATCCAACGCTGTTTGCTTGTTTTCTCAATTAATACAATATCTTGTCTTCTATGTTCAATCTCATGGTCACACTGTATCACAAAGTCCCACAGGATCTTTGCATCATCTTTTTTGATAACACCCTCAGGGCTATGTTTATACCACTTTTCTGCTCTGTCAAGTGCACATTTGCCACAAAGTGCCCAATGGACTATCCTTGCTATGTTGTCATGACATTTCTTTTATTCTTTCTGAGCTAGTGATGACTAGAAATATGCCATACAGTTTCTCCATTCATGCCACAAATTCTACACTTATCACATTCTGCTGTGTGGTCATTATTATTGACGCATAGAGTTACAGCCCTTGCCATTCTGAGTTCAAATCCAGCCGAGGTTAACTTTGCCTTTCATCCTTACGGGGTCGATAAAATAAAGTACCAGTAATGCACTGGGTAATTGCTGGCCTTGTGCCTAACGTAGAAACAATTATTAATTTAATATGATTCGTACATGCGAAAATTCATTGCAACCAAATATTTCATGGTCTAACAAGCAAGCATAAGTGTAAGCTATATTTGTTAGTCATATCACCAGGTGAATATGTGATAACATGGCAGAAGGAGATTTAACAAAACGTCTCGGTGAAAGAATGAAAGAAAAAGAGAAGCATAAAATGATGACTTAATGGAAGAGAGGTAACTCTTGTGTGAAAATAATTTTCCT
Organism: Eledone cirrhosa; assembly: GCA_964016885.1. NCBI lineage: Eukaryota > Metazoa > Mollusca > Cephalopoda > Octopoda > Eledonidae > Eledone > Eledone cirrhosa. The sequence continues at coordinate 312,291,716 of OZ024743.1, read as the reverse complement.
TTTGGAAAATATATGTATATAAAACACACCGAGTCAACATACCACGTAGAGAGGTAGGCTAGAGTTACATTGAAGAAATCTAAAGTCTGTCTCGAGCCCGGGGACTCATCAGACCGGCGCTTATCCCTGTTTCCATAGCATGAAGCAACTGAGAGTACAAGACTCCCCATGGACTGGACGCCAGTCTATCACAAGTTTATCACAAGCTATTACTCGTACACATTTTTTGTAGTATACTGGAGCAGCGTAAAATTTTGTAGTATACTGGAGCAACGTAAAATGAAGTGTTTTGCTCAAGAACACAGCATACAACCCAGTGCAGCAATTGAGCCACATTATGATCGAAAGTCCAACACCCTTACCAGTAGGTCACGTGCCTCCACTGAACAAGAGGAAACGGAAAATAATAATATAGAGAAAGTGATAGAGGGTATATAGGTGGTATGTTCGTGGTCAGTGAGATAATATATGCCAAATCCGTCATGAGTGTGAGGCGCACGTTTAACCCTTGAGCATTTAAACCGGCCATATCCGGCCAGAACTCTCTCACCGCTTTCTGTTTAAACCGGCCATAACAGGTCACTCATAGTGATGTTAAGGTATTGTTCTCAAAATAAATAATATCAAAATCTCATAGATTTGATATTATGGTAAAGACTTTACTATGAAAATACAATAGTATATATAGAGTAATCTAAATGCTAAAGGGTTAAAGTAGTTGAGTGATGTACCGAGATTGGTTAGGATTAATTAGCACTCGCACTAACATAGAGTGGTTCATAAAAGAAATATATTTATGAAAGAATATAAATATTTATGTATAATAAACATACATAAGTTACGCTATGGATATTTAAGTTCGCCTAATGTCATTGATATCTCAGCACCAAGTACATAAGCAATAAAAGAAATTCTGAAATACTAGTGTCTGGCGTTCATATATATATATATATATACGTACACATATATATATATATATATTTATATATATATATATATATATACAGGGTGGGGCATCATTCCTGTTACAAAGTTTTAAATCAATTTAAAAATACATTATGTTGCTAATATAACTAATATATTTGTATCAAATCCATGCACTATAACCATATTAACTATTTTTCAGAACATTACGCCATTAACAATTTGCAATGTCCATAGAATTGAAAAGAAAGTTCATAATAGAGAAGCATGAAAAAGGCCTGACTCCACCCGAGATATTTAAACTGGGTAAAATTCTTAAGATCAATAGAATGTTGATCAAAAGGACAATCGATCGATTTAAGGAAACTTCCTCAATCAAAGACAGACCTCAATCCGGACGCCCTCGCACCTCAGGAACACCAAAACTCGTTAAAAGTGTGAGGGAAAAAATAAGACATAATCCATGAGAAAAATGGCAGAAGAAGCAGAAACATCGCCGAGAACTATGCGGAGGATATGTGGAGATGATCTGGGGATGTCACCCTATAAGTTCCAAAAGAGGCAGCTTCTTTCTGCAGCCAAAATTGAAAAGAGGCTCTCCAGAAGTAAACTATTATTGAACCGTATCAAGGATGGCACGCTGCAAAACATCATCTTTACAGATTAGAAGTTATTCACTGTGCACCAGTCTCACCATCACCAAAATGATGGAGTACTTGCAAAAAGTCTCAAATCAATTCCTTCAAGTGTAGGAAGAGTGTTCAGAACACAGAAACCAGCATCAGTGATGGTTTGGGCAGCCATTTCTAAAAGAGGGAAGTCTCCTCTGTTTTTTGTGCCTCAAGGAGTTAAAATTAACAAATAAATTTACATGAAGGATATTTTGGAAGGAGCACTGATGCCATGACGCACTTCTGTTTATGGCGATGACATTTGGACTCTCCAACAAGATGGAGTGACGAGCCACACTGCTCGCGTAACACAACAGTGGTGTAGAGGCCATTGTCCTGCATGGATCAGTAAAGAAGAGTGGCCTTCCACATCACCAGATCTCAACCCTCTCGATTTTTCTTTATGGTCAATTCTTGAGAGTGAAGCCTAGCCAAAATATTGAAACACTAAAATCAAAACTGAATAAAGTATGGGAGAAAATACCCATGGAAACTGTTCGTGCAGCCATCGAAGACTTTCCTAGAAGACTTCGAGCAGTAGTGAGAGCTAGAGGAAAGCATTTCGAATAAATTTTTGTGCAGTTGTTTAATAGTATATTTCTTACTATTTGTTGAAGTCAGATCTTGAAATAAATGTTTTTTTTAAGAACTATTTGCAGTTTTTATGCCCCACCCTGTATATATATATAAGGAAAAGGAATCTAAAATGCAACTGGAGTCTTTTTAAGAATATTTATTTATTTCCTTTACCGGTTTCACAGTTCTTATGCTATTCAAAAGTAAAATTGAGATGGAGGGTTTGTGTTTTGTCTCCTGGTTCGTGTTCGAAAGTTCTTTCCGTTTTATGTGGAAAGAGTGGCTCGAACTGCTGGGGGAGGGGGGGTTAAAGTAATTTAGTCGGTTGATGGCTGTCATTCTCACCCCTAGCACATCAGTTACCATGCGTCTTCTATTCGGTTCTTCTAAATGATTACCTATTCCGTCTCTAAAGGTATTCTGTAGTTAATTCTTTACTGAAAGACACTGATACTGCTCACATGTCTACTTTAATGAAAACCCACACCTGTTGTTTGTGAAAACTCCAGTCAGTTTCTGCTCAACGTTCCTAAAAATAGATTGCATATATGTATATGTGTGTGTGTGTGTGTGTGTGTGTGTGTGTGTGTGTGTGTGTGTGTGTGTGTGTGTGTGTGTGTGTGTGTGTGTGTGTGCGTGCGTGTGTGTGTGTGTGTGTGCACGTGTGCAAAAGGCAAACAGAAATAACAGAGTAAACGACACAGTACAACGAAGAAATATATTACTTATTTTACGCTTGATATAGTAGGAAAAGTCTTTATATATATATATATATAGTAATAATAATAAATTTGAAGACGAAAATCCAAAGAGGGCTCAATAAGGATAAATATATATCAAATATATAAGAACCGTAGAGCAAATATTTATTAAAATAACAGATTAAAGTTTAAGCAAAGAATCGCTGCTTTCACCCTTAACGGGATCTTCTGAAACTAACTAAGTAAAGGTTAGTTTCAGAAGATCCCGTTAAGGTTGAAAGCAGCGATTCTTTGCTTAAACTTTAATCTGTTATTTTAATAAATATATATATATATATATATATATATATATATATATATATATATATATATATATACAGTGGCGGACTGGCCAGGTTGCCGGGTTGCCCAATGGTAGCGGTAGCATCGCAGAGGCCCGCAGTAGCATTGCAGGGCCCACTGTAGTATCTTAGGGGCCAATGCTTTGCTTTCAAAAAATATCTGAAGTCTAAGAGAAAGAAGAAATTTAAAAAAAATAATAAATAAAACAATTAAGCAAAGCATTTGGTCAACTAATTATATATATATATATTTGAAAAATGGCGTGCTGCGTGGTTGCATATGGGTTACATATGAATAAAATTAGTCCTTCATCAGTGATCTTCCAGCCTTCATTGGTATTTCTTCGCTTTAAAGATCATATACCTCTGGTTGGTGCGAGCAATAACTAAAGAAAGTTATTGGGACACGTAAAATAGGGTGAAGCGATCGAGACATGTAAACAAACAAACATGGTAATGCAACGGAAAGATAGGAAGAGGAGAAACAAGTCCGTGATATCTGTGAACTAAAGTTCTGTAAAATCGTAGACGAGGAGAGATACAGACCATCCAACCTGTGTGAGATGTGAGCGAGAAAAGGATTTCACACAGGTCAAACGAGAGGAAGTGAGAGAGGGGGAGAAGCAGAGAGTGAGTGAGTGAAATATAAATTTTCGCTCTACATGGCTGAAGACAATAAATGTAATCTGAGTTTTTCGAATATTAATAATTGTTTCTAATTTAGGCACAAGGCCAGCAATTACCCAGTGCATTACTGGTACCTTATTTTATCGACCCCGTAAGGATGAAAGGCAAAGTCAACCTCGGCAGGATTTGAACTCAGATCGTAAAGGGACGTAACTATGCTGGAAAGCATGGCGTCCGACTCTCTACCGATACTGCCAATCCACATTCGATTCGTTTGCAATTATGCAAACAAGCCTCATTTTTAAAGCCCATGTCAGTAGAATGAACGCTTCATTCTTGCTTTTGTGTTGGCATGTAAACATATATCTCTCTATATATATATATATGTGTGTGTGTGTGTGTGTGTGTGTGTAAATATGAGAATAAACGTGTGCGTGGTTGGAAATGAGTTACATATGAATAAAGTGGTCCATCATCAGTGATCTTCCAACCATCATCGGTATTTCTTCGCTTTAAAGACCATATACTTCCGGTCGGTGCGAGCAACGGCTAAAAAAAGTCGTTGGGACACGTAAATAAAGGGAACAGCGAGAGTGTAAACAAACAAAGATGGTGAAGCAACGAAAATTGAGGAAGAACGAGTCAAGTCCCAAATTTCCATGAATATAAGTTCGGTGAAATCGTGAACGAGAGAGAATAAAGACCATCAAACCTGGTTGGAATGTGAGCAAGGGAGGAATTCCGTACAGGTCTAACGGGAGGAAGAAGGAATCTAGCCTGTGAATTCGGTGAACATAAGTTCTGTGAAATCGTAGACGAGAGAGAGAAAAAAGGCGAACCAGCCTGACCAAGCGTGCGAAAGAAAAGAATTACGCACAGGTCAAACGGGAAGAAGGAGGCGGAGGAGAGGTAGTAACAGAGAGTGAGTGAGTGAAGGGTGAGGAAGAGGTTAACAGAGAGAGTGACTGTTAGAGAGGGTTCGTTCTTCCTCACTTTTCGTTGCTTCACCTTCTTTGTTTGTTTACACTCTCGCTGTTCCCTTTATTTACGTGTCCCAACGACTTTTTTTAGCTGTTGCTCGCACCAACCGGGGGCATATGGTCTTTAAAGCGAAGTAATACCGCTGATGGTTGGAAGATCACTGATGAAGGACCACTTTATTCATATATATATATAAATGGAATAGAATGAAACGAAATTTCATTTCTCACTCTTAGTACGGCACTTAAATGTAAGTATGTATGTGTGTATATACATACATGCACACACACACACACACATATATATATATATATATATATATATATATATATATATATATATATATATATATATATATAGACATAACCGATACGTGCATATATATATATATATGTGTGCATGTATGTATATATATACATACTACTGTACGTCTGTATACATATATGTATGTACGTATACATACATACATACTTACATTTAAGTAAGTGCCGTACTAAGAGTGAGAAATGAAATTTCGTTTCATTCTATTCGATTTAGGTGAATATAGATCACAAAGTGCATGTACCCACATTATAGATAGTTATATTGATACTCAACTAAAACTATACATACACATAAATAGATGCAAACATATACATACATCTACACATGTGCACACAATCATATACACATATATTCATATATATATATATTTACATATACACACCTATACACACATATATATATATACACACCTATACACACATTTATATATATACACACCTATACACACATTTAACTATCAATTTGACAATCCCTTTCTTCCTAATATATTTTTTATGGTAATTCTGTTATTAACACCATTCAACCATTCCTTTCAAAGGGTCATGACCTCAACTAAAGAGATTTATTTTTCATCTTAACATCATATGGAAAAAAAACAATCTGATTGGTTAGTTCTTCAACTACCGCCAAACAAGGTCATAGAACTAAACATAATACTAATTTACTACTAATTTTGAATAAAATTATTATTGCTTTTGAAAACAGGTGGTGATATGCATGTAAGTAAATATTCTCTTTATCTGATATTTTGTAACTAACCTTACATAGGTCGATATCGAAGTATAGTTACGATGTATTATCATCACCTAGAATCGATCGTAAAACAGTGAAGTATATTTCTAATGACTTGATTTTTTATTTCATTGTTTTAACTTATATCATGACTCTGTTTTCTTTTTAATGTTTTATTGTTTTCCGGGATTTATTTTAACCTACAACATTTTCAACATATGGATTACATTGAGTTCTTCATGCAGACTAACCCCACAATTTACCGTGGATATCTGTGTATATATATATATATATATATATATATAACGAAGGGTATAAGTAACTAATTAGATGGTTATATGTGGTTATTTAGATATGATTATAACAAAGTTGTTAGAGGAAATAACAATAATAATAGAGAAATAAATGATTTGGTTATATATGGTTTACTTCACGTGAATCAATTAAAAAGTACATATAAAACAGTTACCAAGAGTTGTTAAGGTTGACAATGTTTTTGTTGTTGGTTTATGAGACTGCTGTAGTCTGTTGTTGTTGGTGGTGTGAAAACAGCGAGCGACAGATAATTGTTGTTGTTGTTGGAATTTGGAGTCCGTAGTAGTAGTTGTGAGACCGTAGTTAGTAAGAGAGAGAGAGAGAGATGGTTTGTATACCTCTGTCGTAACTGTGAACTACCGTGGCCTGCAGACAGCGGTAAATCTTCCACATTTGTGTTCTGTAGTAATAGGGCTCCAATCACTCTGGGTATTTCTGTAGACCACTGGGGTCTGTTAATAGCAGTGAATCGTTACATAGTTAGTTGCTAGCGTAATGCTCCGATGTTTCTGGCTGTAGACCACTGGGGTCTATTGATAGCAGTGAATCCTTACATAGTTTGTTATAGGTGTAATGCTCCGATGTATCTGGCTAAAGTAGGATGGTACAGGCTCTATATATAGCTGTCACTTCCTGTCCCCCAACCTGAGGGGACAGCCCACGCATGAACTTGATCACACCAAAAGGATGTTGACCTAGAATTTGATCTTTAGGTGTCACTCAAGGTTCAAGGCGCGGATAGATTTCGCTACATTAGTTCCCTACCCAGATCGATGCTGGAGCAGCGATCTATTATAAAATAGGTAGCGAAATCTGATTCCTAGAAGCGTGTCCCAAAGCACACAAAATGTGGGTACTGCGCTCGCACTTTGAGTGTAGAGAAATTTGGAGAGAGAGAAAAAAAATAGTATAACTGAGTATGCATGTGTGTGTGTAACATTTAGAAGGAACTGTAAAAATACAAAGTTGTGATCAGGTATTTCGAACTGTTGTGTATGGATGGATGGGTTACGGTATCGGATTACGATATGATAACACAGAGGACTATTTCTCTCGATGTATCATCATACGTAAGATTCTCTTCAGTGAGTCGAGGTTTACGCTATGAGATGAGTGTGTGCAATTTTTAGTTGCGTGCTCAGTGAGTCGAGCGATTAGTAACCGTGGTTTGATTATCATGTGTTAAATAGCTATTGTCGAACCTTGACCAGTTGAATCTCAATGTATTATCATACGTAAGATTCCCTTCCCGTGAGTCGAGGTTTATGCTATGACATGAGTGTGTGCAATTTTGAGTTGCGTGCTCAGTGAGTCGAGCTAAAAGTAACCGTGGGCTGATTATCATGTGTTTCATAGCTTTCGCCGTACCTTGACCAATCGAAAGGTGATCCCGCAGAGACCCCACCGAATCCAGAATATACCACAGACATAAACATGTTGGTGTGTGACAAGGAAAATTATATGTGTTTGATGCCAAACGTGTTATTCATACAGGCATATAATACAGTAAAATGAATAAAAAAAAATAAAAATGACATTCATATACAACCTGTAAAAAAATATTTATATAATTGTTCTTTACAAAAAGTTCTGTTTTCTTGTTAGGAAGCTAGTAGTATTGTTTGTTGTTGTTGTTGGAGATTACGAAGCAAGTGGTGAAGTGTTTGGTAACTGTATATTGCTGAGGTTGGCAAATAAAACCATGATCAGATCAAATAGGCTGCGTGTTATTTTAATTTTTTTTTAAATACCAGTTCGTTTTTTTTTTGTTTTGTTTTTTTAAATCACGTCGGGGTTTACCAATTTAACGAAGGGTTAAAATGAATTAAGTAATAGTTAGATGTTGGATGAGGTAACATGGTTATTAGATGAAATAACAAGTATAATAAGAATAGGTGTAATAACGAGAATATAATGAATAAATGATTTTAGTTTATATATGGTTTACTTCACGTGAATCAATTAAAAGGTACAATAAACAAGTTACCATAAGTTACAAAGATTGACAATATTATTTTGTCGTTGATGTGAGGCTGTTGCAGTCTGTTGTTGTTGTTGGTGGTGTGAAAACAGCGAGCGACAGATAATTGTTGTTGTTGTTGGAATTTGGAGTCCGTGGTAGTAGTTGTGAGACCGTAGTTAGTAAGAGAGAGAGAGAGATGGTTTGTATACCTCTGTTATGGTCTGTCGTAACTGTGAACTACCGTGGCCTGCAAACAACGGTAAATCTTCCACATTTGTGTTCTGTAGTAATAGGGCTCCAATCGCTCTGGGTATTTCTGTAGACCACTGGGTCTATTGATAGCAGTGAATCCTTACATAGTTAGTTGCTAGCGTAATGCTCCGATGATTCTGGCTGTAGACCACTGGGGTCTATTGATAGCAGTGAATCCTTACATAGTTTGTTATAGGTGTAATGCTCCGATGTATCTGGCTAAAGTAGGATGGTACAGGCTCTATATATAGCTGTCACTTCCTGTCCCCCAACCTGAAGGGACAGCCCACGCATGAACTTGATCATACCAAAAGGGTGTTGACCTAGAATTTGATCTTTAGGTGTCACTCAAGGTTCAAGGCGCGGATAGATTTCGCTACATATATATATATATCAAAGGTATATATCAAAGGTATATGAGTTAGGAACTCAAAATAGTCTCTTACAACAAAATAGCTCTAAGAAAGAGATATTTCCGAGCCGTATATTATAATTGAATATAAAAGAAAAACGAACACAGATATATACATATATGTGTTCAAATCGCAAGGGACCAGATTCGCTAAGGTGAAAAGAATACTAACTATAGACAATTGGGTTTGCTTGTCTCAATTTAAGAAAAAATCAAGAAAATAAATACAAACCGGAAATGTGGTAACTACCGATCACCCAGACAACTTGGTGTTGTTTCGTAATGTTAATTGTGAATAGCATTACCAATGTATGCTCACCAGTGGGTGATAAATCTTTTCACCTTAGCGAATCTGGTCCCTTACGATTTGAACTCATATCTGTGTTCGTTTTTCTTTTATATATATATATATATTGAGTGAGCGTGAAAGACCAAAGATCATTGTTGAAAGACTCTGTATTTCGCAAAATTCATAATATTTTTTATTGGAGAAGGTGAGATATTTTTTCCGCAAAAACTTGATTGCACTGTTTTGTTTCCACTTATGTATTTTTTGAAAATGTTATTTATTCATTATAAAAATTAAATGACAGCATTCTATATGTAGATGGGCGCCCTTCGTCTCCTGGCAACCAATATTTTTAGACCCAGTCCGACACTGTGTATATATATATATATACAAAATAAGATTATGGGTGTCATGTAGGAGAGACATGCGCCATATCCACTGTAGAATATGCTCCAAGATTCCAATGAATAGATCCAAGCATTTTATATCAACTAGAAATTGATTAACATATATATATATCTAAAATAAACATATGAAACAATCACAGGGAATAATTTGTAAAAGTGTGTAAGCACACATAGCTAGGTAGGTAACTAATTATAGTTTAACTAGAACCTTATATATATATATATATATATATATATATAAACACCACTAACACACCCCTCCTTTTCACCGCCCACCCCACACTAACAATACTAACACCCCCACTCCACCCCTCATCTAACCACCCTTCCCCAACTAACATACTAACATCCCTTCCCTCCCCTCTTCTCCTCCTCCCCCCTCCTTATCACACGCACACACTTACACCACCCACCCCACACGCAACTAACATCACTAACACCCTCCAACCCCACGCACACGTACCCACACACCCTCGTACACCACCAACTCTACACACCCTACCCCCACTCACACCTGCATTCCACCCCTCCCCACCTCCCGTCTACTAACACCCACTAACACCTCCTCACCAAACTACACACACACCAGTACACCACACTCCCTCCATAGAACCACACACACCCTTCTCTCCCCACTCCACACTCACTCATCCCACTAACACCCCTACTAATACACACACACACACACACACACACCCTCCTCACTCCAACTCTCACACCTACCCATCCTCGCCTCCCTACCATTCCGCTGACTGCTGCTATGCCCTTCCGACCACTGTCTCAGCACCCACTGACCACAGCACTCCCACTGCTGACCACTTCCTGTTGCGCGCGCACCCCACATCTCTCCTCTTCCGACCACCGCTTCTTGGATTACCCACACGCGTTTTGACTTCCAACCAAAATCTCCATACATCCGTGTAACTTACCACTTTTCAACCATCCTCTAACACCATCACCTATATAACTCACCCACACACACATCCCAAAACAAATTTTTTTATCCACACGCCACCCACACCCACAACACGCTTAAACCACACACACGTGCTTCCCACCACATATTTACACCCTCAGCCCCCTGATTCCTCTCCCCCCACCCCCTATCCACACACGCACAGACCCTCCGACACACAAAAACACCCCCCACACACACCTTCCTGAACATGCAACCCCGTTCTTCCCCCAACCCTCACTTTCACATACACACACACACAAACACACGCACACCTAACCACACACACCACCTTCAGCCCTCCTCGCTCGGACACCCCGTCTCCCTCTCCCCACTCCACCCGCCTCCACCTCTACTCACCCCACACCCTTCCACCACCTGTTTACCCCCCTTTTAATTTCAGTTTATTTTGATCATGCCTTTATTTTTAAATGTTCTCATTCCTTGTATTTTGATCATGCTTTATTTTTATTTATTATTTATTATATTTTTGTCTTTATTTGTTAATTTTTCATTCGCACCGTTTCCTTTCGCTATATGTCTCTCCACCACTCCCCTACACACCTTTTGAACTCTTACCTGAAGAAGGGCTTATGCCCGAAACGTCGTCCTCCACCTACCCCCCACTCTCCTGAGCGTGAATCTAATAAACATTTGTCGTACTGCCTCTCTGTTCTGTCCCTGTTCAATTTTTTATTATATATATATATATATATATATATATATATATATATATATATATACATACATACATAGTGGCTGCCAACTCGTTTTCGAGTACGGCCACTACATTATATCCATGTAGGAGAACCCCTACCGATCCGCTGAACGAGTGTGACTTTTTAGTCCAGCCAGCGACTTGAAAACTCTGGTACAAACACTACACTTGTGACAATTATTGACACATAGTGCTGGGCCCATGGTACCATGTGACGACAAGTGCAGAGAGATCTCCAGATATAAAGCAATGCCTGTGCCGTGAAGCTTTTATAGTGAGCAAAGGCACTGCACAAAGCCAGTCCCACTCTCTTAACCAAGATGATATTTACCAAAAAGAAGAACAAGTCAACATCATTGGATACCATCAGGGTTGCAGGTGTTATTTCAGAGTTTTCCTTCTCCTAGAATTCTGCTTTGACAAAGGCTAAGGGGTCATCTCTCCCGGTGATTTTGGATGGCCATTGACTCTTAAGAGCTCCTGTGCCCTTTGACAGGTTTTTTTTAGTCCTGCAGGATGTCCAAAGTCATCCTCCTCACCAAGAAACCTTGGTGGGGTTGCCAGTTTAGTCGCCAACGACCCGACCATGAGACAAGTTGTACTGGGATACATGTTACTAGTAGCACCAACTGACATACATACATACATACATACATACATACATACATACATACATACATACATACATACATACATACATACATACATACAATCTAGCAACATTGTCATCAATGGCCTAACTGTTTCACCGATATCTGATGAGGACTGCTACAGATACCTGGGGATAGATGAGAACATATCCTATAATGGTATCTGTAATAAAGAACGTGTAACCAGTGAATACTACACTCGATTAAGAAAGATCTGGTCATCGGAACTCTCTGCGCAAAACAAAACAGTGGCTCACAATGTTTTTGCTGTGCCTGTCCTAATACCAACGTTTGGAATACTCAATTGGACGATAGACGAAATCCGAGCAGTTGATGTTGGAACTCGAAAAATACTGAACAACACCGGAAACTTCCACATCAACAGTGACATAAACCGCCTTTACTTGAAACGTAAGCAGAGAGGCAGAGGCCTAACATCAGTCCAGACATTTGAATGTCGCATCATATCTCTCCGACAACATCTACGAACCTCGAAGCGTTCTCGAGCAAGTCTATCTGCATGAAACAGATAAGATCATGAGAGTTGGCAAGGAACTCCTTGAGAGATATTCCCTGTGTGATAATCAAAAACTCACACCCAGGGATGTCGCTCAGCAGTATCGCAGTGAATCCATGGATGAAAAACTGCATGCCTATCAGCAAAAAATCATGCATGGATATGTTGCCAGGTTCTCCTACATGGATATAAAGTAGTGGCCGTACTCGAAAACGAGTTGGCAGCCACTATGTATGTATATATATATATATATATATATACTCTAGATAGATGAGATGTGTTGTTATTCCTCCGAGGAACTGGAATCATGTTTCCAGTTCTTCGGAGGACTAACAACACACCCAGGAGCTGGACATATCGATGTATTGACAGAGTGGAACACACTTCAACAACATGTGTACCTGTCTTTTCCACACCAATTCGGACTGCCTGAAGAGGTCACAGCCAATAATAGCTGTCACCGAAATATATATAGCAGAGAATTTATAATAAACGAAGCCAAATTTTACATATTTGACTTACTTATTTTACATTACTCCGAAGTAAACAAACCAGCCTGCGTACTTCGTCAAGTGCTCCAATCTGCTTACTGAGGTGTCGGTAAACAACCAACACATACTCAAAATGTATATACATATATATATATATAATGCCAATGATTGTAAGTTTGAATCTGACATGCAAAAACATATATATATGAATAAAGTAACCACAAATCATAGTAGATTCAAATATCACAGAGAGAAAGAGAGATGGGGAGAGGGGAGAAATGAGGTGCAATAGAAATGAAACATGGATTACAGCTTAAAATATACTCTAGATAGATGAGAAACAAAATGAGGATGTAGTTTATGAAACACCCAAATGCTTTAGAAGTCGATTTGGGGTTGACTTGTCAATCTTCTGGCTCTTATTATTCCTATGTGTGTTTAACTGTTGAATTTATTTCAATTTGATTATTTTAACAAATGATATATATATATATATATATATATATATATATATGAAGGATAACAAAATATCGTTATAGGTAATCCAGTTAGAGGTTGTGAATACTCCGTATTGTGGATAGATTTAGCGTACGGCGTTGTTTGACTCCTACCTATAGGTTTCCGTAGGTGGCGAGTTTGTGCGTTCTCTTGAATTCCTATGTAAGTTTATCTTGGAGTAATAATATTGAAAGAGTGAAGAATAACATGGTCAACAGTCCTTTCTGATGATCTGGTTAAGCTAACAACGAAAGAATTGTTAATACTGTAAATAAAACCCCTATTTTGTACTGTTGACCATGTTATTCTTCACTCTTTCAATATATGTGTGTGTGTGTGTGTGTGTGTGTGTGTGTGTGTGTGTGTGTGTGTGTGTGTGTGTGTGTGTGTGTGTGTGTGTGTGTGTGTGTGTGTGTGTGCGTGTGTGTGTATGTGTATGTGTGTGTGTGTGTGGGTGGGTGGGTTGGGGGGGGGGCGTGTGTGTGTGTGTGTAGCGAAATCTGTCCGCGCCTTGACCTTCAGCGACAACTGAAGATCAAATTCTAGGTCAACACCCTTTTGGTGTGATCAAGTTCATGCGTGGGCTGTCCTCTCGGGTTGGGGGACAGGAAGTGACAGCTATATATATAGAGCCTGTATCAATCTATTTCAGGAGATACATAGGAGCATTACACCTATAACAAACTATGTAAGCAATATAAACTTACTATGTGTGTGTGTGCCTATTCTTAGAATACATTATTGTCGTAGTAGTAGTAGTGTTCAATCTGTCAGGCAGGCATGGTTGGCTCTCTGGCTCTGTCTATGGCCGAGAAGGTTACAACCAGCAAGGGTCATGAGAGAGATATAGTGAAAGGTCTGCTATATGGTGAACCGTAACACGGACTGCTTGCTTCGGTCTCTCTGGCTCATGGGTTCCTTATCTCCGTGTATTTATAATAACCTTATAGCTAGAAGGATGTGTATATGAGTTTGATTTATGATCAGCCATGTGGATATTGTCTCCCATGAAGCTGGGATGAGAGATCAAGTAGAATGTACGTTTATCATCGCTGTCTTGGCAGGACAATGGTGGGAACTTTCCAATAATGGTTAGTCCCAGAGGCGAGAAAGCTCAGATTCGGTTTCGAATCTTCGCCGGTAAAACATAGGAGTATTTCCGTTATATACCCATATACACGCACTCCTATATATATATATATATATATATATATATATATATATATATATATATATATACATATATATATATATATATTGATTGAGTGTGAAAACGAAATAATAATTCAGAATCCCGAAAAAGAATACTAATACTACCTCTAAGGGTGCCGCCACGATACAAAAATTCTAGTGCAAACTACATAAATGCTCGTACGAAGTATATGTAAAATTTGATACGGAAAATTAATTCAGAATCCCCCCCCCAAAAAAAAAAATAAATACTGATATACGAGAAATTAAAGCAAAGATACCACTAAGAAATATAGAGAGCACGGAAAAGGGGCAGCGATCGGATAAGAAGGCAAGTATGCGGGGTCTAACACATCTGCTATAAAAAGCGGAGTCGGCCAAATCTATCATAGAATAGAGGAAGGGGGTGGGGGTACTGAGGCTACAAAGGACCGAGGGGCTGCCTCGGGTGGGCGAGAAAATGAAAAGGACGACGACAAAGAAAGAGGACTGGGGTGGAAGGACTAGGGAGGGATGGGGGGAAGAAAGAAATATAGAGGACGCGATAAAAAGATATAAAAGAAGATCTTACCTCTACCTTTGCAAGCAGGGGTGACCCATTACGAAATCGGCAAGTGGGGTGTTATAGCCCTAGTCTAACCCCCCCCCCCTCTGTCATTATGGGGTTTGAGGGCGAGGTAAGTCCTACGCAATCAGTGTTTACATGCAGTAACCAGTTCATCTTTCTTGTTTAGGAGTTGGTCCGTCGAAAACAACACTTGTAAAGTTTCCTCCGAGCATAAATTGCACGGACGGCGTCCTCCCGTGTAAGAGTTGGCTCTGGACAGTAAGCTCCAAGTGAGATCATAGGTAATGTTGTTATCCTTGAGGTCCCATATGTGGCCCGAAAGTGTAGTGGCGTGACGCCGGGCCGGGTTTCGGAAGGTATGTCTGTGTTGGTATAGCCGGGTCTTGAAGTCACACGCGGTTAATCCTATATAAGCTTTGTTGGAGGTGTCCGTCCTCACGTTGCACTGGTAGATCACATTACGATCTCTGCATCTGTTGTCTA
This sequence comes from Eledone cirrhosa, assembly GCA_964016885.1. Lineage (NCBI taxonomy): Eukaryota > Metazoa > Mollusca > Cephalopoda > Octopoda > Eledonidae > Eledone > Eledone cirrhosa. The sequence continues at coordinate 312,276,130 of OZ024743.1, read as the reverse complement.
GGGGGGAAATGGATTCATCAGGACAGTTGTACCCCCTGGTCGGCTCTCCACTGCTATTTAGGTTATTTCTTCCATAGGGGTTGAGGTTTTGTTGTTAGAGGAGACGATGTTTTGTGCAAAGTTTGGTGTGGTGCTGTAAGAGAGTTTGATGGTATTTTTGTTAATTATGTTGTGGTAGCGGTGTTGTAGTGGGAAGTGTTTTTCAATGAGCCTAAAGAAGATTTTCCCGATAGGAGTTGTCACCTCGGCGTTGTGGGGAGGATTGAACCATGTTACATTGCGTGAGCGGCGGTGTCGCCTGCTGGTTCCGCTAATGGAAGCTGGACAGTAGGATATTTCCTCCCGGAAACCACTCCGCTTGAGGGCCTGGTTGTAATAAGGCGCGTGTTCCTCGAATATCTGCTCATTAGCTGACAAACGGGATATGCCGAGGGAGATGTTTTTAACCAGGTTATTGGTGATGTTCCTAGGATGGTTTGACCGGCGGTGGATGTAGTGCAGGTTGTCGTTAGGTTTCCTGTATGGGTAGTACAGATCATTATCGAGGTCAAGGGTATATGCACTAGAATTTTTGTATCGTGGCGGCACCCTTAGAGATAGTATTAGTATTCTTTTTCGGGATTCTGAATTATTATTTCGTATTAGTTTTTTTTTTTTTGCACTGGGTGGTTGCTGGCCTTGTGCCTGGGGTAGAAACCTTTATTTCTTATTTCGTGGTAGTTTCTTTAGTATTTTGGCCCCTCACTTGTTGACCCGTCACCGTAAGATATACTCGGTTTATTACTTATACCTCTTAAAAGGGTCTCATTATAATTCCGTCCCACCTAGTAAACCTTTCTTTAGCCTAGCAGTACCAGTGAGAGACTTGATAGCTGTCCTTAGGTCGTAGTAACCAGAAATTGTTTATTTTTTTTTTTTTACATTTAATTGCTTTTTAACACTCTCGGTATTTTTCTATACATTTACCCCATATAGTTTTACTTATTGTTTCGACTTCCTCCCCCTCCCCCTCCCTAATATCTTCTTTGACTTCATGCCCAGCTGTAGTCGGGACTATCAATGCATGACTGGGTCTCCTCCACCCCCTCTCCCTCTTTCTCCTACTGGCAGGTTCAGCTACCCCTTCCCTCCACAAATTGCCATGATAGAATTATTATGTCTCAACAACAAACTTTTGACCAATCCTTGTGACAATCACTTTTACCATATATGGAATTACCCCTTGAGAAGCTCGGCTATACAAATACCAGGATAAAAATTTTCGTTTACTCCAGAATTAGCCGTCGAAACGGCTTGAGATCAGCCGTCGGGGTCCTACTCGGTCATATTACCCACTCTACTACCCTAAGTATTGAGTACTTTGGTGCGTTATGGTCCACCTGGTTCCTTACCACATTTCCTCCGTTATATATATATATATATATATATATATATATAACGGAGGAAATATATATATATATATGTATATATATATATATATATATATATATATATATATATATATATATATATATATATATATATATATATATATATATATATATATATATATATATATATATATATATATATATATATATGTGTGTGTATATATATATATGTATATATATATATATATATATATATAGAAAGGATGAATATAAAATGAAAGTGCTTTTTTTTAAAAAGGAATTTATTAGGTATTGACATATGTTTCTGTAACAGACTGAATACCTATGTATCGCTGCTTGCGTAATCATATAATGTTAGCAAGTATTCGATAGCAAATGTATAATCAGTTGTCACTTTCATTTTATATTCATCCTTTCTACATTTTCTCCGGAATATACTCGTTGAACAAACCTGCACGTACGCTGTTCATCTCTAACGTAACGATATATTATCACTACATTATTGATAACCTGAAATTTTATATATATATATATATATATATATATATATAAACCTCACTTTCTAATAGATATATATATATATATATATATATATATATATTAGAAAGTGAGGTTTTTTTTACAAATTGAAAAATAACCGAGGTGTCCTACACGAGTGAAAGTATAAAGAAAAAGAGATGAAATCGAAAATGCAACTGGATTCTTATTTTTTTTTTAAATATATATATTTATTTGGTTCCTTTACCGGTTTCGCAGTTCTTCTGCTTTTCAAAAGGTGAGTTGAGATGGGGGGTCTGTGGTTTTTCTCACATCTGTGTGAGATGTGAGATGTGAGAAAAACCACAGACCCTCCATCTCAACTCACCTTTTGAAAAGCAGAAGAACTGCGAAACCGGTAAAGGAACCAAATAAATATATATATTTTTTTAAAAAATAAGAATCCAGTTGCATTTTCGATTTCATCTCTTTTTCTTTATATATATATATATATATATATATATATATATATATATATATATATATATATATATATATATATATATATATATATATATATATATATATATATATATATATATATATATATATGCGATGAAATACCAATGATGGTTGGCAAATCACTGATGAGGGACTAATTTTATCATATGTAACCCATGTGCAACCACGCAGTCTTCCTCTTTCTTCCCATGTTTTTCATATATATATATATATATATATCATTGTGGAGTGGCCGTATCGGTAGAGGGTCGAACGCCATGCTTTGCAGCAAAGAGTTACGGCCGTTTATGATCTGAGTTCAAATCCCGACGACTTAACTTTGCCTTTCATCCTTACGGGGTTGATAAAATAAAGTACCAGTAATGTACTGAGTAATTGCCGGCCTTGTGCCAAAAGTAGAAACAATTATTATTATCATCGTTTAATGTCCACCTTCCCAACTTCTCTCAAACTTCTATGGGAATTAGTGTATTTTACGAGGAAAGGGCATCAAAATTACATTAGGCCCTCTTTGGTACTCCGGTCCACGGAGATATGTACTGGCTGACCTACACTCTCTCATTAGCCCTAATTTAGATAATAATATCTCCAATAAACAGATTTAGATATAAATATATATTCATTAATAAATCAATCATAAATAATTATATATATATGTTACACATTGTATTCAGTGCATATTAATTACTAACAGAACGATGAAGGTTATTGGTAAAACTTTTTCATATTTATGTAAAAATCAACTTTGTGAGTGAAATGTGTGTGTGTGTGTACACACACACACGTAATTGATGTGTTCATGCATAATATTCTCATAATGTGTTTGTGTGTAAGCATGTTTGTGTATGTGTATGTGTATGAGTCTATGTACACATGTATGTGTACAGGCTTATATAGACAATTATTAAGATAATTCAATAGTAATCTAACTCAGGAAACATTAGCACCTCCTTTAGATAATTCCACCACTACAATTCCTATTATAAATAATCCTGGGCCACTTGCAAATAACTCTGTTCACATTAATCGTAAATGCAACTGCCCTAATAGAACTAAATGTCCTCTTAATAATTTGTGTCTCGATAAAAATCTAGTATACGAATGTAAGGTGCTAACTAGTACCAATTCTTATACCTACATTGGCTCTACTTCTACTTCCTTTAAATCAAGACTATATAACCATTCTTCCTCTTTTAAATATCCAATTAAAAGAACAAACACTGCACTCTCAGAACTCATCTGGTCCTTAAAAGACAAAAACATGAATGACAAAATTTCTTGGCGTCAAATATGCAATGCTTCTCCATATTCTAACGCTTCCATATCTAGGGCTTGTAATTTATGTCTAGCTGAAAAATTTACCATTATCTCGAATTTCAACCCTATAATAAATAGACGCACCGATTTATTTTCTCTCTGCATCCATAAATCTCTTAAGTCATTTCACAAAGTATACACCTAATACCCTATATCTTATTCCATGGTTAAGATTTAAAATTTTCTCACACATATATATGTTTTTTACACAAATACCTTTTTCTCGCATATTTCAGTACATTCTACAAAGTTCTTAAACATACTATGACGTTATTTGGTCCTCTACTTTTTAAATCACTCTAGCAAATTCCTTTATCTACTTGGTGATACAAAATATTATTTAGATAGTTCATATTTAATGTTTCTTTATATTATTTTTTCTCATTATTATATTTTTTAAGCCGCTCTCTTTCCTCATTTATCACTTCAATTTAATCAGTATAAACATTAGTTGATTTTGTAAACAAATTATGACGTCAGATGTTTTTCTTTTTTCTACGCTTAAATAATTATAACATTTTCCTTTATTTACTTGTGGATTAATTTAATATTTAAATATTTAAATAGTTTTCCCACATATATAATTCCTTTATATATAATCTATAATAAATTTTTTTATATATAATCTGTAATTTTTTAATAGTAAACTTTTAATTGTTGACATTATCGGTCTACCCTTATTTATTTCCTTCTACACATATATACTTTTTCACAGAAATATTTTTTCAATTACATTCTATTTAAACACACTAGGACATTATATCGTCTTCTACGCTTATTAATCATTTAATTTTATTTTACTTTACTTTATCTTATTTTATTTTATTTTAATAATACATTTTCACACCTCTTAATAAATCTTTTAGTATATAAACCCTAAATAAATAATATACCTAGGTTCTATATCTGTAATCATAAACATCATATATCATAAACCTCATCAATTTTTTAGTTTATTTATTTAGTAGCCGTATATATATATATATATATATATATATATATTCTTTTTTTTTTTTTTCCAGCCGTTATTCACAGCTGTTTTTCAGTTTTGACAGCGTTTCCAGTTTAAATGTCTCTCTCTCCTTTCTCTTTCTCTCTCCTCCTTCCTTCTTAAATTTTTTCTGCGTTATTTTCTCCTTCTTTTTCCCTTTTTCTTCTTCCTTCCTTTTTTTCCAATCTTCTATATCCTTTTATATTTATTTATCATATGTTGATGTACACTTCCTTGTTCACATGTGTTTTTTAGGCATCATATCCTGTTACCTTATTTTATCTGATGAGAACGCAACTATCGTCCCAGGATGATATTTGTTTTTGAAATGCGTATAATAAAATATATGGAACTTTATTAACCATCTTTTAATTTCTTCTTATATATACTCCAGTCTAATAAACTGTTGAGTGCTACTTGTCCGATATATGCATAGTTTTATTGTCCTTCAATAAAACTCACCTCCTACATATATATATATATATATATATATATATATATATATATATATATATATACAAAGAATTAATATATCTACCGACATATGTATACAGATGCATACCTATGTTAGCAAATATATATGTTTTGTCTTAGTAACTTTGTGGTTCTATGCAAGGGGATGCAGAACAATTATATGAAAGACGTAAATAAGAAAGTTATGAAAATTGACTTACTTACTAAAATTTCACTCCAACTAATTAGTTTCTGTAAGGGGATAAATATGGTTATTTACGTCTTTCATATAATTGTTCTGCATCCCCTTGCATAGAACCACAAAGTTACTAAGACAAAACATATATATTTGCTAACATAGGTATGCATCTGTATACATATGTCGGTAGATATATTAATTCTTTATAATTACTCCAAATTATTTGATGAGCAAAATTTGCCGAAATTACTACTGTAATTAATCGTAGTGGCTAGGCTCTGTCTTAATAGCACCCCCACTCCTAGCTGATTAACCTCAGTGTCACGTGATTGATTCTTTTGAATTTGCCACTTGACCAAGTAGGCAGTGAATTTTTCAATGTCTTGGAATCTAACCCCGCTCGCTTTTTTCCATCCACTGAATTATTTTTATATAAGTTCCCAGTGTCCCCGCATTGCCTGGAAGCTTAGCTGAGAATAGACTCCCTGATGACGTAAGGCTTCTCTATGGGTACACTCCGTAACCATATTTATCCCCTTACAGAAACTAATTAGTTGGAGTGAAATTTTAGTAAGTAAGTCAATTTTCATAACTTTCTTATTTACGTCTTTCATATATATATATATATATATATATATATATATATATATATATAGAGAGAGAGAGAGAGAGAGAGAGAGAGAGAGAGAGAGAGAGAGAGAGAGAGAGAATTCACAAGAATAAAGCTATGTTCAAAGCATTTATTCACTTACAATTATTTCATCCAAACCTAGGCTTGGAGTCTTCGGACCATTTTTCAATGTTTGTACACATAATTGACCTCCTTTCCAACGCAAGAGACATACAGATACATATATATATATGCACCACTACAACCACCATAAATATACAAAAAATATACAAAAATATACAAAATATACCTTACCATTACAACCACCATAATACTCTTACTTACCCGCTTAAAGTGCTTGTATTACATGTAACACCCTGCCACACAATAATCATATATAAATGAGACACACTTGCATGCCCCACGTGTAACTAACGCATACACTAACTACTACATCTGACTAACAAACTATCCTCTTGCATTATCTGTGTTAACTGCCGAATGTATTTTAATTTTGTTTTCATTTTGTTTTAATTTTAATTTTAATTTTGATTTTGATTTTGATTTTGAATTGCTATACAGAAATAATATAGTATAATATATGTCACTCCACTGTACATCAATATATATTTATATGTATCTGTATGTCACTTGCGTTGGAAAGGAGGTCAATTGTCAATTATGTGTACAAACATTGAAAAATGCTCCGAAGACTCGAAGCCTAGGTTTGGATGAAACAATTGTAAGTGAATTAATGCTTTGAACATAGCTTTTATTCTTGTGAATTCTATATAACTGCTCTGTAGAACAAATGATGTTATTACATTGAGCTATTCATCTTACTGGTAATAAGGTAGTAATAAATTACTGACCTTCACTGTTTAGGGTTTAAAATATACATAACTATAAAAAGTTTTAGTATATACATAACCATAAATAGTATCCTTAATATTATATATATATATATATATATATATATATATATATATATATATATATATATATATATATATATATATATATATATATATATATATATATATATATATATATATATATAATAATAATAATAATAATAATAATAATAATAATAATAAAATGAGAGAGGAAGCACACGATTAAAATACAGGAATACAGAAAGATTGCATTTAGTGAACATATCGCCAATTGTGCTCTCAACCAACTTCCAAACTTTAAAATGTTCCCCATTTACAAATTCATAGACAACGCTTCTTTAATCCAACGCACCAATAAGGAAACACATTTCATTAATAAATTTCAACCAGTACTCAATGCCCTGAAATTCGGAAATTTCTAAAACTGCAACAAACCATCAAACATTTACAAGAGTTACCTCCCTCACACCCTACCTAATCCTTTTTCTTAAATAAATTAAATATCACCCAGCAAGAATTACTTCCCCCTGCATATTAACTCTCTAAAAAGGGAAATCATATCAAACCACAGTCCACCATTTGCCTCCTTCACGGAACCATGGTTCAGCTAAACACTCTTGCGATATTAACACATTTTGAACTGCTTAACTTCAATGACTGTGCTTGTAAATAATATTAACTTTTCTTCCACATTGAATTTTTACGTTCCATATTATACACGGTTTTTTTTCCTTTTTCTTTTTTTCTTTTCACTTCTTAAACCTTGTTTGTATATAACATTATTCTTTCTGTTTAACATGTGCGACACCACACTAATACATTTCACTATCATTTGATAATGCATATAAATGCAGAAACCGGTAATAGACAATAATCTATATATATAAAACTGTGGTTGTCTGTCTGTCTATCGATTTTTGGCACACATCTCCTCTTAGAATCTCTCACGGAATTGCACCGAAATTGCTATACTTGTACATTGAGCCCTAGCGAAGACATCGGAAAAAAAACAATTTCAAATTGACCCACCCTATGTGACGAAATCGAATATAATGTATCGATTTTTGAGCGTAAGTTATCAGTTATTTCCCTTTGTTCTGTTTACATTGAGCGTCTTACGTAAAAAATTACGCTGGCTTTCTCAGCGTTTAAAATGACATTAACACAATACACGTTCGAACACTAAGCTTCCGTTTTGCTTCATTTCCATTTAAAAGCATTTTAAAACAATATTTTTACTTGAAAACAAGTCTATTTAAAGACTACGTAAAACAAGCAAATATTTCGTCGTTAGGCGTGCAGACAGACAGTCGTGCAGAGAGGTGATATACGCGTGCAGACAGACAGTCGTGCAGAAAGGTGATATAGGCGTGCAGACAGACAGTTGTGCAGAGAGGTGATATAGGCGTGCAGACAGACAGTCGTGCAGAGAGGTGATATAGGCGTGCAGACAGATAGTCGTGCAGAGAGGTGATATAGGCGTGCAGACAGACATAACTGATAATTTGGTTACGCTAATGTTTTTCTCTGCGTTGCAGTGTTTACATTTTCGATCTTTGTTAATAAATAACCAGTGCAGTTTCTATCCCCAGCATCCTCTTTTGTTATAACATTCGGGTTATCGTTATGTTTTCTTAACTTCATAAGGCATATTGTTGGTTGAGGGAATATTAATCAAAAACACCACATGCAAGTCTGCACAGTAGACACTACAGTTTTTAAGCCAAGAAAGAAACTTAACATTGTAACTTTAACACAGCTACTGAGCGACCCCGAGCAACGCCGGGCTTTACTGCTAGTTAAATATATAAATAGATAAATAAATACCATTGTTAAATAGTAAATAAATCAACTAATACCTTAACACTTCACACAAAGTAAAACATTTCGTTTTAATCATTTTCTAACCAAGAAAAAAGAGAGAGAGACAATAAAAAGGAAAAAAAAATATATTTTTCTTCCTCATATTCGTCTCTTTCTCCCTGTTTTCATATATATATATATATATATACATATATATATATATATATATATATATATATATATATATATATATATATATATATATATATATATATATATATATATATATATATATATATATATATATATTCAATGATATTAAATAAATGGAAACTATATTTATAAAACCATATTTATTTTATTATATATATTTCAAGGGCAACCAAAATAACATTGGTGCGCTTTCATCAGATAAAATACAAAGTTTGTTTTATAAATAGAGACATACCCGTGAAAATCATACCTTATCGGGTGGAAATTCACTGGATAGTGGAAATATATCAGGGATTATTCAAACTTATGTGTGAATATGCAAATGAATATGTAAATAATTGAAAAACAACCGTTTATTTAAATGACACTGGAGAAAGAGAGAGAGAAAAATAAAAAATATTACGAGAGAGCTAGAGAGAAGAAATTAACAAGCGCACCAATGTTATTTTGGTTGCCCTTGAAATATATATAATTGTTTCTACTTTTGGCACAAGGCCAGCAATACCCCAGTGTATTACTGGTACTTTATGTTATCGACCCTGTAAGGATGAAAGGCAAAGTTAACCTTTAATCCTTGAAATATATATAATAAAATAAATATGGTTTTATAAATATAGTTTCCATTTATTTAATATCATTGAATATTTACTCCAATAAACTGTTGAGTGCTCTAAATCAGTTATAAACATTTATATTTGTCGGACTTCCAACAAATTAAATACCACTTCTACTTACATATATGTATATATATATATATATATATATATATATATATATATATATATATATATATATATATATATATATATTACAGATACATTGTAGGTTGCTTTAACCCGTCTTTTATTATTCAAAAAATTCTTGCCAATAAACATTAACCCTTTGTGCGCCATTCATCTAACTGTAGACCAACAAATACCAAAAAACGGAGCGTTGACAAGAACGATGGCGAATGAATGTTCGAGATAAGCATTTTCCTCCCGAACTGTTAGTTCACACGGGATTCTCTGCTGCACCTTTTCGTAATAATACAGAACAACGTACTGCTGGTCACTCCTTCCTCCAAAAGCCGTACAAAGCATCTTTCCCTCTCTCTCTATATATATATATATATAAATTAATAAAAATAATGAATAAAAACAAACAGTTCCTTATATTAAAAAATTCATCATTTTACGATCGTTTCTAGGATATATATGTTTGTGTTGGTATGTATATTATATAGATCTATGTAAAATTTTTACAAACTATCAGAGGGAATATACATACCTACACATATATATGCTGTCTTCAGAAATAATGATATTTGTTTATTGAAAAAACCAACAAAGATTTAATATAATAGGTCTGTTTGGGAACAGGTTTTGAATTGACCAATAGAAACGTAGTAAGTGGTCAAGATGGTAGAATAGTAGTAATAGAACTTTAATTTAGGGGTAGAGGAAAGCAGATTTCAGTTTTGAATGGAAAGAGTATGATGAATGAAAAGATTATTTTAGGGGTGAAAATAGGTCAAGTCGGTAAAAGGTACACGAAAAATTGATGTTATAAAAGAATAATGCTAATGTAAATATCTAAGGAGAATAAAATTTTACGTTAAATGTGTTAGTGAAAAATATCAATCTTATTTAAAATATAAGGAATTTATATCTATAAACAGAAAATAAATTAATTAAATTGATAGGTATATTTATATTGTTATACTTTGGGAGGGTCATGTTGCCAATAAGAAACACACGCACCAGTTGTTTCACTTCAACACACGATTTCAGATAAAGAATCTTGCTAAACAAATTCAGAAACGAAATATATTTATATTGATAAATTTATATTAATTCATATAGATATGATAAATAAGAGTTAGATGTAATTGAAGAGTGCTGTTAAAAACGAAGGGAAAATTAAAAAAATAATTATTATTATTATTGGGGGCGGGGGGTAAATTTATTAGTGAGAAATAACAAATTTATATAGATTATAAGGAACATAGAATCATAACCTGAAATTAAAATAGTTTATATGTATACTTATTGGTATAAATTTTAGGAAAAGATAGCCATAAAAGGGAAATAAAATTATGCAGTTCATTAGTAGTAGAATATTAATTATAGGTTAAGTAATTTTAAAAAAATGTTATTATAATAATTTCTAAGGTGTATATTAATTAGGTTTATAATATTTAAAAGTTCTTCTCAGTTTATGATTACATGATATAATTAATTCCTGTCGTTTATTTAATAGGATATCCTTAGATTTCATTATTTCAAAAAGTTCCTGGGAACATAATCTACATTCATATCTATTATTTTGATAAGGGGTGGCCCTTTTGAGCACACTCCAGGTCAGGTTATAATCTATATTCCTTTTTCTATAATTATTAATTATTTCAGCTAAAGATGTTGTATTAGCTAATGCGGCATTTTTAAAACTGTGTTTGTGAGTATTAAATCTTACTTTAAATTGGTTAGAAGTAGCTCCTATATATGAATAAGTTGAGTCCTTAGTGTTAACTTTACATTTATATACTATGTTATTAATAAGGCAATTTCCTTTTAATGGGCAATTTGCTTTGTTTCTACAGTTACAACCTTTCGTGAATGCTGTATCAGAGGAGATAGTCAAATTAGGTGTGGAATTTTCACGACTTGTTGTATGTGAATGAGATGGTGGTTTACTGTGGTTTATTTTAGTATTATGGTTAGTTTGATGTATTGGTGGTATATTCATGTTTTTTTTTTACATGTATATGCATTATAGGCACTTATATTTTGTTGTATATTTTTGGTTGTTGAGTAGGAGAATTTAACCGTTGATCTATTTAAAATTTGATGGTATTTGTGGTTTGGCGGGAAGTTTTTCTCTAGGATAGTAAAAAATCTTTTAGGTATATTATCTTTAATTTGTAGATTAAATGGAGCATTATACCAAGTAACTCGTCTATTACGGTTTCGATGTTGTGTATTATTTTTATAGGATGTATCCTGATGTTTATTAAGAGAATTATTGTTAATGATTTTATTACACATACTTTTAGTTAGATTCATTGATTTAGGTGTTTTAGCCTGTTTATTAGGAATTTTATTATTAACATATATTAACTTTTTTTGAAAGTTACTATATTGTATATTAGAAGAGTTAGAGAAATTAAGTTTTATGTTGGTATTTTTGGGTATAGTGTGAGTGGCATTTAGGTGTGTATATTTCATTGGTGTTTGTTGGTAGTATTGGGTTGTATGTTTGTAGTGTTATTGGTACAAGGTATATATACTAATTTGTTTTTGTGGCCACTTCTAGCTAAAGCTTCGTTATAAAAGGTCGCATTTTTATCAAATACATCCTGGTTAGACGAAAGGTTAGAAATTCTGAGTGAGATATTATATGCTAGGTTTTTAAGGATAGATTTAGGGTGATTAGATTGTGAGTGTATGTAATGTAAGTTTTGGTTAGGTTTATGGCAAGGTTAGTAGATACCCGTAGATAAGTCTAATGTTATATCAAGGAAATTAACTACTTTACTTGTGTTTTCAAATGTAATATCTAGACTATAATAGTCTTTGAGGAAAGTTCTAATAAGTTTTTTATTTTTTTCAATTTCTGATAGGCTAAGGTTATTGGAAAGAAGAAGACAGTCGTCACGATATAAACCCCCTTTAAGGTGGGGAAAAGAAGAATTTATGTTAAATAGAAGAAAGAGGCCCACAAGATTGGTAATTTGGGCAGAATCACTTGAGCCCGTAGTAATGTCGAATAGATTACTATATGTGTTTCTGGTCCAGTATTCTTTTTGAAATTCCAGTAGTGTTTGTCTAGCATGTGTGATAATATTATCACACATGCTATATATATATATATATAATTTTATAACTCCCTATATATATAGTTGAGCTCTTTTTCTTGTCCATTATCCATATCACAATGGAAAAACAATACTTGGGAACTTCTTTAAAGAATATACCAATACCTTCTAAGGATGAATTCTTACTTCTTATGATACAAAAAACCAACCAATTCATCAAAAGGGTCAGATGGAGGGCCTACCACTTCGATAAAAAAACAAAATGTACTGATAAGAAATATTTATATGATTTCACTACATATAAAAACCAACCACACAACTCCTTACTTGAAAACTTTGAGAAAGACCTTTTTAACTTCATCAAACACCTCAAATTTAAGAAGTATAAATCTAATTTTCAAAAGGATCTTGATTCTACTCTATTGGATCTAAAAAAATCTAACAAAATCCATGTCCACTCTGACAAAACTGGAAATCTGTATCACATGGATATTGATAATTACAATGAGTTCATATATAAAGAACTCAGGAAAAATTATAAATAAACAAACAATGCGGCACTTACCAACACCAACAACAAAACACACAACATAGTAAATAGACTTAATATTGAAGATAGAACTGAACCTTTGGCACTGAAAAAACCACATTTTAACCTGAAAGATCACAAATCTAACTTTAACTCTAATCCTTCTATAAGGCTTATATGCCCTTCCAAATCTGATATTGGCATCATTAGTAAAAATATTTTAGATAGAGTCATCCCACAATTAATAAAACATGTTAATTTACCACTCTGGGAAAACACATCCCAGGTAATTAACTGGTTTACTAATATTAGAAATAAATCTTCTGCTTCATTTCTACAATTCGATATAGATACTTATTATTCCTCTATATCACCTATACTCCTGAACAAAGCCTTGATATTTGCCAAAAATAGATCAAACTTAACTATGGATGACATTAATATTATCACACATGCTAGACAAACACTACTGGAATTTCAAAAAGAATACTGGACCAGAAACACATATAGTAATCTATTCGACATTACTATGGGCTCAAGTGATTCTGCCCAAATTACCAATCTTGTGGGCCTCTTTCTTCTATTTAACATAAATGCTTCTTTTCCCCACCTCAAAGGTGGTTTATATCGTGACGACTGTCTTCTTCTTTCCAATAACCTTAGCCTATCAGAAATTGAAAAAAATAAAAAACTTATTAGAACTTTCCTCAAAGACTATTATAGTCTAGATATTACATTTGAAAACACAAGTAAAGTAGTTAATTTCCTTGATATAACATTAGACTTATCTACGGGTATCTACCAACCTTACCATAAACCTAACCAAAACTTACATTACATACACTCACAATCTAATCACCCTAAATCTATCCTTAAAAACCTAGCATATAATATCTCACTCAGAATTTCTAACCTTTCGTCTAACCAGGATGTATTTGATATAAATGCGACCTTTTATAACGAAGCTTTAGCTAGAAGTGGCCACAAAAATAAATTAGTATATATACCTTGTACCAATAACACTACAAACATACAACCCAATATTACCAACAAACACCAAATGAAATATACACACCTAAATGCCACTCACACTATACCCAAAAATACCAACATAAAACTTAATTTCTCTAACTCTTCTAATATACAATATAGTAACTTTCAAAAAACTATTCATCCTAATACTCCAATATATGTTAATAATAAAATTCCTAATAAACAGGCTAAAACACCTAAATCAATGAATCTAACTAAAAGTATGTGTAATAAAATCATTAATAATAATTCTCTTAATAAACATCAGGATACATCCTATAAAAATAATACACAACATCGAAACCGTAATAGACGAGTTACTTGGTATAATGCTCCATTTAATCTACAAATTAAAGATAATATACCTAAAAGATTTTTTACTATCCTAGAGAAAAACTTCCCGCCAAACCACAAATACCATCAAATTTTAAATAGATCAACGGTTAAATTCTCCTACTCAACAACCAAAAATATACAACAAAATATAAGTGCCTATAATGCATATACATGTAAAAAAAAAACATGAATATACCACCAATACATCAAACTAACCATAATACTAAAATAAACCACAGTAAACCACCATCTCATTCACATACAACAAGTCGTGAAAATTCCACACCTAATTTGACTATCTCCTCTGATACAGCATTCACGAAAGGTTGTAACTGTAGAAACAAAGCAAATTGCCCATTAAAAGGAAATTGCCTTATTAATAACATAGTATATAAATGTAAAGTTAACACTAAGGACTCAACTTATTCATATATAGGAGCTACTTCTAACCAATTTAAAGTAAGATTTAATACTCACAAACACAGTTTTAAAAATGCCGCATTAGCTAATACAACATCTTTAGCTGAAATAATTAATAATTATAGAAAAAGGAATATAGATTATAACCTGACCTGGAGTGTGCTCAAAAGGGCCACCCCTTATCAAAATAATAGATATGAATGTAGATTATGTTCCCAGGAACTTTTTGAAATAATGAAATCTAAGGATATCCTATTAAATAAACGACAGGAATTAATTATATCATGTAATCATAAACTGAGAAGAACTTTTAAATATTATAAACCTAATTAATATACACCTTAGAAATTATTATAATAACATTTTTTTTAAATTACTTAACCTATAATTAATATTCTACTACAGAACTGCATAATTTTATTTCCCTTTTATGGCTATCTTTTCCTAAAATTTATACCAATAAGTATACATATAAACTATTTTAATTTCAGGTTATGATTCTATGTTCCTTATAATCTATATAAATTTGTTATTTCTCACTAATAAATTTACCCCCCGCCCCCAATAATAATAATTATTATTTTTTTAATTTTCCCTTCGTTTTTAACAGCACTCTTCAATTACATCTAACTCTTATTTATCATATCTATATGAATTAATATAAATTTATCAATATAAATATACCTATCAATTTAATTAATTTATTTTCTTTTTATAGATGTAAATTCCTTATATTTTAAATAAGATTGATATTTTTCACTAACACATTTAACGTAAAATTTTATTCTCCTTAGATATTTACATTAGCATTATTCTTTTATAACATCAATTTTTCGTGTACCTTTTACCGACTTGACCTATTTTCACCCCTAAAATAATCTTTTCATTCATCATACTCTTTCATTCAAAACTGAAATCTGCTTTCCTCTACCCCTAAATTAAAGTTCTATTACTACTATTCTACCATCTTGACCACTTACTACCTTCCTATTGGTCAATTCAAAACCTGTTCCCAAACAGACCTATTATTTTAAATCTTTGTTGGTTTTTTTCAATAAACAAATATCATTATTTCTGAAGACAGCATATATATGTGTAGGTATGTATATTCCCTCTGATAGTTTGTAAAAATTTTACATAGATCTATATGATATACATACCAACACAAACATATATATCCTAGAAACGATCGTAAAATAATGAATTTTTTAATATAAGGAACTGTTTCTTTGTTTTTATTCATTATTTTTATTAATTTATCTTGACTCTGTTTTCCTGTATTTTTCATCGGAAAAAAATTTTTTTTAATACATCTTCTCTTTTCATGATATTCGGATTACATTGAGTTCTTCATACGGATTGGACACTACCGTACATTTTGGTAGATTTATCTACATATATATATATATATATATATATATATATATATATATATATATATATATATATATATATATATATATATATGTAGAGGTTATATTTAATTTTTTGGGATACAACAAGTAAAATATTTTTATAACTGATATAAAGCACTCAACAAATTATTGGAGTAAATATACAATATATTAACAAATGGATACTATATTTATAAAACCATATTTATTTCATTATACATATTTCATATGAAATAAATATGGTTTTATAAATATAGTTTCCATTTGGTAATATATTGTATATATATATACATATATATATATATATATATATATATATATATATATATATATATATATATATATATATATATATATATATATATATATATATATATATATATATATATATATATATATATATACATCCCACTCTCCTGAGCGTGAATTTAATAAACATTTATCGTACTGCCTCTCTGTTCTGTCCCTGTTCAATTTTTCATTATATATATATATATATATATTTGTTATAAGAACAGATTAAAGTTTAAGCAAAGAATCGCCGCATTCAACATTAACGGGAACATCTGAATCTAAAAAAATTAAACTGTGAACGCAGAAGTAAATATTTCGAGAAACGTTGCAACCGAAGGAAATCAGGAAGACGATATTTTGGTTCGTGAAGACGTTCCCTGGAAATGAACGGAAAAAAAGCGAGGATAATACGTCGTTATGTGGACTGAGAAGAACAATTTCATGCAAAGACAAGACTAAGTTTATGGTGTAAATGGAGTCGTTAGACTAATATTCTATTTAAAATAACCGAATGATTTCCAGCTCCGGAGTTTAAGAATGATGTAAATAAAATTGAAAACGAAAATGACAGAGGTTATTAAAATAGTAAAAGTAAATAGTGAAGATTTAGGCCAGTACATACGTATGCGCCGACGGACATACACATACATATACATACGCACATACAAATACATACACACACAGAAACACACACAAACACGCGCATGCACGGACGCACGCATGCACGTGCGTGTGTATGCCTCATGCATTTCTACAGTATTTTTACCAAACTTAAGACATAGGTTACTTATGTACTCCGGATTTTCATGGGCACTTTCATTTTTCCAGATATTGATTATAGAGCCTCGCGGCAGATAACCCCACTTCACCCACTTCCTTGGAGTCGACTTTAACACTGCAGTGCAATGCAACAAAACGTCATAACTTCTGGAGTTCGCAACCGATTTTCACAAAACTTGACCCATGGGCTACGTTTGTTCTACATATGAATGTGAATTGGCACATATTGAGTAGGGGACCCCTGGGAGCAGGAACCCCCTTTGGGAAAAAGCCGATGATTTTGTAAAAGTATAGTTTTCGAAGCAGCACTGAAGTATTGACATAAATGGTATACATAACTGCTATTTAATACCCGAGCAACGCCGGGTACCTCTGCTAGTATATATATATATATATATATATATATATATATATATATTAGATACATATATTATTATAGGTTTTATGCCAAACGGCTAAGCTTCAACTGTTTCGACAGCAAATATATATATATGTGTATGTATGTGTGTTTATATATACATATATATGTGTGTGTATTTATATATATATATATATGTGTGTGTGTTTATATATATATACATATATATATATGTGTGTGTGTCAGTGTGTGCGTGTGTGTATTTATATATGTGTATGTGTTGTGTGTGTTTACCTATCTATATATATATATATATATATGTGTGTGTGTGTGTGTGTGTGTGTTTATCTATCTATCTATATATATATATGTGTGTGTGTGTGTGTGTTTATATGTATCTATAGAACATCTTATACAAAATCACTGTGCTGTAGATCCCAGTAAAATAATCTAAAATAAGAACACTTCAAAAGCATCTTTCCCTGGGGATATAGTCTTAGTTAAGTAACCTAAAACTAGAAGGCTCCGCTCAGCGTTTGGTATCTGGATGATGCTAAGTTGGGCGGGCCCATACGGTCGGTCTGCCATGACCTTCAATCGGTGATTCCTGCCCTGGCGGGAGTCGGCCTGCAGGTCAACTCGGCCAAGTCAGAGGTGGTGAACGTCAGCCTCGAAGCTGCGAGCTTTGCAGCCTCCGTCTTGGACGTGCGGTCCATTCTCCGCCAGGTTCAGGTGACCCCAAAGAGGATGTCCTCATCCTCGGGTCACCGATCCACCCGCCGGCCATCCGCTCCACCATCAGGTCCAGGCTTCAACAGCTCCAGACTCTTACGAGCCGACTGGGCTTGATTGACGGCCACCCAGCTCTCTTTCTGCTGAGGAACTGCTTCGCCATGCCGAAGCTCCTCTATACACTCCGCAGCGCTCCATGCTACTCCCAGACATCTCTCCTCGCTGACCTCGATACTTGTATCCGAGCAGCAGCCAAGGGGATATGCAACGTCAAGTTTGACGACATAGGGTGGCAACAGGCCACTTTACCTGTCAGGTATGGCGGCTTTGGTCTCCGATCCCCGATCTCACTAGCTTTGCCGGCGTATCTTTTGTCGGTAACCTCGTGCCGCGTCATCGTTAGCAGGGTTCTTCAAAACATAACAGAACCCTCTGTGTTCAGAGAACGTGAGGCCGGCTGTGAGACGTGGGACCGGCTGGGACTTAGCCCAGTAGATGTCCCTCCTCCTTCTCCCCCTGTTGACGTCAAGTCCCCCCCCCCAACGCACTTGGGATGCCATCCAGTGCAGCCTGGCCTCAGACAGACTCACGCGCCAGCTCGATCAGCACCGCCTTGCTTGTTTTCGTGCGGCCTCCAAACCCCACAGTGGTGCCTGGGTCCATTCCCTGCCCTCCTTCTCCACTGGCACGCAGCTAGACAACCATAGCCTGCGAATCGGCGTTTCCCTGAGGCTCGGCCTCCCGATCTGCCAGCCACACCAATGTCGCTGCGGTTCCACCGTGGACTCTTTTGGCCTCCACCCGCTTTCCTGTCTCCACAGTGCCGGCCGCATTCCACGCCATGCTGCCCTCAACGAGGTCATTAAGCATGGCTTGGACGCTGCAGGCTTACCTTCCCAGCTCGAGCCGGTGGGGCTGGATCGAGAGGACGGCAAAAGGCCACATGGCATGACCATCTTCCCGTTCCGCGGTGGCAAACCCCTCGTCTAGGATGCCACTTGCACCGACACTTTCTACAGCCGCAACCTGGTGCAGTCTGCGACTGACCCAGGTTCTGCTGCACGTCGGGCTGAAGGGGCCAAACTCCTCAAATACCGGTCGCTCTCCGACAGGTTTGCGGTCGTTCCCCTGGCAGTGAAGACTTCTGGTGTCCTCGGCTCCAGGGCTACCTCCTTACTCACCACCATAGGCGCTGAGCTGGCCAGCCGCAGGTGTGAGTCCCGCGAGATGGAGTGGCTTTTCCAGCGCGTCTCCCTTGCCGTCCTGCGAGGAAATGCCTTCTCCATTCTGCCCGCCGGGGCTGTATGTGGGCCCATCGCATACCAATACATTAGTTAAATACCAAATCAACTTATTTTTTCGTTTTGATTGTATATTTGTGTCTATTATATTTATAAGGTATAAGATGTTCTATATGTATTTGCTTCTCTGAAGGGGAATTTTTTAGCGATCTTTTCATTGAGACTATTTTTACGATGCATAAAACTGGTTATAAATACTAAAATAATTGTTTCTACTTTTGGCACAAGGCCAGCAATTACCCAGTGTATTACTGGTACTTTATTTTATCGACCCCATAAAGTTGAAAGGCAAAGTTAACTAAAATAATGGTAGTCTTCTTCTTGTGACGCTAAACATGAGATATCTCTCTCCACAAAGTTCGATCACCAGCAACAGAGTTCAAAGAGCAAAGATCAAGTCCAGTCCTTAAGTTGACATTGTCAAGCAATCGTTTTGGCTGCCTGCCACTGCTTCTCTTACCAGTCAACTTTCCTTCCAGGCATAACCTACGCACACCACGAGTCGATCTTTTTATATGACCGTATAGTTTGAATACTCTTGACTTGACAACTGATGTAATTGGTCTAAGTTTGAATAATGATAGCAGACAGATATAATTTTAATGTAATATTTCTTACAACAAAAACATTTATCAATCAATATGGCCGCCCATTTGAGCAATTACTGCCTCCACACGAGAACGAAATTTTTATGCAGCTGCCGCAACCTCCGCTGTTTTCATTTTGCGTGTCGCACGCACGATGCAGGTCTTCAAACTGTTGACATTCGAGTGTGGTGAATTATTGGTCCTTGCTTGAAGTACACCCCATAAAAAGTAATCGAGAAGTTTGAGATCTGGGCTAATACTGGACCAAATGTTGGCCCTCACACAAAATGGCACCTTCTCACCAAGGAAGGCCTGTGTTGCTTTTAACCCATGCATGGTGCAGAATCCTGGATAAGCACATTGTAAAGTCCAAACTTCTGCTCCATCCAAGGTAACAGAGAGTTCTTCAGGATGTCCAGATACTCCTTTGTGCCGATCTTCAAGCCAGATACAATGAAGTGTGGATCCATGACATTTCCATCACTCGCCATGGCTCCAAATACCATCACAGAGGCAGGATTCTTAGTCTCAATCACAGGTGTGACGTCAGATGGGTTGTATGCAATCACTCTGGAATTTCTGCGATTCACCTCAGCGTCCACAGTGAACATCTCGTCCACAAACAAGAGAGTTTTTCCTGCACCTTGATGCTTGAATGACAGAAGCTTTAGGCATCTCTCGGCACTCATTCCTTTGGCCTTGGCTGTTAGGAGGTGACAGCGTCGTCGAACATAGCTAGTCATGCCAAGGTCCCTCCCTGTTCACAGCTCTGGACATCGTAGAAAGAGACACAATGAGTTGTCATGAATGTGGATGGGTTTGCTTCAATCGAATCTTTGAGGTCAGCGAGAAACATTGGACTGCGCTTGGAATCACTTCAAGTCTTGTGTTCTTTCCTATCAAACACGATAAACTGTTGCTTTGGGAAATTTCGTCAACTTAACAATTTTATTGACAGTGTGCCCCGCGCTCACCAAAACAAAATGGCGGAACGATTCTGTTGTTCCATGACTTTCTGTTGTCTAATCAGTTCGTTTTTTTACCTGAAAAATAAAGAGGGTGATTAGATTTTCAAGCAAGCAAGGTTTCGTCAAATATATATATATATATATATATATATATATATATATATATATATATATATATATATATATATATATATATATATATATATATATTGTCATAGTCATCATCATCATCATAGTTTTTACATCCGTTTTCTTTTTCATGCTTGCATGGGTTGGACGGGTCCTTTTCAGCACAGCATCTCTCCACTTGCCGCGTTTTTTTTTGTCATCTCCTCTGTGTGTCTCAGCGATTTGTGGTCAGCTCTCACTACCTCTGCTCGTGTCTTCCTTGGTCTACTTCTACTGCAGCTTCCTTTCACTGGGTTTTCTTGGCACTTCTTCACTTATCGATCATCATCCATGCGCATCACATGCCCGTACCAACACAGTCTTCTCTCCTGTACACCACCTCGGATTCCTCTTAAATCCAGCTTATCTCTCAGCTCATCCAAGCTCTGCCTTTCTTTCACATTTACGTTGCACATCCAAAGAAGCATGGCAACTTCATTTCTCTCCAGTCTACACATGTCTTCTTCAGTCACTAACCATGTTCCACTACCATGTAGCATCGTACTTCGCACACAGGTACCAAACAGTTGCCCTTTTGTACATAGGGAGAAACCTTCTGTTCTCAACAGTGGGAGTAGCTATCTAAACTTCTTCAATCCTATCCTTATTTTAGCTATTATGCTCTCAGTGTATCCTCCTCCACTTGCTGATCAAGTCACCTAGATATCAGAAGCTGTCAACCACTTCCATGGACCCTTCCTTTGACTTGAAGAAGTTTGTATCACTGCCGCTCTTCCCTTTGATTACCCCTGTACATCTACATACAATGTCTTCCTTTTGTTAGTCTACCGGTTATTCCACTACATCTCTTGTTACCCAATATTTACATTGTGTACATCGTATGGAGTTTATGCCTACTCCTTTTCTACAAATGGAGCAGGGCCGCTTCCTTGAAGGGATCAGTGTCTTATCTTCTTTCCTACTCACTAGCACTTAAGTTTTGGCTAAGTTTACTCTCATACCTTTTGATTCCAAATTCCGTTTCTATAGTCGGAACATATTTTCTAATGGATTCAGCAACTATCTCTAACGGTCCCACAGCTTTACCATTCTTCATCTCTTTGATTGACCGTACAACTGTCAAATTCCGTAGCTGGTCTTCTGTTTGGTAAGTTGAAGTACTTTCTCTTCCTCCTCTTCATTCGTTACATTCATCAATCTCTCGCAGTAACATTTCGAGGCATCTTTCTAAGTGCACCAGAGTCGTTTTAAACACATTTTCCTCAACATCTCGATTTACACTAACACACTGTCTTGCGATGCAAAACACTTCACATCTCTGATCCTCACGTCTCAAGACATTGGCAAACTTTCTTTTTTCAACCTCTCTCCGAGATGTGTATACCTGTCGTATAGCTTCTCTCTTAGTGATCTGGTACTGGTCTCTGCTACCCCTATTTTTCCACTCTTTCCATGCCTGTATCGTGGCTTTTATGACTCTATCCACTGTGCTGTTCCACCAGCAGCTCACCCTCTGTCTGGCTGGCGCTTTACTTCAGCCTCAAATTTCGTCAGTAGTTTGCAAAAGTTCGTCACATAGGAATTTCCAGTTGTCTCTGCGTTATATATACCTAGCTCGTCACCCCTCTCATCTACTGCATTCAGGAGGGCTTTTTAAACCTATATTTAACTGAACGGTCCCTTAGCGTCCAAACTCTCCGTTTCCATACATTTCCCTGTGTTTCGTGTTCTGTCTTGTGTTTATTTTGATGTCGCTAAATACTAACTTGTGTTGGGCGGTACATTCTTCCACAGGAAAGGCTTTTGTGTTTATTACTGTCCGTTTATCTCGTTGTCTTACAAGTAGGCAATCACTTTGGCTTGTGTGTTCAACTGATTTTGCATGAATCAGGTGGCTGGTTTCTAAAATTTGTGCTGCAAAGGGTTTGTCTATTTGTGTCACAGAATTGCAGGAGCCTCAATTCATCTTCATTTCTTGAGCCATAACCATAGCTGCCGTGAATTCCACTGAATCCGTCCTGGTACTGCCTCACATATCTATTAAAGTCGCCTGCCAGGATGTCGAGGTCTCGTTCATTAGTACCTGAAGTTTTCTGTAAAATTCCTCATATAACCTGTCCTTTTGGTCTTTACTTAGTCCTGCCAGCGGAGCAAAGATAGATGTAAATGTCACCATTCTATTTCCTACAAATATTCTAAGCTTGATGATTCTGTCACTTACTCTAACTACTTCTATCATCTTATCCATTCATTCACCAGCTAATCAGATCCCTACACCTCCTACCTCATCGTTATTTCCTACCCAGTAAAGTTAATATCTCTGGGATAAGTCTCGCCGAGGCACCCCCCCCCCCACCCCCCATCTCACTTCTTGTACATAGCATAATCTACTTCCCTTCCCTCTAACAGTTCCACAATTTCACCTGATTTACTTTTCAGGGTGCCAACATTGAGATTTGTACCTTGACAATTGTTGTTATTTCCTAGAGTAGAAGTTCGATGTACCTGAAAGGGAAAAAGGCTGTGCGATTACTTGATGACTGTCGATGGGTTCCAGCACATGGCTACTGTAGCCACCCCACTACTGTGCAAAGCTCTAACATGACTAGTGTTAGCCCTGTATATGCAATTAGTGAAAATCGTATTTGTGCTTGTCATATTTTTGCAGGATTTTTCTGGCTGGGTGCTATTCCTACCACCAACCACTTTACAGTATGTACTGGGTGTATTATTCGTGCCATCAGCACTAAAGAGGTTATCTTATTGAACACAAGAGTCCTCTCCGCCCTATATCAATTTCTATTTGGAGTGTCTACTCTTCTAGACTGGTTGCCTTCACTTCAGCTTACGGAACCCTACGTCTGCCCCTTGCAGTCGTTATTTATCGAAGTCACAGCCCTCCTGGATGAGTAGCCTTCACTGCGGCTGACTTTGATATCTTGGGTGTGGCATTTCTATAGATGTTTTTATTTAACAGTAAAAGCAGCTGCCATTACAGTTTTGGAAATAGGGGTGGTGCTAGAATTATGCCCCTTTACAGTCTGAGTTCGAATCTCGCCGAGGTTAACTTTGCCTTTCATCCTTACGGGGTCGATAAAATAAAGTACCAGTAATGCACAGGGATAATTGCTGGCCTTGTGCCAAAAGTAGAAATAATTATTAGCTCATGCATTGTACCACCGATACAAGACTAAGAAAGTAATTAAAAGTATGACTAACATATTTAGAGTCAATACAAAATCAGTGTAGTAAAAATCAAGACCATTCAACAAATTTCCACATTAATGGAGGGGTTTAAGCCCCAAAATCCCCTTAGCGCCGTGGAATTTCTGTAGATGTTTGTTTTGTTTTTTCAACAGAAAAAGCATTTTTTGTGGATGTGTTCTTTGATCCGGATCTGTAATTTGTTTCCAATGTATGAGCTAACAGATTTGATATATGTTATTTTGTACACACTTCCTTATCAACATTGCTGATGGGGCAATTATATACATGTTGTTGTTGTGTGAGGGTTGATTCTTGGATAAGAATTTCCACAGTGAGGGCCCGGTCTATACTAGTTATATTTTCAGTCTATCCCTATGAATTGCTCTACGAATTAGAACGCTGGTCCTTTCATTAAAGTGTAGTAGTTTTATGTAGCACACACTATCTCTGGGAATGTGTGCCTTCCTTGCAAGTGTATTGGCACCCTGATATTTATTGAAAGATTAAACAGTTTTATGAATTTTATTAATTTTATCCACAATCCACTATTTATTTCATGATTTTTACCCACAGTTTTAACCCACGATTTTACTTTACCCACAGTTTTAACCCATTGTTTTACTTTACCTACGGTTTTTACGCACGATTTTACTTTACCCACAGTTTTTACCAGCGCTTACTTTACCCACAGTTTTAAACCACGATTTTACTTTACCCACAGTTTTTGCGCACGATTTTACTTTACCCACAGTTTTAACGCACGACTTTACTTTACCCACAGTTTTTAACCCACGATATTACTTTACCCACGCCTTACTTTACCCACATTTTAACCCATGGATTTGCAAACACGTTAAGAGTCCCTTTCTAGCCCTGCTATTTAAAGTTAGCAGGGCTTTGTTGAAATTGAGCCCTGTTCGGAGATGGGAATGGGAAACTCTTGGCATGTGTCACTTTTTAGTCCAGCCGGCGACTTGAAAACTCTGGTACAAACACTACACTTGTGACAATTATTGACACATATTGCTGGGCCCATGGTACCATGTGATGACAAGTGCAGAGAGATCTCCAGATATAAAGCAATGCCATGAAGCTTTTATAGTGAGCAAAGGCACTGCACAAAGCCAGTCCCACTCTCTTAACAAAGATGATATTTACCAAAAAGAATAACAAGTCAACATCATTGGATACCATCAGGGTTGCAGGTGTTATATCAGAGTTTTCCTTCTCCTAGAATTCTGCCTTGACAAAGGCTAAGGGGTCATATATATTGTTATACTTGGGGAGGGTCATATTTGTGTAATAATATTGCCAGAATTAATAACAGAACACACTCACTGTTTGGTTGGTTTTCGCTTCTGTGTCTTTTATATCGGTTAATTTAATTTATTCCTCAATGTTACCATTGACTGACCAACGGTCAAAAATACAGATACAATATAGACACAAACACATATATATAGTCTAACAAAGTTCTTTCGTTGCACATCTGCAACATCGTCAGTGGTGCTATTATGTTTCCACCCGTTGCATTGTATGCCTACGCCATTTTTATTTAGTCTGTTTATTTATTTATTTATTTGTTGTTGTTTTTTGTCTTCTCTGCGCATGCGTTTGCGTGTGTGTATAGTGTTTTGTTTGATGTGTGTTCGTGTTTGGGTGACTGTGTATTGGTTATTGTATTCTATCTTAGTTTTCTAGTGTGTGTTTATATGTGTTTGTTGTTATTGTGCTTGTGTATGTATTTATTTATTTATTTATTTATTTATTTATACTTCTCTTAGGTCAGTGTTGTTTGTTTGGGTGTTGTTGTTATTCCATTCATTTTTTCTGTTTAGCCTTGGCCTTCTAAGTTCTATTTCGCTGGCCTCTATGATTTGCCTATCTGCTGGGTCATTTCTATGTTTAGATATTATTCTAATTTCTATGTTGTCTATGTTACCGTCGTGTTGTTGTCTGGCATGTTCGTATAGTACTGAACCGTTTTTTTTCGTCCTTTTAGTTCCCCCCGGTGTTGGTCTATCCTTTCACCTATGCTACGAGCTGTCTAGCCTATGTATGTTGTTGTCATGTTTCTGCAAGTACCCTCTGTACATCTTATGCTATAGACTACGTTTCTAGTTTTACAGTTTATCTGGGGGTTTACTTTACATATGATACATTTCCTATTAGTACAGTGGGTTTTCTTAAAAGGGTAGGTTTTGCTGATCAGGGATTTTATGGTGGTTCCTGGCTTTTCTACCACCTTAATCTTTAAGTGGGTCTTTCTCAGGGCCTTTCTACACTGGTTAGCTAATTTCCCTCCAGGGGTAGTGTCCACAAACATGACACTCTGGTATCTCTGGTTGTCGTACCATGAGGTGGATTTCCCTATCTTTTGTCTAGTCCTATCTAAGCTATTCCATGATTTGCTCCTGTATAATGGGCAAATTCATTCATGTCCAGTTCTATGAGGGTCTTATACTTCTCCGTGGCTCCTTCGTATACTCTGATTCTGTCTATTTGGTTGTAGCCAGAGAACTGCATGCGGTTGATGAAGTGTTGGATGTGTCTTTCCATTTCTGTTGGGTCACACATGCGGGACGCGTTCTTCATCACTCGTACCAAGTCTGCGATCAGAATATTAAACTTAGCACTACTGGACATTGCTGAGTTTTTGAGTATCAGGTATTTAGAGGCCATGGGTTTAGCATAGTGTGAGTGGAGAATTTGGGCTCTCTCGTCTATAGTGTTAATCCAGAGTTCCGTGTCTAATACAGGTAGTCTATTGTTAGGGTGTTTGGAAGGGTTGTCGATAGTTAGAGTTATATACTCTGATGTATGGAATTAGCTATCTGCTGGATGCTTTCCATTGTGTTACGTTCTAAATCAAATTTGTTAGTGCTCTCTTGTGGGGATGTCCTTATTACTATATTGATGTGGTCTACGTAACGAGAGTACATGATGAGGTCTATGGAGCTCTCATCAAGGAGATCTTTGAGTCACCTTTCCCACCATACCATAAAAAGATTGGCAACGTCACCAGCTATGCTGACGCCAATGGCTGCTCCCTCATTTTGGGTGTAGATCTTCTCGTTCAATTTGAATATGTGGCCCTTTGGGGTAGTTTTGATACGAGCCCCTATTGCATGTGCGACCATTTTTCTTACCTAATCATTGTTTTGGGGGGTCCGTATAGCTTTGGTACACAATCCACCTTCCCATGGGAGTCTTTTTTGCCATTGAGGTTATGGTGGGGGGTCTACCTCTTATGGGTCTACTGGGGCAGATTAAAGTTTAAGCAAAGAATCGTTGCTTTCACCCTTAACGGGATCTTCTGAAGATCCCGTTAAGGGTGAAAGCAGCGATTCTTTGCTTAAACTTTAATCTGTTATTTTAATAAATATTTGGTCCATGGTTCTTATATATTTGATATATATTTATCCTTATCGAGCCCTCTTTGGATTTTAGTCTTCAAATTTATTATTATTACTATATATATATATATATATATATATATATATATATATATATATATATATATATATATATATATATATATATATATAGGAAAATGTTTAACCCCGACGGCTAATCCAGAAATAGCCGTCGAAACGGCTTGAGCTCTGCCGTCGGGGTTAAACATTTTCCTATTACCCACTCTACTACCCTAAGTATTGAGTACTCTGGTGCGTTATGGTCCATCTGGTTCCTTACCACACCTCCTTCGTTATATATATATATATATATATATATATATATATATATATATATATATATATATATATATATATATATATATATTGGTAAACGGAAAAGAAAATGCTGACAAATTGTTCACCTTGAAAAATAGTTTAATCAGGAATAAGGGAAAATTACTAATAGTGTTGGCTAGTATTCAGTTTTGGTTTTAAGTTTTACCGGTTGCGCATTTCTAATGCTTTTCAAAAATAATTTTGAGATAGAGCGCCCGTGATGTTTGCTCTAATCTGATTAGTTTTGGAAATTCTACCTGTTTTATGTGAAAAAAAGTGGCTCCAGATGTATTAAAATAAGTTTCGCGCCAATTCGTGTTGCAAAAATTCTTGTGGTCAAACAATTTTGATTGGTCGGTAGAGGTCATGTGAATGTTAAAAATTGATTTTGCGCCAAATGTAGGTTTGTGTCGGCTGATTGAGAAGTCACTGAAAAATAAGTCTTTCAAAACAAATATGTGTGTGTGTGTGTATGTAGTAGTAGTAAAGAGGTTCGTTGTTGTGATAATGGTCAGCAGAGATGTGTGTGCGAACCGCAGCCTGTTGACAGTTCAAATGCCTATTAAGACAAGTGTGTGTGTGTGTGTGTGTGTGTGTGTGTGTGTGTGTGTGTGTGTGTGTGTGTGTGTGTGTGTGTGTGTGTGTGTGTGTAGCAGAGTAATTCGTGGTAGACGGATGGTCAGTAGGAATGTGTCTGTAAGTGTGTGGGGATATTTTAACATGTTAAAAGATAGTTTTCAGCTCTTGTCTTATACGGAGAAGTGTGTGTGTATGTATATGTCTCTTTGTATGTTAATGTACGCGTGTGTATGTGTGTGTGTATATATGTGTGTGTATATATGTGTGTGTATATATGTGTGTGTGTGTGTGGGTGGACCAGTATTTTTGTGATACTAGTAAAATGGTGTACATTATTCGATATTTTCAGTAAAAACGATTCTCTCAATAGAACATCAAAAACCTTAATAATAAAAGGTGTGAAATGATATATAGTATTGGCATAATACCAAGGTGTGTGTGAGTGTCCAGATTGTACGTACTGCAAGGGGAATCCATTAGGCCTTGCCAATACGGCAAGGCCTAATGGATTCCCCTTGCAGTACGTACAATCTGGACACTCACACACACCTTGGTATTATGCCAATACTATATATCATTTCACACCTTTTATTATTAAGGTTTTTGATGTTCTATTGAGAGAATCGTTTTTACTGAAAATATCGAATAATGTACACCATTTTACCAGTATCACAAAAATACTGGTCCACCCACACACACACACACACACACACATTCTCACGCACACACACACATATATACACACACACACACATATATACACACACACATACACACGCGTACATTAACATACACAGAGACATATACACACACACACACACTTCTCCGTATAAGACAAGAGCTGAAAACTATCTTTTAACATGTTAAAATATCCCCACACACTTACAGACACATTCCTACTGACCATCCGTCTACCACGAATTACTCTGCTACACACACACACACACACACACACACACACACACACACACACACACACACACACACACACACACACACACACTTGTCTTAATAGGCATTTGAACTGTCAACAGGCTGCGGTTCGCACACACATCTCTGCTGACCATTATCACAACAACGAACCTCTTTACTACTACTACATACACACACACACACATATTTGTTTTGAAAGACTTATTTTTCAGTGACTTCTCAATCAGCCGACACAAACCTACATTTGGCGCAAAATCAATTTTTAACATTCACATGACCTCTACCGACCAATCAAAATTGTTTTGACCACAAGAATTTTTGCAACACGAATTGGCGCGAAACTTATTTTAATACATCTGGAGCCACTTTTTTCACATAAAACAGGTAGAATTTCCAAAACTAATCAGATTAGAGCAAACACCACGGGCGCTCTATCTCAAAATTATTTTTGAAAAGCATTAGAAATGCGCAACCGGTAAAACTTGAAACCAAAACTGAATACTAACCAATACTATTAGTAATTTTCACTTATTCCTAATTAAACTATTTTTCAAGGTACACAATTTGTCAGCATTTTCTTTTCCGTTTACCAATATATCATAACTCGTGTGTTACACCTCTATTCTTTTATATATTTATATATATAAATAGGGCTTCCTGATGATTTCTCCCGAATGAAACAGTTCTAGTCCTGTAGAAGCCATTTCTATATTAAATATATATACATATATATATATATATATATATATATATATATATATATATATATATATATTAGAAAGTGAGGTTTTTTTACAAAATGAAAAATAACCGAGGTGTCCTACACGAGTGAAAGTATAAAGAAAAAAAGATGAAAACGAAAATGCAACTGGAGTCTTATTTTTAAAAAAATATATATATTTATTTGGTTCCTTTACCGGTTTTGCAGTTCTTCTGCTTTTCAAAAGTAGAGTTGAGATGGAGGGTCTGTGGTTTTTCTCACATCTGAGAAAACAATGGTTAGGTAAGAAAATATATAAAACAATGATTAGGTAAGAAAATATATAAATTTCAAGTTATAAATAATGTAGTGATAAGATATCGTCACGTTAGAGATGAACAGCGTACGTGTAGGTCTGCTCAACGAGTATAAATTATATTCCAGAGAAAATGTAGAAAAGATGAATATAAAATGAAAGTGCTTTTATAAAGGAATTTATTAGGGATTGACATATGTTTCTGTAACAGACGGAATACCTATGTATCGCTGCTTGCGTAATCATATAATGTTAGCAAGTATTCGATAGCAAATGTATAATCAGTTGTCACTTCTTCAGAGATATTGGATAAATTGGAAAAAATCAGAAAAATCAAAGTATTTATATAAGTTGTAAGAAAGGAAGAAGAGAAGGGATAGTATATGACAGATGGCAATTCAATTTGCTGGTAAACAAGTATCTAATATCTCTGAAGAAGTGACAACTGATTATACATTTGCTATCGAATACTTGCTAACATTATATGATTACGCAAGCAGCGATACATAGGTATTCCGTCTGTTACAGAAACATATGTCAATCCCTAATAAATTCCTTTATAAAAGCACTTTCATTTTATATTCATCTTCTCTCTCTCTCTCTCTCTCTCTCTCTCTCTCTCTCTCTCTCTCTCTCTCTCTCTCTCTCTCTCTCTCTCTCTCTCTCTCTCTCTCTCTCTCTCTCTATATATATATATATATATATATATATATATATATATATATTATGTTAACGCTTGATATAGCAGGAAGAGGGTCTTAACGTTTCAGACGATAGTCCTTCATCAGAAAAAAGAATGAGAAATAAGATAGATTGAAGGGACGGGTGGGTTGGAATTGAAAAAAATGTCTTTAGATAAAAATAACAGATCCATTCATGTTGACATCTCTTGCAAAACTGTTGGTGCTGGCGTTTTGTGTATGATTTATTTTTTAGAAAAGTGGATGATGGAGCGCGTCTACCTGAAATGGAAAAAAACCGTTTTGTAAAAAGAGCTATACTTGTGCACGTGCGAAAGCATGTGTGTGTGTGTGTGTGTGTGTGTGTGTGTGTGTGTGTGTGTCCCAAAATAGTGCCGACGAAATAACCCTCTTCTCATCCGAAGGAGATAAATCCCTAATCTGGGGGACGACGTATTGCAACTCGTTCTCCGCCTCCAACCTACCTCGTCGCTTCGGCTGCAAACCTGAACACAGCTGCCCGCAACGCAGAAGAGGGGAAGATAACTAATATCAGGGCTTAACCAACCGCTTCCTCTTTGTACCGGTCTCCGTTGAGACCTTAAGTGTTTCATCCCCCGCACTTCTGATTTCCTTCGTATAATCGGAAAGACCCATCTAAGAAAAGAGCCCCGTGATGTCGGGTAGCTGTAGCAGCGGGTGTCAATGGCCATTCTCCACGGCAATAACTTAGTCACTTTATCCGCGGGGCGCAACTGAAACACCGCTCTTATCATCGTTGGCAGCTTACCTTACCGAGATGTCAGGTGATGCACGTCGAGGTGCCTGGTTGTTTCAGCGCCTGATCCTCGCCATCACGTGCGGTAATGCTGTGATGTGTTGGCTTGCCTCAAAATTTTCTGTTGACTCTGTGGTGTGTAACCGATTGTCACACTTGGTGGTGAATTGGTGGTTGTTTTTTTTTGTGTTTGTTTGTTTTCTTTCCTTTTCTTTTCCTCTCGCTTGTATTCTTTCCTTTTCTTTACCTCTCGCTTTGATCGTGTATCTTTGTTCATTATATTTGTGGGGTGCCTAGCAATAATTAATTGTATTTATTATATGTGTTTGTATTTTCATTCTGTAAGAATTATAAACAAATTGTAATATTATTAAGAAACTACTATAGTAGGTGACATCCTCTCCTTCCCAACTTGGACTAGTTCCTCAAGGGAGTTGGATGAAGCTTTACTACAGTGGAGAGAGCTGGGTTTGTCAGTTCCAGTTACTGATTAGAATAGACGTAATCAGAGAGTATGTCACAATCTGCGTTCGAAGGAAACTTTCAACTGTCTCTTTGATCTTTTCGATCAATTTTCTAGGTGCTGCTTACTTTCTGCTAGCGCAAAGTTCGCGTGGGACTGGATTGATGCCTTGCCTGTGGCCAACATTGGTGGCCTTCTCAGTCAGGACGAACTCTGCATCCCCATTGCACTTCGTGTGAGAGCCGACGCCTGTCGGGGTCTGAGATGCCGCTGTGGTAGATCCCTCGATTCCACAGGTTTACATGGTTAGTCTTGCCGCCTGAATGCAGGTAGTTTTGCCCGTCACACCGAGCTAAACCTGATCATCAAACGGGCCCTGGCTTGGGTTAATATCCCCACAGTTCTGAGAGTCGGCTGGTTTATCCAGAAGTGATGGGAAGAGACCAGACGGTCATACCCTTTGTCCCTGGGTGAGAGGCAGGTGTCTTATCTGGGACGTCACAGTCAGTGACTCTTTTGCTCTCTCCAATATCATGGTGAATATGGGAGTCTCTGCTTCCGCTGTCGAACGGAATAAAATTCGGAAATGCCAGGACTTATCAAACAATTATTTTTTTCAGACTGTGGCATTTGAGACGTTCGGTGGAGTTGGGCCACTGACAGCGAAGTTCTTGTCTTCACTGGAGGCTCACCTTACTGAGGTGTCAGGTGATGCCCCTGAGGGTGCCTGGTTATTTCACCGCCTTAGCCTCGCCATCACCCGTCGTAATGCTGCGAGCGTGTTGGCTTGCCTGAAAGTGTACAGTTAACCCCCAAGGTGTGGGGTGTTGCAGATTGTCACACTTGGTGGTGAATTGCCCGCCTCACTTTTTTCTTTCCTTTATCATTTTTGTTCATGAATTTATATTGTACTAGCAGTAAAGCCCGGCGTTGCTCGGGGTCGCTCAGTAGCTGTGTTAAAGTTACAATGTTAAGTTTCTTTTTTGGCTTAAAAACTGTAGGCTCAATGTACAAGTATAGCAATTTCGGTGCAATTCCGTCAGAGATTCTAAGAGGAGATGTGTGCCAAAAATCGATAGACAGACAGACAACCAAGCCAGCGTAATTTTTTTAATTTTTGCACGCAGAAAATGTAAACAGAACGTAAGACGCTCAATGTAAACAGAACAAAGGGAAATAACTCGTCACTTACGCTCAAAAATCGATACATTAGATTCGATTTCGTCACATAGGGTGGGTCAATTTGAAATATTTTTTTTCCGATGTCTTCGCTAGGGCTCAATGTACAAGTATAGCAATTTCGGTGCAATTCCGTCAGAGATTCTAAGAGGAGATGTGTGCCAAAAATCGATAGACAGACAGACAACCACAGTTTTATATATATAGATTACTAGCAGTAAAGCCCGGCGTTGCTCGGGGTCGCTCAGTAGCTGTGTTAAAGTTACAATGTTAAGTTTCTTTTTTGGCTTAAAAACTGTAGTGTCTACTGTGCAGACTTGCATGTGGTGTTTTTGATTAATATTCCCTCAACCAACAATATGCTTTATGAAGTTAAGAAAACATAACGATAACCCGAATTAAAGTAAATTCAGCCTTATAAGACCGTAAAATTAATTTAAACGTTTAATAGGGAAAGTTTGCTAACCGTCGTAATAAAAAAATAAATATCAATAACTTACGAAGTAATGAACTCGCCGAACTTTTAAAGCGTTGTAGCATACAAAGGCAGTACAGTGCAAATGAAGCTATTAAACAAACTGGAGATTCCAATTCACTCTACTAAAGATTTACTTAATCGTCTGCACATTCGCTAATCGTCTGCTCATTCCATAAAAGGGAAATAATCGCCTATATCACCTCTCTGCATGACTATCTGTCTGCACGCCTATATCACCTCTCTGCGTGACTGTCTGTCTGCACGCCTATATCACCTCTCTGCACGACTATCTGTCTGCACGCGTATATCACCTCTCTGCACGACTGTCTGTCTGCACGACTATCTGTCTGCACGACTGTCTGTCTGCACGCCTAACGAAATTTACAGATACATATATTTTAAATAAACTTATATAATTTTTGCTTTTTTTTACGAAATATTTGCTTGTTTTACGTAGTCTTTAAATAGACTTGTTTTCAAGTAAAAATATTGTTTTAAAAGGCTTTTAAATGGAAATGAAGCAAAACGGAAGCTTAGTGTTCGAACTGATGAATTTTGCAGGTCAAAATTTTGCTGGCTCGACAACTGTTCGTGTATTGTGTTAATGTCATTTTAAACGCTGAGAAAGCCAGCGTAATTTTTTTAATTTTTGCCAGCGTAATTTTTTTAATTTTTGCACGCAGAAAATGTAAACAGAACGTAAGACGCTACGCTGAATGTAAACAGAACAAAGGGAAATCATTTTTTTAATTTTTGCACGCAGAAAATGTAAAGAGAACGTAAGACGCTACGCTGAATGTAAACAGAACAAAGGGAAATAACTGATCACTTACGCTCAAAAATCGATACATTATATTCGATTTCGTCAGATAGGGCGGGTCAATTTGAAATATTTTTTTTCCGATGTCTTCGCTAGGGCTCAATGTACAAGTATAGCAATTTCGGTGCAATTCCGTGAGAGATTCTAAGAGGAGATGTGTGCCAAAAATCGATAGACAGACAGACAACCTCAGTTTTATATATAGAGATTTCGTCAGATAGGGCGGGTCAATTTGAAATATTTTTTTTCCGATGTCTTCGCTAGGGCTCAATGTACAAGTATAGCAATTTCGGTGCAATTCCGTGAGAGATTCTAAGAGGAGATGTGTGCCAAAAATCGATAGACAGACAGACAACCTCAGTTTTATATATATAGATTATGGTGGATTGGCAGTATCGGTAGAGGGACGGACGCCATGCTTTGCAGCATAGAATTACGTCCCTTTATGATCTGAGTTCAAATCCCGCCGCGGTTAACTTTGCCTTTCATCCTTACGGGGTCGATAAAATAAAGTACCAGTCACGCACTGGGGTCGATTTAATCTACTTTCCCCTCCCCAACAATTATTGGCCTTGTGCCTATATAAGAAACCATTATTATGGTGGATTGGCAGTATCGGTAGAGGGTCGGACGCCATGCTTTGCAGCACAGTTACGTCCCTTTACGGACTGAGTTCAAATCCCACCAAGGTTAACTTTGCCTTTCATCCTTACGGGGTCGATAAAATAAAGTACGAGTAATACACTGGAATACGCTAGCCTTGTGCCAAAAGTAGAAACAATTATTATACACGGTTTAGACATATTTGTCCTTCTGAACGAATTGCGAGCAATTTTTGGAGTTATTTACACATTTCTTATGTTATTTATGTATATATTTAAAACATATTTGCAACGTTATTCTACTGTAAATGTATACAACTGTAATAAAATGTATGTGCTTTTCACCATATATCTATCTGTCCCGTAGTCTGGTGCCGTTGGGGTGCCTAGGAAGACCTGGTAATCAGTTCCTTGTATTCCTGTCGCCTCTCTGCCTTCTTTTTTGGTTGCACTCAGCCTCATGCCTGTCCATTCCGGGATGTTGTGCTCCCATCTCTTTCTTAAAAGAACTCTTATAGCCAACTCTTAAAAGAACTCTTATAGCCAACAGCAGACCCAAAAGTGTCGCCTGAACCCCACTCTCCTCTAAGTACGCTACAGTGTCCCTCTCCTTCTTTCGTTACTTAATTCCTTTTTTTCTTTTCTATTTTATTTTTCTTGTTGCCACGTATATTTCACTGTTACCGACTTAACCCTTTTTGTTACTATATTTCCAATCAAAAGACACTGCCTATAATAGGCCTTCTGTTGCATCTGTAGAACCAAGAATAGGCCTACAATTTCATCTGTAGTGAGATATGTTACACCGGAAGTTAACGGTGATACATGCGCAAACAAACATAACATGGC
This sequence comes from Eledone cirrhosa, assembly GCA_964016885.1. Classification (NCBI taxonomy): domain Eukaryota; kingdom Metazoa; phylum Mollusca; class Cephalopoda; order Octopoda; family Eledonidae; genus Eledone; species Eledone cirrhosa. The sequence continues at coordinate 312,239,284 of OZ024743.1, read as the reverse complement.
CACATGTGGACGCAGCAAAGAGATGTAATCTCTGGACAAATGTTTAATAAATTAAAATGGGAAATATCTTAACTGTTAACAATAACCAGTAAGTATTACAACACATGCTACTATTAACTGTGCTTATATCAAATTATGAAATATTTGGTGTGGCCATTGCTTTGCTATGATAAAACGTCGTTTTCATTAGACAAATGTTTGTTTACATGTTAGCTGTGTTAACAGAAGATATCTACTTCGTGCACTTTAAGGGATTCTGTCTTATTTTTTACTACTGTTTCCTACATAGTGTTAGTCAGTCCCCTGTTGTAGTTTCACGTGCATGTCGCTATTTAATATACGACCTAAGCTTAGCAAAAGTACAGTTATTATTGACAATACGAGTGTCGGCTGAAAAGAGCATAGGCTGACTATGAAGAGCTGTGAATTCTTGCAAGCATTTATTTCAACTATTCTTATTAACAACAGCATTGTTTCTCATTTGGTCATTCCATGAGAGTATCTTAATCAACGTATGAACTTTTCAACCGGCCCTCGTAGATATCGAATGAATAAACTATTTCGTTGAGTATTATATTTATTAGGTTCCTAGCAATAATTAATTGATTTTGTAATATAGTTAACGAAAAGGTATTCTTTCATTATTGGGACTTACCTAAAAAAATATAATACTAAATGTGTCTGTCCTTACATATAATACTGAAATTACATGACAACGGACAAAGAAAAAGCTCAAGGATTTACTAATTCACCGAATACATTTCGCATGCTTCGTTCAGACATACACTTGTTTATACACTAACATGAACTAACAGATGTGATATGATTTCCCCAAAATCTATTTGGACCTTAATGAACACACAAATCCTTTTCAGTAGGTAGAACGTCGGAAACAATAACTTGTGGTATTTAGCTACTGTGGTATTTCTTTACCTTCTGATTTCAAATCATATATTGGCAAATTCATTGAGTGAGCTAGATGCTGGCCGCGACCGTTTGATTAACACCAGCAACCCCCGTTAATTTTATTATATATATATACTTCGTTTTTTAATTTGTTTTGCATGATTTCTTATCTGAAAACGTTTGTTGAAACATATAGTTATACTTTAGGAGGGTCATGTTGTCAATAAAAACGTATGCACCTGTTGGTTTTCATTTCAATTTATTACAAATTTTCGATTAGTTGGTTCAATAATCGGATGGTTGTTTATTGGTGGGTCTTTCATTTTATAGCTGACCTGAGCCTATCACCAGTTTTGGTGGGTCTTTCATTTTATATCTGATCTGAACCTGTTACCAGCTTTGGTGGGGGCCTACATTTTACATCTGACCTGAGCATATACCAGCTATTGTGGTGTTTACATTTCACGTCTGCTTACACATTACATTTACTCAAAACTTACCTCCTCCTGACACATATTTACGTCATGAATGACCCAACGATATCTTCTATGCAGTTGCTTAACCTGCTAGAAATAGTAGTCAAATATCTTTCAAATATCATCTACTGTCTTAAAGGAAGGACACTTTGTTTATGTAGGATTGGATATATAATATAACCATCTTATGTTGGGCAGTGCATTCTTCTTCTAAGATGGTCTTAAACGCACACACAGATATATATATATATAATAGACAACAAGAATTTTGAGGTAGTATTTTATGACTAGATGCCATTCCTGACATCAACCCTTTTAGTCGCCACTTACAAATACAAGGGTATAGTGTATCACTGTAAAGTGATTGTGGGGGGGGGGGGGGGGCATCACGATAAAAAGCACCCAGTACACACTGTAAATGTGGTTGGCATTATGAAGGGCATCCAGCCGTAGAACCAAGCCAAATCCAGTTCTGTATGAGCAAGACATGGTCACCTGATCTAACTTGTCTCAATGGGACAACTTGGCTAACCCATACTAGCATGCAAACATGGACATTAAACGGTGATGATGATGTACACAGCAAACATCTAAAACAGACACATAAATAAGTAATATCTGCTTCTTTTTTTCAGATGAGCTGCCACCATGATTAAGCAGCTACCAGCCAGTGTTCAATCCTGTATTCGGTCAGGGGTAGCTATAACTAGTGTCACTCAATGTGTTGAAGAATTACTGCTCAATTCAGTTGATGCTGGTGCTAAGTGTATTGCTGTTCGAGTTGATTTTTCCTGTTTCCGTATTCAGGTTGTGGACAATGGGTGTGGCATTGCTGCTGAACAGCTTGATAAAGTTGGACAAAGGTAAGAGAGTTAAATGTTTTAATCATCATCATCGTTTATTGTCTATTTTTTCATGATACGAGTGTTTATCTCTAGCAATGAAGAAATGGTACAGAGACTAGCCAGATCAGATGACCATGCCTTGCTCATACAGAACTGTTTCTGGCTTAGTTTCTACAGCTAGATTCCCTTCCTTATGCCAACCACATTTATTTCGTGGACTGGGTGCTTTTTATTGTGGCACCAAAACAACCAACTGACATGATGGATACAGTGCTTTTTGTTGTGTCACCAACAGGACTAGTGTACAGAGTTGACCAGGTGTTCTTTTCTCATGTAACTAGCATGAGCACCTTACTTGGTAGACTAGGGGCATTTGTTGTCACCAGCATGACCACCTTACAGAGTGAACTGAGAGCTTTTAACAATTTCAGCAGCATTGTGGGAAAGCATGTCCAGTTTTCCAAGTTTGTATGCATGGGTTGGACAAGAGGGGGTGTATCATGTGAAAGGTGGGGGTTTGGGGGAGGATGTGGTGCATGTATGTGGGTATTAGAGAGGTAGGTCTAAGTTGGGGTACTTGGCTCTAAAAGAATTCCTGGTGTTGCTGCAATAATTTGCCAGCTTCAGAACTCAGTCATCAGAAGAAGGAAGGGAGGAGTAAAAGCCAATGGGTTTCTCCCTATGAGCAAAAGGCAGGCTGGAAGACGCCTGCATGTGCAATGTGTTGTTGCATGATAGTAAGACATGGGCAGTGAATGTAAAGATATATAATGGCTGGACTGAAACAAGTTGAGCATGCTCCGATGATTGTATACTGTTAATGTACATGAACAGCAAAGCATGGAAGATCTGAAAGAAAAACTAAGCATAAAAGGAATCAGATAGTATGCAAGAGAGAAGATTGCTGTGGTATGGACACAAGTGACCATAATGAAATGAAGCTGCAGTAGAGAAAGATGGAAAACCTGGGCACAAGTGATGAGAAATAATCTCAAAACACAATGAGGCTAAGCTAGAAAAGACCCATTCAACCCATGCAAACATGGACAACGATGATAATGACATTGATGAACACTTTAAAACAGAAAAGATCATAGAATCAGGGGCAGTTTCAGACAATTTGGTATCAAAAAAGTTAAATCTCTAAAGTGTTATTTTTAATATAATTACATTTTTCATGCTTACACAGACTATTAATAAGTACAGATATGGCTGTGTGGTTAAGGATTTCACTTTGCAAACACATGGGCTTTGGTTCTATCATATTGAGTAGCACCTTGGAGAATGAAAAAAATGATTTGTTGAAATATTTTAAGAATTTCTCAGTTCTTGTGGTTGTTATAATGTTGACTTATGTTTTTTGTAGGTATTCAACCAGTAAATGTCAAAGTCTGGAAGATCTGGATTCTCTGAATTATTTTGGATACCGAGGAGAAGCTTTGGCTAGTCTCTGTACCATTTCTTCATTGCTAGAGATAAACACTCGTACACAACTCTCGGCTCAGACCTATAATAAGATCTTCCAACACGGGAAGCCTTTACCTACCATAGAATCAAAACATCCACGTCCTAGTGCAGGAACGACCATTACACTGCATAACTTATTCTACAACCTTCCTGTACGACAAAAATCAATTAGGTTAAGTTTAGAGCTTGAAAATATTTGTCACCGTGTTCAAGCATTGTCGTTGTTACAGCCCAAATTATCAATAACTCTTCGCAATGACGTCACTGGTTCTACTCTGCTACAGACACACAAAACGAGTAGCTTGTTGAATACATTCTCTTATCTTTTTGGTCATTCTAAGTCACAAAGTCTCTGTGATGTTTCTCATAATTCTGGTTATTTTTCACTCAGTGGATACATTGGACGAGATAGCCATTGTAGGAAAGATATTCAGTTTATCTACATAAATAACCGCCTCATACTAAATACGAAGATTCATAAAGTAGTAAATAAAGTTCTTAAAAAGTCTTTGATTGTTAAACAGAAGCAGACTTCAGAGTATGGGGTAAAGCTAAGCCCTCTTAAATTATCTAACAAATATCCTATTTTTCTATTGAACATTAAGTGTCCTTTAAATGTATATGACATAACCTTTGACCCAGCTAAAACCATGGTCGAATTTATTGAAATGGAACAACTGTTGCATACTGTGGAACAAATGTGTTTGGATTTTATAAAGAAAGAAAACCTTATGACTGTAGACTCCCTGGCTTCAGAATTAAAGAAAGATTCTAAGATTCAACTAAATGGTAGACTGTCACCTTTAGAATCTGAAATGAGAGACCCAGATAAAGATATTGATGATAATATTGAAGACCAATTATATGATAATGTGAAATCCCGTGCCCTTAAGTCCCTGCCAATTAAACGACACCTCTTTAAAACCAGCTTGCATGAACAATACAATGATGATGATGATGATATTCCCTCAAAGTTTTCTAAGAATGATGATGATGACAACAAAATTATCAATCATTGTTTGGTTGAGGACCGATTACAGCATAATTCTGAAGATCCAAACGAGAATGAATATTTAACTGAAGATACTGATGAGTTAACTGAAGATGTTCATGTGTTGTTAACTGAAGATAATGAAACTCCTCTTGTTAAATCATCTCCTAATTCCACTACCTTATTGAACTCTTGTACAGAATTATTGACGGATTCTATAAGCACATTTACTGAAACCCCCAGTACAGTGGAAGAAGATCCCATTTCAAATGAGAGAGTCAAGTGTGCTGAAGATACCAACAGAAACATCTCAGCCCAGAGAAAAAAGGATTCAAGTCCTCATGGAAATGGTAAAATTCTTCAATACAAACCAAGTGAGTCAAATGTTACTAGTTGGAAAGGATTCATATCTCCCAACAAGGAACATTATCATGCAACAAAAATGGCACTTCCATCAGCTTTCCGCAAAATGAGAACTGATTTGACTAGAGTTCCATCTGAAATGAAACCTCCCACTCGATCTATTTTAGATCAATTCAGATCTTCCAAGTCAATTCGACAGTTTTCTTCAGTTGGAACCAAAAAATGTTCAGTTCTAATTAGTGAGAGTCTGATTTCACCAAATGATTCCAAACTATCAAGTTTTAGAGAAAAATTTTGTGATAAACAATTTCCCGATGATACTACAACACTGAAAGATAAACTAATGGCTGAATCTCACCATTCATTATCATCAAAGCTTTCTAATTTGTTGAGAAAGAAGTCTCTAGATAAAATACAAACTGGAGAAAAGGGTGAAGATAGAGGTTCAAATGTAGGAGGGGGAAATTTGGCAACAACAAAAGCTGAGAAACCTGAAGAAATACCAGTTTTGGAGAACCATTTGACAGTGACGGAAAGTTTCCCTTGCAGGATAGATGGTATTAGTTTATTAAAGGAATCTGAGAAGAAATATACTTCACTTAGAGAAAATCATGATGTAATATTAAATAATCATATGAAGCAGCTATCTGAAATATCTGCTAATGTACAAACTTTGTCCAAAAGACAAAACGAACATCTTCATAATTTTGTTGAGCGAAAGTTTCTGACTTCTTCATCTTTTCTTCAGACTTACAGGAGTGCTGAAAATTATGTAAAATCCAATCTGAAAATTTCAAAAGATTTTACTGAGTTAAAATTTCCAAATTTAAACCTAAAATCTTATTCTACAGAGAAGCTTATGCCTGGAGATCAATCCCATACTTTCTTTGATGATTCTGGGGAAATTGGTGTTCATTTACCTAGTGTCTCATGGAATCATACAATTCCCATTTCAACTACTATCAATGTTCAAGAATGTGATATTCTTTCAAAGAATGACTCTACTGAGATTTATAGATTTGATAATAATTATGAAGATAGAGCAAAAAAACCCTTTGTTTTTAATTTTGATACTGAAAGTGAATCTAATGATGCTATTTTGTATAAAACTGGAAAGTTTGACACTATAGATATACCAAATTCTAGTTTATGTTTAAATTCTGACTTGCATTCCAAAGAATCAACTTCTACTGAATATTTCACAGAAAAACAATACAAACAGCCAATCAGTTTGACAGACACTGCTTCTGTTTACCAAAGAAGTAATTCTACTGAATTATCTGAAACTGTACAGAATTTCTGCAGTTTCCCTCCAATAAACCAAGTGAGTTTTTCACCAAACCAATTCCTTCCTGAAGTACAAAGTGATATTCATCTTCAAAGGTTATCATTGTTCCAAGATGCATTACAAAGTAGAGTTGGAGATAGAATTATGGTTAACAGTTTTGAAGATACTTATAATACAAGATATGTAGATAGAATATCTCCTTCTAAGAAAATAGAAGATGCAGATTTCTCTAATTTGGGGCATTCAGTTTATTCTTGCACAAAGCCACATAAAACTCAATGTTTGGGTAATTTGTTAAGTAAAACTGAACATTTGTTTCCATGTATTTCTTCTGATGAAATGGAACAAGAGGGCCTTGGGAAAAACATTGATAATAGGGAGCAGAAATTAGGTGAATTCAGTGGTAGGGCTTTACGTAATGTACCAGAAGATAGAACTAAGGAATATATACCATTTAATGTAGTGTTATTAAATAATTATGGTAGCAGCAGTGAAGAAGAAGAAGAAAGAGCAACATCTATAGGAGTACTTTCTGAAAGTTTATCAAAGAGTGAACGTTCTAATCATCATAAAAAAGACCATCTACAGACTGAAGAAGAGGAATTAAACAAAGTTGCCAATTATGAAGAAAGTAGAAATATTCCAGGTGCCTCTAATTCAAGTTGTGTAGAATTATACCAAGAAAATATGACCAAAACATATCTGTCAGAAACTAATACAGAGTATTCTAAATGGAATAAATATAGTAACTTATCCAAAGAATTATTCTTTTTGCAAAAACCAGAATCATCTACTTCTAGCACTCAGGTGAATCTAGAACCTTATTATACAAACCTTAATTCTAAGTTGCAACATATGCCAGACTTAAATCCTTTGAGTGGTTCTGCTTTATCAAAAGATTTCAACATTGTACAAAGCAATTCTGAAAGAAATATTCAATATTTTTGTGATATTGATAACCAGAAATCTTTGGCTGTGATTAAGGAAAATGGATTGACTAAACCTTCTTCATTGAATTATGGTCTTGGGATGTATTTGAGTGAAAAGCAAACATTTGAAGAAGATCCGGTTACTAGGAACTGTTCAATTTTACAACAGAATCATACTGTATCTACAAAAAATGAAAGTCAAAGAGAAGATTGTAATGTTGTTGATGATGGTGTTCTGTTAGTTGACAACACTTGCAACAGTAGAAGTCAACAAGTAGAGCAACAGCTATGTAGGTACCAAGGGGAGAACACAAGTCAATTGAATATTCACTGTCTGAAAGATGAAGGTGATCAAACAACAGAAAATTCTTCCCTGTCTGACAGTTACATATCTGTAAATGGCAGTCAGTCAGTAGGTCCTGTTAGCAGTCAGCCATCACAGGACCACTCTAGAAACACAGAGAGTAACCATACAGCAGATAACTGTGGTAGTTATCTATCACATGACCACAATATAAATAGAGACAGCAATGAAACAGTAAATAAATGTAGTGATGATGAACGCCAAGATAAAATGAATAGTAACCAATTTGATTTGTTTCATAAAATCTCCATTTCCACTAATATAAAGAAACTAACAAATATTTCTGCTACAAAGAATACAAACTTACTAGAATGTGCTGAGCGGGATTTAGCTACCAGATACAATGATCTAGTATCGGTAAAGCAGAACGATTCAAAATATTCGACAATCTCTCAAGGTTTTGACTCTGACAGATCTGTAACTCCAGATGCTTTATCAGCTACCAGATATGATCTGGTATCAATGAAACAGAAAGATCCAATATATTCGACAATCTCTCAAGAGTTTAACTCTGACATATCTGTACCTCCAGATCCCTTAGTAGCGTGCACCAATTCTACTGCAACACCCACTGTAACAGTGGATGCAGAAGATTTTTCTGTCAATAATTGTGATTCTGATGACAAAATTATTGAAATGGATAATACAAATTCTGCCAAAGAAATTGGTAAATATATTCTATTTCATTTTAAATTAATATTTATTGATTATAATTTGATTTATTACACATCTGCTGCTTAGGTTTACATAGGTTAGATTAGTGTCTCTTCAGTTTATTCATCAATCTATCTCTCTATATTTCCTTCTTCATGTCCTCAGTCAGACATGACAACCTTTCTAATGTTGCCATGACAAAATGTAGTTGGTGTTAGGAAGGACATCTCATCATAGCAAACAAGCTAAAAATGGAATGCATGAGTGAGATGTGGTCCACTGACTGACCTACGAATGCATTGACTCAATCTGAATAAGAACTGACTTGGACCATGAAAACTTGTCCAACCCATACTAAAATGGAAAGTGGGTGTAAAATTATGATGATATCTATCAATTCATTGACCTTTACAATCACCATCTAGCCATGTTTCTATCTACTCACCTTTTCTTCTTTCCTCTTGTTCACCCAACTAGCCAAATCGCTATCCTTCTCTTTCTCTGATTCATCCATTTGGACATTCAACCTTCTGTCCTGTCAATTCTTCGAGTGTTGGTGTCATTTTTTATATTTTACTGCTTTAAGATGGGATTACACGTTAATTTTGGCATATAAAAAATAAATTATTAAACATGAAATATTTGATCAAATTAGCTTTTATTTACTTTATAATACTACTACAACATTTATACACTTCTTTGTGTTGACATGATAAAACCTTTCCATCTTGTATGATCAAGTATTAACTGCCTCAGTTCTTTATTGGATAATTCTGTATCTTCCTCAATGGCTATCTTTAATGTCTTGAGAGGCCTTCTGTGTTTGCATTTCACATTAGTATATGTATGTATGGTCCCATCTTGTAGGGGCACCATATTGACTTACAGCATTTCTAGGGCAGTTTTTTTTAGATTTGGCAAAGCCCATTTCCTCTCCAGGTCTAAATATAGCAGATTTCTTCCAGAGAAGGATAGAGAGTGAGAGAATGGAAGTGAGAAAGAGAGATAGGGGAAGAATTGACCCCACTACTAGACTAGTACTTTTTTCATCAACTCTGAATGGATGAAAGGCAAAGTTGACCTTGGTGGAGCACAAAGCCAGAATGAATACTGCAAAGCATTCTATCTAATGTTCTAATGACTGCCAATTCACCGCCTATTTCACATTAGTGAGCTCCCATAATAAACGTTGTGTAGCAGGTATTGACACTACTACTACCAGTTCTTAATTCATCCACCTCTTTGTGGTGACATGATAAAACCTTTTCATCTGACACGATCCAACATTAATTGCCTCAGTTCTCCACTAGATAGTTCTGTATCTTCCTCAATGCCTATCATTAATATCTGGAGAGGTCTTCTGCATTTGTGTTTCACATTAGTAGGCTCCTGTAGTAAATGTTTTGTAGCAGGCTCATGGCCTCTCATGTACTTGTAGTCACATTGGTAGGTATAGACAAACTTTAGACTGTTTAGTGTCAAATATCCATACAAGGGTTAGCTGAAAAGTTCATAGGTTGACTATGAAGGAGCGATACTAGAGCTGTAAAATCTTGCAAGCATGAATTTCAGCTCTTATTACTAATAACTGCATTGCTTTTTTTCCATGGACTTTATTGAAAAATAAAACTCATTTGGTCATTCCATGAGAGTATCTTGGTCAGCCTATCAAGTTTTCAGACACCCCTCGTACATTGAAACCCACAGCCACACACTGTTTTATATGACCTTTCTGTTGCTTCTATATTTCTTTAGATCCAGTTATTGAACTGTGGAACAACTGGAAGAACCCTGTATTTCAACAACCTGAAAAGGTAATCATTTTATTTATTGTAACATTAAATCACTATAAAATAACTCAAACCAATGGAGGTCTGTGCCATCATATATTCATATCATCATTTCATCATTTCATTTTACGTCCGCTTTTTCCCTGCTTGCAAGGGTGGGACGGGAACTGATTCTGGCTTGATTTCTACAGCTGGATGCCCTTCCTAACGCCAACCTCATTTACAGTGAGTGCTGGGTGCTTTTTTTGCCACGGCACCTCCACGACCACTTTACAGTGGAATGATATGGATCTCAGTCCCTATCATCTCATTTCTACAGCTGAGTAAACTGGAGCAATGTGAAATAAAGTATCTTGCTCAAGGAAACAACACATCACCCGGTCTGAGAATTGAACTCACAACCTTTCGATTGCAAGGCCAATGCTCTAACCACTAAGCCATGTGCCTCCATTATAGTTTTAAATGAGATTGGTGCTAGGAAGGACATCCAGCTGTAGAAACCAAGCCAAAATTGGTTCTGTATGAGCATTATATGGTCACCTGACCTAGCATTGTTCACAATAGGATAACTTGTCTAACCCATGCCAGTATGGATAAATGGACGTTAAACTTTAATGATGATGATTCCCATCTAAGAATCCATTGCTTGGATTTGAACTCTGTCTTTATAATGTAGAAAATTATGTTTTAAGAAAGTTAAGACAGTGCGAAATGGACAGTAAAATTTAGTTTAAATGAAGGCAACGAAAAAGTTTGTTACCTGGTATTTATTATTATTATGATTTTTCCATCCTAATATTTCAGGACTTAAAAATCCCTTCCTTAGAGTCTGGGGAAATTCCAGAGTAAAACGTTCTGGTCTTCTCGCTTTGATATTTGATTTAAATTTAAGATTTAAAAATTGCTTTCAAGTGTTGTGTTTTGATGTTTGCTGTAGTATCCATGAAAAGCAGGAGGATGACATCAGATACCATATATATAATCAAATCAAAGTAAATTGCTTGTATTAATTGATTAATTTGTTTATAAATTGTATTTATTTATATTTCAGGAAATTCTTAACGTAAAGATTAGTAATTTCAAGAATGTTAAACATCACCGTGTAACCCACCATTGTCAGTTTACCAAGACTATGCTGTCTCAAATAGAGGTGAGCTACAAACATTTTACTACTATGTACTTTCTTTATAGTAAAACTCCTAAATTTATTAACAATCCTATATTTATTCTGATTTCCAGACCATTGGTCAAGTGGATAAGAAATTCATTGCTTGTATTGTCCGTCCTAAAAACTCTTCTACCACGAGTAAGTTGTGAATTAACTTAATTTAATCTAGATACTGATGTCTATGTGTCTATCGCTATGTGTTTCTGTCTGTGTGTGTGTGTGTGTGTGTGTGTGTGTGTGTGCGTGCGCGCCTGTTTGTGTGTGTTCCTGTCTGTGTATGTCTGCTTGCCTGTCTGCCCGTGTGTGTATATATGTGTATATACGTTTAATTATTGCTTAGAAGAGGGGTGCAACCTATAGCCATTGTTGTAGTTAATGTAGTTGAAATTTAGCTTTAAGTGTCTGGTGTTTGTTGGTAAACTTGTCCAGAGAACAATTTCAGAAGGTTGAAATTTGGGGAAGAAAGATTTGGTAAGGGACAGCGTATAGCTGCTATATATAGCAAGTTAAACAGCTATGTAGAGGATATCTCATTGGCTTGTTATCAAAACAAGTTGATGGAATTGGTACCAACTAAACTGAGAAGAGAAAGAGTGTGAAGGATTTCTTTTATTTGGTACTTGAAACCATTAGATTAAGGGTCAGGAACCTGTGGCTCTTTTGTCTAACTTGATTGACTCAGAAAAAATAAAATTATTTTTTTCACTTTATTAAATCTGCAATCTTGTAATGAAATAAAAACCATGATGATAACTCAGACATTGAAGTAATTTCAGATAGGATTCTCAGCCAAAAATTGCATTGAGTAAGAAAACATTTAGCTAAATTCTTTTTTGTATCTAAAAATCTTAAGTGTCTCAAGACCAGAGGCTCATCAAACTGGTGCTTATCCCAGTTTATGTGGCATGAAGTGACTGAGAATAGAAAACTCACCTCTGGAAAGGACACCAGTCCATCACAGGGTGATATGAAATGAAGTGTTCTGCTCAAGAACACAACGCACAACCCAGTCAAGGAATCGAACTGATGACATTATGATTGTAAGTCTAACACCCTTACCACTAGGCCATGTGCCATCACTGTATGGATTTTGCTTAATATATTTGATGTGACTCCATTAGACTCAAGGTGGTTGTGCTGGTAACATGATTAAAAAGTACCCAGTCCAACCAGTCAGTCAGTCATTTTGGTGCCATGATAAAAAGCATCCAGTCAACACTGTAAATGTGGTTAGCATTAAGAAGGGCATCCAGTCATAGAAACCTAGCCAGAAACAGTTCTCTATGAGCAAGACATGGTCATTTGATCTGACTTGCCTCACAATGGGATAACTCAGCTAACCCATGCTAACATGGAAAAATGGATGTTATACTGTGATGATGATAATGATGATATATCATCATCATCATCATTTGACATCCACTTTCCCTGCTTGCAAGGGTTGGACGAGTCTACATAGATGAAGTCAGTACTGAAGTAGGGCTTCTGACCTCCCTGACAAGCCGAGGGGTCTGTGTCCCACTTATGTATGGTTATATCGAGTGCAGAGGAGAACTTGTGTCTTTTGACAGAAACTGAAGGGTCCGCCTAACACCCTGTTTGGCAATCTTTCTATGGCTGTATGTCCTTCCTATCACCAACACTAGAGAGGTTGCCATTTTGTGGCACAACTGAGGGATCCTCTCAGCCCCCCACCTTTATATATATATATATATATATATATATTTGCTTAAAATAGTTCTTTAGATGGAAAAGATTCCCCACCTCTGCTCTAGGATAATTATCTGGTTTATTTGAAATTTTTGTTTTTAGCTCCTGGCCATCTGATTATAGTTGACCAACATGCTGCCCATGAAAGAGTACGTTTAGAACAACTAACAGAAGGTGAAGATGTATTTTCTTTCTCTACTAGTTTCTTTACTTCCTAGATTGTGTTGGATGGTACTACAAATTCTGAACAGAGACCACATCGGTTCTAGAACATATTTTAGTCATATTAGACATTTCTCTCTAATGCTGTTGTCATAATATGAAAAGTAGACAGTGCTACACACATAACGCAGTTGACAGGGAAATTATACTACACACTACACAGTTGACAGGGAAGTTATACTACACACTACACAGTTGACAGGGAAGTTATACTACACACTACACAGTTGACAGGGAAATTATACTACACACTACACAGTTGACAGGGAAGTTATACTACACACTACACAGTTGACAGGGAAGTTATACTACACACTACACAGTTGACAGGACAATTGTACTACACACATAACATAGCTTACAGAGGAGTTGTACTACACATAACGCAGTTGATAGGGGAGTTGTTCATGCAACTAGAAAATGTTTGCCCCAACAACTGAACTCAACATCATCATTTTACATCTACTTTCCATGTTACCATGAATTGGGGTGGGGTTGCCATAATCCAAGTCAACACTTATTCGGAGTTACGCTGTATCCCTGTATGCTGTAAGAGGCAACTGAAAGGGTTGACATCAGATGGGGCATGTATCCATAAAACATTGCCTCAATAGGACTCTTTGATGAGTAAGAAACTTTTTATGGGACCTGCAAAGCTAACCCCTTTTTTAGAAGGAAAAATTGCCTTAAAATGCTTATTGTATCCATGCACATCATAAGAGACAGATTAGTGTCAGGTATGATATCTAATCATTAAACACTTCTTCAAAAAGTCCAGTCCAACCCATACTAGCATGGAATAAACCCAGCTGACATGAAAATGATGATGATGATGATGAACTAAGGGCTATGAACAATATGCACTGACCAGTGAGTTTCTACAAAAAACATTTAAACCAATTTCTATTGTCTTAAATAGCAGACCACATATTCAGTACTGAAGATCAGTGATCCTGCTTCAGTGGACTTGTTCTGTACAGACCTATCCAACCTTTACTAGCAGGGAAAGTGGATGTTAAGACAACGATGATGATAATCATGATGATGATGAACAGACCACTTGTTCTAAATCTTAATTGCAATACCTCAATGTGAATTTTTGCTTGTTTGTCTTTATTGTTTTCAGAAATGTACCAGACTGAAGATGGTAATGGTGAAAATGGCAAAAGAATAAGTTCCTCAATTATAGTTCCACCATTAATTCTAACATTTTCTGATCGGGAAATAAGAGTGACGCGTTCATTTCTTCCTGAGTTTCTCCAAATCGGTTCGTATATCTGTTTGGCACTGATTTCCATGTTTTATTTTATGTAAGAACTTTTATTTGGTTATGTTCCAAACACCAGCTAAAAAATAAGAAAGTTAGCTATATTACTAAACCACTTCAAATTCTTGATTGTTCTCAAAATTATTTGAAAACTGAAGATAGTATCTTTGATTAAATATAGTAAGGAAAGGGTTAATATATTGATTTCTGTATTGTTCAACACCAGGTATTGAACTGACTGTGTCAGTGGGAGCTAACAGTGTTGAAGTTCACACAGTACCATCGTGTATTGCAGCTCGAGAGGCCAGTGAGAGGAAATATAATCGTGGTTCTGTTATTGAAGACCTGATGCAGGTGAGCAACTGTTGTTTATCTCTTAACGTCCATTTTCCATGCTAGCATGGGTTAGACGAGTTGTCCCATTGTAAGTACACCATATCATAAGTGGTTGGCTCCAGGAAGAGCCTCAAAAAAGGGCCCCATGAACAATGTGTTTGTCTGTCATAAAGCCTGCAAGGCTAACTCTTACTTCAGCAGAAGAAATGGCCTTAAAACAATTGTTGTAATCTTGTTTTCTATTTTGTCTGTTGTTATATTTAGGTTGAATGATGTGACAGTGACTAAGTACTATCCTTGTCCATATGTTGTTTATATATTCATTATATGACTATTATCATTATTGCAGGGCGCAGCTGAAACACATCTCTGACTTAGGTTTATAATCAATCACCCTCTCCCCTTCCCCCTTTCTTTCATTGCCTAATAATCCTTGTCCTCTCATTTATAGCATTTATAGTTCTTTCCAATACTACTTTCTTTTTTTATATGTTTGACTATTTCTTTTAAATTTTTTATAATTTTTATGTCATTTTATCCTAGAAATATATTTGAATAATTTGAAATAAAATAATATAAGAATAAGCCAAAAAATAAAATTACCAATATCATAAATTGTGTTTTGTGGGTTTTTTTCAGGCATTAATCAAGGAACACATTGATGTAAGTAAACTAAATTATGATATTTATCCATAAAATGTTACTATGTACTGCTTGCACAGATGTAGATTTAGCTTAGTGGTCAAGAGGTTTGGTTCACAGCAATAAGGTCCTGGGTTTGATCTTACTAAGTGGGGGCATTTTTTGCAAATGTCTTTACCATAGCCATGTGTTGGCCCAGTAATTGTGAGTGAATTTGATAGATGGAATATATATATATATCATCATCATCATGATATATATATAATATGTGTGTGTGTGTATCACAATGACTGGGCCAACACATAGCTATGGTAAAGACGTTATATGTATATCATCATCATCGTCATTTATACGTCCACTTTTTCACGATTGCATGAGTTGGACAAATATCTATATCTATATGTATATATGTATGTTTGTGTGTCTCATGGTGCATCTTCACATGTGACACTGTTTAAACAAATGATGACATTTGCTTATGTCCTGCATAAACAACACATCCTACAACTAACTAACCAGTTTGATGAAGATCATCATCATCATTTAACATTCATTTTTCCATGCTTCCATGGGTTAGACGAGTTGTCCTGCTGTGAGACAGCCAAAACCAGTTCTGTATGAGTAAGACATGATCATCTGACCATGTCTTACTCATACAGATTTTGTCTTGGTTTCTACAGTTGGATGCCCTTCCTAATGTCAACCACATTTACAGTGTGTACTGGGTGCTTTTTGTCATGATACCTACACAACCACTTTACAGTTTGAGCTGTCTGCTTTTTGTCATGTCGCCAACACGACCACTTTACAGTGTGGACTGGGGGAGCTGCATGGGTATTGGGGAGATAGATCTAGGAACATGTGTGAGGGGTAGAGTGTTAGGACATGGATGAAAGTTTTGGTAAATGGGTGGAGTGTTAGGACATGGGTCATACTGCCAAAGCTAGCAACCAATATTATTTTTTATTTATTTATTTTAGTTTCTACAAGACACTCATGGTTCTAGAGGATCAATACCAAAGACCATTCACAATGTTTTATGTTCTCAAGCTTGTCATAGTAAGTTATTATTAAAATCACTTATTCCACCATTATTATTATTCTTTATCATCATTGCTGCCACCCTAAAAAAGGCTCTTGAAATGTCAAAATGTCTCGAAATACGTCAATATAGTGCTCCTACGACTCCCTCAGGAGTTACAGGTCCATACATACCCACATGCACCTTTGATGAGTTGTAGTGCACCTGAGCACTGTACACAATAATTTTCATTGTGTAAAAAGCCTAGAGTTATGGCCCTTTACGTTCTGAGTTCAAATCGTGCTGAGGTTAACTTTGCCTTTCATCCTTACGGTGTCGATAAAATAAAGCACCCGTAATGCACTGGGGTAATTGCTGGCCTTGTGCCAAAAATAGGAACAATTATTATTATTACATGGCATTTTGGGTGAGTGTCATCTACTATAGCCATGCATTGACCAACAATGCCTTGTGAGTTAAATTTAAGAGATGATAGCATTACTAAATTGTATTATTTCTCTTATTTTTCTAGGTGCCATCAAGTTTGGGACTGTGTTAACATTGAAAGAATGTAAGGATCTGATGCAGATGCTGAGGAAATGTAAATTACCATTCCAGTGTGCTCATGGTCGTCCATCTATGATTCCTCTACTTAATATGCAGTATTTTAAGAATAGTCATGAAGAATCTGTAAGTTGTTTGGGGAAAAAAAAAATCAAAGATATGATTGTATGTATGTGTATGCTTATATATAGGTATGTATATATGTCATCATCATCATTTTATTTGTTTTTCCATACTGGCTTGTGTGTGTATATATGCTTATATGTAATTATGTTCTCACTCTACAGTACTTTCAATATATATATATATAATTAGTAAAATAACGGATTAAAGTTTAAGCAAAGAATCTCTGCTTTCACCCTTAATGAGTTTCAGAAGATCCCGTTAAGAGTGAAAGCAGCAATTCTTTGCTTAAACTTTAATCTGTTATTTTAATAAATATTTGCTCTAGGGTTCTTATATATTTGATATATATTTATCCTTATCGGGCCCTCTTTGGATTTTAGTCTTCACATTTATTATTATTATTACTATATAAATATCATCATCACCGTTTAACATCCATTTTACCATGCTATTATATATATATATACACACACACATTATATATATAATATATATAATCGGTTCCTGTATGAGCAAGGCATGGTCAGCCGACCAGACACTGCCCACAACAGGACAACATGTCTAACCCATGCTAGCATGGAAGAACGGACGTAAAACAGTGATGATGATGATATCAAATAGGGTGTGGTAAAAACCAGGTGGACCATAACCCACCAGAGTACTCGATACTTGGGGTAGTAGAGTGGGTAATTCGGATCAAGCTATCGAAACAGCCGGAGCTCAGCTATCAGAGTCCTGAATCTTTTCATATATATATATATATATATATATATATATATATATATATATATATATATATATATATATATATATATAAATTTAATAGCACCACCTGGTGAAATCTTTCAAATATACATAATACGTATATAATGTGTGTGTGTGTGTGTAAATATATATATATATATGTCCAAACCCATGCAAGCGTGGAAGATGGATGTTAAACGATGATGATGATGATATATGTATATAAATATATACACACACACACACATTATATATGTATTATGTATATTTGAAAGACTTCACCAGGTGGTGCTATTAAATTAGACAGGGCCTGGGCCAATACTGGCCGAAACCTATAAAAGTTATCTAAGTTATTTATGAAAATTGAATTAGAAGCTTCCAACATATTTTTTTAACTACAAGAAATAGTCAAATACGAGCATACAAGCCCCCTGGACCAAAAAATAGGCATCAGCACACGTTTTATTTATCATCATCATGTTTGCTTTCTCTGCTAACAAGGGTTGGACACGTCTCTTTTATAAATTCAATCCCATTGAGGTCAGCTTTGCCTTTCATCCCTCCAGTGTCAATAAAATAAAATAAAATACCAGTCAAGTACTGGGGTCAATTTAATTGACTTTTCTCCAAATTTCTGGCCTTGTGTCTGAATTTTAAAAACCATTTTTCATTTTTGCAGAAATGTAAAGTACAGTTGGGAAAACTGAGGGAAAAACTTGAAAGGTTACAACAGCAGCAACAGAGATAACAACAGAAACAGCAGCGACATCAGCAGGGATGATATTAGCAATGATGACAGCAGCAGCAGCAGTAATAGCAGCAGTGATGACATCAGCACCAGCAGCAGTGGTGACTGCAGCAATATCAGCAACAGTGACGACAACAGCAACGTAGCAGTGATGATATCAGCACCAGCAGCAGTGGTGACTGCAGCAATATCAGCAGTGATAACAGCAGCAGTGACGACAACAGCAACGTAGCAGTGATGACATCAGCACCAGCAGCAGTGGTGACTGCAGCAATATCAGCAACAGTGACAACAACAGCAACGTAGCAGTGATGATATCAGCACCAGCAGCAGTGGTGACTGCAGCAATATCAGCAGTGATAACAGCAGCAGTGACGACAACAGCAACGTAGCAGTGATGATATCAGCACCAGCAGCAGTGGTGACTGCAGCAATATCAGCAGTGATAACAGCAACAGCAGCAGTGACGACAACAGCAACGTAGCAGTGATGATATCAGCACCAGCAGCAGTGGTGACTGCAGCAACAGCAGCAGTTACGACAACAGCAACGTAGCAGTGATGATATCAGCACCAGCAGCAGTGGTGACTGCAGCAATATCAGCAGTGATAACAGCAACAGCAGCAGTGACAACAACAGCAACGCAGCAGTGATGATATCAGCAACAGCAGCAGTGGTGACTGCAGCACTATCAGCAGTGATAACAGCAACGCAGCAGTGACGACAACAGCAACGTAGCAGTGATAATATCAGCAACAGCAGCAGTGGTGACTGCAGCACTATCAGCAGTGATAACAGCAACAGCAGCAGTGACAACAACAGCAACGCAGCAGTGATGACATCAGCAACAGCAGCAGTGGTGACTGCAGCAATATCAGCATTGATAACAGCAACAGCAGCAGTGACGACAACAGCAACGTAGCAGTGATTATATCAGATTATATCAGCACCAGCAGCAATATCGACAGTGATAACAGCAACAGCAGCAGTGACGACAACAGCAACAGCAGCAGTGACAACAACAGCAACGTAGCAGTGATGACATCAGCAACAGCAGCAGTGGTGACTGCAGCAATATCAGCAGTGATAACAGCAACAGCAGCAGCAGTGACGACAACAGCAACGTAGCAGTGATGATATCAGCACCAGCAGCAGTGGTGACTGCAGCACTATCAGCAGTGATAACAGCAACAGCAGCAGTGATGACATCAGCAACAGCAGCAGTGGTGACTGCAGCAACAGCAACAAGATTACAGCAACAGCAGCAGTGACGACAACAGCAACATAGCAGTGGTGACTGCAGCACTATCAGCAGTGATAACAGCAACAGCGGTGACTGCAGCACAATCAGCAGTGATAACAGCAACAGCAGCAGTGACAACAACAGCAACGCAGCAGTGATGACATCAGCAACAGCAGCAGTGGTGACTGCAGCAATATCAGCATTGATAACAGCAACAGCGACAACAACAGCAACGTAGCAGTGATGATATCAGCACCAGCAGCAGTGGTGACTGCAGCAATATCAGCAGTGATAACAGCAACAGCAGCAGTGATAACAGCAACAGCAGCAGTGACGACAACAGCAACGTAGCAGTGGTGACTGCAGTAATATCAGCATTGATAACAGCAGCAGTGACGACAACAGCAACGTAGCAGTGATGATATCAGCACCAGCAGCAGTGGTGACTGCAGCAATATCAGCATTGATAACAGCAACAGCAGCAGTGACGACAACAGCAACGTAGCAGTGATGATATCAGCACCAGCAGCAGTGGTGACTGCAGCAATATCAGCATTGATAACAGCAACAGCAGCAGTGACGACAACAGCAACGTAGCAGTGATTATATCAGATTATATCAGCACCAGCAGCAGTGGTGACTGCAGCACTATCAGCAGTGATAACAGCAACAGCAGCAGTGATAACAGCAACGCAGCAGTGACGACAACAGCAACGTAGCAGTGATGATATCAGCACCAGCAGCAGTGGTGACTGCAGCAATATCGACAGTGATAACAGCAACAGCAACAGTGACGACAACAGCAACAGCAGCAGTGACAACAACAGCAACGTAGCAGTGATGACATCAGCAACAGCAGCAGTGGTGACTGCAGCACTATCAGCAGTGATAACAGCAACAGCGGTGACTGCAGCACAATCAGCAGTGATAACAGCAACAGCAGCATTGATAACAGCAACAGCAGCAGTGACAACAACAGCAACGCAGCAGAGACGACAACAGCAACGTAGCAGTGATGACATCAGCAACAGCAGCAGTGGTGACTGCAGCAATATCAGCATTGATAACAGCAACAGCAGCAGTGACAACAACAGCAACGTAGCAGTGATGATATCAGCACCAGCAGCAGTGGTGACTGCAGCAATATCAGCAGTGATAACAGCAACAGCAGCAGTGACGACAACAGCAACGTAGCAGTGGTGACTGCAGCAATATCAGCATTGATAACAGCAACAGCAGCAGTGACGACAACAGCAACGTAGCAGTGATGATATCGGCACCAGCAGCAGTGGTGACTGCAGCAATATCAGCAGTGATAACAGCAACAGCAGCAGTGACGACAACAGCAACAGCAACGTAGCAGTGATGACATCAGCACCAGCAGCAGTGATGACTGCAGCACTATCAGCAGTGATAACAGCAACAGCAGCAGTGACGACAACAGCAACGTAGCAGTGATGATATCAGCAACAGCAGCAGTGGTGACTGCAGCAATATCAGCAGTGATAACAGCAACAGCAGCAGTGACGACAACAGCAACGTAGCAGTGATGATATCAGCAACAGCAGCAGTGGTGACTGCAGCAATATCAGCAGTGATAACAGCAACAGCAACGTAGCAGTGATGGCAACAGCAGCAGTGGTGACTGCAGCAATATCAGCAGTGATAACAGCAACAGGAGCAGTGACGACAACAGCAACAGCAGCAGTGATGACAGCAACAGTGATGATAATGACTACAACAACAGCTGTAACACTACCACCACCAACAACAGCTGTACTACCAGCACCAACAACAACAGCTGTAGCCATACCACCACCAACAACAGCTATAGCACCACCACCATCAACAACAGTTGTGCACTACTACCACCACCAACAACAGCTATAGCACTACCACCAACAACAGCTGTAGCCATACCACCACCACCTATAGCACCACTACCACCACCTGTAACACCACTACCACCACCACAAACAGCAGCTACATCAACAGAGGGAGTAGTTGTGATATTGTGTTGCCTTATATTGAATGGCTCATGGCCTAGTGGTTAGGCTGTTTGGCTCACTGTTGCAAGGTTGTGGATTCGATTCTGGACCAAGGTGGCACATTGTGTCCTTGAGCAAGACACTTCAGTCAACTCAGCTAAAAATAATGGGTGCAAGCATTAGGTTTGGGGTTCACCCTGCAATGTACTGACATCCAGTCCAGGGAAAAAATGTACTGTAATTTTATACCAATGAAACTGAGATAAGTTCTGGCCTGATTAGTATCTAGACTGGGGACAAACTTAACATTGTTAAAGATTTGTTAACTTATTTATGATTTATCGAAATTTAAGATGGTTTATTTATTTTTATTTATTTATTTTTTTCCATTTTAAATTTCATGATGTCAAAGACTTTTATTTGTTAACTTTATTGAAGAAGACGAAGCAGCAGAATTGGTTGAGTGCAGGACTATATTTACGAGGGTGAGCTATGAAGGAGTGAAGCTAGGGCTGTGAAATCTTGCATGTATTAATTTAAACTCTTCTTATTAGTAACTGCATTGTTCCTTTCCAGGTACTATGTTGAAAAATAAATCTCATTTGGTCATTCCATGAGAGTATCTTGGTCAGCCAATGAACATTTCAGGTGACCCTTGTATTTATTTATTTATTTATATAGGTACAGACATTACTGTTTGGTTATGTAGTTCCCTTCACAACCACATGGTGTCAGGTTCACTCTAACTGCATGACACTTTGGGCAAATGTCTTCTATAGCCTCAAGATGACCAATGCTTTATGAGTAAAATTTGATATGCACATGCACACACAATTTAGAATATGGCAGAGATTAAAAATTTGAAAATTGAAATAGAGCTTTTGCCATATTTTGACTAATAACTGGGTATATAATCCTCTATAAGGTGGCGAATTGGCAAAGTCGTTAGAATGTCAGATAGAATGTTTTTTGGAATTCTGCTGCAGTCAACTTTGCCTTTCACCCATTCAGGGTCGATAAAAAGAGTACCAGTCAAGTACCGGGGTCAATTCTTCCTCTATATCTCTTTCTCACTTCCATTCTCTCTCACTCTCTATTCTTCTCTGGAAAAATTCAGACCTGGAGAGGAGGTAGGTTCTGCTAGAGATTTTTTTAAATGCTCTAGAAACACTGTATATCAATATGGCTTCTCCATGACTCCTTCATGTGTTACAGGTCCATACATAAACCTCAATAACATACGTTTATGTGTATATATGTGTTTCCATGTCTGTGTTTATGTTCTGTAACTTAGCTGTTCGACAAAAAGAGATTGATAAAATAAGTACCAAACTTGAAAAAATAAGTGCTTATGGCTGAAACTATTAAAAAAAATAAAAAAATCTATATGTATTCATGAGTGAATAACAATGATATTATAATAGCATTATAATGTTATCAATATTCGTTTTTTTTGCAAGCAAACGGCTTCATTAACACCATGGGTTAGATGACCAATGTCATCTTTTTGTTTCAGCAGTAACTGAGAGAAAACAATCAACAATTGTTTTGGAGTTTTTGCTCCTTATCGAGATTGTGTATTCTCATCACTCCTACTTGCTTGAACTGCTGAGAATACATAGTATTCTCAAATGTATACATTGGCTGATTAACCTCGTTTGCATACCGAGCGATTTTACAGCTGGCTTTGCAGAAAATTAAAAAACATTTGTTTTCACTCTTAACATGGTGGATACGTACATGTATTTGTGAGTGAATAACAATAATATAATAGTATTATAATATTATTCAGTTTGTTTGCAAGAAAACAGCCTCATTAACACCATGTGTCATCCTTTTGTTCCAATGGTAGCTGAAAGAAAACAATCGACAATTATTTTGGAAGTGTTGCTATTATAATATTGTCATTCACTCACAAATACATTTAGGTATCCACCATGTTAAGAGCAAAAACAAAAAATATATATTTTCCTTTAATCTTGTGATTTCAAATCCTGTTGGATATATGTACTTGAGAAACTAGCTCTTAACCCTTTTTTTATACCAGCCCGCTCAAAACTAGTCCTGGTTCTGTGATACTAAATTACCATTTTATTCTGTTCATGTCCATCCCAAAACCTTTCATTACAATTTCATGTAAGAAACTTTCAAGTTATGTTCCAAACACCAGCTTAATATTGAAAAGTTATTTTTCCCAATCCCTTCAAATTGTTTAATTATTTTCTAAATTAATTGAAATCATATAGGCAGATGAATTAAATTAAATAAGGCTAAAATATTGATATATACAGATGAATTAAAACAATATATAGTAAATACAATAAAAGTGTTTCAACTACATACACTGCTCAAACTTGTTTCCATTTATTGATGAACCAACCACATATTAACATGTAGAGTAGTGTATTTCATTAGAAATATGGCAATGAAAGGGCCAAGCCTCTTTACCATCTTCATTGGATATATTTCCACTAGAGTTACATTGTAAGACATGTAGGACCAGAATTAGACCTTGTGGGGGCCCAGGGCAGTTCAAGTTTGGTAGGCCTCTCATATAACAACACATGCACACACACACACACACACTCATATGTATATATATATATATATACATATACACACACACACATAAGCAAGAAGAGAGAGAGAAAAATAGGCCATGTTCAGAGATGGATGGGGTGGCCTTCACTCCCACTTCCCCCTGATAAATCCAGCCCTGAAGGTATGGATGTAACATCATCACTCCATAAGTAAAATGCTACATTCATTGTTTTTATGTCATGTAAATATTCCATTATATCCTTAAGACATGACAACCTCTCCTGTGTACTAGGTAGAACATGAAACTATACATAAGCAAGATGCAGATCCCTGGCCTGTCCAGATCAGTGGCCCTGCTTCAGTACTGACTTGGTCTATGTAGACCCGTCCAATCCTTGCTAGCAGGGAAAGTAGACATTACCACTTTAGCATTTAAACTGGCGATATCTGGCTAGAATTCTCTCACCTCTTTCTGTTCAAACTGGCTGTAACCAACCCCTTATACTGATGTTAAGGTACTGTGTTCAAAATAAATAATTTCAAATTCTCATAGATTCGACATTATGTGAAATAACTATGATAGTAATATAGAGTAATGTAAATGCTAAAGGGTTAAAATGATGATGGTGGTGGTGGTTCTTTAGCAAGACATTTGACCCCCAGCTGTGAAAGGCAGTGGTATAAATGTCTTATGGAATTTTGTTTTCATCCATCAATGCTCTAGGTTAAAATTCTGCTTAGGTTGACCTAATTCTTAACTTCTTTGTTACTAATAATTGTTTCTACATTTGGCACAAGGCCAGCAATTACTCAGTACATTACTGGTACTTCATTTTATCGACCCCGTAAGGATGAAAGGCAAAGTTAACCTCGGTGGGATTTGAACTCAGTCTGTAAAGGGACGTAACTATGCTAGAAAGCATGGCGTCCGACCCTCTACCGATACTGCCAATCCACCAACTAATAATAGGATACAGACATATCTGAGGGGTTAAGAAATTTGTTTGTAAATGTGAGATCCTGGATTCAGTTCCACTCAATGGTGTCATGGGCAAGTACCATTTATCATAGCCTTAGATTGACTAAGCCTTGTCTGTTAAATAAGGCCATCAAATGCATTGCACCTGAAATTCCACATTCTAATCTCGTCACATATTGTGTCATGCTGATTCAGATTTGGGAATTTTGTTAAAGTTATGTGTGTGTGTGGTGTACTCAGAAGATGGAAGAAGTTCAGAGAATTGTTAGCTCTGCTGGCAACAAAAAGCTTCTCTCTTATAGTGACGGGCAGATTATACAATGCATGTGTTTGAACCACAATGTTACACGCAGTTGATGTGGGCCTTGAGAGAGATGGTTAAAAAGAAATGAGGTAAGATGTTTAATGTTTAGTTAGCATGAACAACAGAGCAGAAGTGAACCGAGAAATAAGTTGAGTACAAGAGAAATTGAAAGTAGTATATAAGAGAAACAATTGCACTGGTATTGGTATGAGAAGAATAAGGGAAGTGAGAGTTGTATTAAAAAAAGTGTTGAGTGCTTAAAGGGGATAGAACTTGTGGAAGAAGATCAAGGAAGACATGACTTTCGGAAACATTTTTTCATGCTTAGAGTTGCTGAAGCATGGAACAAACTGCCTGTGTCAGTTGTTAGCTTCTGAGACACTGCATCCTTTAAAACCCTCATGCTTCCCGAAATTCGCCAAAACTACACCTGATGTCCCCCTTCCATACACATGCACATGTGTATATCATGACTCATGCACTGTTCATTTTCCTGATGTTTGTACATTACCCTATGTACTATACATACACTTTTGATGAGTTGTAGTGCACCTGAGCACTGTACACAATATTTAATTATTATTATTATATATGAGACAAAGTTGTGAGGAATGACCTCAAAAAGCTGAATCTAATGAAAGAGATGACACAGAACCTAGCTGACTGGCAATATGCCATAATACAAAACACCTGTCCATCAGTACATGCACTGCTGCATTAAAAGTAAACATGATGAGAGGGTAAAGGCTACAGAATTTATCAATTGAATGGAGACAATATATGGTTCAAGAAAACTCTTTAGTCAGGATGGTCATATGACCACTTCTCTAGTGCTGATGCCATGATAAAACTCATGTACACTCTGTAAAGTAGTAGTGTTGTTTTAATGTGTTGGAGCTAATGTGAATAGTTTGGAAGTTCAGGGAACTGTTACCTCTGTTGGCAACAAAAGGCTTCTATCAGATTGAAGGGTAGATTAAATGATGCATTTGTTTGAAAGGTGGTTGGTGTTAAGAAGGGAATCTAGTCATAGAAAGCATGCCAAACCTATGGTTGATATGAATGACAACCCAGCTAACCCATGACATCATAAAACCAGACATTAAAACAATGATGATTAGAGGCAGTGAATTGGTTGAGTAATAAGAATACTTTTTGGTATTTGTTCCAGCTTTCTGTACTGAGTTCAAATCCTATTGATATCAATTATGCATTTCATCCTTTCAATGTTGATAAAGAATACCAGTTCAATACTACAGTTAGTTCTTCCTCCTTTTCTCTTTCTCTCTCTCTCTCTCTTTAGAAGAAATCTTAAATGTATTATGAACTAGAGAGAGATGGGGCTCTGCCAGGTTTAAACACCCCTATGAATCCATCAAAAGTTAATGGTCCACGCTGTGGAAATATTAGAAATATGATAATGACAGGATTAATACATCGAGAATATTATCAGATGTTGGTGTCAATAACTTTGTTTTCCACAATACTGCTTCTGTAGTCATTATTTTTGATATTTCTACAAAGTTTCATATCAGCAGTTCCTTGCAACCAGCTTTCTTTTTAGTCATCAATCTATTTATTCGAAACACATCCTCCTACCTACCTACCCATTGCTCTGTCTATCTGTATATTTATCTATTTGTCTGTCTATCTATCACTCTATCTATCTGTCTGTATATTTATCTATCTATCTGTCTATCTATCAGTCTCTCTGTTTATCTATATATCTGTCTGTCTAACTATTCATCTATCTATCTATCTGTCTGCCTGTCTTTATATTTATCTATCTGACTGCCTGTCTGTTCATCCATCTGTACAACCACCCACCATGCAACCATTTGATATTTATGATTCTCTAGACAGGCTAATTGGGGTAATTATCTTTGAGTTTACTCTTGCTTAGAACAATATGATTGTTGTTGGATTGGCAGTATCTTTAGGGGGTCGGACGCCATGTTTTCCAGCATAGTTACGTCCCTTTACAGTCTGAGTTCAAATCCCGCCAAGATTAACTTTGCCTTTCATCCTTACGGGGTCAATAAAATAATGTACCAGCCACGCACTGGGGTCGATTTAATCGACTTTCCCATACTCCAAAATTGCTGGCCTTGTGCCTATATAAGAAACCATTATTATTATATAAAATAAAGTACCAGTAATGCACTGGGTAATTGCTAGCCTTGTGCCTAAAGTAGAAACAATTATTATTATTTATCTCAGTGTCCCCTGCCATCACCAGTGCCACCACCACCACTATCACCTCTACTACTTCCACCACCATCACCTCTACCATTACCACAACCTGTACTACCTCCACCACCACTATCACCTCTACCATTACCACAACCTCTACTACCTCCACCACCACAACCTCTACCATTACCACCATCACCACTATCACCTCTACCACTACTACAACCTCTACTACTTCCACCACCACTATCACCTCTACCTCTACTACTTCCACCACCACTATCACTTCTGTCACTACTACAACCTCTACTACTTCCACCACCACTACTATCAGCTCTACCACAACTACAACCTCTACTACTTCCACCTCTATCACATCTATGATAACCCCTACTACTTCCACCACAACTATCACCTCTACAACTACTACAACCTCTACTACTTCTACCACGTTCACCTCTACCACTACTACAACCTTTACTACCTCCACCACCACTATCACCTCTACCATTACCACAACCTCTACTACTTCCACCTCTACCACCACTACTATCACTTCTACCACTACCAGAACTTCTACTACTTCCACCACCACTATCACCTGTACCACTACTACAACCTCTACTTCCACCACTACCACAACCTCTACTACTTCCACCACTACTACCACCTCTACTACTTCCACCACTACCATCTCTACCATGACCACAACCTCTACTACTTCCACCACCACTATCACCTCTACCACTACCACAACCTCTACTACTTCCACCACCACTACTATCACCTCTACCACTACCACAACCTCTACTTCCACCACCACCATTACCCCTACCACTACTACAAGCTCTACTACTTCCACCACCACTATCACCTGTACCACTACTACAACCGCTACTACTTTCACCACCACCTCCATCCATCACCTCTACCTCTACTACTTCCACCACCACCACCACAACATCTACTACTTCCACCACTATCACTTCTGTCACTACTACAACCTCTACTACTTCCACTATCACTTCTACCTCTACTACTTCCACCACCACTACTATCACCTCTACAACTACTACAACCTCTTCTAACTCTACCACTATCACCTCTACCATTACCACAACCTCTACTACTTCCACCTCTACCACCACTACTATCACTTCTACCACTACCAGAACTTCTACTACTTCCACCACCACTATCACCTGTACCACTACTACAACCTCTACTTCCACCACTACCACAACCTCTACTACTTCCACCACTACTACCACCTCTACTACTTCCACCACTACCATCTCTACCATGACCACAACCTCTACTACTTCCACCACCACTATCACCTCTACCACTACCACAACCTCTACTACTTCCACCACCACTACTATCACCTCTACCACTACCACAACCTCTACTTCCACCACCACCATTACCCCTACCACTACTACAAGCTCTACTACTTCCACCACCACTATCACCTGTACCACTACTACAACCGCTACTACTTTCACCACCACCTCCATCCATCACCTCTACCTCTACTACTTCCACCACCACCACCACAACATCTACTACTTCCACCACTATCACTTCTGTCACTACTACAACCTCTACTACTTCCACTATCACTTCTACCTCTACTACTTCCACCACCACTACTATCACCTCTACAACTACTACAACCTCTTCTAACTCTACCACTATCACCTCTACCATTACAACAACCTTTACTACCTCCACCACCACCACCACTACTATCAACTCTACCAATACCACAACCTCTACTACTTCCACCTCTACCACCACTGCCTCTACCACTACTACTTCCACCACTATCACTTCTACCACTACCACAACCTCAACTACTTCCACCACCACTACCACCTCTACCACAGCCTCTACCACCACCACCTCTACCACTACTACAACCTCTACTACTTCCACCACCACTATCACCTCTACCATTACCACAACTTATACTACTTCCACCCCCACTATCACCTTTACCATTACCACAACCTATACTACTTCCACCACCACTATTGCCTCTGCCACTACTACAACCTCTACTACTTCCACCACCACCTCTGCCACTACTACAACTTCTACTACTTCCACCACCACTATCACTTCTACCTCTACTACTTCCACCTCTACCACTACTACAACCTCTACTACTTCCACCACTATCACCTCTACACAACCACAACCTCTACTACTTCCATCACCACCACCACTATGCTGCAGTCACAATCACCATCACCTCCAACTACAACATCACCCCAACCAATAACCTCCCCCACCATCACCACCACTACCACTAACACCCCCACCCAACCAACAACCTCCCCCACCATCACCCCAACCAACAACCTCCCCACCATCACCACTACTACCACTAACACCCCCACCCCAACCAACAACCTCCCCCCACCATCACCACTACTACAACTAACACCCCCGCCCCAAACAACAACCTCCCCCGCCCTCACCCCAACCAACACCTTCCCGCACCATCACCACTACTACCACTAACACCCCCACCCCAACCAACAACCTCCCCCACCATCACCACTACTACCACTAACACACCCACCCCAACCAACAACCTCCCCCATCCGCACCACTACCACCACTAACACACCCGCCCCAACCAACAACCTCCCCACCATCACCACTAACACCCCCGCCCCAACCAACACCTCCCCCACCTTCACACCAACCAACAACCTCCCCCACCCTCACCACTACCACCACTAACCCCCCCCACCCCACCTTCACACCAACCAACAACCTCCCCCACCCTCACCACTACCACCACTAACACCCCCCCCCCCACCTTCACACCAACCAACAACCTCACCAACCATCACCACTACAACCACTAACACCCCTGCCCCAACCAACAACCTGCCCCAAAATCACCACTACTACCACTAACACCCCCTCCCCAACCAACAGCCTCCCCCACCATCACCACTACTACCACTAACACCCCACCCCAACCAACAACCTCCCCCACCATCACTACTATCACTAACACCCCCTCCCCAACCAACAACCTCCCCCACCATTACCACAACCACCACTAACACCCCCACCCAACCAACAACCTCCCCCACCATCTCCCAAACCCTCACCCCAACCTACAACCTCCCCCACCGTCACCACTACTACCACTAACACCCCCCACCCACAACCAACAACCTCCCCCACCATCACCACTACTACCACTAACACCCCCAACCCAACCAACAACCTCCCTCACCCTCACCCCAACCAACAACCTCCACCACCCTCACCCCAACCAACAACCTCCCCCACCATCACCACTACCAACAACCTCCCCCACCATCACCCCAACCAACAACCTCCCCCACCATCACCACTACTACCACTAACACCCCCACTACTACCACTAACACCCACACCCCAACCAACAACCTCCCCCACCATCACCACTAACACCCACACCCCAACCAACAACCTCCCCCACCATCACCACTACCAACAACCTCCCCCACCATCACCACTACTACCACTAACACCCACACCCCAACCAACAACCTCCCCCACCATCATCACTACCAACAACCTCCCCCACCATCACCACTACTACCACTAACACCCACACCCCAACCAACAACCTCCCCCACCATCATCACTACCAACAACCTCCCCCACCATCACCCCCACCAACAACCTCCCCCACCATCACCCCAACCAACAACCTCCCCCACCAACAACCTCCCCCATCATCACCCCAACCAACAACCTCCCCCACCATCACCATTACTACCACTAACACCCACACCCCAACGAACAACCTCCCCCACCATCATCACTACCAACAACCTCCACCACCATCACCCCCACCAACAACCTCCCCCACCATCACCCCAACCAACAACCTCCCCCACCATCACCCCCACCAACAACCTCCCCCATCATCACCCCAACCAACAACCTCCCCCACCATCACCACTACTACCACTAACACCCACACCCCAACGAACAACCTCCACCACCATCACCCCCACCAACAACCTCCCCCACCATCACCCCAACCAACAACCTCCCCCACCAACAACCTCCCCCATCATCACCCCAACCAACAACCTCCCCCACCATCACCACTACTACCACTAACACCCACACCCCAACCAACAACCTCCACCACCATCACCCCCACCAACAACCTCCCCCACCATCACCCCAACCAACAACCTCCCCCACCAACAACCTCCCCCATCATCACCCCAACCAACAACCTCCCCCACCATCACCACTACTACCACTAACACCCACACCCCAACGAACAACCTCCACCACCATCACCCCAACCAACAACCTCCCCCACCATCACCACTAACACCCACACCCCAACCAACAACCTCCCCCACCATCATCACTACCAACAACCTCCACCACCATCAACACTACCAACAACCTCCCCCACCATCACCCCAACCAACAACCTCCCCCACCATCACCACTAACACCCACACCCCAACCAACAACCTCCCCCACCATCATCACTACCAACAACCTCCACCACCATCACCACTACTACCACTAACACCCACACCCCAACCAACAACTTCCCCCACCATCACCACTACCAACAACCTCCCCCACCATCACCACTACCATTACCACAATATTAACAACAACAACAACATTTGTTTCCTATCTTCCTTTCTTTGCTTCAGTAATGTCGTTGTTACATATGACAGCCCCTGCTACGTAAACAGGGATTTCCACACAACACTCCATTCCTGACTCTCTGTAGACTCCACCACCTGACCCCCCCCTTCCACCACATCTGCCAATACCTCCTCCAACTCCATTATCACCACCACCTCCACTGCATCATCCTCCACCATCACCACCACCACCACCACCACCTCTTCCTCCTCATCCTCTGTGACCAAATCCACCTCCTGCTCCTCATCATCATCACTGCCCTCATCCTCTGCCCCCATCCTCATGTTCCATCACCACCACTACCACCACTACCACCACCACCACCACCACCACTACCACCACCACCACTACCACCACCATCATCACTGTCACCACTGCCACACCACCACCATGTATATATGTTTACAAGTCATTGTTTACCTCTCTACATGTCAATCTCTTCTAGTTGAGTAAGTTCAGTTGTGTTTACTCAACTATAACCTTTACAAGGGTTGCTTCATGTGACCAGTTCAGACCAGTCACGAGCAGCTCATCTTTCTCCATCGTATGATCAGTATTTAGTGTTTAGTGTAACAACTGGATCAATACTTAGGTTACCAGGAAATATTACAAATAAATACTTAGCATGATTAGTTGTTTTTTTCTTTCACACACACATACACACACATACACAAGCATGACAAGCACACTTACACAGTGGCATGGCAAGCACATATAGAGAGGCATGGCAAACGCACACACATACATAGCAAGCACACACACACACACACACACACATGGCAAACACACACAAATGCGTACATGGACACATACATACACATACAGGCATGGCAAGGGGTTAAGAAGTTTGCTTTGTAATCATATGATCCAGAGTTCAACTCCATTGTTTGGCATGTTCAGCAAGTGTCTTTACTACAGTCCTGGGTCAACCCAAACCTTTTCAGTGATATTAGGTTGATAGAAACTATGTAAAAGCCTGTTAGGTGGCTTGTACCTGTAATTCAAAGCTCTGACCTTGTTGCATATTGTGTTAATCTGGGTTGGCTTGGAAATCATTTGTGTCTGTGGAATACTAAACCACTTACATGTTAATCCCATGAGTAGTTTCATTCACTGATCAAACAACCAAACAGCTATCATTAAAACTGACAGAGGATACATCATCTTCATCATCATACTACTACTACTACTACTACATTAACTATGGCAATTTTATAATTGTCATTGTTGTTGTCATCCCAGTTGCACATTGATCACTGCCACCCTGGGAAATAGCAGTAGAGAGCACGGTCATTGGTTTTCCAGGCCTTAACCAATCCAGCATGTTATTTGACTGTTTATCTATCATAGCATTTATGTGGGCCTTAGAATGCTTGGCAGTGCCCTTCTCCTTTCCAAGCTACAAGTCCCTCACTATGTTTCATCATCACTCGTCGACTACTGTCGAGATGATGGATCTCACTCTCATGCCCCAGAATTCCCTGTCCCCCATCTGTGGCTGAAAAAGTTTTCAGAACCAATAGTGAGAGTCAGATGAGAACCAATAAATCTGTCCATCCCTAGGGATGCTGCTGCCAGACATTATAGACCAATGTTCTACCTGAACACCCTAAATTTATAATTAGTTTAACTTAAATCAATTTTTATAATTTAAATTTAATTTAAGGTTTATTCTAAGATTTACTGCAAAATAATGATTTTTTCATCAACAAAGTTTGGCTAAGTTAAATTATCTGAAGCAGAGTATTGTAGTGGAACTAAACTTGGGTGTCTAAACCCAGCCCTGATGTCATATTTTCAATCTGAGAAAACTCTATAAGGATCACAGGCTTAGAAATATATCTATTGCATTAAAGCTGTTGTACATGTTGTGTAAAAAGGCTGTCTAGCTGTAAAGTAGATGTTAATAGTGTGTGCAAGAGAGAGAAAACAACATTAGTGTATGCAAGAGAAAGGGGGGTGCAGCAACATCGTCAAATTTTTTTCAATCTCATTTCCATATGGAAAGGGAATGGTAAGTGTGTATGAGGGAGAAAGAGACAGAGCTGCAATATGTCTCTATGGAAAGGGAGAGGTGGGAGTGTGTGTGTGCATGAGAAAGAGAGAGAGAGCTATAAGTCTTTATAGAAAAGTGATAGTAAGAGAGTGTGAATGACAGAGGGAGGGACATAAGTTTTTTCTGGAAATGGTATTTTAAGAATGTGTGAGAGAGAGAGCTATAACAAGTCTTTATAGAAAGTGGATGGTAAATGTGCATGCCAATTATTTTTAGTCTCCGACATTTATATTATTTGTGTGTGTAAATATGTATATATAACTTATCAAAGGTGTGTGGCTTAGTGGTTAAAGCATTGGGCTCACAATCATGACAAAATCAGTGGTATAGCGATGGGAGATTGGGTCGCATGGGCGACTGTTGGGTTCCACAAAAACACCTTGCCCAGGCTTGTGTCTCAGAGGAGAACTTTGTGATCGAAGGGGGTCTTTATATGTACTTGTAAATAAAACATTTAAAATTTCACATTGGTCTATAATACATGTTGTTTCTTAAACTGGAATCTTCATGGGTTCAGCTAGTCTCTCTATCATATTAAAGCTGGTGTTGTTGTAGTGTAAAACGTCTGTCAAGCAGGATACATGAAAGAAAGAAAGTGGTGGTGACAGCAATACCAGAAATTTATTTTTTAACCTCACATCTTTATGAAAAGCGGATGCTATGAGGGTGTGTGTGTGAGAGAGAGAGAGAGCATTGGTGAGAGGTGCCAAAATTTCCATTCTTTAAATCTCCTTCTGCAACAAGTGTTTGTGGAAAGGGGTGGTAAATGTGTGGGAGGGGATAGGGCTAGAAAAAATACTTTTATGAAAACTTGTCTTTCCTTAAATTATCAATATAAAAATATTCTATTTTGTTAATTTTCGTCATTTGTTAAATTCATTCAATTTATTTTGCTATATTGTTTATATGAAATTAAGTACTGTATATATTATTTGAGTGTGTGTGTGTATATATAATTTTCTCACCAACCTGCAATTGGCTAAGTGTGGTGAGTATGGCTACATCTCAGACATGACCAAAACCAAACAGAAAGTGGTAGAGGTCAACCAGGGAGGGATTCCTCGAACAGGAGTGAGAAAGCCTGGATTGGATTGAATAGGATATATATAACTTAAAAATAAAAGATTTAAAATGCCAGATTTATGTTTGATATGTGACGGTTGTTTCTAATCAAACCGTGGAATTTACAAGAAACCAGCTAATATGTATAAAACTTCTAACATTTAAACTATAGACCATTATGTGTAAGTAGAATATC
Organism: Eledone cirrhosa; assembly: GCA_964016885.1. Taxonomy (NCBI): domain Eukaryota; kingdom Metazoa; phylum Mollusca; class Cephalopoda; order Octopoda; family Eledonidae; genus Eledone; species Eledone cirrhosa. Next base: position 312,203,397 of record OZ024743.1, on the reverse strand, counting down.
GTATTTAAGCTGCCTGGATATAGATTTCATGCTTGTGGTACATACAGGATTGACGAAAATTAGTGTTAAGTAGTATTGGTTCTTGTCTTTATTTTGGACATCAAGGGAGACTTACATACATGAACCACTACTGGTCTTCCACAAAACTGTTGCCTAGGTCCGTGCTTTAGAGAGGAATTATTCAATTTCAAATCCATGGTCTCACAAGATATACAGAGACATTGGATCATTAGTAAAATAAGAACCTTACAGACTTACTGCTAATAACTTGGAATAACTCAAAGCTGTATGTAAAAAACTGAGGCAACACTTTTCATTCGCGAGTTAACAAGAATAAAAAATAAAAGATAAATAGAAATGAGAAGAAACGAGGGAAAATAATTGGGGGAGAAAAAGCGTGTGTGTTCAGTTATTCATTTTTGATGATGCTCCAGTAACACAAAAGAAAGACAAAATTCAGTCCCCCACCACCACCACCCAAAAAAAAAACAATCAAATCCCCCTAAAGTAAAAAAAAAAACATGGGTTGATAACAAACTTCACATCCTAGGTTGAAGAAAATATCTATATGTGCCATTCAGACAAAACGGCGACAGTTGAAATATGCAAATTCAAACATTTAATAATTATTTCTACTTTTGGCCCAAGGTCAGCAATTACTGGTATTTTATTTTATTGACTCCGTAAAGACGAAAGACAGTTAACCTCGGCGGGATTTGAACTCAGACCGTAAAGGGCCGTAACTACATGCTGCAAAGCATGGCGTCCGATACTGCCAATCCACCGCCATTTCATAACTTTCTACTTTTGGCACAAGGCCAGCAATTATTCCAGTGTATTACTGGTACTTTATTTTATCGACCCCGTAAGGATGATAGGCAAAGTTAACCTCGGCGGGATTTGAACTCAGACCATAAAGGGCCGTTAATAATAACTGTTTCTACTTTTGGCACAAGACCAGCAAGGGAATATATTGTAGGTGAAATCAATCAAAGAGAAAAGTAGCATTGCAAAAGACTAAAAAAGAAGAAAAGGCAAGGATTATAAGCAACGAAAGAAAGAGGGAAGGGAGGAATAACAGACTCTACACTAAGTCAAAGTGGTGTTTCGGTTGCGCCACGCAGACAAAAAGCAAAGGCACTGTCACGGACAATGGCCAGCAAAACCGTTGTAATAGCCGGGACTCTTCCCTCAAACGGGCTGTTATCATTCAGATTTTACGGAAGAGGCCAGCTCCATGGGGTCCGAGGACGCTTGAGGTCTCGACGGCAGTCTGACAAGCCATTGTCAGGCTGACCTATTGGCTTTTGGGACGGTGTTATATTTATTTACATTTCTCTCGAAAATAAAATAAAATGTTATCAAGGGAGATAACTCTGTTATGGGAGATAACTCTTTTGTTTTAGTTCTTTGTCACGTTAATATAATTTCCAAATTCTAATTTTAGCACAAAGCCAGTAAATTAGGTGAGAGAGGTCAGTCGGTTAACTGCGACTTTATTTTATTGATCTCCAAAATTATGAAAGGTAAAGTTGATCTTGGTGGAATTTGAGCTCAAGACGAAAAATAACCGCTAAGATCATCTAGGACAAAGGTTCTCAACGGGGGGCATATGCACCCCTGGGGCGCGTTTCGGAACTCCAGAGGGGCGTTTGGGAGCAAGGTCGCATTAGAGGGGGAGGGGTTTGGAGCTGGGGAAGGCTCTTTATTTTGGTAAGTTTTATAAGCCATATTTGTATGTCTTTGAGACAGCCAGTGTGAATGCATTTGAATGAGCTTGCAGACAGCATAACTATAGTCTGACCGCGGCTGTGAGCAGGTAATTGTCCGGTAATTGAGATCCTAAAAATGGAAAAACCCACAGTCAACTGGGTCAAAGACACTTTGAGCGCAGCCAGTTAGAATCTTATCTTTCCTTCACCGATAACAATGTATTTCATGTCTGAAATTATTGACTCAACCACAACGAGTTATCACTATGTAGATCTATTTTATTCCCTATTGTATAAATAATATTACAAATCAAAAAAAAAAAAAAGAAAAAAACAGAAGCGAGTAGCACACACATCTAGTACCACATACAACACATAATCAGATAATACACACATCTAGGACCACATACAACACATAATCAGGTAATACACACATCTAGGACCACATACAACACATAATCAGATAATACACACATCTAGGACCACATACAACACATAATCAGGTAATACACACATCTAGGACCACATACAACACATAATCAGATAATACACACATCTAGGACCACATACAACACATAATCAGATAATACACACATCTAGGACCACATACAACACAATCAGATAATACACACATCTAGGACCACATACAACACATAATCAGATAATACACACATCTAGGACCACATACAACACATAATCAGATAATACACACATCTAGGACCACATACAACACATAATCAGATAATACACACATCTAGGACCACATACAATACATAATCAGGTAATACACACATCTAGGACCACATACAACACATAATCAGATAATACACACATCTAGGACCACATAATCAGATAATACACACATCTAGGACCACATACAACACATAATCAGATAATACACACATCTTTGGAATATTGTTAATCAATTTTTTAGCAATCTACTGATATAAAAATCAGTAGTATATTGAAAAATGGAAAATAGGGGGGGGGGGGGGGGGGTTTCGTGATTTTGAGGGACAAAATGGGTTGAGAACCTGTGATCTAGATCTAGATGGGGGACAATAAAAAACGTATTAGTCATGTACTGGGTTCGATATAATCGAAAGTACTCACTTGTGCTAAGATTAGGAATTATTGAAGAATTCCCCATTAAAAGTATTCAGATTTCATTGTTTTTTGTTTTGTTTTTTTATTAAATTGCTCCAGAAAGATCTGTAAAAGGTCAACATTAATTTAAAAACTCTTTAGTTAATCAAAATTATAGATTAAACTAAACTAAAAGATTTATTGGTACAATACAAATAAAATGAGAAAATTATCTACAATTACTATGTATATATATATATATATATATATATATATACACACACACACACACACACACACATATATATATATATATATGTATGTATGTATATATACACAATAGTTGGTTTAAGAAGCATTGGAAAAATCTGAAATATAGTCGTCCCAATGTAGAAATCACAATAATAAGTCGATTACTGTAAATAATAGTTGAGAAAATCAGGTAAAATACACCTGTAGAAAGGGAAAATGGGATGCATAACTGAAGGAAGAGAAGATATATTGTAGAGCTAGCCTGCAGTGATAAATACCCAGGGACCAGCTCTGGGTGGGAGTGAAGATGAAAGACTTACAAAATAGTTTCTTCATCCCTATATTATTTGTGTCAACCTTGACCTTTCATCCGATGAAATATCTGTGACAGGTCTGGAGTAGAAATGGAATGAAACAGAATGAAATGGAACTCCATTGGTTTCCAGTTCTTTGATAAATAAAGCAGCCTGCTCTTGAAATTAGCGTGCAAATGCCTGAGCATTCCATAGACATGTACCCATAAGGTAATTCACAGTAAGATTCAGTCTGACACACTGGTTAACAAGTGGGGCCTTTGAATTAAAGGTAGAGTCAATCTGGCAGGACTCAAAACAGTCTGTCTACTCAATTTAATACACAACAATTGGGTCGACCTATGGTTATAGTAAACAACACTAATCCAAGATGTTACACAGTAATATTGAACCTGGGGCCTAAAGATTGTGAAAAGAACTTCTACAGCATTTGGTCATGCTGTGCCTCCCAGAGTAACAGATATTCACTACAATTGTTGATTGAATGTTTTATTCATAACATAGAACAACATGGTTGATATTTTACAGATTGTGGAATAAATAATGACATTAAAACAATATAAAATTTTTATATAAAATACTTTTAACATTAACAGATTTTCATGAAAAGTTTCGACAAAATATTTCACACAATTATCATTTGTAGAAAAAAATATAAAGTGGTTTTATTTAATGAAAACAAATATTAATTAATCTCAGGAATCTCCAAAGTTTTTTTCAAATGAAATCTCATTATGACATGCTAGATATTAGATTTCAGTAGTTAACTCCTCTTAATTATTTTGATAATTAAAACACAAAGGCGATATATTCTTGTTAAAAATAAGGTCACAAAAGGGTTAAACTTTTATTCAAATATTATGCCAATAAACTGGTTTTATAAACTATAGTATACACTCATGTAAAAGTCAGGCCTAATTTTTATAAAACAATTTTGATATTTCCATGTATCTCATGCAAAGATTAACCCTTATTCTTTAGGGACAACAGATCAACATCAAGATATTATCCCGGACATGAATGTTACAATAAAGAAATTAATTATTCTATGCTATTGTGTTCTGATGTATGCAAGTGGAAGAAAAAAAAAAAAAAAAAAAAAGAAATTTATATATATATATATACACAGGGTGAGGGGCTATATGGTTTTATTTATGTGTTTTGGTTGTAGGAAGTGCGTTATTCATTGATTTTTTATTCAACTTTTAGAGTCCATTTAAGATTTTGCTTATTGATAAGGTATTTTGGATTGTAGTATAAATTTCAGCCCCTCAAAAGTACATTCCATGTAATAGTCAACTTATAAATTTAACCTAAAAAAATAGCCTAAAGAATTCGACTTTTCCATGTATATCTATGGTAGTTTTAGATATTTTAATTGAATGAACCAAGAAAAAACTTTGAGAAATGTTAAAATGTTAAAAATATGTGTATATTTAACATATATCCACATATCCACACCTACTGACTGAGGAACTCAAGGGATGATATATAACTAGTTCAAACTCTACAACAAAAATCCTCAAACATTTGACTCCTCTTTATCGACCCCGGGAATGTACAAAAATAAATAATTCAGTGAACAGAATATAAAATAGACAATAAAGACTAACGATGTATAAATCAGAAACCTGTATAAACAAATTATATTTTACTGCATTATTATAAGTATTTTCATTTCTTTTACAAATAATATAGTTAGGGTACAAAAGTTGAATCGACCCCCCTGGGGAGTCCAACAAGGCCTGGGTGTCAATACAGACTACTTTATGGACCCCTGCTCTGCAACAATATATTTGTCTCAATGGACCTTGTAAGAAAATACTTACTAGAACAGCAGATACTCAGAAGGCCAAGAACATAAGATATATATTTTTAGACTCTTCTTTTTCAAGATTTATTCATTACATTACATAGACTATATCTTTCTGCAAATGACAGGAGTCAAACATCAAGGAAAAAATGTTTCCATTGGTTTTTCCCAGTTCTGATGCTATCTGAAGGTCACAACTCCTTGGAGAAAGAAGGTATGATTTGAACTCAGAAAGCACACAGCTAGATTAGATACTACAAAGTTATTGTGGAATAAATAAGAGAATTGATAAAGAATGGCAATGAGCCAATCGTCAGCGTGTTTCCATTGCTGACAATATCTGCTGGTCACAACTCTTGGTTGTTGTAGGTAGGATTTGAACTCAGAATTAACAGAATTGGATTAGGTACTGTAAAGCATTCTGTCAACACTTTAACAATTCCACAAATTCATTGTTATTTTATTTATCAACACCAAAAGGAATACCGAATTGAATATAGCAACTTTGGCTATTACACCTACTTCCCTTTCTCTGATTACCGAATGCTGAACCTGGCGAACCAGCTCCTGCAATTCTTAAACTTAATTCATCCTCCTGCCTTCCATCACTCATAAACATGACCCCAAGGTACTTGAACTTTTCCACTTGCTTTAGTGAAATTTCATTCACATGTAGGGGGAATTGCACAGGCTTCCTTGAGAGGATGACAGATCACAGCACTAATATTACAGGCATGTGATTAGAATCACTGGACAGGACCTGCTGGTAGGACTGTTTTAGGACTCTGCCCCCACGACCATCCCAGGAATAAGTAGGCAAAGAAGAAGACACCAAAGGGATGAAAAGTAGAGTTGACTTCTGTAAGATTTGAACTAACAGTTGTCGTAAGCTGGAACAAATCCCATCGCTCTAACAACTCTGCCAAGTTGATATTGAACTAATTAAATATAAATAAAAGCTTAGTTTTATAAAATATCATAAAGGAAAAATATTATTACAACACATTTCGATGTGAATTTATCAAAACTTCTCTATACATGGTCTTCTTTTAGAAGCTATTTACATGTCTATCTCACAGCAATTTTGATTTTAAAAAAAAACACCATTGATACCACATAAAAAGCAAATTTCACAAACTTACAATGAAACAATTATTGTAACTTATAAAATTTGTCTAATTTAGTTTTGTTAGATATAAGTAAAAGGAAAGAATTTGATTCTCATATGAGACCAAGGAAACTGTTTCCTTGGTCTTTCAATAGCTAATTCTATCTGCTAGTCACAGCTCCTGGGAGGAGGAGGCAAGATTTGAACTGGATCAGATACCACAAACTATTTTATTTGACTTTTTAACAATTCTGTCAATTCACCTCCACCCCTGGATTGGTACTTTATTTATCGACCCCCGAAAGGATGAAAGGCAAAGTTGACCTCAATGGAATTTGAACAGAGAGTACAGAGAATTGCAACAAACACTGGGGTGTTTAAATTAACACTAATAACTCTGCCAATTTACTGTTGATATATGTAATTAAAGTTATACATTTCTGGAAGAAGATTTTTATCTATACTTGTACAAGAATATGATTTACAATAGAAAGAAATCAATAGAAGAAATACAGGAAGTGTGGTTATGATTTGACAAAAGGGACAAATCAATAACAAAAAATAGTCAGAAAGAAGAGGAAATAAAACAAAATACAAAAAATGGGAGAAACAAACATTCAGGGAATGCCAGAATCATTTTCTAAAACATTTTGAGGTAAGCTAAGATATTCAAGACATTAGTGTGGGTGATAGCAAGGCTGGGGTGTTGGAATAGTAAAGTACCACACCAGGAGAATCACTTGATACTTCAGTAAAGCAAGCCGCAAATAATGATAAAAATCATTGTAAGCAACCAAACTCCTCCAAACATCTTGAATACCACTGGTTGAAAAATGTAATTTACCAATAAATCATGGTATATCAATAGTTTATTACAAGAATATATTCAAAGCATGAAATCACAAGATTTTAGGTTCTGCAATACAAACTATAATTGTTTTAAACCTGCTTCTTAAATCATTATTAAATAAGTTATTTATCTTAGCATATGTTGTGATTTAACATATCTTGTAAAAATTCCAAATCGTTTCGCAGATTTATATTTTTAGCACAACCTTAATTGGAAACAGTAACTGCTATAAAACCATTTTTCCCTACTAAAGTAGGGCTTAACTTTGTGGACCCCATGAAAGACTTCATACTCATAATGAAATCCTTTTTGAAGCAATGTTTTACAGTCAAATGCTTTTCCTAATACCAACCCTTTTAGTTGCTGCTTATGACATGCAGAGATATGGTGTACCTTTTCTAAACTGAATAGACACAGAAAATGTAATGCATTATGTACAAGTGTTTTTTAAGGCCATTTTCCCTCTGCTAAAACAGAGGTTAACCTTGTGGGGCCCCATAAAAGCCTTAATTCTTATTAAGGGGTCCTTTTTGAAGCAATATTTTACAGCCAGATGCCTTTCCTGGCACCAAGCATTTTAGTTACCTCTTACAACATACAGAAATATGGTGTACGTATTCTAAACAGGATACATACATAACAACCTTGGATTTTATTTTAAAAAATTATCAAAGATAACCAGAAATACTTTCAACTCAATAACTAATTATTGGTCTTACTAATTACTATTTCACAATGTTATTCACAATAATTAACAATGTTTCCATAGGAATTAATTATTATGTAAAATATTTTCAGTCATGAATTCACAGGAATGTAGGAATACTAAGAATAGTGATTTATTAACTGACATGTGTCAATATCTTCATTAAAATAATCCCAGCCTACAGCCTACTAATGTCAACTACAATATACTATATACTTATTAACATTATCTTAGTCTACTAATGTCAGCTGTAATATACTATATATTTTGATACCAAACCACCTGAAACTGCCCCTAGTCCTATGATACAAAACTGTTTGCTTTAAAGTGTTTATATTTATTTAATTTTATGTAAGAACCTTTGTTAAGTGATATTCCATTCACCAATATGGTAATAAGAAAGTTAGTTATATTATTTGAAAATCATAAGCAATGTTTTTAATTAGAAATAGAGTAATAAAAACAGTTAATTATTGATAACCACATTAGGTTGAAGCCTGCAATAAGTTTATCAATAAGATTCATCAACGATACTATATTTATAACATTTTACTTTTACTATTATTATTCCTTACACTTTCCTTCCATTATTAATTAGAAAAATTTAATTGAAATCTTTTTTTGTATTTGTAATATAGAATTAAAATTGCTTAGTGCATTTTTAAAAATATGAAAATTATATTCTGTGAAAAGAATATATGATTTGATCAAAATAAAATAAAACCTATCTTATAAAAGTAAACAGTCATCATATAAAGACACCACTGATTTTCTGGTCCTTCTGGTTCCTCGCAGATGCTGGATTATCCATTTTGCCAGACTCATCATTACCACTTAGTATCCATTTTTCACACTAGCATAGGTTAGACGAATTGACCCATTGTTAGACAAGTTAGATCAGGTGACCATCTTGCTCATACAGAACTGTTTCAAGCTTAGTTTCAACAGTTGGATGCCATCCCTAATGCCGAACTACTGACTATATAATTTATTAGAAACATATATCATGAAGTTGGAAACACTCTCCATACCCTAAAACTATAACATGAAGGCTCAAATGTTTAAAATGATATCTAATGCCACATAATAACCTCCTAAAGTGAATTAACAAGTCTGGTGTGTCATGTGAAATTCAAGTGTCCAAGCATAAATATATTTGGATAAAAAGAGGTATCAGGCCATCAGTTGTCGGAAAATTGGAGTTGTACCTGTACTAATTTTAATATGGTTTAAGCAGTCAGGAATTTTCTAGATATATATTTAACCCTTTTGATACCAGCCCAGCTAAAACCACCTCATCATCATCTCATCGTTTAACGTCTATCTTCCACGCTAGCTTGGGTTTAGAAATTAAAACCTTCTAGATAATTTTATATAAAAAAGCCTTTTGTTAAGTTTTGTTGCATATACTATCTTAATAGTGAAACCATTGTGATCATCATCATTTAACATCCCTTTTCCCTGCTAGCAAGCATTGGACATTTTAATAAATAATGAAATAATAAATGATTTTAGTAAATCTCTCGAAATATTTAATGAATTAAATAAAATACAGTGTATGTCATTAGGAATACGGTAACAAAAGGGTTAAAATAGAGATAAAAGGCTATATGATAGTAACAATAGTGTTACATGGAAAAGTAGGCGTAAATTGATGATGATGATGAATGGTATAAAAAAAAATTATAGATTGTCTTGAGGATTTTCTACATTGGAAGCAGCAGAATCTTCTACAAGGCTGTCATTAACCACTTTATCACCATCAACACTATCATCATCTTCAACACTATCAGAGTCACCAAATGTTTGAATATTAAGGAATAGATTTTCTTTGCAGCGAGCTGATGCTTGCGCTGCAATATTTCGAGTAAATAAAAAACTTGATTCATCACGAGCAAGCAGTCGTGCCTGTAAATCAACAAGATTTGTCCCCTCTAGGTTACGTTCCATTTCTTTATCTTGATGAAGAAAGAAACTGTTGTTAGAATTGGAGGCAGGAAACTCAGATGAAGTAATATTTCCAACTTCACTGTTCTTCACTGCATCTGAATTCAAATTATTTGAACTTTTTGAATATAGATGGGGCTCTGATTGAACATCCGTAATATTATCACTGTGACTCAAGATTGGTGTTTGAGAATCTGAAATATTATCAATCTTTAAGGTAGGAGAGTCAGAATGCAAGGTATTTTGGCTAACCTCCTCTGGAAATGTAAAGTTATTTAAGCTGTCAGTCTCACAATTTGTATTTCTATTTAAAGGTGAAAAGAGTAAATTTCTCAACTGGATATCACAATCGACTTCACTGGATTGAGTCTGATGAAGGAAGAATGGTTCTGAATCTTGATCTTCTGTGGAAGTGTCTGAAATCTGTTTACTCCAAGAAATTTGATTTAGTCCTATGTCACTGTTAGTATTAGAACCATTTGATTCAGATACATTTGTATCTTCTAAATCTAAAGTATCCTCACCCAGTAAATCATCACTGAGATTTCCACACTCCTGTATTGAGTCCTGTTCAGCTGAAAAAATATAATACAACTGTTTTAATATATATAAACATAATATAAATATAATTTAACTGTTTTATTTTAGAAGAATACAAAATGAATTCCTATGAGTAAAGACAATTAATTTGCAATGGATTTTATTTGGTAGTTAAAAGAATAGGGATAACCAGAATAAGTATAAAACTTGAAATAGAAAAGAACTGAGGTTGACATGATTGACTAAATTCCTTCAAAGTGATGCCTTAGCATGGCCATAGTCTAATGACTGAAAAAGAATAAAATATTATGAAATGTAAGAAATATTACTGACTTCTAGTCTCTCTCACACAAAGTTTACAAGTATTTGATTTTGATAAATTTTGTGAAGAGAAATGAAATGAGATGAGATGGTTGGATCATATATTGAGGAAGGATGAAAGTGATTGGATGAGAGGAATGTTGGAAATGAATACGGAAGGAAGTAGATGGAAAGCAAGACCCAGAAAGATATGGCTAAATATGATGGAGGTGGGGTAATGCTTTAGCGGAGAAAATGGACATAAAACAGTCATTTCTATCACTCTTCTCACCTATTAATCCTCTCTCAACATATGACCCTACCATCCCATCCTACTTCTTACACTATTCATCACTGGCCCTAGTCCCATCATCCTCTACATTTTATTCTTTGTCTTCCTCTCTCAGCAATAATTCACTTATCCACTGAATCATTCTTATTTCTGTTCTTTCCAACATTTTCTACTGCTCTACATTTGTTACCCAAGTCTCTAGCCCATAAATCCTGGCATACATGATAAGGATAAGAAAGAGAGCACCCAATTTAAAATATATAAAGATGTATAGATTATTACCGGTTGATAAGACATTGCCTTGTAAACTGTCACTTTGCAGACTGTCGCTATGTAAGCTATCTTCAGACTGTTCAGCTTCACTACTATAACCTGATGGAGGAGGCTGATAATCAACGCCTTCCATTTGTCGTTTTATTGCCATATCTTCTCGTTTCTCCCTGTCCACAGCCCGAACTGCAATCACGGATTTCAGCTCATGCATCATTCGTTTCGATTCTTCCAGATCTTTCTTTTGTTTTTTCTGTTTAATAATAACAATGAAAATGATTTTACACAGTGCTCAGGTGCAGTACAACTCATAAAAGGTGCATGCATAGTACATAGAATAAGGTACAAATGTCAGGTAAGTGAACAGCGTTTTAATTAAATTACAATATGTGAAATAACTTTAAGCTGTAATTATATAAATTTCAACATACCATTTCCTCTCCAGATAGACGAACATAGTTACAATCAAAATCCTCAGTACTCTGGTCAGTAAAACCCTCAAATACCTAAAAAAAAAAGAGTAATGTCCAATCCAAGATAGTATAAAATAAGTTGGTAGAAAAAAAATGAGCTTAGTTTGTAATTGCAATGATTAAATATTTACCTCATCAACAATAACTGGGTTGATATCTTCAGCCAATATAATGTTCTCCTCTTTTTCTTTGGTATTAATTTTAGGTTCTAGCTTTGGAACTAAAAATGAAATATAATTTTAAAATTATATTCTCATTCAAAACAATATTTAATTACTAATAATATAGATTTGTTTAGGGCATCAAGGGAAGAGAGGCACCATTATATTTGTCATCACCCCCTCCCCCAACACCAGGCTAGCAGTACAACCTTTTAGACCCATGTTTGCGGTACTGGCAATTGCTAAGTTACTAATTCTCAAGGACACTTGTATTGTTATCCCTAAGAAACTTCAAGCTAATGTCATTGCTTTTGCCTACCAAGCCACCAGGGACTGAAAAAAACAAAACAAAACTTGTGAAATAGTGTCTGGTTCTCCATTATGGACAATGTAGCTGAAGAACCATTGAAACGAAGTACCCTTCCAGAGGCCTAACGTAAAATCAGCAACAACAGGAGTAATGCACAATCAGATCATCCAGTGTGATTCAGCCGCAGAACAAAGCCAAAAACTTGTTTGATAAACGAAACCATGGCACTGAGCATCAGATACATGTTGGCAACCAGGTGCTCATATGACAGAGAAAATCAATGACCAACCCTCCCTAGGACCTTCTGTTCTTCACAGTAACTGAAATCAAGGGCTCAATGATCATAGAGATACAGGTCAATCATGCTAAAATGGTTAATTTTTTTTTTTTACAAACGATATGCAGTTGATAAACCAACTTTGCCTTCCATTCTTACATCAGCAATGAAAAAAGTACCAGTAATATACTATAGGAAATCCAATTTATTGTAATGCTTACCCAAGCAATTTTTAATTTTATTTTTATTTTACAGTTCGTTGATATGAGATGGGCATGACCCTTTTCAGGACCTGGACCTCCAATAAATGTGTGAGGGTAAGAGAGAGAAAGAGTGGAAGGCATCCTCAATCCAGAGACTTAACCCAAATGTTTGTAACAGGCTGGACTTTGTTAAAGGCACTCAACGACCAAGTAATGAATTAAATCTACCACCTAATGAATTATTAAATCTACCACAAAATAGATAAGTATACCACCCAATAGATTAAGTTTAGCACCTGTGGCTAATAAAGAAATTGTTTTTATTTTACTGTCGATTGGAGAATATGTTCAATAAAAGTATTAGAAACAAATTTGCACGTTCAAGGGACATCACTGCGGCAATATTTATCAACAGGGGAGGGGTATTTTTCTATCAGCACATTAACGTAAAATAATTGTTTCTACTTTTGGCACAAGGTCAGCAATTACCCAGTGCATTACTGGTACTTTATTTTATCGACCCCGTAAGGATGAAAGGCAAAGTGAACCTCGGCGGGATTTGAACTCAGACCGTAGAGGGACGTAACTATGCTGGAAAGCATGGCGTCCAACTCTCTACCGATACTGTCAATCCACCGCTGAAAATATATGGAAATGTATATAAAAGAAGACTCACAAACTTGATTGTTAATTAAAATTTTAAAAAATAATAATCAAGTAGCGATGAGGAGGAGACACAATATAGATAACAAAATATATTCTGTAATTCAGACAAATCTAGTTCATAATGTAGAAAACTACATATGATAAGGATGATGGCAATAATTTTACTAAATAGTTTAGCTGTGTTGATACCAAACCACACCTAGATCTATAATATAGACTTGCTTATATTTATCTAAAAACTTTTGCAATATAATTTTATGTAAGAACCTTTGTTTAGTGGTGTTCCAAACACCTATTTGAAGAGGATTAAATAATAATAATAATAATAATAATAATAATAATGAAATTATTGTGTGCAGTGCTCAGGTGCACTACAACTCATCAAAGGTGCATGTATAACACATAGAATAATGTACAAATGCCAGGAAAATGAACAGTATATGAGTCATGATATACATGTGTGCGTGTGTATGGAGGGGGATATTATATTATTAAATCTGTTGCAATACTTGATTATTTTAAAATTTTCTTGAAAAACATTAACATTAACATTCATGGGAAATATAACTGTTTCTACTTTTGGCACAAGGCCAGCAATTACCCAGTGCATTACTGGTACTTTATTTTATCGACCCCCGTAAGGATGAAAGGCAAAGTTAACCTCGGCGGGATTTGAACACAAAATGGCAAGGGCCGTAACTCTATGCGTCAAAGCATGGCGTCCGACCTTGGGAAATATAACGTAAGTTAATTAATTGTTTCTACGTTAGGAACAAGCCCAGCAATTATCCAGTGCATTACTGGTACTTTATTTTATCGACCCCGTAAGGTGATGACTCAAAATTATTTTAGTCGGAGTTATCTTCCTTGAATTTATAATTAATTTACGGTTAAATTCTGTGACGAAAATTGTTTAGCTTAAAACAGGAATCTCCATAGTGCTCAATATCGAACCTGGGGGTTCAATGAGACTACCCAGGGGTCGACTGAACTGTTACGCCAAAATCTGACATTTGTATAAGAAATGAAAATATATTTAATACTACAATAAAATACAAGTTACTGATTTAACCAATCTTTAGTGTTTATTTTATATTGTTTACTGATTTATTTAATTATTTTTTTAACATGCCTGGGGCCGATGGAAGTCAAGGATTCTATGAAGGGGTCGATGATCTGACATACATTCCAGTTTTAGCATGGTTTCAACAACTGGATACTCTCCATAACACCAACCACTTTATAGAATATACTAGGTGCATTTTATCATGGCTCCAGCATTAGGGAGTTTATCATCTCCTTGACATAACTGAAGAGTCCTCCTGGCCCTTTTTTTGGCAAAATTTCTACATGGATGTGGTAGAATTTGACAGTTACATGAGGGAGAAAAGAGGTTAAGTATAATGTAAGAAAGAGTTTAGAATACACACTGGGTTCTTGCTGCTTTTTAAAAATCTTTTCAAACTTATCCAAGCCAATTTCATAACATGCACGGCATGCCTCAAGTTCAGCTTTTATTGATTGTAAGTTGCAGTACCACTGGTTTTCTTTAGCAGTAATTTCAGATTCAGTTTCTTCATTGCTGCCTAAAACATCATCTGTATTTATTTCAAAATATTTCTCAAGTTCAGAGCTCAAATTTGATGATCTTAAAAAAGAAAATAGTAAAAGAAGATACCAAACTGTGTGAAAGTGACCCTGGTTTTATGATACTAAGCTGTTTATTTTTAAATGCTTATATTTATCTCAAAACATTCCATCATAATTATATTTTTAAATGTTTGTTAAGTTATGTTCCAAACACCAGCTTAATAATAAAAAAGTTAGTTATATTACTAAATCCCTCTAAATTCTTGAAGATTTTCGAAGTAATTTTAAAATTGTAGGTAGTATCTCTTAATAGAACAAAAGAGTTAATGGGCATTACTGCCAGCAGCGATTTGCGTTGGACGAAGCACGTCTCTAAAATTGTCAAGAAGGCTGAGGGTGTCTTAGCATCACTCAGCAAGACTTTTGTCAGCCGCTCTGTATATAGCTATGGTGTGGCCACACTTAGAATTTGCATCACCAGCCTGGAACCCCTATCTTGCTCACAACATTGACTGCCTGGAAACTGTTAAGATACGTGCATCCAAAGAATACCCTCCATCAGGCATCTACCATACTCTGAATGCCTTGTTTCCCTGGGCATGGATACATTGAAGCTCCAACATCTGGCAACTGACTTGGTAAACACCCTCAAAATTATTAACCATCTTGCCAACAACCCTGAGCACCTTTTTGATTTCCATGAATCTAACACATGTGGGCATGCCTACAAAGTCAGAAAACAGCACAGCTCCCATGACTTTCGGAAACATTTTTTCACGCTCAGAGCTGCTGAAGTATGGAACAAACTTCCTGCATCAGTTGTTAGCTGCCGAGACACTGCATCCTTTAAAACCTCCATGCTTCCTGAGATTTGCCAACACTACACCTGATGTCCCCCCTCCATACACATGCACACATATATTTCATGACTCGTACACTGTTCATTTTCCTGACATTTGTACATTATTCTATGTACTATACATGCACCTTTGATGAGTTGTAGTGCACCTGAGCACTGTACACAATAATTTCATTATTATTATTATTATACTATCAAAGACTATTCTTAACATTTTATTTTATTTTTGAAATGAAAAACACAACTTATGATTTTTAAGCAATGTTTTATTAAAATATCCAACGTTCTCATTATTAAGCTGTTGTTTTGAACATAACTTAACAATGGTTCTTACATTTAAATTTGAGAGCAACTTTAAAATGAACAATTTTATATCACAAAACCATGGTTGGTTTCAAACGGTTTGGTATCAAAAGAGTTTGTGTCTACCATGATTAGGTTTGATAGTTATGGGGCAGCACAATAACTAGAGAAAATGATATTTTAAAATTTACATTCCAATTTATTAATAAATGATAATATAAATTTCAGTACCTGCATTAATCCTTTTGATACCAAATCCCTTGAAACTGTCCCCAATTCTATGATATAAAACTGTTTATTTTAAAGTGTTTATATTTATCTAAGAACTTTCCATCATAATTTTATGTGAGAACCATTGTTAAGTTATGTTCCAAACACCAAATTACTGTTGTCGGACCTTCATCTGCTCTGATGATGAGTGTTCCCGTTGTTTGGAACAACCTGGCCATGAAATTAATATTTGCCTGAACATTCTAAAGATAGGCGTACCCCTTAGCATAATTCTTAGGAAGATTCAGCATGAATGTTAACCCTTGAAATCTAGCTGAGTGGACTGGAACAACATAAAATAAACTGTCTTAATAATAATGAAAATTATTGTGTACAGTGCTCAGGTACACTACAACTCATCAAAGGTGCATGTATAGAACATAGAACAATGTACAAATATCAGGAAAGTGGATGATGGTCAAACTCGCAACCTTATGATAATGAACTGAACACCCTAACCAAAATATCACATTCATTCATATATATTATATTACTACATCCCTCCTTATGGTAACAAAAGAGCTAATAAACTATTACTCTTGTTTAGAAATTCTGCCCCATAGCTATTACACACACACATAGGGCAACATACAGAGAAAGTCACAGACACACACAAATACTTGTAAAATACACTACCTGCAAAGGGCTGCTTGTAAATGTAAATCCAAACTATGAACAGCCATATACAGATCTGATAAAGGGGAAGAGGCTTTCTTTTCCCCAGAAGTAAAAGGTTTTGAATCTGGTTCTTGGAAACCACATCGGTGAAATTCATAGCTATTTTTGAGTTTTTCATAAATAGTTTCCAAGCTATGTTTCACACACAAAATTAACTCATTGGTTGAAGAATTCTGAGTTCCTAAAACAAATACAAAATAAATATATTTAAATACATGATAATACAGTGCCACCATAAAATGCACCCAGTACATTCTGTAAAGTGTTTGGTGTTAGGAAGAGCATCCAGCCAAAGAAACCATAGGGCTGAGAAGTCTGTTAGTTATGTCAAGGACAAGACAACCTCCCTATTATTGGTACTATGATAAAATGCATCCAATACACTTTGTAAAGTAGTTGGTGATGGGATGGAAGATCAGCTGTAGAAACGATGCCAAAATCGGAATATAAGCTAGACATGATACCTAACCTGTCTTGGAGGACAGTAGCTCTAATTCAGTACTGACTTGGTCTGTGACAACCTGTCCAAACTCACTCCAGCATGAAAAAACAGATGTTAACTGATGATGAGGAGGAGGAGGACACTTGATGTACCAACTTTATATTTTGCAATAAATTCTATCATACAGTATTCTTTTACTAGTTTTAGTCATTAGTCTGCAACAATGCAAATCAGTATACACAATTTAATAAAGTTACTAATAACAATAAGAGTTAAAGAGAAGATTGTATAGAAAATTATTTTAACAAAATTAGAAATATTGTTTGAATAAGAATATATGAAATAAAAACAAATTAACCTTTCTTATCTTCAGGAATAGCATTTACACAGAAGCAGAGAGCAAGACGTCGTAGAAACTCTGATTGTTGCATATTACACAGGTACATCATAGCCTTCAACAAACCATGGTAGAAAGAATTATTTAATAATCATGTTTGTCAATTATAAAAACAAATAAGATTTTCAAATTAACCCTTTTCTTACTATATTTCTAATGAAAGAATAAAATTGAAAATAATCAACAATATAGAAGTATTTAATAATATAACAAACTTCCTCCTTATTAAGCTGTTTGGAATGTAGTTTAACAAAGGTTGTTAAATAGAATTATGATGGAAGGTCCTTAGATAAATATATACAGTTTAAAACAAAGTTTTGTTTTGTAGAACCAAGGTTGGTTTCATGTGGTTTAGAATTAAAAGGATTAACAAAGGTTCTTAAATAAAATTATAATTGAAGATTTTTAGATAAATATAAACACTTGAAAACAAACAGTTTTGTATTGTAGATTAGAGGCAGTTTTGGGTGGTTTGGTATGAAAACGGTTAAGGGGCTGCCATTACAATAAATTATTACTGATGAAAGCTAAAAGAACACTGACCTTTAAAGCAGTAATAGAAAAGTCATCAGTCAGTTTACTCAAATTTTCATTAGTTTCTTCATTAAGTTGCAGACTCGGTCCGTAGTCTTCCAAAGGAATATGTGCTAAATAAGTAGATGCTTTATCTACTTCCTCTACTAATGGATGTCTTTGATTAGTTAAGAAAAACTAAAATGGCACAATTATTTTACTTAAGAATTTGTACTGGGTGTAAATCATTTTTGAAAAAAACATTATTACAAACAACAAACATTTTTGGGCCATCTTATGCTCATCATTTTTCCCTATTATCTACATTCCCCCTTATTAACCTCTATATTTCATTTCCGTCTTCTACATTTTTAGCCATGTCTTTTTGGGGTTTTCCTTCTCAGATTCATTTCCATCATTCCTCTCACCCAGTCAGTCACTTTCATCTTTCCTTAACACATGACCTAAACATCTCATTCCATTTCTCTTCACATTCATTACTGGTTCTATTTTCATCTGCATTTCATCATGTGTCTCCCTCTCTCTTTCTCTCATAGATACTCTACTTATCCACTACACTATTCTCATTTGTTTTTTTCAGCCTTCTCCTTTGCTCCACATTTATCACCCATGTCTTGCTCCCATAAATCTTTACACAATTCCCAAGATCTAATTCAATGTCTTCTTGATTTGCAGCTCCATTCATACATACTTTACATTTTTATATAGCTGCCACAATAGTCAATAATGGTTTCTGATTTAGGCACAAGGCCAACAATTTTGTAGGGAGGGTAAAGTCGATTATATCGACACCAGTGCATTACTGGTACTTTATTTTATTGAACCTATAAGGATGAAAGGCAAAGCTAACCTCAGTGGAAGATCATAAATGGACGTAACTATATGCCATAAAACGTCTGATGCTCTACCGATACTGCCAACCCAATGCCACATTATTTAATAATGCCTTTACACCACTTCATTTTCAATGTACCCGCCCATTGAATTTCATACAAAATCAAAATTATTTTCATATTAAAAAATTAGAATATACATATAATTATTGAAAGTAATGTGAATGGTACAAGGTTTTCTTATTTTCTAAAGGAAAAGGATACACTTGCAAGAGAATATTTGTTGATTTCCGACACAACAGCATGTTATTCCGAGCTGAGATGAAAACTAATTTACGGAGTTCAGGACAAAGACGATTATATTTACTAGCAGACTGTCCAGATTTTAGAGACATCTGATTGCTGACTCTAGCAAAATTAACAAATTTACTCTTATTAAACAAAGAACACATAACAAAACTAATTCATATTAGCAAGTTGGTTGGATAACATTCATGAGATCGGCTGGGCTTGCTTGGAGATCCATCCAGATCAATTGGAGATGGTTGCTTCTGACAGGAACCGATAAAAGAAGTGCTTGAGGACTCTTCCCCCATGACCCATTCAGGAATAAGTGGGAGTAGTAGTAGTTCAAATTTAGAATTGTCATAAGTAATGTAAGCTGGAACGGAATGAACCATCGTTAATTTGGAGATCAGTGTCTTGTGAAATTAACAAGTGACTGAGCATTCCACAGATATATGTACCCCTAACATGATTCTCAGGGAAATTCAGCATGGTGTAGTATGTGACAAAGTTGATCCCTTGAATTACAGGTACCATCCATCTGACAGGCTTCCAAGCAGTTCCCATCTACCTAATTTTATTCTCAAGCCTTGAGTCAATCTGAGTCTACGATAAATAACATTTGCCCACACAGTGGGATCAAACTCAGGACTTAATGACTGTGAAGTGAATGATATACTGCGTCCACACATAATGTAAGTATTAAATCAATGTTAATACCACAAGTGATTTACAACCATTTTCCGCTGCTAAAGCAGGGATAAGCCTTGAAGGCCTCACAATAAGCTTCATATTTATTAAGAGATCCATTTGGGAACAATGTTTTATGGCAAGATGCCCTTCCTGGCACCTACCCTTTTAGTCATCCATTACAACCTGCAGATCCATTCTAAACTGAGTACACACATTAAATTAAAGTTGATATAATTCATAAAAAATTAAATTAAAATGAAATAAATTTAGTTAAATAAAGAGTGATTATGTAAAAACCAACTACACTCTATCTTTTCAGAACATTATTAACATCCTGTAATGATTAAAAAGAATTCTAAAAACAATTTTTTAAATTCAAATGTTTATACTACCTTTACTAATGGACAGATTGTTGTGAACATTTGCAGTATTAGAGTAAAGATTTCAATTTAAAATGTTTTTATGCAATGTAGTCATAGTGCTGTTTTATACTTGTCAATAATGTCTTGCTAATGTGGACTTTATAATGTTTATTAATTCAAATATTTATAGTAATAGCATTTATAGTGGACAGAGATGATTGTGAACATTTACAGGACTAGAATAAAAAGTTTCATGCAGTACAGATGTTAAGAGATAACCAATGCTTGGTAATTTCAAAATACACATGTTCCTACTTACAATGTAAATCCTCTTTGCACGAGTTCTACTTCTTGAATCAATCGCAGTGATTTCTTGAAAAGTAAATATGCATCCTCAACTTGTTGAATAAGAGCTTTGACACAGCCGGCAGTATGTTTTAAAATCAATATGTGCCAAATGATTGCACACATGAGCACAACCAGAAAGAGGATATAGAATTTCACTAATAGTCGAAACAAGCAAATGTATGGATTCATAATAAGCATGGCAGCCACTGGACTATAAAGGCACAATAAATATAGAGAAAGGAAGATAAGGATTGGGTATAAACTGAAAAATATAAACAGAAATAAAACATATTTTTGTTATTTTAGTAATTTCATCTAATGGAGACAATAAGACAATAAATATAAAATTTGTATCTTAACAGTTTTGTGAGCATATTTCTAATGAAATTGACTGTTTCAATCAATTAATGAAAAATGTTTTACCAAAATTATTAATTATTTCATTATTTACATGGTAATAACAAAATGTTCTTATGTCAAATTGTGTTGGAAGGTTTTAATTTAAATAGGAACCCTTTAAAATGGGTGGTTTTCTTTTATAGAAACAGTGGTGGTTTGGGTCAGAGTGGTATCAAAAGAGTTAAGAGTTAGGATGAAAAAATATTAAACGATTGATTGGTCTGCTCAGATTATTCACTGAAATTTCAAACCTATTAAGCTGATCTTAAGAGAACCTAAAAGGAATTACATTTACAATCGTCCAACTTTAAGTATTTAAATAAACTTTTGGATTGCTAAAGAGACTGTTTCATCTGTTCTACACTGTGAGGTTAGGGGAAAGAGAGAAGAGGGTGAGAGAGAAAGAAGAGATAGAGAGAAAGAGAGACAAGGAGAGGGAGAGAAAGAGGAGATAGACAGAGAGGGACGAGTGGAGAGAGAGAAAGAGGAGATAGAGAGAGAGTATAACTCACAATATTTATAATAAATGCAATTAACAGCAGACACATTTGTATTAGATGTCATCATATGTCCTCTTTTCCAGGCTTGCATGGGTTGGACAGATCTTTTTCAGGACAGCATCTCTCAACATATTATAACAGGTACCATGATAAAATGCCCCTAGGACACTCTAAAGTGATAGTGCTGGTACCATAATAAAATGCTCCTCGTACACTCTGTGAAATGACAGTGATAGTGCCATGATAAAATGCCCCCAGTACACCCTGCAAGTTGATAGGCATTAGAAACAGCACCCAACTGTAGAAACCATACCAAATATGGAAAATATGAACAAGATGTAGCGCTCCTGTCCTATCCAGTCTCAGACTGTGACATTTTGTCCTGTCCATGTTAGCATAGAAAGCGAACATAAAATGATGATGATAATTATAAATTTAATATTAAGAATGGTGAGCTCATGCACAGATATGCTATAAGATAGCTTGTTTAAAATAAGGTGAAAATTCTTAAAGACGGAAAATGAAGTTGCCATCAGCTGCAACTTCTTTTTCCATCTGTAAGGGTCTTCAGCCTATTTTATAGCAGCTCCACACATGAGCACACCGTTCTTTTCATCAAAATCTAAGAGATCGGCTACATATACATGATGTTAATTATAAATATTTATCAGAAATACTTTTTATCCTGATTTGATGAGCATATAACTATCAAAAATACAATGTGAGTCTTATTTCAACAACTAGTTTCTACAGTAGCATAATGGATAATTTTGTCAACATTTTTAGCAAAAAAATAATATTCCAAACGTTTTGCAACTTACCAGCATAAAATGAATGTTTGAGGCTTCCAAGAATTTGAAACATTTTCTGTTTCTGCTATGAAATTTTCTAGAAATATTTTATCATCATCTTCCAAAGAATTGCTGTGGACCATTTGATATAGAATCTGACGGTTGAAATGACAATACTAGAAAAACAGAAAATAGAAAGTGGTTATAACTCTTAATATTCTGTAATGATTTAGCAGAAAATACATAAAACTAGGATTGGCAATCGAAATCACAACCTTACAATTGCTAATCCAATTCTCTAACTACTAAATATTTACAGTTAATATATATTAACTATATTTTAACAATATTAGATACTGGTTCAATAAACATCACAGTCAATGAATAAATCTCACCATTTGTATGATAAAAAGGTCAAATGAAAAAAACTCTTTCAGTTTTCTAAAGGCATGTTTCACAAGCTCCATGTTAATTTGCACATTATTATGCTTCTGAAAAAAAAAAGAGTTAAAATTGATATAATCAAATAGTTGAAACATAAACATATTAGCAGTAGCAGTAAGATAACGATGAGCATAATACGGGTGTACAGGGCATCCCTAAAGTCTGGACACACAGGCAAAATGCATATTTTCAATTTAAAAAGTTCAACATTTTATTTAATTGAAAATAATAATAAATAACATCTTCAATGTGATTTCAAACAGTTGTGATGCAAAGTTAGATGTGTTTTGCGAGATTCACATGAATTCGATGCATTAACTCCATATTATCGTCCAGACACCCTGTATATGAAAACCCTGTATATGAAAACATGTTTATTGTACATAAACATATCATATAATAATAATTGTTTCTACTTTTGGCACAAGGCCAGCAATTACTGGTACTTTATTTTATCGACCCCATAAGGATGAAAGGCAAAGTCAACCTTGGCGGGATTTGAACTCAGATCGTAAAGGGACGTAACTATACTGGAAAGCATGACGTCTGACCCTCTACTGATACTGCCAATCCAATAATAATAATGAAATGAAAATTATTGTGTACAGTGCTCAGGTGCACTACAACTTGTCAAAGGTGCATGTACAGTACATAGAATAATGTAAAATGTCAAGAAAGTGAACAGTGTAAGAGTCATGATATATACAGACACACACACATACGTGCATGTGTATGTTTTCATACACACCTCTGATATAAATATGTTTCTTATGACTAGGCAAACAATTTACAATATGAAAATAGTGCTCAACATGAAATAATTGTTTCTACATTTGGCACAAGGCCAGCAAATACCCAGTACATTACTGGTACTTTATTTTATCGACCCCGTAAGGATGAAAGGCAAAGTTAACCTCGGCGGGATTTGAACTCAGATCGTAAAGGGACGTAACTCTGCTGGAAAGCATGGCGTCCGACCCTCTACCGATACTGCCAATCCACCGCCCTGCTCAACATGAAATAATGAGTTCTAACTTAGACATAAGACCACAAATTTTTGTGGGAAGAGAAATAGTTGAGTAAACTAGCCTCTAGTATTTTATTAGTACTTATTTTATATTGTGGGGATGTGTGGCATAGTGGTAAGGATGTTGGACTTACAATCATAATATAATTGTTTCTACTTTTGGCACAAGGCCAGCAATTATCCAGTGCATTACTGGTACTTTATTTTATCGACCCCGTAAGGATGAAAGGCAAAGTTAACCTCGGCGGGATTTGAACTCAAACCATAAAGGGGCGTAACTCTTTGCTGCAAAGCTAGCGTCAGACCCTCTACCGATACTGCCAATCCATATATAATGGGGTTGATTCTTAGATGGGTTGTATGTGGTGTTCTTGAGCAAAACACTTCATTTCATGTTGCTCCAGTATACTCAGCTGAAAATGAGTACCAGCATAGCTGGGGGTTTAACCCTATGATAGACTGGCATCCTGTCCAGGGGGAAGTCTTGTTCTCTCAGTTGCTTCACGCCACAGAAACCGGGATAAACACCAAGTTTTATTTTATATTATGGTGCCACAATAAAAAGCACCCAGTACACATTGTAAATGTGGTCGGCATTATGAAGGACATCTAGCCATAGAAACCAAACCAGAAT
Source organism: Eledone cirrhosa (assembly GCA_964016885.1). NCBI lineage: Eukaryota > Metazoa > Mollusca > Cephalopoda > Octopoda > Eledonidae > Eledone > Eledone cirrhosa. The sequence continues at coordinate 312,178,728 of OZ024743.1, read as the reverse complement.
CAGTTCTGTATCAGCAAAACACTGTCATCTGTTCTGGCTTGTTTCACAATGGGACAACTCGTCTAACCAATGCTAGCATGGAAAAATGGACATTAAATGGTGGTAATGATGATGATTACTTGTAACGTTAGTATGTATAAACAATGAAGCAGAGATGAATTGAGAGAAAAACTAAGTATAAGAGGAATCAGATGTAAGCAAGAGAGAAGATTGTGCTGGTATAGACATGTAATGCATATGAATAATGACAGTTGGGTAAAGAACTGAGAAGCTGTAGAATAAGCAGAAGTAGTAAAAGCTGATCTCAGAATGCTGAGCAATACAAAGGAAGGCAACAAATTGCAAGATGCTACTTTAGAGAGGATCCATCCAACCCATGCAAGCATGGTAAAAACAGACATAAAAGATATATCTTATTATTTTATCAACCCTGGAAGGAGGAGAGGCAAAGTAGACCCTGGTGTGATAATTATGACAAAAAAATGGTTTCTGATTTAGGCACAAGACCAACAATTTTGGGGGAGGAGAGGGGAAAGTTGATAAATGACGTATGTTACTGGTATTTTTTTTATCGACCTCATAAGGATGAAAGGCAAAGCAGCCTCAGCGGGATTTGAACTCAGAATGTAAAGAGCTGTAACTCTATACTGCAAAGCATGTTGTCCAATGCTCTCCCGATTACTACCAATCTTCTGCCCTTATGTTGAGATAATAATGACTTCATTATCATATAAAGACAAAAAGATATAAAAATAAGACATTTAAGTCCCACATGCAGAATAAAGAACTAACTTCTGGTGTAAAAGCAGGAACAGCTTCATCTTCGACTTCTTTTTTCTGTTCAGATCTTGAAGTGGTTTTCTCGACCGGTATATCAGTGACCCCTGCATCAATGAGGTGTTTATAGAGGACAGAGTTCTGTAAAAGTATTTAATAAAAAATTATAATTAAATAATGCAGGAAACGTCAATCTCATAGATAGTTAGTTGGAAGCTGCAAAGACTAAAACAGAAATATATATTTTATTAAATGATAAATTGGATTCAAAGTTAAGGCATTTACCACAAGTTGAAACGTTGTCATATAAGCAAAACACATTACTATGCTTCCTTTAACCCTTTTGCAACAAAACTGCCTGGAGCTGCCTATAGCTCCCTAATATATACTGTTTATTTTAAAGTGTTTATATTTATTTATTAACCTTCCATCATAATCTTATCTAAGAACCTTTGACAGGTCATGTTCCAAACATCAATTTAAAAAAATGAAAGAAAAGTTGATGTTTGAACTGAGTAGGGATAAAGCTATAATTAAATACCATAAGTATTTTGTCTGAGGTTCTTCCAATTCTGTCAATTCAATAATAATTGTTTCTACTTTTGGCACAAGGCCAGCAATTACCCAGTGTATTACTGGTACTTTATTTTATCGACCCCGTAAGGATGAAAGGCAAAGTTAACCTCAGCAGGATTTGAACTCAGAATGGCAAAGGCCATAACTCTATGCGTCAAAGCATGGCGTCCGACCCTCTACCGATACTGCCAATTCACAATAATAATGATTTTTAATTTGGACACAAAACCCCAAATTTGGGGAGAGGATTTGTAGTCAATTAAATATAGTAAATCACTGATACTTATTTCATCTTCCTAAAGATAAAAAAAATAAAGTTAACTTCAGCAGGATTTGAACCCAAAACAACAAAAGTATAAGCATGCCTCTATGTAGTTGTTCAACCAACAAAAAATAGCAGCTGAATTTTCTTCAGATTCCATCCTATTATTTTAAAATGAGTACACATCAGATAAACGCACAAATGATGAAAGGATGATCAAAGGTGGAATATCTCTGATCATAGCTTTGGTTGATTAGAATTGATCTAGGACTAAAGAACAATAACAACTCTTTTAATATAACGAGTGGTGTGCTCATACACAGAGATGCTATAGAATAGAGTGAAGACCCTTAAAGATGGAAAAAGAAGTTGCCATCAACCACTATGAGGTTTGATTCCTCATGGCGACAGATGACAACTTCTTTTTCCGTCTTTGCAGGTTTTCACCCTATTTTATAAAAGCTATTTTATATCATATCCACATAAGAGCACACCACTCTTTATATTAACTTTATCCCCTCAGTGCTGCATAAAAGTCAGAGAGATTGGCTATATATAAACAGCTCTTTTATTTTTTTACTTATTTCAGTCATTAGACTGCACTCATGATGGAGCACCACCTTGAAGGGGTTTAGTCAATCATATTGACCCAGCAGTTATAATTTTTTCTAAGTCTGGTACATTTTGTTGAACCACTAAGATAGGAGACATAAATGTAAACACAAACACTCACACACAACAGGATTCTACACAGTTTGTGTACCAAATATTACTTACTAGGCATTCGTTGACCTAAGGCAGGAGACACTTGCCAATGGTGCTATGCAATGAGACTGAACTTGAAACCATGTGGTTGTGAAGTAAACTCCTTAACCACACAGCCATGCCTGCACCTACTAAACTACTAAATAATGGTTTCTGATTTAGGCACAAGGCCAACAATTTTGAGGGAGGGGAAGTTGATTAAATCGACCCTAGTGCATTACTGGTACTTTATTTTATTGACTTCATAAGAATGAAAAGGTAATCTCAGCAGGATTACTAAATTAAGTAAGTTGAGAAAGAAGTAAATGGTACACAACCTGAACCTGTCCTATTACTTCCCACTTCAGCGCTCAAACCAGGAATGTCTCATGGCTTTAGTCCAATGACTGTTTCCTTTTTGTTTATTTATGTCAGGTATTTTGTCCAGCACAATCATTTCCTATTCTATTATGTTGTTTTTTGTGTTACTATCACTTCAAACAATATAACAACGCTGACGTTATTTTAACAAAATAACAACAGTGTTTCAATAATAATTACCAAGTGACTATCATATGTAAAAGTGGGTTATATAAAGATAAGGAATTAAATTGACAGCTTTTGAAACTAAAAACATCAAAGCATGTAAGGAATGTATTCATCACATTTTGAAATGGTATAACTAATGCAACTACTTCTATAATAACATTGATGGTATAGCAATAAATATAGTCATAGAAATATTTTTAATACAAACATTCACTCTTTTATGGGTTTTTAGTCAACTATATCAGCCCCAGTACTTATTTTTTCAAGTTTGGTATTTATTTTATCGATTGCTTTTTCTCAAACTGCTAAATTACAGGACATAAACAAATGGGCACATATGCATATATACATATATATAATAGGCTTCTACAAAGTTTGTCAACCAAATTTCACTCACAAGACATTGAACCACCTAAAGTTATAGTAAAAGTCACTTGCCCAAAATGTCATACAGTGAGATTGAACCTGAAACCAAACAGCATAAACATAGTCAGACTTGTTTTTAACACAAAATATTTGATGTACCTTCAAGTTCACTATGATCTGAATTTTCAGAACTATCACTAGAAATATAGCATCTGTAGATCTACAAATATTCTGGTAAAAAATAAACAAACAATATTTTGCATAAGTCATCTCTACAAAGCCCAAAGCCTGTGTATTTAATACCCCTAGGCTAGCTTTACAATGTGTACACCCTCCTTCCAGCAATGTACCTCATTCTCCTAAATAAAATAATTTCAACTTACAATTTGGTAAGGTAACAAACTTATTCTGTCTCTGTTTTTTAGTCTGATTATATTGTTCTCTGCAAAATATTAATTCTCATTTCTGTTCTTTTCAGCCTTCTCTGTTGTTCCATATTAATCACCTATATCTTGTTCCATAAATCATGACACTTCTCACACCTCGTGCAGCATACACCTTTGTCTTCAGTTTCAACACTCTCCTCCTCATTATCACACCTCTCAGTTCCTGGAACTTCTATGTACATCTTATTCTAGTTACTGTCATGGAGTCTGATCTACCTTCTCCTTTTAACATCTCCTAGGTAATAAAACATTTTTCTTACTTTCCATCTTCACACAACATTCCCAAGATCCAGCTCAATATACTTTCCATCTGTAAGCTTCCCCATACACACTTTACACATAAATGTGACTATCACATTATTTAATGATCCTTTCACACCATTATATTTTCAGTGTACCGCCCAACACATATTGTACATTTAATGGAGTTCACTCCAACACCCTTCCTTCACACTGCAAAATGAAGCCTCTCTATATACACTAGCCAACCTTGTATTTAACTAATTAATCAATATATACATATTATTTAACTATACTTGTCTTTATTAATTTCCAGACAAATATTGAAGTTATTAATAGAATGTAGTTCTCTAGTGTTAATCATGAGATATTAGTCATTCACTTAACCATTCAGATTATGTAGGAAAGTATTCTGCCAGATGATTGATAATCCAGGCACCCATCACCAACTGCTATAAGTATAAAGTAGCTGCAATATCACCTCTTCTTCATTTATCCTTCTCTATAAATCTGAGGTCTTATGCCTTATATATATGTGCTTTACTATTACAGATGTTAATCAATGGTGAATGATGATTTTTGCTGGCATGAAATGATACCATATAGGCCTTATAAAAACTTAGTGGCTATTATAACAGTTAGGAGTGGATATCTTGTATTTCCAGTCTCTTAACACCCATGAAACACTTCATCCAACCTTTGCTAACATGGAAAAATGGAAATAAGATGTTAATAACTCCCACTAATACCATAACTAATAGTATTAGACATAAAAGGTACATCAACATGACAGCAGGAACATATTTTTGGTGAAGAAGATTTTCGGTTATTGCTTCATAGGCAACAAATTGACAGAATCAGTAGTGTCAGATTAAATGACTCAGTATTTGTTCTATCTCACTATGTTCAACTTTGCCTCACATCCTTTAGGGGGTTGATAAATAAAGGGCTAATCAAGGAGTTATGGATTGGCAAACTTGTTAAAGAGTCAGATTGATGCTTTCCAGTATCTGTTTTGGTTCTGAGCATTCTGAGTTTAAATCCTGCCTCTCTTTACCAGGATTTGTGACAAGCAGATTTTATTAGAAATAGAAACATTATTTCCTTGGTGCAATCTGACAATCAAGTCTTTTTCTTTTTTCCTTTTTAAAATAGTTATATTAGAATCGACTTAATGTACTTATGACAGGATTGGTGAAATAATAAAGAGAAGAGCATCCAGCCATAAAAAAAACATTCTAAAAAAAGGTAGAGAAAACTTATCAGTTGTGTCAAAGATATAACAGCCTCCCTAATGCTGGTGTCATGATAAAATGTATTTGGTGGAGCACAGAATCATGTGAGTTGCAGGCTGTTGGCTCATCTGAGCACTCAGTAGTGTGCAGTGACGTATATAAGCAAGATGCAGCCCTCTGGCCCATCTGAGAGGTCAGTAGCTCCAGTTGAGTAACAAGCTAGTCTGTTAATGGCTTGTACAACTCTTGCTAGCAGGGAAAACAGATGTTAAATGATGATGATCAATGTTAATAGAGCAGATATAATTATCATAAAACAGACTATTGAAATATGCTGTATGATAAAAATATTATGAAGTAATGCTAATCTCCTTTATTTAACCAGAGCTACTCAAGTTGCAAGGGAACTTCTTTTTGGAATTACAACCAGATGTGGCAGCCAAATCTACTGCAACACTCTCACTACAATCTTTTGATATGGAATCAAAATAACAATCTTAAATTTTTTGACAATATGCCTAATAGTCACAGGCATGGCTTTGTGTTTAAGGAAGAAGTTTGTGTTGCAACCATGTAGTTTCAGGATCGATTCCACAGTATGGTACCTTGAGTAAAAGTCTTCTACTCTAACCTCTGGTCGCTAGACAGAAACTCTCCAGTTTTCACTTATGACATACAACCACATGGAATACCACAAACATTCTGACCAACACTTTTGACAGTAGGTTTAGAAAGCTTTCCCTAGTATTTTCTGGTAAATTTTGTATGTCTTTTATTTTCATTTTTCCTCTCCCTTATCAGAAGTCTCATTCAGTCTTGGTAAATTATCACAATACGTAAGTGGGCATATGTGTGTGAATGTTAGTGTGTGTGTATATATATATATATATATCCAAAATTAAATTAAGGGTGTCATGTCAGAGAGACATGCGCCATATCCACTGTATATATGTCAATCAATTGCGCCATATCCACATATATATATGTCAATCAATTTCTAGTTGATATAAAATGCTCGGATCTATTCATTGGAATCTTGGAGCATATTCTGCAGTGGATATGGTGCATGTCTCTCTGACATGACACCCTTAATTTAATTTTGGATATATATATGGCCCCTTAATTGTAGAGCTAACTCAGTTGAAAGGACTCGGCTGTTATTTCTAGTTGTCGATAACCCTATTCACGCCACTGGGATGAAGCTGATACAATATGCGTATTTTAAAAAAATGCAACACGTGCTGCTAGTCATTCGCAGATTTGAATTTGCTGTGTAAACACAGATAGTTAAATCTTCTCCCTTGTTGAAAATCCGGGATTTGGCTACTGTGGTTTACCGATCGATTGATGGTGAAATATATTTCTTTAATGAAATATATACAAGGAAGATTAATCAATTTATAAGGTATCTATATTTAAAGTTCTAGTTAAACTTTAATTAGTTACCTACCTAGCTATGTGCGCTTACACACTTTTACAAATTATTCCCTGTCATTGTTTCATATGTTTATTTTAGATATATATATATATGTCAATCAATTTCTAGTTAATATATATATATATATTCACCATTAAATGTCTATTTTCCATGGTTGCTTGGGTTAGATGGGTTGTCATGTTATAAGACAAGTCCGACCAGGTGACCATGTCTTGCTGATAGAGAACTGTTATAGGCTTGATTTCTACAGCTGGATGCCCTTCCTAATGCCAACCACTTAACAGGGTGGCCTGAATGTTTTTTATCGTGGCAACAAAAAGACCATCTGACAGGGTAGTATGGTGCTTTTTTTCTCATGGTACCAGCACAACCTCCTATAGGCTACTATTACAGGGTGGACTGGGTGTTTTTGTCACCAATTAGTACAGTGAAAACTGAGACACTTGTCCTCTCAAGGAAGCCTCCACAGTCCACTGTACATGTGAATGGAGTTCCAGTGAAGCAGGTGGAGAAGTTCAAGTATCTCAGGGCCATGTTCACAAGTGATGGAAGGCAGGAGGCTGAATTAAGTGCAAGAATTGCAGGAGCTTGTGCAGTAATACACCAGCTTCAGCGTTCAGAAATCAGAAAAAGTGATGTATGTGTAAAAGCCAAACTCACTATCTTCAATTCGGCATTCGTGCCACCTTTTACCTATGGTCATGAATCTTGGGTAATGACCGAAAGAATATGATCGCGAATATAAGTGGCCGAAACAGGGTTCCTCCGAAGGAGAAATAATACCTGACAGAGTGTGTAACTCGGAGATGAGAGTCACTCCAGATAGAGCCACTATTTCTCTGAATAGATTGAGAGCTGACAGATTTTACAGGCAAAACCAACCGGCAGGAGACCCAGGGGTAGACCCCGAGCAATGTGTCTGGATATTGGTCCAATGGCTTGGCTGGGGAACCAGCAGGATCAGTTGGAGATGGTTGCTTTTGACAGGACCCACTGGAAGGAGTATTTGAGGACTCTGCCCCAACAACCCTCTCAGGAATAAGTGGGCGACGATAAGGATATACATACATATATATACACACGTATATATATATATATACACACACATGCATATATATATGGGGGGGGGGGGGGTACATATGTAAAAAAATCGAATGATTTATTAGTAAAAGAGAAAATTTCGCAAGTTTGGGACATCATTTTATCTGGAAATTCAGAATTATTTATTAGTAAAAATTGTCTAAAATTAAATAAATTATATTTCATAACCATTATAGATCATTTTAAAGAAAATCATTGTAATTGATTTAAATGAAATTATTGATCGGAGATTGCCGTCTACTTAGAGCGAAAGAACATCAACAAACAAAATATATTTATAAATGAGCTTAAAATACAATTGAAATATATTTATATACACTGGAAATACAATCGGAATATATTTATATATTTATATACACAATGCTGTAGTGTAACACTACAAATTACGTTAATTATATATTCATAGTTACTTTATATATATATATATATATATATATTGTTTTTAGATAATGCAGTTTAATTGTGCTAAATTACTGAAAACATGTTCTGTTTATCAGTTCCCATTAAATTATGTCCGGAATGTCCAAGTGTAAATGACAATTCCTTTAATATCCATTCCAAGTCTAAGAGAAATCAACGAAAATTGTCTCGTACTTATAGTCTGCCTAAGAAACTGATTAAAAACGAATATATTCCATGAAGAATTTTCTATAACAATAAAGATTATATATATATATATATATATATATATATATAACAAGATTATTTTTTCAGAAATACTCATTTGGTTTCTCTCAAAGAATTTGGAAATACAGAAGAAATAAAGGAAAACAAGAGGGAATATTGATTTACGGTGAGACTGACTTAAGGTAAAATATGATAAATGCAGAGTAGCAAGAGTAACTGTTTGGTTTTCCACAAACAAAAATAACCAGAATAAATTCATTATTTTAAATAAATTCACGTAAAAAAAAAATTTAAATCACTACATCATTATATATATATATGTATAACAACAAACAGATCTACAGGCTGTCAGTAGAAACATGATAGTAAACACGAAATGGAGATGGTTTTTCTACGAAACTATATAGCTTTCCAGAGTTTGAATTCATTGACTTTATTTCATCACGTATATATCTTATACATTAACACAAAAATAACTCGTAAATCAGAACTCAAACAACTTTATACACACCTCGAAAATAACATCTTCCTCGCAATCGTCTGTCGCCATAGCTGCTATCCCACAATGCTCCTCTTTCTCTCTCTGTAATTATGGTAGAGCGTCGTCTGCAACTTTAACCAGATTTTACCCTATAATTTTTACTGCTTGTTTGTCCTCTTATTATTTCATTAAATAACCTACTAGTTTGTCACATAACATTAAGACCGCTATAAACATCATACATTGAAATATTATATAATGAAAGTAAATATATTTAGTTAGGTTTGTTAACTTGGGGTGAATCAGAGGCTTGTGATTTTTTGAAGTAACCACCACCATCATGATCATAATTGTCAGTATGGGCCATAATCATCATTATGATGATAAATAACGTCATTATCACAATCATCACTAACGTCATAATCATCGTATGATCATAACAAAAAAAATCAAAATAAATACTTTACGGTCTGACTCATATTTAATAAGATTTAATATAATGTATTTTACGTATTATGGTTAAGATTTTGAGTTAGGATTTATGGGTTAGAGATTAAAGTTAGAGTTTAGGGTTATGGCTATGGTTAAGGTTTAGAATTAGGGCTAGAGTTGGTGCAGTTCGATTGCATCTGCCACTGTCCCTTCTACTCTACCCTGCTATTATTCTGTTTACCCCCTTTATCATCATCATCATCATCATCGTCACCGTTTAACCTCCATTTTCACGTTGGCATGGGTTAAACAAATTGTCATGTGAGAAAAGTCAGATCAGATGACCATGTTTTGCTCATATGGAACCGTTTCTGGTTTGGTTTCTACGACTGGATGCCATTCCTAACGCCAATCACATTTACAGTGTGGGCTGGGTGCTATTTATCAAGGCGCCAAAAGGATCACTTACCGTGTGCACTGGGTGCTTTGTGTCATAACAACAAAACGACCACTTTACAGTGTGGATTGGGTGTGTGTGTGTTTTTTGTTTTTTTTGTGACACCAACACGTCCACTTTACAAGGTAGACAGGGTGTCCAAATTTATACTTGTAGTCACATTTTTATCTGTAGTCTCACTTTCTCTCTGGCGAGACTTAGTTTTTATCCACTATTACTATCACACCTCTCTGCAGCTATCCACCATTAGTTCTCTACCCTACCAAGACATCCTCCTATTGTGCAACCTCTTACCAACAACCAGCATGTAACTAGCTAGCATTGTTCACTGTTTCTCTTCCTCCCTTAACTTCCTATCAGTTTTTCTCTTTCCACACTCACATGCTCTCTTCTCATTTAACCTCTTGGTCATATCTGCTTCAGTTAACACACCCAGACATCTTTTGAGGCAAACGCCAGAAAAAGTTAGTTATATTACTAAATCCATTCAAATTCATCATTATTTTCAAAATTATTAGTTCTAGTGCACCTAAGCAATGTACACAATAATTTTCAATATTATCAGTATTATATGATGGTTTGGCAGTATCGGTAGAGCGTCAGACACCATGCTTTGCAGCAAGGAGTTATAGACCTTTACGTTCTGAGTCCAAATCCCGCCAGGTTAACTTCGCCTTTCATCCTTACGAGGTCGATAAAATAAAGATCCAGTAATGCACTGGGGTAATTGCTGGCCAAAAGTAGAACTTACGGGGTCGATAAAATAAAGTACCAGTAATCTACTGGGTACTTGCTGGCCTTGTGCCAAAAGTAGAAACAATTATTATTATATGGTAAGGATATACAAACTACAAATTGTGGCTTTTGATTGTTCATTGTAGAAATTATTCAGTAGTTGTTAACATGAACACCTCCCGTCTCAAAGAACAGAACAGATGTTGAAATAATGATGATGATGACTGCTCTTTTATGTTGGTTGTAGTGGTGGGATGTGAATACAAAGAAGAGAGGTAGTGGTAGGGGATAAAGAGGATAGAAATGGTGGTGGTAGTGGATAGAGAGGTTAGAGGTGCTGATGGTGGTGACTGCTATTTTATGTTGGTGGTAGTGGATATAGAGGCTAGAGGTGGTGGTGGTGGGGTGGATATAGAGAAGAGAGGTAGTGGTAGTGGATATAGAAGTTAGAGGTGGTGATGGTGGTGGTGGTAGTGGATATAGAGGATAGAGGTGGTGGTGGTGGGGTGGATATAGAGAAGAGAGGTAGTGGTAGTGGATATAGAGGATAGAGGTGGTGATGGTGGGGGTGGTTTTGGATATTGAGGATGGAAATAGTGGTGGTGTGGTAGTGGATATAGAGGATAGAGGTGGTAATGGTTGTGGATATTGAGGATGGAGATAGTGATGGTGGTAATGGTGGTTGTTGTGGTGCATATAGAGGATAGAGGTAACAGCAGTGATGGGTGTTGGAGTGAATATAGAGGTGGTGGTGATGTATATAGAGGATAAGTGTAATAAAAGATGGTGGTGGTGTTGGTTCTGAAGATTTGATATCATAATTAGGAGTAAATGGATGGTGGAATGGTAGAAACAATAGAATATTTGATGGAATGAATTATTTGTAGTATCTTATTCCACCTTTCTATGTCCTGATTTTAAAACCAAATATCATACTTATCCTTCTTACCTCACCCTATCCCATGGGGAAGAGAGAGCTCTTCAGTTAAATCAATGACTGACAACCTGCCTGGTGCTTTTTCCATCATAAAATGCACCCAGTACACACTGTAGGTCAGGCTTCTACCTACTACTGGTACCATGCAACCCAGTAAAACCTGTTTCATTGTTGAGCTTGTCCGTGACTAGACTGCTACCCTGCCAGACCCTGATCTGTGAGAAGGGTACGTGGAACCCCAGCAGCAGAAAAACACAAGAACTGTTAAAAAGATGGATGAACTATGGGTTAAATAGCCTCACCAACCCGCAATTGGACAAGCATGGTAAATACACCTACACCCCTGACATGACCAAAACCAAACAGAAAGCAGTGGTGGTCAACTAGGAGGGGTTCCTCCAACAGGAACGAGAAGGCCCTGAACTGGATTGGACACGCTGTAGAGGGTAAGAATGTATGTAAATGTGATGCAACCCTCGGCCCATCTGAGAGATCAATAGTAACTGATTAACTACTAACTTGGACAGTGATAACCCACCCAACCCTTGCTATCAGGGATGATGAGGATGATGAATTTGCATCTCATCCAGCAGGAGTTTATGAAATAATACCAGAAATAATACCATATTGGGATGTAGCTGCTCAATACCATTTGTTGTATCCATGGCTGGATAAAAATAACTAGGGACCCTGGACAAGAGAACTACCCCCATCATCATATTCATCCATGTTTAACATCTGCTTTCCCTGCTACCAAGGGTCTACAAAGACCTAGTCAGTACTGAAGCAGGGCTACTGACCTCCCAGACAGACATCTCATCTCACTTACATATGATCTAACATTCTATTGGTTGCATAAAAGAGGTTGTCATGTTTTTGACATAACTGAAGGGTTCTCCTAATCCTTTTGTTTGGCAGGCTTTCTATGGTTGGATGCCCTTCCTATCACCAACTACTTTACAGTGTGTACTGGGTAAGTTTATAGTGTAGATAACCAACACTAGAGAGGTTGTCATATCCTTGACACAATAAAGAGTCCTCCCAACCCTTTGTTTGGCAAGCTTTCTACAGCTGGATGCTCTTGCTATCAGTAACCACTTTACAGCTATATTTTAATAAAATAAGATGGTACCATCTGGGCTGTAGACTACATATAATTTTAATACTGGTTGAATCCTAGGTTTGTGACCTTGTGTTATTGTTATACGAAGGGCAGTGAATTGACCGTATCAGTAAAGTGTTGGACAACAGGCTTTACATTCTGAGTTCAAATCCTGCCGAGGTTAGCTTTGCCTGTCATCCTTATGGACTGGGATCAATTTAATCAATTTTTCTCTTTCCCTTCAGAGTGTTGGCCTTGTGCCAAATGTAGAAACCATTATAGTGATACATTATAAGATGCAATGGTTTATATACGGTAATACTGAAGCCAAGTTGTATATATATATATAAAACTGTAGTTGTCTGTGTGTGTGTGTCCTCATTTTTGCAAAGTCTATACAAAACCACATTTCTACTCCTATTGACTTCAAACTTGCATTTATATATTCCTTGCAGTCTAAAGATATTAACTGCAGCTTTTCTTTTTCAATTTTCTGTTGTTAAAGCGGTGTTAGGCGCCAGTTATTGATCTCCATCGCGCCCTTATAATATCTGTATGTCTGGCTGTCTCCATTACGACATTATGACAAACATTGATGACATATTATGTTCGCTATTTTCCATTCATTGCCAGGGAATGTCTTCACAAACGAAAGTATCGTCTTCTTGTTTTCCTTCGGTTGCAACGTTTTTCGAAATATTTACTTCTGCGTTCACAGATTGATTTTTTTTAGTTTCAGAAGATCCTGTTAAGGGTGATAGCAGCAATTCTTTGCTTAAACTTTAATCTGTTATTTTAATATATAATATAAGTGAGGCAAGCCAGCCCAGTTGCCACTTCTTGCCAATAAACATTAACCCTTTGTGCGCCATTGATCTAACTGTAGACCAACAAATACCAACTAAACGGAGCATTGACAAGAACGATGGTGAATGAATCTTCGAGGTAAGCAGTTTCCTCCTGAGCTGTTAGTTCACGCGGATTCTCTGCTACACCTTTTCGTAATAATACCAAACAACGTACTGCTGGTCACTCCTTCCTCCAAAAGCCGTACAAAGCGGACATGTGCATCAGGCAGTTGGATCGGGTGCAAATCTACACCAGGCCTACGCGAGAAATTCGCAAGGGACTGCACCGAGAGGGATAGAGAGAAAGAATAACTTAGTGAAAAGAGTGCAAATGAACTTTTGAGGTAAGTAGCCCACGCCTTACTGCTGTTGCACTGGAACCTTCTGCCAACTTAACATGTGACTTTCTCTTTCACATTTACACCAATAGGCCAAAACAGAGGAGTATGAAAAGAACGGGTTCAACAATATTTCTATGAACAATGCACATAGACAGCTAAACTGTACTTTCAACTTAATTTTCTCCAAATAAAACAAGTTTACTGTTGGTATATTTTCGTGAGTTTTTAACAGGCACTCACAAACGTTTCTCATTGGGGGATAGAGAGAAAGAATAACAATGTTCTTACCCGTGCAACGCCGGGATACACTGCTAGTATATATATATCAGAGTGTTGTAGTTTGCTTGAAGCATTGTTGAATAGGAAATCCTCATCATCATCATCACCGGTTTACGTCCGTTCTTCCACGATAGCATGGGTTAGATGGGTTGTCGTGTTGTGAGCAGTGTCCAGTTGGCTGACCTTGTCTTGCTCATACAGGAACTGATTCTGGCTTGATTTCTACAGCTGGATGCCCTTCCTAACACCAACCTCATTTACAGTGAGTGTTGGGTGCTTTTTTTCCATGACGCCTACATGTCCACTTTACAGTGTGGGCTGGGTGCTTTTTTGCCGTGGCACCTCCACAACCACTTTGCAGTGGGAGGGGGTGGGGGCATATTGTCTATATGCTTCAGCTTCGGCTTGTTCCTGTGGGAAGTCGGGTCTTCTGTATTACTGCCTGATGCCAGAGGATATGGCCCTTGAGAAGTGCAATTGGGTAAGGTTGCTTTTATCACCCCATCCCAGGTCTTCTTGGATCTCCCCACTCCGCGGCTTCCATTGACTTCTAGTGCTCTGCACCTTTTTATGCAGCTGTTATGCTTCATACACGTCACATGTCCAATCCAACGCAACCTCCTCTCCTGCACACAGCATTTGATTCCTCTTATGTTCAGTCTCTTTCTCAATTCGTTTATGCTTTGCCATTCACATATATTACTATATAAATTTTAATAATTTTAAAAGTCATACAATGCATTAGAAAATTAAAGGTGTCAAGATAACGATAGAATTTTACCTTAGCAAATTTAATCATCCCAAATATTTAAAAACTCATTATCAAGGGAGTATCCCTGTGAGGGTCTTAAAGGATCAGTCAGAGATGAGTTGTTGTTAGGATAGCAGATTTAATTTAAATTAGATTATTTAATCCCCCACTACTACCACTACAGTCGAAGCCATCAGCTTAAACTGCTACCACCACTGTTGGTAAGGTTAATGTCAGCACTAAGAGAGAAAAGAAAGAAAGAAAACTACATATATATAATATACTAATTTTTAAACCACCAAAGCTTCAAGTCATTGTCAAACTAACATGTTTCTGCCGACCTAAACCTTGTCCCAGGGTCATATAATTGCAGTTCAAAAAACCTTAGGTTTTTTGAACTGCAATTCTGTGACCTGGGGACGGGTCTATGCCTTGCATCTTTGGTGTTTTTTAAATTAGTATATAACAGCTCTGCATGAACCCCATTACATCGAGCTTTTAACCATCCGATAACACAGTTTTAATACTCCATTTATTCATAATGTCAGCCCTTGTGGCCAATAAAGAAATCATTTATTCATAATATTATTATTATTACCATTATTATATATATATACACCAGATGTGTCATTAGCTATTACTATTATCTCATCAAGAGGTTAATACATAGTTATACCTTTACCATTTTATCCATGGGGTACAGCTGAAACACTGCTTAAACTGGGGTGTAGAACCAGTTGCCCCCTCATCTTCTTTTCTTTTGTTGCTTATTCCCCTTCTTTTTTTTCTAACTCTTTTTCTTATTTTTCTCTCTATTTTTATTTCCTTATTGCTATATACAAGGCTGATAATTTCAGTTCATAGGCTTACTATGAAGGAGTGATGCTAGAGCTGTGAAATCTTGCATGCATTAATTTCAACTCTTCTTATTAATAACTTCATTGTTTCTTTCCAGGGACTATGTTGAGAAATAAACCTCATTTGGTCATTCCATGAGAGTATCTTGGTCAGCCTATGAACTTTTCAGCCAGCTCTCATATATTGTACAGTTTTTTTTTTACTACTGGATATTTTGTATTGCAATAAATTCTTTGTTATATAATTGTATGTTGGACCTCCATGAGCTATTATGATGAGGGTTCCGGTTGTTTAATCAACACAACTTGCTCTTGACATTAACATGCAAGAGGAGGAGCATTCCACATACACATGTACACTTACCATAGTTCTCAGGGAGATTCAGCATGACACAGTGTATGACAAGGCTGGCCTTTTGAATTACAGGTGCAATTCATTTTTGCCATCTAAGTGAACTTGAGCAATGTGAAATAAAGTGTCTTGCTCAAGTATACAAGGCACCACCAGGAATGAGATTATGCCTCTGAATACATGGTCATAAGACAGTAGAGATAACAGGCAATAAAACATAAACATGACATTAATCAGAGAGTGAGAGAGAGAGAGGGGAGGGAGAGAGAGAGGACAATATATAGTCAGTCTATACCATATTGCTTTAGATATATTATATCATGCTGTTTGGTTGTTATTTCAGTGGCATGGTTAGATTATTTTGTGTTATTAGCTTATCTGTATCACATTTTCTGTATTATTTATAAACATAACATTACCATGGATGACCAATTCCATACAACCAACCAGCTACCAGCCAACCAACCAGCCAGCCAACCAATATGTATACAGTGGCAGACAAGCGTCTGTTTGTTATGCTTGATGGCAATATAAGCAGAACTTGACAGTGAAACTGTGAATGCACCAGCAAATAGGTCCAACAATCTGAATTGACAACCAACTAAAGTGTGATTGTGTGTGTTTTTGCTTATGATGGCACTGATACACTGTGCAAATTCTTCAGCCACTGAACGAATCTTTACATCAGAGCTTCTCTGTGGGGTAACAGTTTTCAGACATGCCTTCAAGAAGGTTATATCAGAAGTAACATCTCCAAATGACCAACTGAACTATGGATGTTACCCAACCATCTTGCTTATGGTCTACCTCTGGCTCTCCTATTGGTTAGCTTTGCTCATAGAATTTGTTCAGTGATTTAATTTCTATTTACTACCAAGCAAATTAATTAAATACATACATAACTAATTTACCAACATTTAATACAATTTACCTTCTATACATGAATGTAAGTCAACCCCCTATTTTATGCCTGAAAAATAGACAAAAAATCCCTACCCCGTTTATAAGCCAAGGCAGGTAATCAACACATTGTTTAAATGGTGCAGTTTTTAAATTCTCATGAGTGGGGAATATATTTATGAAGTTTTAATATTTTGATATTTAAAGTGTTTTAAGTATCATTTAGAATACAGTTTTTGTTACACATCTCCATTATATAATTACCTTTTTTTTTTTTTACCAATTTCCAACCATTTTGAAGGACATATTTATTCAAAACATAAAAAAAAAAAACGATAGGAAATACGAATTTCACTAGTAAACTATAATGCAAACACTTGTTTAATGCTTGACTTATATTTTAATGGAAAGAATGAGTTTGGTGGGTACAGAGATCATGTATATTAGGTTGCAAGTTTGTGAGCTTGAGCTGAAAATTGCCACCTTCTGTGTTGAAGGTGCTTCCCTGATTGATTAGTTAAATAATGTACATGGCTAAACCCAGTAATGACCGAAAGAATATTATTGCAAATTCAAGTCAAGTGCTGCATAACAGGAATGAACATCAGTGCTGCGAAGACTTGGACACTCATACTTTTAAGGAAGCTTGTGCAGAGCACTCTAAATGTGACCGGAGTTCCATTGAATCAGGTGGAGAAGGTTAAGTATCTTAGGGCCATGTTCACAAGTGATAGAAGGCATGAGGCAGAATTAAGTGCAATAATTGCAGCAGCTGGTGCAGTAATGTGCCAGCTTCAGCATTCAGTCATCAAAAGAAGGGAGATTGGTGTAAAAGCCAAATTTGCTATCTTCAATTCAGTATTTGTGCTAACCCTTAGCTACGCTTATGAATCTTTGGGAATAACCAAAGGAATACGATTGCGAATATAAACAGCCAAAATGGGGCTCCTTCAAAGGGTCTTTGGAGTAATGTTACTCGATAGAGTGCATAGCTCAGAGATAAGAGAGTCACTTCAGGTAGAGCTGGTAGTTTTCCGAATTAAGAGATCACAGTTCCAATACTATGGGCATGTGATTAGAATGTCTCAGGAAAGAATCACTGGACAGATTTTATGGGAAAAATCCACCCACTTCTGTTTACACCACCATTTGAATATAAAGTTATGTTGGTATCACAACAGAATGCATCCAGCTCACACTGCAAAGTGGTCGTGTAGGAGTCATGACAAAAAACACCCAGCACACATTGTAAATGTGGTTGGCATTAGGAAGGACATCCAGTCGTAGAAACCTAGCCAGAAACAGTTTTATATGAGCAAGACAGTCACCTAGCCCAACTTGCCTCTAATGTGACAACCCGTCTAACCCATGCTAGCCTGGAAAATGGACGTTAAACAATGATGATGATGATATACATACATAAGCAGGAAGAGAGAGGAATAAAAAGAGGTGGGTGGGGGTTAGGGCATTCACTCCCGCCGCCCCCGAATAATCCGACCCTGAATGGAGTATGTACTCTGGTTTCAGTCTCTTGTAAAGTTGCAGTGCTTATTGTGTCTGAACTGTTGTTTTGGAAAAGCAGACCTTGCTTCAATTGCTGCATTTGAAGTCCACGCCTGGCTCCGTTGGTGCTAATGCAGCTCTGTCGTCTGCGCTCCCCTCCACCTCTTCCCGATGCCATAACCCCTCTTATAAAGTCATTAAAAAAAACAAAACAAAAAAAATAAATTAAATTAAAATAATCCTATACCCTCCTACGCAAAAAAGTGTTCAGTGTGGTTCTCTGGTATGCAGTAGCTGTACCTAAATTATATGCTGAGAATGCTTTAATCTTTGATGTATGAAAAATGTAAAGCAACAATGACGAACGACAACGATAGCAACAACAGAATTAAAAATTACATAAATGAAAAAAAACCCCCAAAATCGTCATCTAATTGTAAATAATCAATGTTTCACAAAATACATTTTTACTTATTTCATGAAATTGAAACTTACTGACAAAATACGGCTTAATAATTTTTAGTTTTTGTAATATTTTATTTTGAATAGGCAAGTTGTAAGAAAATGTATATATATGTGTATATATGTATGTATATATAGTATATAGTCGTCTGAAATCCCTTCTTAGCTGGTTCATGTTTTATGAATGAATGAATGACAATATGATAACCGGTGTGATTTGAACTTAAGAGTGTAGAGCTATTCTTTATCTATTGTTTGGTTATCGGTAATAGAGAGTAGCTTTCTCGTTAAGGTGAAGAAAGAAGCTGAGCAATATAAGACGGTGAAGACAGAGCAGACGAAGATGATGTTGGTGGTATTGATGGTGTTCGCTGCATCATCATAAACTGGTTTTTAGAGTTAGTTCTGTCATGTGACTTCAAATATGGCCGACCATGAGTAGTTGTTTAGTGTTATTGTTTTACGTGTTTGTGTTATTGTTTACCTTTGGAGAATTCGTGCGCCTTTTTACGGGGGATTCATGCGATCCAAGTTGTACTATTCTGGTGAGTATTCTTTGAATATGACTAAACTTTTGGGCTTATCCTTGTCATTTTTCTTTACCCGAAAGGTGCGCGCTCGTTGAGTACTTGAAACGTGCAGATGAGAGAGGGAAGGGAGCTGATAGTTAATATTATAGACACACAGACATTTGTTTACTAGCCAGCATTGTATTTTTAGATCCATTAAAACCCAACGATATTCACTAAAACATTTATTGAAAGTCTAATCGTTGAATATATCGTGAAATTATTTATTGCATATAAAAATTACCGGTCTGTTTTTCAGCTGAGTTCCCTAAAATTACCCCAAATTTCCTTTCCACTCGAGTTTTTCTTCTCTTAATCAAAAATGAAGGGAAAATATCTGATAAATTAGAATCACATGTGAATAGATCAGATGTAGCTCTGAAAGATATCTTTAATTCGGCTAGTTTGCTTTCCTCTTTCTCTCGTCTCTGCTTTTGTTATTTATTTAAAAGCATCATACGTTAACATTTCATTTCAACGATAGAATGGGAACTGTCTTTAAATAATATCTACACCATGTATTCTTTAAACTATAGAGAACTAAGTTAAATAATAGTCTTTCTTACCAGCCTCAATTATTAACATCTTATCCACACACACATATATATGTATAGTGTATGTGTGGAGATGGAGACAGCTATTCAGTGCTTGCTTTTCGTTAAGAAGAAAAAACATATTAGTGCCAAGAAGTGGGAGGAAGACAGCATGCTTTATTGTTTAGAAAAACGTCAGGAAAATCTAGTTTTTCTCGATCAAGTGTTTATTGTGTGAAACCTAGATGTAATAATAATAACTTGGCGGCCAATTTCTTACTACTGCAGTGTCAACACTGATCTCCACTATTTTGATGTGTTCGCATTACATTTTCACCTCTAATTTACACACACACACACACACACACACACACACACACACACACACACACATATATATATATATATATATATATATATATATATATATATACATACACACACATATATATATATATATATATATAAACGAGTTATCATCTCTCTCTATATATATAAATAAATATAAATATATAAAAAACCTCGCAAAACTAATTCATCGCCGTTAAATATATATCAACTTACATTTAACTTATCTCCATATATATATATATAGTAATAATAATAAATTTGAAGACTAAAATCCAAAGAGGGCTCGATAAGGATATATATATATATATACATGCACTCGACAATTGTCTTGAAAAGTCTTAATTAATCTTGATTAGTTACCTTGTTGATTTTGTTCATTTAACAAGATAAAGCAAACCTCACCTAGGTGAGATACCTATTATTAAGTAACAACTGTTACTTAATATCTCCTTAAGAATAAGCACGAAATATCTGTTTTTCTTACTTTCGTTAAATATTATGATGGTAAATATGTACAGTATATATAAGCATCAAACAGTTTCATTGTAATAATTTTAATGTATTATTTCGATTTTCATAACAATTATTCTTTTGGCATTAGATTTTTCGGTTAACTTTCGTAGAATGCAAGATTTTTATTATGATAAACATCATTTCCATAACTTGAAATCTAATAAATATGTGTCTATTGGTAAGAATGACACATGCTGGAGGAGGAATGATAATAATAATAAAGATTTCTAACTTTGGCACATCTTGACCTGATTTTAGGAGATGTGCATAGTCGAAATTTACAGCTTATTTTGGATTTACTGAAAATGTTTTAACCATTTCGCTAACATACTTCTAATGAAATACGCTGTCTATGGTTTTATGATATTTTTTAAATAATGAAAAATTTGTAGAGGGATTTAATAATATCACTAACTTTCTTGTAGTCAAGCTTGTAATTGGGACATAACTTAACAAAGGTTCTTACATAAAATTATGGTGGAAGGATTTTAGATAATATTAACACTTCAAAACTAACAGCTTTTTTTTTTATCGTAGAACCAGGGGTGTTTGGAACATAACTTAAAGGTTTTCACATAAAATTATGATGGATAGTTTTTATATAAATATAAACAGCTTTTTATCATACATCTAGGATTAGTTTCAGGCAGTTTGGTATGAAAAGAGTTAAGATTCTCTTCACAGATTTTTATATTTTAAGACAAAAATATATTAGTTTTATTTGATTGTAATATAGACTTTTTTATCACTTTGTTAAAACTCTTTCAATGATCTGGAATTATGTAGTATTTACTTGATGAAATTAATTGATTAATTAACATTTTCACAGGAATCCGACTTTTAACTTTGTTTTCAAAATTTTAAACGCAATTGCAATAAGAAATTATGGTTGCTTATTTAACCCTAGGTCGACCCTGATACAGTATGCTTGTTAAGAGGACAAGACACTCCAGAAATGACCACCTTCTTACTTCGTGTTCCCAAGTGTCATGTATCTGATACTATATTAAACCAACATATTTTTAGACATTTTTTAGACGGTAAGGTACGAATTAAGGGAAATTTGGCTGCTATTTTCTTGCAGATCAAGGCCACGTAGAGGTGTGAATTGGTGGAATTGTTGAAAAGTTGAACTCCTTTGTTGGTTTTATTAAGGTTTTAGCAGTTAATAAATTCTTATGGCTACCTTTGAAATCAGTAGAATAGCTTTATATCTATTTACCTGTCTCTAGGTATAATTAATTCGATGGTTAAAGATACCTGTCTGCAGCAAATGTATATTAAGTATGTTGTTTTTCTCTGCAGTTGTTCGTTGACATTTATTTATTCTCGTGAAATCAAAACAATACTACTGTACCAATTTGTAACCAGTCTGTCACAGCAAAATTCTTAATTAAAAGTTCCTTTGTAACAATTTTTTACTCCTACATAACATCATTTATAATCAGAACTTCATATTTCTCATATTCTCTGGACACAGACTGACTCTACTACAAACTACTATCAACCAACTCCAATATAACCAAGGCGCTGAAACAACCAAGCACCCTCACAAGCATCACCTGATACCTAGGTAAAGCCAGGTGATAGCGAGTCTAAGGTGCTGAAACAACCAAGTACACTCACGGGCATCACCTGATAGTTCAGTAAGGCGAGCCACCAAGCCACCAACGATGGCAAGAAATTCGTTGTCATCCAAACGTTTTGAACATCACATGCTAGAAAAATAGTTTGTTGATAATTCTCTGTAGAAATTTCAGACCTGTCAACTCTCCCCATCCAATGGGGAGATCTCCCACCCACTATGGCGTGGATGAATGATGACTTCTCTTGTAAAAATGGGTATAACTTTCATTATGTAAAATCTTCCCATTTGCCTCATTTCTCCTCGTTTTGGGGCACTTTTTTTCGTAGTACTCCCCTTTGGGGTTTTTAGAGGTTGGCACGTCTAAAATTTCTTTCTGTATTATGTTAAGTGTTTTTTTGTTAGTTGAGTTCAGTAAAATAACAACAAACTTAGTTTCTAATGAGTGTAGCGTGGCACTACTTCACATATGTTGACCATTTAAGAGTAAATGTAACAGCACGGACCACCACTTAAGTTTATTATTTTTCAATTAAAATACTAGTGGTCCGTTATTTTGAGGGTGTTGAAATAAAAATGGAGATTGATTAACCGACTTTATAGCCAACTATAACTGCCTGCATTCCGTCTCTTCTACCATTATTCTACAAATGATCTTTGCTCTTTCACACAACTTGCTGGCTTTATCCCAATCTAATTAAAAATACACTTTCCTTTTGCTTTTCTCTCTCTTACACGTGAAAATGGCTCCTCTTGGAAGTATTTAATATTTTGGTTACTCTATTTCTAATGAAAGACATTGCCTAAAATTTTCAAATCGTTTTCATTATTAAGATGGTGTATTGATAGAGTGGTGGACAACATGCTTTGCAGCATATAGTTATGGCCCTTTACATTCTTAATTCAAATCCCACCAAGGTTAGTTTTGCCTTTTGTCCTTACGGGGTCCATAAAATAATGTACCAGTGACCCACTGGAGTCGATTTAATCGGTTTCTTCTTCCCCCAAAATTCTTGGCCTTGTGTCTAAATCAGAAACCATTATTAAGCTTGTGTTTGAAATATAACTTAACAAAAGTTCTTATATAAAATTATGATGGAAGATTTTTAGATAAATATAAGCGCTTTAGAATATGCAGTTTTGTATTGCAGAATCAGGTGTAGTTTCAGGTGGTTTGGTATCAAAAGGGTTATTGTTGTTGGCATATATCTAATAATAATGGTGAATTGACAGAGTTGGTAGAGTATCAGATTAAATGCTTCAGTATTTGTTTTGGCTTTCTACATAATCTCACTAAAGTCAACTTTACATTTCATCCTTTTGGGAGTCAATAAGATAAAATAGCAATCCAAGAACTTTGGATTGGTGGAATTGTTGAAGAGTTGGACTCCTTTGATGGTTTTATGAAGGTTTTAGCACTTAGTAAATTCTTAGGGTTACCTTTGAAATCAGTAGAATAGCTTTATATCTATTTACCTGTCGCTATGTATAATGAATTTGATAGTTAAATATACCTGTCTGCAGCAAATGGATATTAAGTATGTTGTTTTTCTCTGCAGCCGTTGACATTTATTTACATATTCATGAAATCAAAACAATACTACTGTACCAATTTGTAACCAATCTGTCAGTAAAATCCTTAATTGAATGTTCCTTTGTAACAATGTTTTACTCCTACATAACCTCATTTATAACCAGAAATGCATACTATGAGTTCAAATCTCACTAAAGTCAACTTTACCTTTCATCCTTTTGGGAATCAATAAAATAAAGTATCAATCCAAGGGCTGTGGATTGGTGGAATTGTTGAACAGTTGGACAAGGTACTTTGCAATGGCAACAGTGTATCCTTGGTCCAATCTCATGTTAGGCTACTTTCCTTTTTTATACTTGACTACCATCCCCACCCTCACTATCTAAATTTCCCTCCACACAAACACAACTTAGGCTTTCCCATTCACATCCTTGATTCCTCTTTCCTCCCATGCCACTATAAAAAGATGGATGTCATCTCCCCAACAAGTATTACCAGACATTGCTCACTTTCTTCAAGCCCCCCCCCCCCCCCCCCCAATCCAATTCTTACTCTTCCTCCTCCTCTCTCACATCTTTGGTTCTCCCTTCTTCATCCAACATGGAAAGATGGCTGCCCTCCTCAATGTACTACCAGATATCACTCACCCTTTTCAAGGCCACCAGCACAACTCAATGCTTACTCTTCCTCCATCTCCCACTGTGAGATAACTTCCTACTTCTGCAAGCAACACCCTACTCCCATCCTACATCCACATCTGCCCTTCCCAGCCAGGCTGAGGACACAACCTGTACTCTGATATTATAAAATGGAAGTTCTGGGACCATGATATAAAACATCCAGTCCTCTCTGTAAATTAGTAGTGCTACTACCATGACAAAAACACCCAGTCCTCTCTGTAAAGTGGCAGTGCTGCTGCTATGGTAAGAAACATCCAGCTCTTCCTGTGATGTGGTAGTTCCATTGCCTTAATAAAAAACACCCAGTCCACTCTGTAAAGTGTTAGTTCCACTGTCATAATAAAAAACATCCAGTCCTCTCTGTAAAGTGGTAGTTCTACTGCCATAATAAAAAATACCCTGTCCTCTCTTTAAAGTGGTAGTTCCACTGCCATAATAAAAAACACCCAGTTCATGACATTAAAAAAGGCATCCAGTCATAGAAACCATACCAAAATATGAAATGTATGGCCAAGACATGGTCACCTGATCTTTCAAAACTCAGAATATGGCAACCCATCTAAAACCATGCCAGCATGGAAAATGAATGTAAAATTGTCATGATGATGATGATGATGATGTTCTTTCGTAAAATTATGATGCAAGTTTTGAGATAAATCTAAATACTTTCTCAGTTAGGTTGGTAACAAATGGGCAACCAATCAAGTGTTTAGTTAACATGTTCTATGCAATGTTTATCTTATAAGTTTGGCAGAGTTGGTAGAGCATTGGAAAAGTTATTTTAACACTTTAGCATTTAAACCGGCCATATCCGGCCAGAATTATCTCACCTATTTCTGTTCAAACCAGCTGTAACTGGCCACTGATACTGATGTTAACCATTTAGTATTTACATTACTCTATATGCTATTGTATTGTATTTTCGAGGTAAAGGCTTTATCTCACATAATATCGAATCTTCGAGATTTTGATATTATTTATTTTGAGAATAATACCTTAATATAAGTATGAGCGGCCAGTTACAGCTGGTTTGAACAGAAAGAGGTGAGATTATTCTGGTCAGATGTGGCCGGTTTAAATGCTAAAGGGTTAAGGTATTGTTTGCAAAATGAATAATATCAAAATCTCAGATTCGATATTATGCGAGATTAAGCCATGAAAATACAATAGTAAATATAGAATAATGTAAATGTTAAAGGGTTAAGATATCTGTTTCAGCTCCCTTTACTCTTTGAATTCTACTTTAGTCTAATTTACTTTTCTTAATTTTTGAGTCAATATAACACCATCCCAGTGCTGGTGTAACCTTCTCACTATCTAGCTGCCACATTTTGGATGGTCTGGAGAGAGGAGGCTTCACTCTTGCTGACTACAGCACAACCTAGTTAGTGTTGGTGACATGATAAAATGCATCCAATACATTCTTTAATGTGGTAATGCTGGTGCCCTGTTAAATGCACACATACACACACACAGTATACGCTGTAATGTGGTTGGTCCCCAGAAGGGCATCCTGAGCACGATGTAGTTCTTCAACCAGTCTCGTCTCAGAATGTGATGACCTATCAAACTCATGCCAGTATGGAATACAGACATGAAATAATGTTAGTGATGAGGCGCCACGGAAAAAAAGCACCCAGCACTCACTGTAAATGAAGTTGGTGTTAGGAAGGGCATCCAGCTGTAGAAATCAAGTCAGAATCAGTTCCTGTATGAGCAAGGCAAGGTCAACCATCTAATCCATGCTAGCGTGGAAGAATGGACGTAAAACGGTGATGATGATAACAGGAGTTTGTTATGTGAAATCTGGTACTGTGACTCCCAGTACTAACACCACCATGTACACACTAACACCACCATGATACGCAAACATCCTACCATAAAACATTATGCAATCATGCAACTCATCACAATTTATGTTTGTAAATGCAAATGTTACAGCTCACACCTGTGTAGGTTTAGTTGGCCTCTTATGTGGCTGAAACTTGTAAGATGTTTCTTGGATGTTTTAATGATAGGGCATAGTCATATCATACATACACATGTATGTTGTTGTTACAGCTCATACCTATGTAGATTTAGCTGGCTTTCTATGAAGTTACATCTCATAGGAGATTTCTTGGGTGTTTTAATGATAGGGCCCCCAGTGTTGTTACCATGCACACCTATTTAGATTTAGCTGGCTTCATATGAGGTGGGATATTGTAGGAGATTTCTTCAGTGTTTTAATGATATGGGCTTCAGTCCTATCATGAAAAAGCAATGTGAGGTGAAGTGTCATGCTCAAGAACAAGCGCACTGTCTGGGAATCAAACTCAAACATTTTGATTGTGAGTCCACCACTTTAACCACTAGGTCATGCACCTTCTGATTTATTGCACAATAAATAACTTATACTTCAAAACAGAAATACCAATACTATTTTCACCATATTCTATAGAATATTCATGAGAACTCACACTTTATGTAGACAGAAATTTAATATATATAGGCAAGAACCCAGATAATATAGGAAAGTCATTTGATACAAAACTGGCATACGATCAATCATCTGAGGAAAGACTTCATGGCTGTGAGGTTAAAGAGTTTGCTCCACAGCCATGTGATTTTGGGTTCGAACCCACTGTGTGACACCTTGGGCAAGTAGTGTCTTCTATTGTAGCCTCAGGCTGACCTATGCTTTGTGAGTGGAATTTTGAAAATGGAAACTGTAGAAGCCCATCTTTGTTAGCAGGGAAAAAAGGATGTTAAACAATGATATATATATATATATATATTATTTTTTTTAATCGATCAACAAGATCCCAGACCGCATTCGCTTGTGAGTGGGGTGGACCTCATCAAATTGGACCAAGGAAGCAGGAAACAATGTTTCCATTGGTCTTTCCATTGCTGATACTATCTACTGGTTGTAAATCCTGGCATACCTATCGTCATCATCATCATCACCGTTTAATGTCCATTTTCCACGCTAGCATTTGTTTGACAGGTCAGATGACCATGTCTTGCTCGTACAGAACCGATTTGGGCTTGGTTTCTATGGCTGGATGCCTTTCCTAATGCCAACCACATTTACAGTAAGTACTGGGTGCTTTTTGTCATGACACCTATATAGATATATATATTTATATATATCATCATCATCATCATCATCATCATCAGCGTTTAACGTCCATCTTCCACGCTTGCATGGGTTTGGATGGGAATTTTCCCACTTGAGGCAAGATTGGTTGTCTTGCTTTTATAGGACTGTCTGGTGGGTTTTCTACGGCTAGATGCCCTTCCTAACACCAACCACGTTTACAGTAGTCCAATTTGATGAGGTCCACCCCACTCAGCAAGCGAATGCGGTCTGGGATCTTGTTGATCGATTCCCTCCCCAAAAATATATATATATATATATCATTGTTTAACATCCATATACATATATATATGTATATGGGATAACAAGTTATCGTTTTAGGTAATCCAGTTAGAGGTTGTGAGTACTTTGTATTATGGGAGACACACACTGTATTTAAGGTCGAGTGACACAACTTCGAGTGATTAGCAGCCTTTAGACTCACCTGATCAATGAAACAATTGTTAATACTGTAAATAAAACTCTTTTTGTACAGCCGACCATATATATATATATATATATATATATATATATTTGTGTGTACAACTGCGTATAAGCCCCCATAATTTAGCAGTTAGACAAAAAAAAAAAGAGATCTATAAAATAAGTGACAAAAAAAAAATGAAGTACAGGGGTTAATATGATTGAGCAAAATCCTTTCAGAACAGTGTCCCAGCATGACCACAGTCTAGACTGCAGTCTAATAACTGAAACCAGTAAAAAGTATAAAAGAATACCTATCCCATTGCCTAAACACAATCATACATATGTCCAAATCAATTAGAGATTCTATACTTCAATTCACAAATACTATTTAATGTCCATAATGATGAGCAAACAATGAAATACACTATAATCAATATAGAGCATCATATTCTATAGATTGCTAGTAGCAACCCTATTGACGTTGGTGGGTAACATGTACACTATGGAATATACTATAGTATAGTCGCAAATACAAACTAACACTACAAAATAGTGAGTGAGGCTTGCTAGTAGCAACCCTAATAATGTTGGTGGGTAACATGTACACTATAAAATATAGTCCCAAAATACAAACTAACACTACAAAAGAGTAAGGCTGCACCAGTGATTCCCAATGTAGGGCACATGTCCTACAGAGGGGCAATTTGAATATTTAAGGGGGAGGGGGAGCAATTTGAAAATGATGTTAATGAGAACAAACTACAGGTTTTACCTTATTACTTTTACACCAAGGTAATTTTGGTACATATTACTCTCAGAAACTCCTGTTTCATCTTCACACGTTATTGTACATCTGGCACCACCTATATGCCAATTTGTTTACACTTTGTAGTTGATTATCTCTATTTTTATATCAAAGGAAGCATAACAATTTTTGGGATTTTGAGGTGGGGCATGGTACATAAACGGTTGGGAACCACTGGGTTATACTAATCAGTGAGGACAGTTTTATCACCCAGTGGATCATAAAGTCATGTATTCTATTCTTGGATCAAGTACTATGTTAGGTTCTTGAGCATGACACTTCATTTCATGTTCCTTTTCACGATAAAATTAGGGGTCCCTATCATTAAAACCTCCAAGAAACCTATGAGATGCAACCTCATATGAGGCCATGTAAACCTGCATAGTTATGTGTTGTAAATTTCATTTAATTGTATTTCCCCCACCTGCTTTGTGTATCAGCTAAATCTGTTTTTATATGTGAACTATGTTTTAAGTCATAAATTTTAGGTCAGAATTCCATTAGGTTCTTTTTATACCAAATTACTTGAAACTGTCCCTATTTTTGTGATCAAAGACTGTTTAGAGTGTTTATCATCATTATCACCATTTAATGTCTGCTAGCAAGGGTTCAATGGGTCCTCACAGACCAAATCAGTACTTTATTGGTGCTACTCACCCCTCAGATGGGCTGGGGACCCACTTCTCACCTATGTATGTTGATGTAGTCAACAGAGTGTTCCAGGAGCATATTCTTCTGGCTCTAACACTAGGGAGGTTGTTATACCCTTGACTCAACTGAAAAATTTTCTTGACCCTTTTTTCACATGGCTTCTACAGCTGGATGCTCTTCCTATTACCAACCACCTTGCATACTGTACTGGGTGCATTTTTTGTGACACTAGCACTAGAAAGGTTGCTTTGTCATAACTTGAATGTCCTCTCAACTATTTTTGGCATAGTTTCCATGACTGGAAGACCAACCACTTCACAGAGCATACTAGTTGTGTTTTATCATGGTACCAGCATTATAAAAAAAGTTTGATGTCAGAACCTATAATGTTCCCAACACAAGCTAAATAATGAGAAAGTTAATTATATTACTAAATCCCTTTAGATTTTTGAATATTTCAAAAAATATTT
Source organism: Eledone cirrhosa (assembly GCA_964016885.1). Lineage (NCBI taxonomy): Eukaryota > Metazoa > Mollusca > Cephalopoda > Octopoda > Eledonidae > Eledone > Eledone cirrhosa. The sequence continues at coordinate 312,148,692 of OZ024743.1, read as the reverse complement.
GCAAATCATAGGTAGCGTACTTTATTAGAATTGTGGTAATGAAGGCATTTAATATTTTTAAAATATGAAATTATGTAGTATAGTTAATATGAAACATTGCACTGTGCGCCCAGAATGCCAAATTTGGGAATAAATTCATATGATCACAAAAAGATTGGCACAAAGAAGTCATTTATAGCTTGCTGGAAGCATTTTAGAAAGCTGTAACTGATGGAGTTAAAACTATTCAAAGAAAGCATCTAATTTTGAAGATATAACTTGATTTCTTTTTCTGGCATTTGCTGCAAAAATTGTTTAATTACTGTGATTTGTGGTTAGTGGAAAAATGTATTAGATTCGTAAATTTGATTAATTACTTCATAGGGATGGATTTGGCATACTTAGAGAAGGAGTGTCTCTCTATGGCACTCTAGAACCAGCAAAAAGACCTCATTTATATTGTCATGTTATTGCCAATTAGAATTACAGCTTGCTAATAACATTATTTGGACAAATCCTGTTCCAAACATACCAACAGTGTGTTGGTATGAGCTGTTGAGGATCGAGATGTGCTGCCTGTAGAACTTGAGCCTTCTTTGGATGTTTTAAGGGAAAGTTTTGGTTTATGTATCACAGTGACTGACATAAATGTGAATGTCACCTGCAAAACAGTGTCAATGATTACTGGCAAGATAGTATCTTTTCTTGAAAGGAACAGTCATACATTCTGTCATTTATGCCATGCCACATGCAAATGATACTTCATTAATATCTGATGGATTCTAGATAAAGAGTTATGGGACCATTGGCTGACCAGTTTTTCAGTTAAAAAAACTGCCAAAATATATGTTCTCTCATTTTGAACTGGGAAGACAAGGACAATGTCTCTGGGCAACGTTAGTAAGGTCTGATAGACTGAATGCGCTTGGGATAGATTTAACGTTACACTTAAAAACTCATTTTTGATGAGAGGGGCTTCTCATTGGTGGTTATAGTTCCACCATTCCATCAAATGTGTGCTCACTGCTGGGATGTTTTTGAATGGAATGGTGGGCGGTAAATTGTGAAATGAAGTGAAAATCCATTTGAAAGTTGGAACAAACACAGGTCATTTCAGAGTGGGGCAACTGCAAGATCTCTCCAGCTTCCAGTAATTGACAATATTCATGACATCTTCTAAAGGATGCTTATAATGTCTAATCCGGAAATATCATAAAAAAGACCTTGGCCTTCATTTGTGGAGAAATAGACACATAGCTCTTGTCACTCAAACATAAGAATGTTTCACTTTTAATGCAAGAGGAAAGCAAAATTGCCTCCATGTATTTTACATAGACATTGAGTATGAGTATATTGAGTATTGAACTTGGGGAGCACTAGGAAATTTTATCTTAGTATTAGTTTAAAAGTCTGTACTGATACAGGTATTCAGTTTCAAAATGTACAATCTTTTCTAAGTTTTCTTACATATGTATTGGTTACTGCAAAGCCTTTATATTATTTCTAAATGTCAATTATTGCTCAACATCAACTCCCTATCATGTGGTGACTATTTTAGATGGAGTTGCCTCTCTAATTTCAGGGTTTTAGACATGTAACTGTTTTTTTCAACCAGCACAAAGTTTTCTTGATAAAAGTGCCAAAGACACCTGACTACCATGAATTGGATCCTGGGATAATGAAATATCTATATCAAGCATTTCAGCCCATTTGAGTTTCACTGTATTGGGTACCATCAAACAAAAGTGGCTAAACACAAAAGTATGTGTTATTTTCATGGGGAACTGATCTGTTACAAGTTCTAACAAAGAACATTCAAGTCAGCATAAAACTTCAGCTTTTAAGTTCTTTTAACTGAATTTTTGCTCAAAAGTCCACCATAGCCAGGGGATTCCAGAAAATATTAACTCTATAGTGTGAAATGCTGTGAAATTAAAAAAAAATTGTTTTCTGAAGGCTTTCTTAGAGCAAAAATGGAATAATTTCTTTACAATGAACTATTACATTTCTAAAAGTTATCTGATTTGTGTTAGACTTGTTTAGAAAACTACACTTAGCAGGGAAAATTCAATAAATTATCTTTCAGAAAGTGCCAGTTCAATCTCTAGTTTACTGGCTTTGATATTTTATGGCCTATTCGTTTTGAATGATTTTTCAAGATAGTTTGTGGATTTTTGTTAACTAATTTTTTGTGCAAAAGAACTGCAAAATTACTAATTACCATAACATTTTAGACACAATCTTTTTAGCTGTGTTTTTTTGTTTCTTCTCCCTAAAGATCTTATTCAACGGAAAATTTTCAATAAACTGTGATAGGAAAAACTTAAAAAGATAATATTTTCCCACCAGGTGCAATGTGCATTGTGAGCTATTTAGTAAAAGACAGATAATGTTTTGTTAAAAGCTAGTACAATGTGCTAGAAGAGTACGAAGAGCAAATGGTGACAAATGAAACAAAACAAAACAAAAAGTAATTTTTTTACCCAGTGTATTTTAGCATGATATTTCAGGGCTAATACCCTCTTTTCAGATGCGTCGCAGAAACAGTCGAAGACCAAACAAATGAGTGATCAGTTTTCTTCCCTAACTGGTCAATATGCAAAACGTATGCACATGTGCAAGGTCGCTACAGTAACCATTCTGCCTCATGCATTTCTGATCTATTGTTTGTCTGGTTTTATTCGGCTGAAAAAAAATGGCGTCCTTAATCCTTATATTCCTTTCAGTTGTCTCTGTGGTGACCTCAATGTCTTGGTTGCAGCATCTGTCAAGATGTTTTTTAACAGAAGACATTCTCATTGTCATGTGTTCCTTGATCTGTATGTGTAGTCTCCTTATGGTACTTCCGATGTATGAGGAGCTATATTTTTTGCACGTGATCTTATAGACTACAAATGCTCTCATGTACACTTCTGTGTTGATGGGACAATAAGGAAGTGTGCATATATCATTGTATGTCGGTTGGTGTCTGTGGAGCAGTCTCCTCAATGAGGGTCCCAGGTGTGCCAGCCATATATTCAGTTCCTCCTTACGAATGGCTTGTCTTTTGGCAGCTGTCATCTTCTAATTGAAATGTGGCAGCTTTAGGTGGCATATGTTATCCTTAGGGGCATGTGTCCTTGTTCTTTTATGTGTTCTTGCCTTGGCATTTTAGTGTTTGGAAATTATGTGTTCTAAGTTGTAAATGTTATTAAAATTTCACACATAGGTTTCTACCTCCTAGGAGGCACATGGCTTAGTGGTTAGAGCATTGGCCTTGCAATCGAAAGGCTGTGAGTTCAATTCTCAGACCGGGTGATGTGTTGTTTCCTTGAGCAAGAGAATTTATTTCACATTGCTCCAGTTTACTCAGCTGTAGAAATGAGATGATAGGATTGCGGTCCCTATCATTCCACTGCAAAGTGGTCGTGGAAGTGCCACGGCAAAAAAGCACCCAGCCCACACTGTAAAGTGGACGTGTAGGCACCACGGAAAAAAGCACCCAGCACTCACTGTAAATGAGGTTGGTGTTAGGAAGGGCATCCAGCTGTAGAAATCAAGCCAGAATCAGTTCCCGTCCCACCCTTGCAAGCAGGGAAAAGTGAACGTAAAATGATGATGATGATGATTGGTTGCTGTAGATCTGTTAAAGGAAGGTTGATGATGTGTTCTCGTCAATAGAAACAACACACACTCTCTTACATACACATACACGCACACTCACTGACACACTGTTACATACTCCCACATACACACAACCACTCACAGACACACCCACACTCTTACACACACACACATACAATGACACTCATACTCATACACACACTCTCACTCACATCCACACCCACTTACATACACACACCCACCCACACTCACACTCACACACCCACATCCACACACACATACATTTACATACACACACAAACGCACACACATAGACTGATAAACATACCAGTAATATGCAATGGACGGTCCAGCAGTCTTTAATATTCTGGTCATTGAATACTGTTACAGAATAGGGCCACTGAGAGAGAGAAAGACATTATATATATATAGTTTATTAAAAGAAACAGCAGACACACACCCATCAGAACATACTCTCAGGTCCACACATCACATCTTATAACCATACACAACTATTCACTTACTAGCATAACTATACACTAGCAAGTCTCTAGGTTATGCATAAGACACTATATATATATATAATGGCACCTGGTGATGTGTTGTTTCCTTGAGCAAGACACTTTATTTCACATTGCTCCAGTTTACTCAGCTGTAGAAATGAGATGATAGGCACTCGGGTCCCTATCATTCCACGGCAAAAAAGCACCCAGCACTCACTGTAAATGAGGTTGCTGTTAGGAAGGACATCCAGCTGTAGAAATCAAGCCAGAATCAATTCCCGTCCCACCCTTGCAAGCAGGGAAAAGCGGACGTAAAATGATGATGATGATGATTACTAACAAAATAATTATTGCCAAGTATCTATATTTGAAGTTTTTGTTAAATTTTGATATTCTACCTTTTGTAACTATGTGTTCTTACATTCTTTGCAAATTATCTCCTGTTAATGTTTGATATGTTTATTTATATATATATGTCAATCGAACTTTTAATTTTATATATATATAAACAAGGAAAAGCAGACGTAAATTGATTATATATATATATATGCTAGTAGGGAAAGTAGATGTTAAAATAATAATGATGATGATGAAGATGATATATATATATATATATATATATATATATATATCATCATCATCATCAACGTTTAACGTCCGTGTTCCACGCCTGCATGGGTTTGGACGGGGGTATTCCCATTTGAGGCAAGAGTGATTGTCTTGCTCGCATAGGACTGTCTGGCAGGTTTTCTACAGTTGGATGCCCTTCCTAACACCAACCACATTTACAGTGTGGGACCGGGAGGTTTTTACCGTGTTGCCTACACGGCCACATTACAGCGTGGACTGTGTGTTTTTTTGTCGTGACACCTACACGATCTCATTTGTTTCGGCCTGGATGTTGTGGCACCAACATAACTTTACATAGGAGGGGGTTGTGTGGATGGGGTATGGGTGGTGGGACGGGGGTGTATTTTGTTAGAGATGCCTACTGGCTGTAGTAGGTTTTACTATGTATTTAGGTAAGGCGGGTCTTCTCTATTACTGAGTACCGCCAAAGGTCTCGGTCCAGTGACATTGTCTTGGAGAGGTGTAAGTGTGTGAGGTCGGAGTTTATCAGCTCGTACCAGGATTTTCTAGGTCTGCCTATTCCGTGGCTACCGTCTATCTTTATTGCCCTGCACTTTGTTATACAGCTATCGACTTTCATGCGCATCACGTCTCTGTACCAACGTAGCCTTCTCTCGAGTAAACAACATCTGATCCCTCTTATTTCTAATTTTTTCCTTAGTTCGTTTATGCTTTGCCGTTGACGTATATTACTATTACACATCCAGCGGAGCATGCAAGCTTCATTCCTCTCTAGTCTGCGTATATCCTCTGCGCACAATGCCCAGGTCTCACTGCCATGCAACATTGCTGTTCGTATGCAAGCATCATACAACCTGCCTTTCATTTTTAGGGAGAACCCTTTAGCGGTTAATAGTGGTATAAGCTCTCTGAACTTTTTCCATCCAGTTCTGACTCTAGCTACTGTACTTTCGGAGCACCCTCCCCCACTGCTGATTTTGTCACCCAGGTAACGGAAGCTGTCCACTATTTCTATAGAGCCTTCTGCGCAATTGAAAGAGTTAGTATTTTGTGGGCACTCGCTGCTACTTATTGCACCAGAGCACCGCCCACATGTAAAATCTAAGTTCTTAGTTAGCTTACCTGTGATCCCACTACATCTTTTATGCACCCATACTTTGCATTTGGGACATAAAATGGAGTTTCTACCTACGCCTTTCCTACACACTGAGCATGGCCATTTCCCAGAAGGGACCGCCTTATTTTCTTTCCTACAAACTAGAACTTTAGTCTTAGCCAGGTTAATTTTAAGGCCTTTTGATTCTAGGCCGTATATATATATATATATTCTACAGGACTAGAACTGTTTCATTCTTCAGAAATCATCAGGAATCTGGGTATCAAAAAATAATTATGGTATATATAGGTCTCATATATTGAGAGAGAAACTGTGTCTGAGAGGGATAGAATGTAGGGTGCGAGAGAGGAGACTGCGGTGGTATAGACATGTGATGCGCATGGAGGATTACTGATGGGTGAAGAAGTGCCAGGAAATGCCAGTTGAAGGAAGACGTGGTAGAGGTAGACCACAAAAAACATGGATGGAGGTGGTGAGAACATACCTCTGATCGCTGAAGTAAAGATGACGAAGGACCGTGACAAGTGGAGAGATACTGTGCTGAATAAGACCCGTCCAAACCTTGCAAGCAGGGAAAAGCGGACATAAAATGATGATGATGATGATGATGATACATATGATGATGATGATTCTATATATAGAATCTCATCTATATTAAAACTTTTATACTCTGCTATGTATTGAGTACCTTACTTACTGTGGTTACCTCCGATTCAACCCGGAATAACGTACCTATATATATATATATATCATCATCATCATCATTTTATGTCCGCTTCTCCCTGCTTTCAAGGTTTGGACGGGTCTTATTCAGCACAGCATCTCTCCACTTGTCACGGTCCTTCGTCATCTTTATTTCAGCACCTTCAGCATCTTTATCTCACCACCTCCGCCCATGTTTTTTGTGGTCTACCTCTACCACGTCTTCCTTCAACTGGCATTTCCTGGCACTTCTTCACCCATCAGTAATCCTCCATGCGCATCACATGTCTATACCACCGCAGTCTCCTCTCTCGCACCCTACATTCTATCCCTCTCAGACACAGTTTCTCTCTCAACACATCCATGTTGGGTTGTTCACGCACATTGACATTGCACATCCAAAGGAGCATGCTTGCCTCATTTCTCTCCAGCCGTCGCATATCCTCTGCAGCTGCTCCCCATGTCTCAATACCATGCAGCATCACGCTCCTCACACAGGCATCATATAACTGGCCTTTCGTATGCAGGGAGAAACCCTTCTTCGTCAGCAGAGGAAGCCACTCCCTAAACCTCTTCCAACCTGTCCTTATTCTAGATACTATGACCTCGGAACACCCGCCCTCCCATGCTAATCTGATCTCCTAGGTACCGGAAACTATCCACCACTTCTATAGCACCGGCCTGCATTTGAAAAATGTGTCTATCAATGCGACTTCTACTGTCTAATTTCCCTGTACATCTACTGCATACATATTTCTCCCTACCTGTTAGTTTGCCTGCTATCCCACTACATCTCTTGTGTACCCAGGATCTGCATTGTGTGCATTTTATAGAATTTATGCCAGTTCCTTTTCTGCATATTGAACATGGCCATTTCCATGACGGAATCAGAGTTTTGTCCTCTTTTCTACTCATCAACACTTTTGTCTTAGCTAGGTTCACTCTCAGTCCCCTTGATTCCAACTGCTGTTTCCATAGCCAGAATTTATTCTCTAGCTCCTCTACTGATTCTGCTATAAGAACCAGATCGTCAGCATAGAGAAGTTCCCATGGACAGCCAGTCTTAAACTCCTCTGTTATGGCTTGGAGGACTATAATGAACAAGAGCGGGCTGAGGACCAAACCTTGATGTACTCCTACTTGTATCTGGAATTCCTCACTATACTCCATTCCTACTCTGACTTTACTGACAGCACCTCTGTACAAAGTTTGCACTGTCCTCACATGCCATTCCTCAACACCTAGTTTCCTTAGAGACCACCAGATGACAGATCGGGGTACCCTATCAAAGGCCTTCTCTAGGTCAACAAAGGCTAAGTATAGTGGCTTATTCTTCTCTAAGAACCTCTCTTGTAATTGTCTCACCAAGAAGAGGGCATCTGTTGTACTTTTCCCAGGCACAAAACCAAACTGCATCTCATCTAGTTTGACCCTTTCTCTAATTAGTTGTGCTAATATCCTTTCTGCCACTTTCATAACCTGATCCATCAGTTTTATACCCCTATAATTGCTCCTCTCCAGAGCATCCTCTTTACCTTTGTAGCAATTTATGAGAATACTGCTGCACCAGTCTTTGGGCAGACACCACCATATATAGCCTGATTGATGATGCGTGCAACCCGTTTAGCGCCTACATCCCCTGATGCCTTCAGCATCTCAACAACTATCCCCAACGGTCCAGCAGCCTTACCATTTTTCATTTCCTTAATTGCCTCTTGGACCCTATATTCGTCAATCTCAATAGCTGGTCCCTCTGTCGTATCTACTGAGGGTAATTTCTCTTTCCCATTCATTCTCCACATTCATCAGTCTCTCATAATGACATTTCCAGGCCTCCTTTTTCTGATCATTCGTGACACTAAGTACACCAGCATCATGCCGGACACATTTATCTCCAACAACATCCTGATTTGCATTGACACACTGCCTTGCAATGTGGAACACCACGCGCCTCTTATCTTCCCGTCGCAGAACAGTGGCAAACCTACTCTCAGCCTCCCTGCGTGTTAAGCACACCTGACGTCTAGCTTCTTTCTTAGCGGCTGTATATCCTTCTCTACTCCCACCCCTTTTCCAAGCCTTCCATGCTAGTCTTTTGTCTCTAATGGCCCTATCTACTGTGCTGTTCCACCACCAGGTCACTCTCTGTCTGGTTGGAGCTCTGCTCCAGCCACAAGTTTCATCAGTAGCCTGCAGCAAGTTGTCACGTAAGAAATTCCAGTTATTATCTATGTCATACGTCTCTAAATCGTCTTCTTTTTCATCATATACATCTTGAAGGGCTTTCCTAAATTTGTATTTTAGTGAAAGGTCTTTTAGCTTCCAGACCTTTCTTCTCCACACCTTCCTATATGTCTCATTCCATCTCTTGCTTACTGAGATATCACTAACAACTAACCTATGCTGTGGGGTACATTCTTCCCCATGTATGCCTTGGTATTAGACACTATCTGCCTGTCCCGCTGCCTAACTAGTAAGAAGTCAATCTGGCTTATGTGCTCGCCTGATTTGTAGGTTATTAGGTGATTGGCAGGTTTCTGGAAGTTAGTGTTGCAAATAGTCAGTGTCTTGTCTCACTCCTTCTTCATTTCTTGAGCCGTAACCGTGCCCACCATGTACCCCAGTGTAATCATCCTGGAGTTGTCCAACATGACCATTTTAGTCCCCTGCTAGCATAATGATGTCTCCGTCCTCTGTCATTGCAGCTGTTTGTAAAAGTTGCTCGTAAAAGCAGTCTTTCTCTTCTTTGCCTAGGCCTGCTTGTGGAGCATAGGCAGAGATGATTGTCAGTAGTCTCCTGCCTACAACTAATCTAAGTTTAATTATTCGATTATTAACTCGAACTACCTCTATTGTCTTATTGATCCATCTCTCAGCCAGGAAAAAGCCTACTCCCCCTAACCCATCATCCTTACCTACCCAGAAAAGCTTATAGCTAAGATGTTTGCCTGCGACTAGTCTCGCAGAGGCACCTCTCCATATCACCTCTTGCACACATCCACATGCCTTCTCTCCAGCATCTCCACCCTTTAACTAGATCTACCTGTGAGAGTGCCAACATTAATTGTTGCAACTCTGAGATGCAACGTCTTCATATTTTTGTTGTTCCTATATATTTGTTGCTGTGCTCATAATTGCTTTGGCATTGATACACTGGTTGGATGCTCTTCCTAACACCAGTTCCACTTTACAGCATGGACTGGGTGCTTTTATTCGTGCCACCAGCACTAGAGAGGAAGTCTTACTGGACTCATGGGCCCTCTCTACCCCTCCATTTTACAGCATAAAAAAAAAAAAAATACCACTTATTGACACTCACGGCACACACACACTCACTCACACACTAACATTCATGTATACAAACACACACGCCACTCACACACACATACATATATTACCGTCAGTACTGAAACAAGATCATGTCAACTGTTGACTTTTACAGTTCAGTTTTTATATAATAATAATAATTGTTTGCTTTACAGCATAGAGCAACAGCTCTCCATGCTCCGGGCCCCAAAACGAGGCACCAGCAATGCGCTGTGACAATCGCTGCCCTGTGCCAAGAACAGAATAGTTATTTTGTATTATAGTTGTTTTCTTCTTCTTAAGGCCTGATCGCTGGTGATGGTGATGGTGGTGGTGGTGGATGGTGTCAGTGATGGTGATGGCAGTTGTTGTTGTTGCTGCCGTTGTTGTTGTTCATTTCACTGATGCTGCAGACAATGGTGTTTTGCTGTTGTTATTGTTGCTGTAGTCGCTGGGTTGAAATTTTTGAAATTTGGTCACTTCGCGCGTGTGATATATCATCATCATTTCATTTTACGTCCGCTTTTCCCTGCTTGCAAGGGTGGGACCGGAACTGATTCTGGCTTGATTTCTACAGCTGGATGCCCTTCCTAACACCAACCTCATTTACAGTGAGTGCTGGGTTCTTTTTTCCGTGGCGCCTACACGTCCACTTTACAGTGTGGGCTGGGTGCTTTTTTGCCGTGGCACCTACACAACCACTTTGCAGTGGAATGATATGGAGCCCAGTCCCTATCATCTCATTCCTACAGCTGAGTAAACTGGAGCAATGTGAAATAAATTGTCTTGCTCCAGGAAACAACACATCACCCGGTCTGAGAATTGAACTCACAACCTTTCGATTGCAAGGCCAATGCTCTAACCACTAAGCCATGTGCCTCTATATATATTATATATATTATATATCATATATATATATATATATATATATATATATATATATATATATATATATATATATATATATATATATATATATATATATATATATATATATATATATATATATATATATATATATATATATATATATATATATATATATATATATATATATATATATATATATATATATATATATATATATATATATATATATATATATATATATATATATATATATACACACACACACACACATACACACACACACATATATACACACACATATGAAAGACAGGTTGATGAAGGGCTGCAGCAAGTAGGGAGCTGCAGTGCTGGAAAGGACTTGTTGAACACATGCAAGCATGGAAAAAATCAATGTAAAACTGATTGTTTCTACTATTGGCACAAGGCCAGCAAATACCCAGTGCATTACTGGTACTTTATTTTATCGACCCCGTAAGGATGAAAGGCAAAGTCAACCTCGGTGGGATTTGAACTCAGAATGGCAAGGGCGTAACTCTATGCGTCAAAGCATGGCGTCCGACTCTCTGCCGATACTGCCAATCCACCAAAAATAATGATGATATGCAACTAGGGCCTCTATCATTAAAACACCTGAGAAATCTATGATATGCAATCTCTTAGGAGGCAAGTTAAACCTACATTTCATATATATCATCATCATCATCATCAACATTTAACGTCCGTGTTCCACGCTTGCATGGGTTTGGACGGGGGTTTTCCCACTTGAGGCAAGAGTGATTGTCTTGCTCGCATAGGACTGTCTGGCAGGTTTTCTACAGTTGGATGCCCTTCCTAACACCAACCACATTTACAGTGTGGGTCTGGGAGGTTTTTACCGTGTTGCCTACACGGCCACATTACAGCGTGGACTGTGTGTTTTTTTGTCGTGACACCTACACGATCTCATTTGTTTCGGCCTGGATGGTGTGGCACCAACATAACTTTACATAGAAGGTGGCGGTGTGGATGGGGTGGGGGTGGTGGGACGGGGGTGTATTTTGTTAGAGATGCCTACTGACTGTAGTATATATATTATACATACATAGGCCTGAAAGTCAATTAAAGGTGTTTATCATTTTTTTCAATTTACAAGGAAATTTGTATCTCCTGACATATTAAAAATCTGTATACAGATATAACTATATATCATCATCATCATCATCATCGTTTAACGTCCATCTTCCACGCTTGCATGGGTTTCTATATATATACAGTGTTTTAGGACTCTGCTCCCATGACCCTCTCAGGAATAAGTGGGTGAAGAAGACCTTAGTCATTATGTTCCAAACACCAGCTTAATATGAAAGTTACATTACTAAATCCCTTCAACTTCTTTAATTTCAAAATTTGAAAATCAAAGGCACCATTTCTCAATATGGTAAGAAGAAATGCACCAGACGGAAGTATGGGAATTTTCTCCATAGCTCATCTCTTAGTTCAATTGCTTGACCTGTTTCGGTGTTTTTGTGGCTGAGTGTGACAATGGTTTCACAGGTGTTCTACAATTGTATAATATATATATATGTATATATCATTTACTGTCAGTTTCCGCGCTTGCATGGGTTGGGCGGGTTGTCACATTGTGGGACAGGTCTGGTCGGATCACCCACGTTTTGATCATACAGATCTGTATTTTGGCTTGGTTTCTACTGCTAGATGCCCTTCCTAATACCAACCATGTTACATGTATGTGTAGATATGTGGTTGTGTAAGTACATATATTTCCATATATATTTCCATATATATTTCCATGCAAGCATTGAAAAGCAGATGTAAAAGAATGATCATTTACTTATGTATGTATACATATATGCATATGTATATATATGTGAAGGCGCATGGCTGAGTGGTAAGGGAATTGGATTCGCAGTCATGAGGTTGTGAGTTTGATTTCTGGACCGTGCAATGCATTATGTCCTTGAGCAAGACACTTTATTTCACGTTCCTCCTTCTAACTGGAGTTGTGACCAATAGAGTGTATTAGCAATTGGAAAGACCAACGGAAACATTGTTTCCTCGGTCTGATTTGACAAAAGTCGATCAACTGTTGACACACACACACACACACACACACACATGCACACACGCATGCACACACACACACGCACACACACACACACACACACACACACACACACACACACACACACACACACACACACACACACATACATTTCCAACTACATATCAATTCACCTAAAACTAAGGCCCTCTGGACATTACAAAAATAGGCAACAAATCTCATTGCCAGGTGAGGACAGGTGGAGTGAAAGAAGCATAGGAAGAGGTTAAGATTCCTGATAGCAGTAGACACAGTTTGAGTGAGTGAATGAATTAATGCTTTAAGCTTTCATTTACTTTATGATAATATTTGGTTACATGTGAGTATTGTTACTTCTTTTCTAATAATATCATTAGTGATTGATTTTACTGATGTACTGCCACCACCTATTTTTCATAATGCAGTTACTGTTCTACTGTACATTGACATAATGTTAAAAGCAGCTTCTAATAATATATTGTTCTGATAGGGGTCTCTTGTTCACTTTTTATAGTTTACCTTTACTTCTGTTGATGTTAAATAACTCACAAATGTCTCATTTAATTGTAAATATTTGTTTTCTATCATTGTATTTTCTGCCAGGAGTTGTGACTAGTAGATAGTATCAGCAATGGAAACATTGTTTCTTTGGTCCGATTTGGTGAGTTCCACCCTCCCTTCTCGGTAAATGAATGAGGTCTGGAATCATGTTGATCAATTCAATCGATTGATCATTGTGTTTTTTGTTGTATGAGTTCACACTGCATCTCTCTACTAAAAATTAAAGATAACAGCACTTGACTCTGTTTTAAGGTCATGTAGACTGCATTTGTTTGGATATGTAAACTGTAGTGGTGGGTGGATACATTGATGTACCAAGATTATGGCCCCTGCTATATGAGGAAGAGGGGGGGGGGGGCATAGGAGCTGGGAAGAAATAATCAGGGATGATTTGAAAGCCTGGAACCTGGATCCAAATCTGTCCCTGGAACAAATAACCCGGAGAAATGCTTTGAAAGAGGCTATCAAAACGTCCAATGTTTGTGACAAGTAAAGATGTTAAACCATACAACGATGATGATGATAATGATAGATCCTCCACTGATTTTGATGATAAGCATTCAGTCATTCGATGAACTGCTTCCACCTCTGTAGGTTTAGCTACAAGGTTGTATTTCATATGAGGTTTCTCAGATCTTTTAATAATAGGGGCCCTTATGTTGTAAGAGCTCATACCTATGTAGATTTAGCTACAAGGTTGTATTTTATAGGTGGTTTCTCGGATGATTTAATGATAGGGACCCCAATCTTATGTTGTTACAGCTCACCTATGTAGATTTAGCTGGTTTCCTATGAGGTTTGCCTTTTATAGGAGTTTTTTTTTGTGTGTTTTAATGATAGGGGCCCCAGTCCTATTATAAAAAGCAGTGTGAAATGAAGTGTCTTACTTAAACAAAAACACAATGCACCACCTGGTCCAGAAATCAAGCCCATTAATTTATAATTGTGAGTCCAACACCCTAACCACTAACCCTAGGGGGTATTAGTTCACTTTATATATTTTATATTTACTTCTGTTGACATTAAATAAGCCACAAATCAATCAATTAATAGGTTGGACTGCTTGCATGAATTCCCTTGACTCTCTGTTGCCATCCAATTCTATTGTTCATCATATTCAACAGGGCAGAGGGATTGCAGTTTATGTCAGCTCAAATCTGCTAGGTCCCACTGCTTGTACAGCTTCTCTTGAATCTTTGTTGCCATCTAATTCAGTTGTTCAGCATATTTGGCATGACAGAGGGATTGCAGTTTATGTCATCACAGATCTACTTGATATAGGTCTTGGTTTGTCATCCTCTGAAAGTTCTTCCTTGTGTAGACAAAAGAACTTCACTAACAATTTTGTCTTTAGCTCTCTAGCAATACCCAGTGAATCTGACTCTAAGCTCTTTGATGATGTCTGATACTGGACGAAAATTCCCATACAGTTGCTCATTGGTCAGACGATCTCTCCATGTGACACTCAAAACCACTTTTAGCATGCGAGTGTAGGCTCTATCCAATCTTCTTTCCAGTTTTGAGGTCAGCGTCCATCTAGTCTCAGACAGTGACAACCTGTTTGACCAATGTCAGCATGGGATGCAGTTATAAAATGATGATGATATTTCTTTATTGTTTTCTGTTTTTATTAATTATTTTTCTTGTGGCTTTCATATATTTAGGAGAGACATGGGAAACCTTTTTCGAGCAGTGGGCCGCATATGATGTGGCTCATCATAAAGTGGGCTGCACTACTAAAAGATTCTAGGCAATTTTGAAATTAGGCATGCCATTCAGAAAGCCAAAGCATACAGCTCGCAGTCTGTAGTTTGCCCACGACTGATTTATGATTTAATGCTTTATTTAGACTAGTTATCTGGCAGTACAAAGGAATTATAGAATTACAGCATGGACTCGTATATAAGTCGAGAAATATGTGACAAAAAAAAAAAATCGATGATAAAATAGTTGATTTATAAAAGAGTTGACCTATATTCGAAGTCAATATTTTGCCGATTTTCATTAATTTCAAAATTCTACGTGAATGAAATTCTAAAATATTTTCGCTTCGTATGTGAATATTGCTCTGGTTTTACTTTGGAGGTGAATACTACACCAATTTCACTTTGGAGGTGAATACTACACCAATTTCACTTTGGAGGTAAATACTACTTCAGTTTCACTTTGGAGGTAAATATTATACTGGTTTCACTTTCAACATGAAATTCATTTTTGATGTGTTTTGAATGAATATGGCCTTGAAAACAGTTGGAAATTGGTAAAAAAATCATTCCATAATCATCATCATCATCATCATCATCACCGTTTTACGTCCGTTCTTCCATGCTAGCATGGGTTAGACGGGTTGTCCTGTTGTGGGCAGTGTCTGGTCGGCTGACCATGCCTTGTTCATACAGGAACTGATTTTGGCTTGATTTCTACAGCTGGATGCCCTTCCTAACACCAACCTCATTTACAGTGAGTGCTGGGTGCTTTTTCTGTGGAACCTACACATCCACTTTACAGTGTGGGCTGGGTGCTTTTTTGCCGTGGCACCTCCACGACCACCTTGCAGTGAGAGGGTGTGGGGGCATATTGTCTATATGCTTCAGCTTGTACCCATGGGAGGTCGGGTACTCTGTATTACTGCGTGACGCCAGAGGTCACAGTCGTGTGTCATTGCCTTTGAGAAGTGTAATTGGGTAAGGTCGGCTTTTATCACCTCATCCCAGGTCATCTCGGGTCTCCCCACTCCGAGGTTTACATCGACATCGGTTATTAGGTGATTGGCAGGTTTCTGGAAGTTTGTGTTGCAAATAGTCAATGTACCTGCATCACAAAATTCAAGAAGTCTCACTCCTTTTTCATTTCTTGAGCCGTAACTGTGCCCACCATGTACCCCAGTGTAACCATCCTGGAGCTGTCCAACATGACCATTGAAGTCTCCTGCTAGCATAACGATGTCTCCGTCCTCTGTCATTGCGGTTGTTTGTAAAAGTTGCTCGTAAAAGCAGTCTTTCTCATCTTTGCCTAGGCCTGCTTGGGGAGCATAGGCCGAGATGATTGTCAGTAGTCTCCTGCCTACAACTAATCTAAGCTTAATTATTCGATTACTAACTCGAACTACCTCTATTATCTTATTGATCCATTTCTCAGCCAGGAAAATGCCTACTCCCCCTAACCCATCATCCTTACCTACCCAGAATAGCTTATAGCTAAGACGTTTGCCTACGACTAGTCTCGCAGAGGCACCTCTCCATCTCACCTCCTGCACGCAGCACACATCCACCTGCCTTCTCTCCAGCATCTCCGCTATTTCAGCAGATCTACCTCTGAGAGTGCCAACATTAAGTGTTGCAACTCTGAGATGCGACGTCTTCATATTTTGTTGTTGTTCCTATTTGTTGTAAAACAAAAACTATATTCTAAACAACACTTAAAACATTTTAGATATCAAAATATGAAAACTTCATAAATATATTCTCTAATCATGAGAGTTTCAAAACCGCACCATCTAAGCATTGTTTTGATTAGCTGCTATGGCTTATAAATGGGATTTGGATTTTTGTCCATTTCTCTGACATAAATGGGTTGGCTTATATTCAAATATATGCAGTAATATTCTTTTACTATTTTTTTTATCGTGTTAAGCCTCTTCCATATTTATTTAAGTACGGAAAAGGGATGTTAAATGCTGACAAAATATATTTGCTTTGTTGTGGTATTACTATTATTCTTTTAGTCTTTTATTATTTTCAGTCATTAGACCAACGTTTTTCAACTGGTGTTCCCCGGAACCCTAGGGTTTTGCAAGAGATCATTAGGGGTTCCACGAGAAATGGAGATAAATAAGCTAATGCATTTAGATATTAATAATGGTATAAAATAATTTTTATGCAGGGGTTCCTTGAGACATGAAACTATTTCAAGGGTTCCACAAGGGTAAAATGGTTGAGAAATGTTGCATTAGACTGTGGCTATGCTGGGGCACTGTCTTGAAGAGATTTAGTTGATCACATCAACCTCAGTGCTTGCTGTTTTTTTTCTTGTCCAATGCTAATTTTATTGATCTCTGTTTGCCAAACTGCTAAATTATGGGACATAAGCGCACAGTAAATGTAAACATATGCGTACACACACATTTGAGCTGTGTATGTCTTTGTGTTTGTTTGTGTATACAATGAATTGTGGTTGTGTCATAATCATTTTGCATCCCATTTCTGCACTGGCATTGGTTGGACAGGTTGTCATAGTTCTAGACCATATGTGTTGGAGCAATCAATTTTGCTCCTTACATTCCATATTTGGTCTGGTTTCTACAACCGAATGTTCTTTGTCACACCAACCACCTTACAGGATGTGTGCTGGGTGTATTTTATATTTTCGTGACATCAGTATGGGTGTGTTTTTCGTGACACTACTACTATCACTTTATAGAATCACTTCATAAATGGTGCATTTTATTGTGGTACCAGCACTATAAAAGTTGCCACATTCATGGTAGCATTAATTCATAAGAAATGAATTAATCAATTTGGATATGTCATTAAGCTTGATCATAAACCTTTTCATTAACATATTTCTCTCCAATCCCCATCCTGCATACATGCAGCATGCACTTTCCACATCTCATACACCTTTCTTGTCCAACCTATGCATTCAAGCATGGGAAGCTTGACATGCTCCTCCACAATGCTGCTGAAATGGCTAAAAGCTCCCAGTCCACCCTGTAAGGTAGTTATGCTGGTTTCAACAAAAGCATCTAGTCCATCATGTAAGGTGCTCATACTGATGAAAAAGCACCCAACCAACCATGTATAAGTGCCATGCTGGTGTCATAACAAAAAGTGCTTAGTCCACCCTTGTAAAGTGGTCATGTTGGTGACATGACAAAAAACGCCCAGTCCACTCTGTAAAGTGGTGATGATGGTGACTCAACAGAAAGTACCCAGTCCACCCTGTAAAGTGGTTGTGTGGTGCCACGACAAAAAGCGCCCAGTCCAACTTGTCAGTTGGTTGTTTTGGTGCTACAATAAAGAGCACCCAGTCTACACTGTAAAGTGGTCCTGCTGCACCCAGTTCACAATGTAAATGTGGTTGGTGTTAGGAAGGGCATATAGCCATAGAAATCAAGCCAGAAACAGTTCTGTCTGAGCAAGACAGTCATCTGATCTGACTTTTCTCACAACAGGACAACTCGTCTAATCCATGCTAGCATTGAAAAATGGTTGTTAAATGGTGATGATGATGATTTCTAATGAAATACACTGTATTTGAATTAATTAATGAAGATCTTGGAGCAATTTACTCAAATTATTAATTATTTCATTATTCAAATTGTGACACCATTACTTAACAAAAGATTCTTATATAAAATTTTATTGGAAGATTTAATTTAAATAGATGTCCTTTAAAATGGGCGATTTTGTTTCTCAGAACCAGAGCATGTATTAGCCAGGCTGTTATCAAAGTTATTAATTAATTGCAACAGAGTGTATTTCATTGAATGTTCCCAGTTCAAATCATATCTAGTTGACTCAGTCTTTCATCTTTCTAGTGTCAAAATTATTTAATTGGCAGAGTAATGAGCTAAAGTTGGTTTGATTGACTAAACACTCCACTACCACACCCTCTTTTTCTAAATTTTGGCTTTGTGTCTAGTCAAAAGCAATCAATATTACTAGTACTATTGAAGTTGGCTGAGATAGTTTGGATTGTCGAGCACCGGACTAGATACTTCACTGTGGCTACTTAACTTGCTTACTATGCGTATAAAAGGAAAATAAAATTGGCTTTGTGATTAATACAAAAGAAATCAATATCGTAAATATTAATTAGCCAATTCATCAATATCTCTGATCTCTTCCTTCACACAATATATTATTACTTCATTATGTAAGATCAGATAGATTTAGTCATAATTTTAAAAATGCAAAAAGAAAAAAACGTTTTACTTTGATCTATATCAACAGCTTTCAGTGGGAAAAATCTGATTAAATATAGGTGTGGGCATGGCTGTTGTTTTGGGTTGACTCACAGTGTGTGACACCTTGGACCAAGTATTCTACTATAGCTTCAGGCTGACTAAAGCCTTTATCATCATCATCATCCATTTTCCACGCTAGCATGGGTTAGACGGGTTGTCCCATTAGAGGCAAGTTGGGTCAGGTGACTGTGTCTTGTTCATATAGAACTGTTTCTGGCTAGATATTCTATGGCTGGATGCCCTTCCTGATGCCAACCACATTTACAGTGTGTGCTGAACGCTTTTTGTAACACTTACAGTCAATGAAATTTGGTAGCTAGAAACTGTGTGGAAATCTGTTGTGTGTGTATATATATATATATATATATATATATATATATATATATATATATATATATATATATGCTCTCGGGTCTCGAATACCCACTCCTATCTTATTAATTTTTCTAGATTTTTCCAACCCTTCCTGCTTACTAAATTTTGCTAATCTATCTCCGACGAAATTTTATTGAAATGGTAGCATTCCTGTGACAATTAATTTTCTTTAGAGATTAAAAAACATTATACATGACAAAGAATGGATATTGCAAGAAATCTCATACATTATAAAATAAATGGGGTGGTTGGGGTCTCAATATGTAAACTAAAAGACTAATTCTAGTTTCTAAAAAAAATCAACAAAGACATTCTAGAAAAATCACTGATTTTCCAAACCCTCCTCCACTTACCCCCCCCCCCCACTTCCCCTATTATTTGGGACCTGATAGTATATATATATATATATGTGTGGGTATATTTAGAAAGCTATACAATGCAAGTGGGTTAGAATTACCAAGATAACAAGTTGGAAGGGAGGTGAGAGAGATTAGGGCTTTCTAAACATACCCACTTTTCATTTTCATAATCCACAATGTTCAAGCAAACTATCACACATTATATATAAAATGGGTAAAGACCATATTTGGTTATGAATGATCATGGGATTTCTACCTGGAAAGTTCCCCTCTGAGGCACAAGCCCAGGCAAGGTTATTTGTGGAAGACCAGCAGCCGCCCATGCATACCAGTCACCCCTCTCCACACCACTGATGTCATCCAAGGGAAAGGCAAAGGCTGCCATACACCGACCCACACACCTCACGCATATATATTCTTAAATGTTATTTAACACTTTCCTTACCATATTTCTAATTAAAGATACTGCCAATGGTTTTCAACTCAGTTTGAAAAATAATTATGAATTTGTTGGAGATTTAGTAATATAGTTAACTTTCTCATTATTAAGCTGTTGTTTGGGGCATAACTTAACAAATGTTTTTTACATAAAGTTATAATGGAAGGTTTTAGATAAATATAAGCAGTTAGTATTATAGAACCAGGGGCTTAAGAGCAGTGGATTAGCAGTATCAGTGGAACGTCGAGCAACACATGCTTTGTGGGATAGAGTTGCGGCCCTTTACATTCTTAGTTCAAACCCAACTGAGGTTAGGTTTGCCTTTCATCCTTATGGGGTTGATAAAATAAAGTACCAGTAATGCACAGGGTTTGATTTAATCGACTTTCCCCTCCCCAAAAATTGTTGGCCTTGTGCCTAAATCAGAAACCATTATAGAACCAGGGTGAGTTTCATGCAGGTTGGTATTCCTGTCTTTATTTCGAGTGAAACAATTACACTTATTTATAACTGATAATCAATTATTGTTGTTGTTGTTGTCTATAGATGGTTACTGGAGGAATGAGTGACGATAGCCTAGGAACCATGTAAGACATAAAAGAGCAGACTTTTCTGGAGGACATTCAGGTTTTTTTGGGGACTATGGACAGTTTCCAAAATTCTTTGGCTTGGCAATACTACAGACATACATTAGCTGTTTGAGAAAAGCTCAACAAGCAGGGAAATGTATACAGGCTGATGAAACTGTGCTGCATTCTATCACTCAGTGTCTGCATATCATAGATTTGTGGGATTATGCCGAACAGCTGATATCGTGTTATCATCATCATCACTGCTATTTTTCCATGCTCACATGTGTTAGACAGATTGTCACATTATGAGACAAGTCAGATCAGGTAACTACGTCTTGCATGTATTTTGGTTAGGTTTCTCTGGATGGATGCCTTTCCTAAATCTACCCACATTACAGCATAGACTGAGTGTTTTTTTATCTTGGCACCAAAACAGCCATCTAACAGGGTGGACTGGGTGCTTTTTCATTGTGGTAGCAGCATAATCATCCTTTTAGGTACTTTTTGTCATGTCACCGGCACAACCACCTTATAGGTTAGACTGGGTGCTCTTTGTTGTGGTGGTAGTACTGTAGAAGAGTAGTGTAGTGTGTGCCCAGCTTTCCATGTTTTATGTATGGGTTGGACAGGAAGTGTATAAGGGGATGTGGAAGGCAGGGATTTGGTGAATGATGAGGGGGTGAAACATGTATACAGGCTGGGGATGGATGAATTAAAAATTGAACTGCAAATTCCCATTGGCAAGAAAGAACAGTAAGTTTTTCTCTGCATCATGGTTGTGGATATAAGTGAAAGGTTTTAGGACAGGAACTTTCCTTTCTGGCTGAACTCTCATTGAAGAGGAATGTGAAGTTGGAGAGGAAGGTTCTGAGTTCTAGAGTGTTTCATGAAAGGTGGCTGAGATTGATGGGGCTGAATGGGCATCTGGTTATGTTTTTTAAAGATAGGAGGGAGAGGGCACTTTCACTACCTTTGGGGATACAGAGTGATTTTGGACTTTGCATGGGGCTTTGTCTCAGATTACTTTTGGGAGGATTTTGTATGGGGTTACTATCCCAAATTACTCTTGGTGGGATTTTGTATAGGGTTTTTATCCCAGATTACCCTCGGTGGGATTTTGTATTGGGTTTCTGTCCCAGATTAGTCTTTGTATAGGGCTTTCGCCCCTGATTACCCTTTGTACAGGGCTTCTGTCCCAGTTTACCCTTAGTGGTCTTCCCCACCTACTGTAATTTTTCTTGCTGTAATTTTATAGTCACTCTCATTATTTTTGTTTATTTTGACTATTTTTACACAATGTAAACCCCACTTTGTATTGTAATTTGTCCTTGTAGTTTCTAATGTCATGGGCCCTTGTGGTCGATAGAAAAACACCATTATTTATTTATTTATTTAATTATTTATTTCAGCCAAAGGATGAAGATACAAAATTAATCTGTACAGTTCATAAAGAAGAACGTGAGTGCAACATTCATTTTTTAAAACTATCTAACAAAAAAAAAAATAGAATTTAGGGCTAAAGTTATAGTCACTTGCCAGTCGTTTAGGATGAAAAATTAGGGTCTTATCTTGACCCTTTCATTAATTTTGAAAATAATCAGGAATTTGGAAGGGTTTAGTAATTAATATAACTACCTTTCTCATTATCAAAGCTGGTGTTTGGAACATAACTTAACAAAGGTTTTTAAAATTATAATGGGAAGATTTTAGATAAATATAAACACTTTAAAGTAAACAGTGTTGTATTGTGTTGGACAGAAAGTTCCTGCCGTTTTTCAAAAGGAGGTATTTTGGTAGAGTTTTCTGGAAACGTTGGTATGCACTATGTGCAATTCTCATTTTCTCTTATGCCATCGAAGGGGAAGCAACATGGATTTAGCCAAATCATTTATTTATGGCTGTTTACTTTATGATTTCAAATGGTACATTGTGTTCTTGAGCAAAACATGTCACTAAAACAGCTGAGAAACCTCCTATGAGATACAACCTTGAAGGAGATCAACTAAATTTGCATAGCTGTAAGCTGTAAATTTCACATACGTTTTTTTTCAAGAACAAGTTCTAGGGAAGGTCTCCAGTCAAAGGCTCCTAGTTGCTTTAATCAGGCCCTTGTTATGCTATGAAAGAAGCTAGCATTTTTAGAGATGAAATTCTTCAAAACTGTCCTAATTTGAATTTGAGGACATGCAGTTGTAATAATCTAGAGATGAGATAATTTTCTTTCTCAGTTATGTAGTGTGGTCTTTTGCAGAATCTCTGCCCATATTATTCAGAGAATGTTAACATATTTCCTGAGTTTAAACAGCTTGTAATAGGAGATGGAACTATCCTGACCTTTCTATTGCTACAACAAAGAGTCTCTGAATTACTCTTTATATCTCTAAACTTGGCCATACATTTGGAATTATATATATAGTAGTACATAAACCCATTGTTTTATGTACAGAATATGTAATATCTACTTCTTTTCTTACACCAAACTTTAACAAAGCTATAATAACTATGATTGTGGATTGTGTGTGTATATGTGTGTGTATATATGTATGTATATATGTGTGTATATATATATGTGTGTGTGTGTATTATTTATATACACACACACACACATACAGATGCAAGTGGTCGTGTAGGTGCCACGACACAAAGCACCTAGCCCACACAGTAACGTGGTGGTGTAGATGCCACGACACAAAGCACCCAGCCCACAGAGTAACGTGGTCGTGTAGGTGTCATGACAAAAAGCACCCAGCCCACACTGTAAAGTAGTCGTGTAGGTGTCATGACAAAAAGCATCCAACAGACACTGTAAATGTGGTTGGTGTTAGGAAGGGCATCCAGTTGTAGAAACCTAGCCAGAAACAATTCTATATAAGTAAGACGGTCACCTGACTCAAATTGCTTCAAATGGGATAACCCAACTAACCCATACTAGTGTAGAAAATGGATTTTAAACGATGATAATGATGATGATATATATATATATATATATATATATATATATATATATATATAAAAACAAGGGTAATTAGTTGAAAGATCAAATTAGTAAAATTTTGCCAAACATTTTTTTCAAGCTTGATGTGTTTCAACAATCAGGAAATAAAGCAAACAGATCCATCCAAGATATAATCCATATGGAGTTAGGAATTAAAACACTGGCTAAACAAATCCTAGTTATTGTATGAGTGTTATTACACAGCATATAGATAAATCCAGGAATTCTGAAGGAATTTAAGACATTTTAATTCGACTTACACATGTTTCAACAAATGAAATGTGAAAGAAATGGAAGAATTTGATTAAACTGCAGTATAGTTTATATGAGTAAATCTTGTCTGGATTTTTGAAAGATGGTTTTGTAAACTACAACATCAATTGATGGTTAGCAAGTTCTGCTGTACAGAAAGATGGCTAATTTTGAGGAACTCATCAGAACCTGATTCCTGCCTAAATACTAGAAGAGAAATATACAAACTATGCAGTTCAAAATTTATCCTTCACTTCAGGTCATCATCTGACCAGAGTCCTACAGTATGCTAAGTGTATGCCACTTCATAAGCACCTGAGAACTGTGACAACACCTATTGAATGATTAAACTATGCCCCTCATGGGAACCATGAGACAACCAGGAAAATTGACTTAAACCGGTGTCACTCAAATACATATTATGCAATAAATATGATTAAGTAACAGCTATCTTAACATTAATTCACGTGGAAAATGGGTGTTAAACAATAATGATGATAGCAGAATTCTGTAACTACCAGACAACCGTCACCCTCTTGGTCACACCTATGAACCCACAATGCATAGCATTGTCAAGTGTGTGGCTTACAGAGGCAGTCTGTCAGTCTGTGTGACTCTGTATCCATTCTATTCTCTGTTTATATTTGCTGTAATCTAGTAAATGATTACTTAATATTTGCTATTTACACCTGATGACATCGCCATGTCTTGCATCATGATCTGATGACATAAGCAGGCTGTAGAAATATGTATTTTGGTTTATGCAACATTAAAGAAATATTTGGAATCCGGCCTTCAGTTTTCATTAATATATATATATATTAAGGTTGTATAAGCTGAGTTTGGGAGAACAGATGGTCTGCATTTGATTTGCTGAATTTGGAGGGTGAGTATCATTTGTTTGGCAGCAGTCATGGGTTCAGGCTGGCATTTGGTTTAGTGTATTTATGGAGGGTTAGTAGACTGATTGGAGTAATTACGTGGCTGAGTGGTTAGAGAATTGGATTCGCAATCATGAGGTTGTGAGTTCAATTTCCGGACCGGGCGATGCGTTATGTCCTTGGGGAAAACACTTTATTTCACGTTGCTCCTTCTACCTGGAGTTGCGACCGATAGATAGTATTAGCAACTGGAAAGACCAATGGAAACATTGTTTACTTCGTCTGATTTGATGAAAGTCGATCGACTGTTGATATATATATATACACACATACATATATACGCACACATATATATACACACATACACTTGCTGATCAATAGCTAGATGGAAAGAGATACACAACTCTGTTGACAGAGAACACATTTTAGAACATTTGTCCCCACATCTTTGTCCATAAATTCTCAATAAATATTTTAGAACAGTTTTTACAGAGTGTAGCAGTTGTGTGACAGACAGAGAAAAATGGTGTACAATTATTATAATATAGATTACAATGATTGCAGAATTCTATAAATAAACAAACAAAAATAAAATTAATTTCACATTTTTCAAACTTTTTTTTCTTTTCTTTTCCTTTTTAAAAAATCCCCCCAAACTTTAGGATGCCACTATGTGAACCGAGAACTTGAACGCAACCGAAGCAAAGGTAGTGTACAGAGTTGGCAGAAGTACCATTACCAATCCAGTGTTGATATTCCTACATCAAGAGGAGGAGGAGAAGGAGGTAGTGCTACAATTACTGATGTTATTTACAATCATAACATCAGCAGTCTATCTACTACTACTACTAGTACTACTACCACTACTACTACCACAAGTGCATCAGCACGGCCACAAATTTCTGGTATTACTATTCATGATGAACAACGCACATGTTTCAATGACTACCGTCGCAATAACTTTGCACTTAATTTCACTCTCCTGCTCCCGTCTGGTGGTGAGTTCCATTTTAAGATTTAAAAAAACTAAATTTGGATTGTGTGAGGTGGTAGAGCGTCAGACTACATGGTTTGTGGCATATAGATATTTCATGGTTTATCAAATTGTTTTGTCTAATGTCATTCGATTTTATATAACTTTATTTGTCCGGCCCCTCATGTTTTGTGACCCCTATATTCCTAATATTGACTCTATTCTATGTACGAGTCCTTGAGGCTAATAAATAAAACACCATTATTATTTATAATAATAATGAGGCCGGTGAATTGACATTATCGGTAGAGCATCGGACAACATGCTTTGTGGCATATAGTTACAGCCCTTTACATTCTGAGTTCAAATAACGCTGAGGTTAGCTTCTGCCTTTTATCCTTATAGAAGGGGTGGGGGTAGATAAAATAAAGTACCAGTAATGCATTGGGGTCGATGTAATTGACTTTCCTCTCCTTCAAAATGATTGGCCTTGTGCCTAAATTAGAAACAATTATTATTAGTATTATTGGCATGGTTTCTTTGGTTGGTTGTCTTTCTTAACACCAACTCTGTAAAGTCAGGAAGGGCATCTAGCCATAGAAACCATGCTTAAACTGTAATTATGTAAGGAAGATGTAGGCTCCTGGTTCATCAATGAAAGGGCAATAACTCCAATTAAGAACTAACTTGGTCTGTTTTAACATGTCCAACCAATGCTAGTATAGAAAAACAGGTGTTAAATGAGTTTGACGATGATGATTAACAGGTTCTTTTTTGAATGATGCTAGGTGGTCTTTTTCCTGATAGTGAAATTTTCTTTGTTAGAATTTTACTGCAGGATCTGGTGCATTAATACACAAACTTCAGCATTCGGTCATCTGAAGAAATGGAGTAGGTGAAGAGCCAAACTCACTATCTTCGATTTGGTATTCATGCCAACCTTTACCTATGGTCACAAATCTTGGGTAATAACCAAAAGAATATGATTGCGAAAACAAGTGGACGAAATGGGGTTTCTTCAAAGCGTCTTGGAGTGACATTACTTGATAGAGTGCGTAGCTTGGAGATCAGAGACTCACTCCAGATAGAGCTGCTATTTCTCAGAATTGAGAGATCACAGCTCTGATATTATGGAAATGAGGTTAGAATGTCTTAGGAAAGAATTGTTGGACAGATTTAATGGGCAACACCAACTGACAGGAGATCCAAGGGTGGACTCTGAGCAAGATGGTTGGATATCATCCATGAGCTCAACTGGTGTCGCTTGGTGATACAATCGGATCAAATGGAGATGGTTGTCTTCTGACAGACACCACTAGAAGGAGTGTTTGAGGACTCTGCTCCAATGATCCTCCCAGGAATATGTGGGCGAAGAAGAAGGAATTTTATTGCTATATTTATTGTTGTTAATTTCAAACCTTTTTCTCCAATTTTGTGTTGTAATTTGTCCTCATATTGTCCCTAACATCTTGGACCCTTGTGGCCAATAGAAGAACTTCTCATTGTTATTGTCGTTGTGATTATTATAATCATTATTATTATAAGGCGGTGGATTGGCAGTATCGGTAGAGCATCAGACACCATGCTTTGCAGCATAGAGTTATGCCCCTTGACGTTCTGAATTCAAATGCCGCCGAGGTTAACTTTGCCTGTCATCCTTATGGGGTCGATAAAATAAAGCACCAGTAATACACTGGGGTAATTGCTGGCCTTGTGCCAATAGTAGAAACAATTATTATAAGTACTGAGACTATGTAATTGACTTTCCCTTTCCCCCTAATTGCTGTCCTAGTGCCAATGTTAGAAAGTATGAGTTACGGCCCTTGCCATTCTGAGTTCAAATCCCGCTGAGGTTAACTTTGCCTTTCATCCTTACGGGGTCGATAAAATAAAGTACCAGTAATGTACTGGGTAATTTATGACCTTGTGCCAATAGTAGAAACAATTATTATTGTGAGCTCAAGGGCAGTGGATTGGCAGAATCATTAGAGCATTGGACAAAATGCTTAGAAGCATTTAGTTACAGCCCTTTACGTTATGAAGTCAAATCCCACTGAGGTTAGCTTTGCTTTTCATCCTTATGGGGTTGATAAAATAAAGTACCAGTCACTGGTGGTGACTTTCCCTTCCACAAAATTGTTGGCCTTGTGCCTAAATCAGAAACCATTATTATGAGCTCAAGTCCAGTTGATTTTGCTTGTAAAGTTTGTCCAGCGATTCTTTCTTGAGACATTTTAAATCTCTCCAAATTCTTAATTGTATTAAAAATTATTTCAAAACCATAGACAGTGTCTCTCATTGGAAATACAGTAACAAAATGGTTAATACTTCTTTTTTGTTATATTTCTATAGAATTTTTGTACAAAACCACTGCTTTGCTGCTGAAGATTCAGTATGATGTCCAGCCTTCAAAAAACACCAAATGCCGTATATTTGATTTTCAAACTCTTGGTGCTCATCCTGATGGAAAATATGAAAAGGTTAGTTTCTTTTCTTTCATATAAATTGTTAGTGTTGGAGAAAATGTCTTTAATTTAGGGACTTTTTACTTTTAGAGTTCAAATCTTACCAAAGTTAATTTTGTTTTTCATCCTTCTGGAGTTGATAAAATAGACTACCAGTAATGTACTGAGGTCAAAATCATCAAACATGGCTGAATGGATAAGAGGTTTGCCTTACAATCATTAGGTCCCGGGTTTGATCCCACTGCATGGCATCTGGGGCAAATGTCATCAGCCATAGCCTTGGGTGAACCCATGCCTTGTGAATGAAATTGGGTAGACAGAAACTGTTTGGAAGCCTGTTGGATGGACTGTACCTGTAATTGAAAGAGCCAGCCTTGTCACACACTGTGTCATTCTGAATCTCCCAGAGAATTGCATTAATGGTACTTACTCAGTCACTTACACATTAATTTCATGAGCAGGCTATTCCATTGATTAAACAACTGGGATGCTCATCTTTGAAACATGGAGATTTATTTCAGTTTATACCTTTCTCAAATTTCTGACCTTGTGCCTATGTTAAAAACAAATGACTTCTTATAATACTAAACTGCTTTAACCTGTACATATGTCTTGCTTACATGTGTTCTCATTTTGGCATTGTTATCCTTCTTATCACTAACTACTTTACAGAATGTATTAGGTGTATTTTATCATGGCATCAGTACTAGATAGGTTATGATGTCTTTAACACATTTGTGCGGAAGCCTGTCATATATGTGTGTGTATGTATGTGTCCATGTCTGTTTATGTTTAGTAAACAGAGGTTGTGAGAGCTGCTTTCAAATCACTGAATCTCAGTCGAGTTGATAAAGGATTACTATGAGTGGAGTAATGATGTGCTGTAAAAGAGCCATCCAACCTATGCAATCATAGAAAAACGTCTGTAAAACAATGATGATGATGATGATGTTTGCTTCTATCATGTGACCTAACAGTCTGATAAAAAGGGATTAATGAAATAAGTACGAGACTTGAAAAATTAAGTTCTGATGAACTAAATCCCCCCCAATGCATTGCCCCAACATGGCCACAGTCTGACTGCAAGAAGTCAAAGAATACTGTTTTTACTCACTCTTTTACTTGTTTCAGTCATTAGACTGTGGCCATGTTGGGGCACCACCACCTTATAGTGATTTTTTATTTGATCATATCAACCCCAATACTTATTTTGTGAAGCCCGGTACATATTTTTTATCCATCTCCTTTAGTCAAATTGCAAAGTTACAAGTAAAAAAAGTATCCTGCTATTATATTCCACTAACCAGATTTTGTTTTGTTTTCAGCGATACATTCAATACAACTTTCTCACTCGCTTTGAAAAATTTAAGACTCATGTCTTTAAAGTGAAACTTATAGCTCTTCCTACTGGTGGGAATTCAACTTACATTGTCACAGCATATGGTATGGAACTTTTTATATTCAGTTTAACCCTTTTAATATTCAATTTAACCCATATTCCAAATACTGAGACTAGACAGGTTAGACGACCACTTCCTGTTCATACGTTCCAGTTTGGCATGGTTTCTGTGATTGAATGCCCTTAATATCAACCATTCTACTGCATATACTGGGTACATTTTATTGTGGCATTATCACTACCATTTTACAGCATATACTAAGTACATTTTATTTATGGTATTGGCACTACCATTTTACAGAGTTGGTTAGATATATTTTACATCTCACTTATGTACATACTCACTTACATATCTCTTCACATTGCACTAGGGAAATTTTATCATGGAACCAGCACTTGGAAGATTTTCATGCCCTTGATGTAACTGTAGAGTCCCTTTGACCCTTTGTTTCATATGTTTTCTATGACTGGATATCCTTCCTATCATCAACCACTGTACTGGGTGTATTTTTTATGGCACCAGCACTAGAGAGGTTGCCAGTCATTTGCTCTACTGACTGAAGAGCCCTTGCTACTCAATGGGGGTGGATAGAAAGTATGTTATGGGTAAGGGACATAGATGTATGATAGTTGTGGTGGAGAGTCAAGTGGTGAGAAAGTATGTCATGGGTGCGTGATAGGTGTGGTGGAATTTGTGTGTGAGTTGTGAGGGAAGGAGGAGGTGATCTCACATAGAGGTGTTGGAGTAGAGTTTTGATACAAACAGCTACTAAGGAGCTATGACTTGTGCTTTATGATTTAAATGGGTGAAAGTGGGGTGTATAGTAATGGTGTGGATAGTTACAATGGGCAGGGATCATGGATGTGTCATCACATTTTTATGCTGGTAAGTCTTCTCCAGTACAGCATCTTGCCAATTCTCATGGCCCTTTGTCTTATCTATTGTCATGAGCATTATCTTAAGGTCAGTTTTCACAACTTTATCTCATGTCTACCTCTTCTTCTGCATTTCTTATACATCTGACATCATCCATATACATCACATGTCCATATCAACAGTCTTTTCTTTTGCACACTACACTGGATTCTTCTTATGTCTAGTTTTTCTCTCAGTTCACTTATGCTGTCATATTTATGCACACTAACATTACTCATTCATTAGAGTATATTAACTATATTTTCTTCTAGCATTTGCAAGTCTTCTGTCAAAGCCATGTAGTATTGCAGTCTTTTATGCAGCTATCATACAATCTAAATTTCATTCTGAGACAGAAGCCCTTAGTAGTTAGAAGGGGGTGCCACCACTCTAAACTTCTTCCAGACTGTTTTTATTCTGGCTACTACACTTTGAAAGCATCCTATTCCACTGCTGATTACGTCACCCATGTAATAAAAGTTGTCCACAATTTCTAGAGAGCCTCCTGAGTAGTTAAAGAATCTAATTCACATGTATTCTTACTGCTTATTTCTCCTTTACAATCTGCTTATCTTCTTTGTTAATTTGCCTGTCGTCCCACTACATATTTTGTGCATTCATAGATTACACTGTGTACACCTTATGGAATTTCTGCCCTTTCTTTTTCAACATATCAAAGAAGACCATTTCCCAGATGGTATCAGAGTCCTGTCTTCCTTCCTCTTAAGTTGTTGCTAAGTTTAATTTTATGCCTTTTGATTCTAGATTTTTCTTCCATGCCTGGAATTTCACCTGGAATTCTTCCATGGATTCAACTATACGAACTAGATCATCAATATACAGATGTTTCCATGGGCAGCTTGTCTTCAACTTCTCTGTTGACTAAAGGCTGAGCCCTGGAGGGCCCCCACCTGCAATACATATTCGTCACTGCCAACACTGACCCTTTGTTATGACTCTCACAAGCCATTTGTCTTCACCTCAGTTTCTAAGTACACACAAGATTACAGAGTGGATGGCCCTGTAAAAGGCCTCCATTAGATCAATAAATTCTAGGTATGGAGGCTTACTCTTAGCTAAGTACTTCTGCAGTTGTCTTACAAGGAAAAGGGTATTGATAGTATGCCTACTTGAAACTACATCTCATCTAGCTTGATTCTAGCTTGATTCTGTCTCTAATTAGTTGTGCTGTAACCCTTTCAGTAACTTTCATGACCAGGTCCATCAAGTTGATGCTTCTGTAGTTACTTCTCTCTTGTGCATCTCCTTTGCTCTTGTAGCCATTTACAATGACACTGCTGCACCAGTCATTGGGTATGACACTTTCCTGTACTACTTGATTAACCATGTGTCTGACCAGCTCATATCTTATCATGCCAGATGCTCTTAGCATCTCAGCAACTACACTTGATGGTCCAATCACCTTCCCTGCTTTTTTGTGCTTAATTGCTTTATCTCTTTCAATGCATTCAACTTTTATAGCTGTCCCTCAGTAGGGTTCTGCAAGGGGTAGGCACTCACTGTTCCATTTTTTTATCTTCATTCAGCAGCCTCTCATACTGGCATAAATCCACACTGCATCTCATCTAACATGATTATGTTTCTAATTAGTTGTGCTATAACCCTTTCAATAACTTTCATGACTCAGTCCATCAACTTTATGCCTCTGTAGTTACTTCTCTTTAATATGTCACTTTTGCCCTTGTAGCAGTTTACAATAATACTACTTTGCTACAGTCATATATGACTTGATTAATTATAACTCTGACTACTATGGTGGATGTTTTTAGCATCTCAACAACTATGCTGGATGGTCCAACTGCTTTCTCTACCTTCATATGCTTAATCATCACTTTGTCAATCTCACTTCTGTCAACTTTTATGGCTTGTCTCTCAGTTTTGTCACAGGGAGTGGGCCCTCACTGTCTCATTTATTTCTTTGTTTGGTAGTTTCTCAGAACAGGACTTCTATGCCTCTTTCTTTCGATATTAGTCAGGACAAGTACTCCACTACCATTTCAGACACTTTTTTTTCCCAAACTCCATTCCAATTTTCTGTAATACACTGTCACAATTGAGAACACTTCATGCCTTTCATCTTCACAACATAGAATGAGCAAATTTCTTCTTTTTTGATTCCCCCCTTGTTAAGTATACCAGTAGCCTAACCTAACTTCAGTCTTTCTAGACCTATCTCTTTGCTTTTATGGCTCTATCTATCCTATCATTCCACCAATACATCACTGTCTGTCTTAATTTGACCTTACTCCAATCACAGACATGGTCTGTGGCTTTCAGCAGGTTATCTTGTAGAATTTGCCAATTTCCCTCTATGCTCTAGGTTTCCATCTCCTCATCCTTACTGTCATATGTGTCAAGTAGAATTTTCTGAATTTGTTGTCATACATTTTTTGCCTCAGGGAAAGACTTGGCATTTGTTACCATTCATTTATTTCATTTCCTGGTGAGGATAAAGTCGATATGGCTTGTATGTCCCCTGATTGGTAGCTAATCAAGTGGCTGGCTGGTTTGCTGAGGTTTGTGTTGCAAATGGTTAAGTCGTATGCATTGCAGAATTCTAGCACCCTAGACTCCCTTTTTATTTTTTGTATGCCATACCCATATCTTCAACACACACTAGGAAAGCGGTTGCAATGTTTCTCAACATGGTAATTGCAGTCGCATGATGTAGTCAGTATGAAAACCTCAGAGATATGGTCCTGAATGTGTAGTGACTGATTAAAAACGACTGCATAGGGCAGATGTAGACTCTGTAAGCTGTAGTGAAGGCAACCTGTCTAGATGAGTAGCCATTCTGAATAAAAATTGATATAGGATAGCGAGGACTCTCAAGTCCAATAAGACAACCTTCCTGGTGCTGGTTGCACGAATAATGCCCCATACCACAGTGTAAAGTGGTTGGGGATAGGAAGGGCATCCAGTTAGAAAAAAACCCTGTCAAAATTATGGAAAGCATAGCACATAAGATTCACGACTTGCCTACCTCAATTACCTTGTCTATTTGACTCTTGGGGGTCGATATCGACCACTTCAGGGACCCTCGATGTAATCAAATATATTTTTTACGTCAAGCAGCTTCCTATCTTATATATAATTGTTTCTATTTTAGGCACAAGTACTGGTACTTTATTTTATCGACCCCGTAAGGATGAAAGGCAAAGTTAACCTCGGCGGGATTTGAACTCAGATCATAAAGGGACGTAACTCTATGCTTCAAAGCATGGTGTCCGACTCTCTACCGATACTGCCAATCCAATGATTCTCGCATCACTACTTAGGGAAGGCTTTGATTGACGATAAAATGTACAGAGTTGTCTCCCATCCTTGCCAAAATAATTAAAATAACTTCAGAAAATGATTATTTCAAGGGTTAAACTAATATATTTCTCCAGTGTATTGTATTGCTTGCTTTTTTGTTTCTGTTTACTTTTCGCATACTTTTCGCGCGCGTGCGCGCGCACACACACACACACCCGCACGCACGCGCGCGCTCACACACACACACAACATGGAACATATTCAATTTTTGGAGTCCAGGATTGGTATGCCATATATACCAGGATTAGTAGATGCATGAACAATCAAACAAACTGGGAAATGTATATTTTGATAAATTAATGGTTTGCATAAGAGAAACCCTAAAATTTATGTTGATTACACATTGAAGTGATTAAAGATAAAAATTATATTTGAATATCATGATTTTTTTTTTCTATACGGAGGTTGGCTGAAAAGTTCATAGGCTGACCAAGATACTCTCATGGAATGATCAAAGGAGGTTTATTTTCGAACATAGTCCCTGGAAAGAATCAATGCAGTTATTAATAAGAAGAGTTGAAATTAATGCATGCAAGATTTCACAGCTCTAACATCACTCCTTCATAATCGGCACATGGACTTTTCATCCCTTCCTTGTAATTACATAGATGTTTATCACGTATGTACAAATGACATAGAGGATTAAATGTATGCATAATTTTGCAGAAATAATCATTTAGAGGGACATGCCTTGACTAATTAAGCTGAACACAATACTTTAGGTTTTATTTAGTATCTTTGAAATAATGAATATTTTGTTGTTTGTTTGTTTTTCTCCTCAGTCAATTCACTGAATGTGAACAAGAAAAGAACAATCGCTGTCTCAATAGATAGTGAGAATAGCCTTCATGTGGTATTTGAACCAAGCCGTCAATATGTGGCTGATAGCTATAATGTCAGCTTGATCCAGTTCCCTACACTTATTCCGGATCCAATCACTTCTGTTATTGTTCAACAACAACAGGTAGGCCTCTTTTACTGTTTATTTATTTATTTTACAAGCTTTCTGTGGAATTCCAATGTAAATTTAGCTTTTAAATATATTCACTCTTTCAAAAGCTGAGCATTTTATTGATTTAACATATCATCATCATCACCATTATTATCATTACCAACATCATTATCATCATCACCACCACTATTACCATCATCATCACCATCTCCATTACCATCATCATCATCATCATCATCATCATCATCATCATCATCATCATCATCATCATCATTACCATCATCATCCTTTTATGTCCAATTTTCCATGCTTGTAAGTGTTGGATGAGTCTTTTCCTGCACTGGTTCTCTCCATCTACTGCATGCAGCGCTAATATGATTAGTGTTAGTCCTGTATATGTAATTAGTTATTATCATCATCATCATCATCATCATGTCTGTTTATCCATGCTTGCATGGGTTGGATGAGTCCTTTTCAGTACAGCATGATCCTTCATCATCTCTGTGAGTCTTATTGATTTAAGATCAGCTCTCACCACCTCTGCCCAGGTCTTCCTTGATCTACTTCTACTGTGGCTTCCTTCCACTGGGATTTCTTGGCACTTCTTCACAAAGCGATCACCATTCAGGCACATCACATATCCTTACCAATGCAGTCTTTTCTCTTGCACACTACATCTGATTATTCTTAAACTCAGTTTCTCTTTCAGTACATCCATGCTCAGTCATTCTGCACATCCATCAAAGTAATTTATATTTATATGTGTTGTTTGAAAATTTTCAAATTTTTGTCACATATTAATTAAGTTATAGAAAGATGGCCGTTTTGGAAGCCTCAGCAATGCAGATGAGTAAATCTTACATCTCTCTCTCATTACCACCTGGTTCTGTTACCCGGAGATTTACCCACCTGCATTGTTGAGGCTTCCAAAACGACCATCTTTATTATTCCACAATGCTTCAAACAAACTTCAACACTCTCTTAGGATATAGAAGTAAGTTTAGAAAACATATTTTATGAATTGTGTATGAAGCACTATAGATCACATATTTCATGAATTGTGTATGAAGCACTATAGATCACATATTTCATGAAGCCCTATAGGTCACATGCTATGGTTAGGTCACACGTGATACATTATGGAGCAAGAAGAAACATTTTCCTCATTTGGATTTTTGTTAACTGAATACAGTGTACGCACAAACACACACACTCATTCAGTGACCATTATTACTTAATTCTTAATATCCTGTACCACAAGAAACCACATTAGCAAAACATTCTTGAAAAGTACAAAACATTAAGCCTTTATCACATTAGATATTGAAATATTTACATTAATACTGCAATGGTTTGTCTACTAGTAAAAATACTATAAACATTTGAATTAAATCAATTTTTAGATATTTTCTGATAATTCATTACAAGTTTTTATTGCTAAATTTCCTTGATAGGAAACTAAAATCTAATTTATTTCTATCTAATGAGTATACTACTTTCCTCAGTTGCCAGGTAATTTAACGGAGCTAGAATTTACTGACATTCAGCCTGGTAATTATCAAATTCAGGTAATTATTTTATTTTTATACCTGAAAAAAAAAATTTTCTGTATGTGTTATATAGTCCAAACTAAAATGCTGTTAAAATCAACCCCTTGGTATCATTCTTAAATATCTTTGGTACCAGCCTGCCTCTGGTTCTGCTATACAAAGCTGATAGTTTTAAACCTTTGTTACCATATTTCTAATGACATACACTGTATTTTAGTTAATTTATGAAGAATTTGGAGGGATTTATCAAAATTATTAATAATTTCATTATTAAGATGGTTCAAGGTGGTGGATTGGTATTATTGGAAGAGCAGTGGACAACATGCTTCTTGACATAGAGTTACGTGCCTTTGAGTTCTGAGTTCAGATCCTGCTGAGGTTAGCTTTGTATTTCATCTTTACAGGGGTCGATAAAATAACATACCAGTAATGCACTGGGGTCAATTTAATTGACTTTCCCCTCCCCCAAATTGTTGGCCTTGTGCCTAAATTAAAAACCATTATTATGATGGTTCTTATATCAAATTATTTCGAAAGATTTTAATTTACATCGGAACCATTTAAAATAGGTTTTGTTTCACAGAACCAGAGGTGATTTTGGGGTGGGTTGGTAGCAAAAAAGGCTTTGTAAATTTTTGGTCATATTACTATTAGTTTGTTTCCATATTTATTTTCATTATCATCATTTGTTATAAATGTTATGTCCTTAGGTTAGTGTCATCAGCGCTGATTGTGAAGTTCAGTTGTGTAAGACTATGAACTCAACTTCTTTCGTAATGGGCAGCCCACAGAAAAATACAGGTTCGTTTTTATTTCAATAATTATTTTATACTTTTATTATTTTTTTATTATTGGTTTCAGTAGTTGGTGGTGTTGGTGATGGTGTTGTTGGTGCCGTTGGTGTTAGTGGTAGTTGTGGTGGTGATGTTGTTGGTAGTTATGGTGGTGGACTTGGTGCTGGTGTTGGTGGTGCTGGTAGTAGCAGCAGACCTCATAAATACTGGCACACTGGTCAATACTTTATAGCCCACCCCTCATATCCTATCACACCAGTCATAACTCCTTCTTAGTTGCTGTTTTCATCACCACAATTGCCACCCACACTATTGGATGTCACTCCTTACTCTCCTACTCATCACCATGTCAAATCCGGCCACACTTGTAATACACCCATAAAATCATACTTATCATCTCTTGCCCACCTCAGTCCTATTACCCCCTCCCATTTCTAGTGTTGATGCCACAAAACATGCACCTGATACACCCTGCTAGGTGGTTGGCAATAGGAAGGGCATCCAGCTGTAGAAAACTTTCCAAACAAAGAGTCAAAAGTATTCTTCAGGTGTGTCAAAGACAGGACAACCTCCCTAGCCATGATAAAATATACCTGGTGTATTTTCTAAAGGTGGAACATTAGTTGGGAAACAATTCAATAAGGTTGCAGGTCATGTTATTGTTGTAAATCCCAAACTATTTTTTGAATCGCCTTTTTTACTTTGTACAAGCCAGAATGATATGAAAAGTCAAGTTGGAAGTTAAGATATTAACCCTTTAGCATTTACATTACTCTATATATACTATTGTATTTTTATGGTAAAGGCTTTATCTCACATAATATCTAATCTACGAGATTTTGATATTATTTATTTTGAGAACCATACCTTAACATCAGTATGAGTGGCTGGTTACAGCCGATTTGAAAAGAAAGAGGTGAGAGAATTCTGGCCGGACACGGCCGGTTTAAATACTAAAGGGTTAAAAAGATAATTACAGATATTGTTGAGTGTGTGTGTGTGTCAGCATTGTTAACGTTTTCGTTTAATGACTGTCACCCTACTCCTATCCTAATATGTTGTCTGCCTCGTAGTCCCAGCTGACAGGATGGAAAATACATTGTCCCAGAGGACGGCGAGGGAGATGTACTGGAACAGCCACTCCACCTCACGGGGCTCAAACCATCTGGCAGCACTCCGTTCTGATAGCAAGAATGCCAAATGTCTTTTTTCCTATTTTGCCCTTGTTCTCTCTCTCAGCGTCTTAGGTTTATGTGGCCAACTGAAATAATGATTTAAAATAAAGAAAATGTTGTTATTATCATTTTGTTTTTGTGTCAGGACGCAGTATGTCAAGTAAACCAGTAACTACCACTACCACATTTATTAAACACCGAATTAGTAGCACTTCAGATATGGTAAAGACAACAACTCCTGAAACAAGAAGTACCAGTCGCAGACAAGGTAAACTATAGCTAATTCTATATTTTTCTGACTTCCTAACTAAATTCATTGTCCACGAATTAATTCTGAAGATAATGAAGAATTTGGAGTATTTTGTAAAGAAACTGAAATGTTCATTATTAGCTGGCATTTGGCACATAATTTAACAAAAAGTTCTTAAAATTTATGATAGATGGGTGAAATTCAGATATATACATTTTAAATTAAAGGTATTCTATTATAAAACTTCTGCCAGAAGTTGCAACCGGTAGATAGTATTGGCAATGGAAAGACCAATGGAAACATTGTTTCCATGGTCTGATTTGACGAGTTTCATCCAACTCAGTAAGCGAACGAGGAGGTCTTGGATCTTGTTGATTGAACTCTATATTATAAAACTAAATTTAATTCCAAAAAGTGTTATAATATATAGGGAGACAACTCTATTTATTATTGTAATGTTATTTCCCTTTATGGCTAATCTGAGAACATTTTTTTTTTCTCCATCATACAAAAAGGGGAAATATTTTTTATATTAAAGTGTTACTAAGGAATAAGAGCCATTAAAATTTACCTATTTATGATAAGGTTTTAATTAGCAAGAGAGATATCTCGACTCACTGGGAAAATAGATGACTGTTCAATATGCAGAAAAATAGTTGGTTAACATTTCATATAGTGTATGCAGTGGGAACTATGGACACACAAGAGGTGTAATGGCATCATAGGCAGGCTTACAGAGAAGAGGGACTTCGTAAGATACACACGAGTAGTTAATGGTAAGAATGGATGCAAAATAAATGCCTTAAACTTCTTGGAAGTAACAAATCTAGAAATAACAAATCCTTTTGTGATTTTATTTCTTATGAAATGCCCTCTATTTCAATTAATGAAGAATTTGAGGGATTTGCTAAAATTATTAATAATTTGGAAAAATTTTATTTAAATAAGAACCTCATAAAATTGTGTTGGTTGGTGCCATGATAAAATACATCCATTACCTATATGATTTGATATATAATATTTACTGTGTATTATGGTTCATACTGTCATTAGACGTCATATGTGATGAATTCTTGGTATCAAGTTATAGTCATCATCATTTTATTTTATATCTACATATTTGGTGGTTTTAGGTTTCACAGATAGTCATGGCCTGAGACAAGACAATTCAGATACCATGCCTTGCTTATATGTTCCATATATTGGAATGGTTTCTATGGCTTGATGCCCTTCCTAATGGCAACTGTTTAACATAGTGTACTGGTTGTATTTTATCATGGCACACTTTACAGTGTGTGCTGGGTGTATTTTTTTGTGGCACCAGTACTGTCACTTTAGAGTGTGTAGTGGGGGCATGTTATTGTGGCATCAGCACTACTATTTTACAGTGAGTACTAGGTACATTTTATTGCGGCACCAACACTACAACTTTACAGAGTGTACTGGGTGCATTTTATCATAGCACCAGCACTAGAGAGGTTGCCATGTCTTCGGCACAACTGATGAGTCCTCTCTACCTTGTATTGTTTCTGTAAGATTGACTTAGACTTAGAAGCTCCTGCATCTTGAGACACATGAAGCAGCCAAAGTGCTTCAATAACCACAGTCAGTTGCATCTATCAAAACATCATTCTAACTTTTGTTGGTGTGTTTCAGGTCTCTGTCAATTGTCTGTCACCTGTTCATCCTGGATATAAATAATAATTAGTATTTGTTTTGTTTTTTGCCTTGCTGTAATGAAAATAAAACAAAAAGAAACAATTATATTTTAGGTGATGTAGTGATTCAACCTTCAGATCAAAGTGGAGAATATGAGAGATCATTAAAGATTATGCTTGGCACTGTGTTTGGTGTGGTTGGCAGTGTTACAATCATCATTGTTGTATTTTGTATGTACCGTAAGAGAAACTACACATCAGGTAAGTACTTTAACTCTTTCATAAATAACAAAAATCACGTTCTTACACATTATTTACATAGGGCGGTGGATTGGCAGTATCGGTAGAGGGTCGGACGCCATGCTTTGAAGCATAGAGTTACGTCCCTTTACGATCTGAGTTCAAATCCCGCCGAGGTTGGCTTTGCCTTTCATCCTTACGGGGTCGATAAAATAAAGTACCAGTAATGCACTGGGTAATTGCTGGCCTTGTGCCTAGAGTAGAAAACAATTATTTACATAGGGAAATATTCCTTCTCATCATCATCACCATCTAATGTCCATTTTTCCTTGCTAGCATGAATTAGATGAGTTGTCAATCAGATTACCATGTCTCATACAGAACTGTTTCTGGCTTGGTTTTTATGGCTGGATGCCCTTCCTAATGCTAACCACTTTATAGTGTGGATTAGCAGCTTTTTGTTGTGACACCAACACGACCACTCTACAGGGTGGACTAGACTCTTTTGTTGTGACACCAACATGACCACGTTACAGGGTGGACTAGACTCTTTTGTTGTGACACCAACATGACCACTTTACAGGGTGGACTAGACTCTTTTGTTGTGGCACCAACATGACCACTTTACAGGGTGGACTAGACTCTTTTGTTGTGACACCAACATGACCACTTTACAGGGTGGACTAGACTCTTTTGTTGTGGGACCAACATGACCACTTTACAGGGTGGACTAGACGCTTTTGTTGTGACACCAACATGACCACTTTACAGGGTGGACTAGACGCTTTTGTTGTGGCACCAACATGACCACTTTACAGGGTGGACTAGACTCTTTTGTTGTGGCACCAACATGACCACTTTACAGGGTGGACTAGACTCTTTTGTTGTGGCACCAACATGACCACTTTATAGGGTGGACTAGACTCTTTTGTTGTGACACCAACATGACCACTTTACAGGGTGGACTAGATTCTTTTGTTGTGAGACCAACATGACTACTTTACAGGGTGGACTAGACTCTTTTGTTGTGGCACCAACAAGACCACTTTACAGGATGGACTAGACTCTTTTGTTGTGACACCAACATGACCACTTTACATGGTGGACTAGACTCTTTTGTTGTGACACCAACATGACTACTTTACAGGATGGACTAGACTCTTTTGTTGTGACACCAACATGACAACTTTACAGGGTGGACTAGACACTTTTGTTGTGGCACCAACATGACCACTTTACAGGGTGAAATAGACTCTTTTGTTGTGGCACCAACATGACTACTTTACAGGGTGGACTAGACTCTTTTGTTGTGACACCAACATGACCACTTTACAGGGTGGACTAGACTCTTTTGTTGTGACACCAATGTGATCACTTTACTGGGAGGACTAGACTCTTTTGTTGTGGCACCAACGTGATCACTTTACAGGGTGAAATAGACTCTTTTTCTGTGGCACAAATGTGATCACTTTACAGGGTGGACTAGACTCTTTTGTTGTGGCACCAACATGACCACTTTACAGGGTGGACTAGACTCTTTTGTTGGGGCACCAACATGACCACTTTACAGGGTGGACTAGACTCTTTTGTTGTGGCACCAACATGACCACTTTACAGGGTGGACTAGATTCTTTTGTTGTGGCACCAACATGACCACTTTACAGGGTGGACTAGACTCTTTTGTTGTGGCACCAACATGACCACTTTACAGGGTGGACTAGACTCTTTTGTTGTGGCACCAATGGGATCACTTTACAGGGTGGACTAGAGTCTTTTGTTGTGACAACAACATTACCACTTTACAGGGTGGACTAGACTCTTTTGTTGTGACACCAACATGACCACTTTACAGGGTGGACTAGACTCTTTGGTTGTGAAACCAACATGACCACTTTACAGGGTGGACTAGACTCTTTTGTTGTGGCACCAATGTGATCACTTTACAGGGTGGACTAGACTCTTTTGTTGTGAAACCAACATGACCACTTTACAGGGTGGACTAGATTCTTTTGTTGTGGCACCAACATGACCACTTTACAGGGTGGACTAGACTCTTTTGTTGTTGCACCAACATGACCACTTTACAGGGTGGACTAGTCTCTTTTGTTGTGACACCAACATGACCACTTTACAGGGTGGACTAGACTCTTGTTGTGACACCAATGTGATCACTTTACTGGGTGGACTAGACTCTTTTGTTGTGGCACCAACATGACCACTTTACAGAGTGGACTAGACTCTTTTGTTGTGATACCAACAAGACCACTTTACAGGGTGGACTAGACTCTTTTGTTGTGGCACCAACATGACCACTTTACAGGATGGACTAGACTCTTTTGTTGTGGCACCAATGTGATCACTTTACAGGGTGGACTAGACTCTTTTGCTGTGGCACAAATGTGATCACTTTACAGGGTGGACTAGACTATTTTGTTGTGGCACCAACATGACCACTTTATAGGGTGGACTAGACTCTTTTGTTGTGGCACCAACATGACCACTTTACAGTGTGGACTAGACTCTTTTGTTGTGAAACTAACATGACCACTTTACAGGGTGGACTAGATTCTTTTGTTGTTGCACCAACATGACCACTTTACAGGGTGGACTAGACTCTTATGTTGTGGCACCAACATGACCACTTTACAGGGTGGACTAGACTCTTTTGTTGTGGCACCAATGTGATCACTTTACAGGGTGGACTAGAGTCTTTTGTTGTGACACCAACATTACCACTTTACAGGGTGGACTAGACTCTTTTGTTGTGACACCAACATGACCACTTTACAGGGTGGACTAGACTCTTTTGTTGTGGCACCAACATGACCACTTTACAGGGTGGACTAGACTCTTTTGTTGTGGCACCAACATGACCACTTTACAGGGTGGACTAGACTCTTTTGTTGTGGCACCAACATGACCACTTTACAGGGTGGACTAGACTCTTTTGTTGTGGCACCAATGTGATCACTTTACAGGGTGGACTAGACTCTTCTGTTGTGAAACCAACATGACCACTTTACAGGGTAGACTAGATTCTTTTGTTGTGGCACCAACATGACCACTTTACAGGGTGGACTAGACTCTTTTGTTGTGGCACCAA
The DNA here is from genome assembly GCA_964016885.1 of Eledone cirrhosa. Classification (NCBI taxonomy): domain Eukaryota; kingdom Metazoa; phylum Mollusca; class Cephalopoda; order Octopoda; family Eledonidae; genus Eledone; species Eledone cirrhosa. The sequence goes on along the minus strand of OZ024743.1, from coordinate 312,104,725 downwards.
CATGACCGCTTTACAGGGTGGACTAGACTCTTTTGTTGTGACACCAACATGACCACTTTACAGGGTGGACTAGTCTCTTTTGTTGTGACACCAACATGACCACTTTACAGGGTGGACTAGACTCTTGTTGTGACACCAATGTGATCACTTTACTGGGTGGACTAGACTCTTTTGTTGTGGCACCAACATGACCACTTTACAGAGTGGACTAGACTCTTTTGTTGTGATACCAACAAGACCACTTTACAGGGTGGACTAGACTCTTTTGTTGTGGCACCAACATGACCACTTTACAGGATGGACTAGACTCTTTTGTTGTGGCACCAATGTGATCACTTTACAGGGTGGACTAGACTCTTTTGCTGTGGCACAAATGTGATCACTTTATAGGGTGGACTAGACTATTTTGTTGTGGCACCAACATGACCACTTTATAGGGTGGACTAGACTCTTTTGTTGTGGCACCAACATGACCACTTTACAGTGTGGACTAGACTCTTTTGTTGTGAAACTAACATGACCACTTTACAGGGTGGACTAGATTCTTTTGTTGTTGCACCAACATGACCACTTTACAGGGTGGACTAGACTCTTATGTTGTGGCACCAACATGACCACTTTACAGGGTGGACTAGACTCTTTTGTTGTGGCACCAATGTGATCACTTTACAGGGTGGACTAGAGTCTTATGTTGTGACACCAACATTACCACTTTACAGGGTGGACTAGACTCTTTTGTTGTGACACCAACATAACCACTTTACAGGGTGGACTAGACTCTTTTGTTGTGGCACCAACATGACCCCTTTACAGGGTGGACTAGACTCTTTTGTTGTGGCACCAACCTGACCACTTTACAGGGTGGACTAGACTCTTTTGTTGTGGCACCAACATGACCACTTTACAGGGTGGACTAGACTCTTTTCTTGTGACACCAACATGACCACTTTACAGGGTGGACTAGATTCTTTTGTTGTGGAACCAACATGACCACTTTACAGGGTGGACTAGACTCTTTTGTTGTGGCACCAACATGACCACTTTACAGGGTGGACTAGACTCTTTTGTTGTGGCACCAATGGGATCACTTTACAGGGTGGACTAGAGTCTTTTGTTGTGACAACAACATTACCACTTTACAGGGTGGACTAGACTCTTTTGTTGTGGCACCAACATGACCCCTTTACAGGGTGGACTAGACTCTTTTGTTGTGGCACCAACATGACCACTTTACAGGGTGGACTAGACTCTTTTCTTGTGACACCAACATGACCACTTTACAGGGTGGACTAGATTCTTTTGTTGTGGCACCAACATGACCACTTTACAGGGTGGACTAGACTCTTTTGTTGTGGCACCAACATGACCACTTTACAGGGTGGACTAGACTCTTTTGTTGTGGCACCAATGGGATCACTTTACAGGGTGGACTAGAGTCTTTTGTTGTGACAACAACATTACCACTTTACAGGGTGGACTAGACTCTTTTGTTGTGGCACCAACATGACCACTTTACAGGGTGGACTAGACTCTTTGGTTGTGAAACCAACATGACCACTTTACAGGGTGGACTAGACTCTTTTGTTGTGGCACCAATGTGATCACTTTACAGGGTGGACTAGACTCTTTTGTTGTGAAACCAACATGAACACTTTACAGGGTGGACTAGATTCTTTTGTTGTGGCACCAACATGACCACTTTACAGGGTGGACTAGACTCTTTTGTTGTTGCACCAACATGACCACTTTACAGGGTGGACTAGTCTCTTTTGTTGTGACACCAACATGACCACTTTACAGGGTGGACTAGACTCTTGTTGTGACACCAATGTGATCACTTTACTGGGTGGACTAGACTCTTTTGTTGTGGCACCAACATGACCACTTTACAGAGTGGACTAGACTCTTTTGTTGTGATACCAACAAGACCACTTTACAGGGTGGACTAGACTCTTTTGTTGTGGCACCAACATGACCACTTTACAGGATGGACTAGACTCTTTTGTTGTGGCACCAATGTGATCACTTTACAGGGTGGACGAGACTCTTTTGCTGTGGCACAAATGTGATCACTTTACAGGGTGGACTAGACTATTTTGTTGTGGCACCAACATGACCACTTTATAGGGTGGACTAGACTCTTTTGTTGTGGCACCAACATGACCACTTTACAGTGTGGACTAGACTCTTTTGTTGTGAAACTAACATGACCACTTTACAGGGTGGACTAGATTCTTTTGTTGTTGCACCAACATGACCACTTTACAGAGTGGACTAGACTCTTTTGTTGTGGCACCAATGTGATCACTTTACAGGGTGGACTAGAGTCTTTTGTTGTGACACCAACATTACCACTTTACAGGGTGGACTAGACTCTTTTGTTGTGACACCAACATGACCACTTTACAGGGTGGACTAGACTCTTTTGTTGTGGCACCAACATGACCCCTTTACAGGGTGGACTAGACTCTTTTGTTGTGGCACCAACATGACCACTTTACAGGGTGGACTAGACTCTTTTGTTGTGGCACCAACATGACCACTTTACAGGGTGGACTAGACTCTTTTGTTGTGGCACCAATGTGATCACTTTACAGGGTGGACTAGACTCTTCTGTTGTGAAACCAACATGACCACTTTACAGGGTGGACTAGATTCTTTTGTTGTGGCACCAACATGACCACTTTACAGGGTGGACTAGACTCTTTTGTTGTGGCACCAACATGACCGCTTTACAGGGTGGACTAGACTCTTTTGTTGTGACACCAACATGACCACTTTACAGGGTGGACTTGTCTCTTTTGTTGTGACACCAACATGACCACTTTACAGGGTGGACTAGACTCTTGTTGTGACACCAATGTGATCACTTTACTGGGTGGACTAGACTCTTTTGTTGTGGCACCAACATGACCACTTTACAGGGTGGACTAGATTCTTTTGTTGTGATGCCAACAAGACCACTTTACAGGGTGGACTAGACTCTTTTGTTGTGGCACCAACATGACCACTTTACAGGGTGGACTAGACTCTTTTGTTGTGGCACCAACATGACCACTTTACAGGGTCGACTAGACTCTTTTGTTGTGGCACCAATGTGATCACTTTACAGGGTGGACTAGACTCTTCTGTTGTGAAACCAACATGACCACTTTACAGGGTGGACTAGATTCTTTTGTTGTGGCACCAACATGACCACTTTACAGGGTGGACTAGACTCTTTTGTTGTGGCACCAACATGACCGCTTTACAGGGTGGACTAGACTCTTTTGTTGTGACACCAACATGACCACTTTACAGGGTGGACTAGTCTCTTTTGTTGTGACACCAACATGACCACTTTACAGGGTGGACTAGACTCTTGTTGTGACACCAATGTGATCACTTTACTGGGTGGACTAGACTCTTTTGTTGTGGCACCAACATGACCACTTTACAGGGTGGACTAGATTCTTTTGTTGTGATGCCAACAAGACCACTTTACAGGGTGGACTAGACTCTTTTGTTGTGGCACCAACATGACCACTTTACAGGATGGACTAGACTCTTTTGTTGTGGCACCAATGTGATCACTTTACAGGGTGGACTAGACTCTTTTGCTGTGGCACAAATGTGATCACTTTATAGGGTGGACTAGACTATTTTGTTGTGGCACCAACATGACCACTTTATAGGGTGGACTAGACTCTTTTGTTGTGGCACCAACATGACCACTTTACAGGGTGGACTAGACTCTTTTGTTGTGAAACTAACATGACCACTTTACAGGGTGGACTAGATTCTTTTGTTGTTGCACCAACATGACCACTTTACAGGGTGGACTAGACTCTTATGTTGTGGCACCAACATGACCACTTTACAGGGTGGACTAGACTCTTTTGTTGTGGCACCAATGTGATCACTTTACAGGGTGGACTAGAGTCTTATGTTGTGACACCAACATTACCACTTTACAGGGTGGACTAGACTCTTTTGTTGTGGCACCAACATGACCACTTTATAGGGTGGACTAGACTCTTTTGTTGTGGCACCAACATGACCACTTTACAGTGTGGACTAGACTCTTTTGTTGTGAAACTAACATGACCACTTTACAGGGTGGACTAGATTCTTTTGTTGTTGCACCAACATGACCACTTTACAGGGTGGACTAGACTCTTTTGTTGTGGCACCAATGTGATCACTTTACAGGGTGGACTAGAGTCTTTTGTTGTGACACCAACATTACCACTTTACAGGGTGGACTAGACTTTTTTGTTGTGACACCAACATGACCACTTTACAGGGTGGACTAGACTCTTTTGTTGTGGCACCAACATGACCCCTTTACAGGGTGGACTAGACTCTTTTGTTGTGGCACCAACATGACCACTTTACAGGGTGGACTAGACTCTTTTGTTGTGGCACCAACATGACCACTTTACAGGGTGGACTAGACTCTTTTGTTGTGGCACCAATGTGATCACTTTACAGGGTGGACTAGACTCTTCTGTTGTGAAACCAACATGACCACTTTACAGGGTGGACTAGATTCTTTTGTTGTGGCACCAACATGACCACTTTACAGGGTGGACTAGACTCTTTTGTTGTGGCACCAACATGACCGCTTTACAGGGTGGACTAGACTCTTTTGTTGTGACACCAACATGACCACTTTACAGGGTGGACTAGTCTCTTTTGTTGTGACACCAACATGACCACTTTACCGGGTGGACTAGACTCTTGTTGTGACACCAATGTGATCACTTTACTGGGTGGACTAGACTCTTTTGTTGTGGCACCAACATGACCACTTTACAGGGTGGACTAGATTCTTTTGTTGTGATGCCAACAAGACCACTTTACAGGGTGGACTAGACTCTTTTGTTGTGGCACCAACATGACCACTTTACAGGATGGACTAGACTCTTTTGTTGTGGCACCAATGTGATCACTTTACAGGGTGGACTAGACTCTTTTGCTGTGGCACAAATGTGATCACTTTATAGGGTGGACTAGACTATTTTGTTGTGGCACCAACATGACCACTTTATAGGGTGGACTAGACTCTTTTGTTGTGGCACCAACATGACCACTTTACAGGGTGGACTAGACTCTTTTGTTGTGAAACTAACATGACCACTTTACAGGGTGGACTAGATTCTTTTGTTGTTGCACCAACATGACCACTTTACAGGGTGGACTAGACTCTTATGTTGTGGCACCAACATGACCACTTTACAGGGTGGACTAGACTCTTTTGTTGTGGCACCAATGTGATCACTTTACAGGGTGGACTAAAGTCTTATGTTGTGACACCAACATTACCACTTTACAGGGTGGACTAGACTCTTTTGTTGTGACACCAACATAACCACTTTACAGGGTGGACTAGACTCTTTTGTTGTGGAACCAACATGACCCCTTTACAGGGTGGACTAGACTCTTTTGTTGTGGCACCAACCTGACCACTTTACAGGGTGGACTAGACTCTTTTGTTGTGGCACCAACATGACCACTTTACAGGGTGGACTAGACTCTTTTCTTGTGACACCAACATGACCACTTTACAGGGTGGACTAGACTCTTTTGTTGTGACACCAACGTGATCACTTTACAGGTTGAAATAGACTCATTTGTTGTGGCACCAACATGACCACTTTACAGGGTGGACTAGATTCTTTTGTTGTGGCACCAATGTGATCACTTTACAGGGTGGACTAGATTCATTTGTTGTGGCACCAGCATGACCACTTTACAGGGTGGACTAGACTCTTTTGTTGTTGCACCAACATGACCACTTTACAGGGTGGACTAGACTCTTTTGTTGTGACACCAACATGACCACTTTACAGGTTGGACTAGACTCTTTTGTTGTGACACCAATGTGATCACTTTACTGGGTGGACTAGACTCTTTTGTTGTGGCGCCAACATTACCACTTTACAGGGTGGACTAGACTCTTTTGTTGTGGCACGAACATGACCACTTTACAGGGTGGACTAGACTCTTTTGTTGTTGCACCAACATGACCACTTTACAGGGTGGACTAGACTCTTTTGTTGTGGCACCAATGTGATCACTTTACAGGGTGAACTAGACTCTTTTGTTGTGAAACCAACATGACCACTTTACAGGGTGGACTAGATTCTTTTGTTGTGGCACCAACATGACCACTTTACAGGGTGGACTAGACTCTTTTGTTGTGACACCAACATGACCACTTTACAGGTTGGACTAGACTCTTTTGTTGTGACACCAATGTGATCACTTTACTGGGAGGACTAGACTCTTTTGTTGTGGCACCAACATGACCACTTTACAGGGTGGACTAGACTCTTTTGTTGGGACACCAACATGACCACTTTACAGGGTGGACTAGACTCTTTTGTTGTGGCACCAACATGACCACTTTACAGGGTGGACTAGATTCTTTTGTTGTGGCACCAACATGACCACTTTACAGGGTGGACTAGACTCTTTTGTTGTGGCACCAACATGACCACTTTACAGGGTGGACTAGACTCTTTTGTTGTGGCACCAATGTGATCACTTTACAGGGTGGACTAGAGTCTTTTGTTGTGACACCAACATTACCACTTTACAGGGTGGACTAGACTCTTTTGTTGTGGCACCAACATGACCACTTTACAGGGTGGACTAGACTCTTTGGTTGTGAAACCAACATGACCACTTTACATGGTGGACTAGACTCTTTTGTTGTGGCACCAATGTGATCACTTTACAGGGTGGACTAGACTCTTTTGTTGTGAAACCAACATGACCACTTTACAGGGTGGACTAGATTCTTTTGTTGTGGCACCAACATGATCACTTTACAGGGTGGACTAGACTCTTTTGTTGTTGCACCAACATGACCACTTTACAGGGTGGACTAGTCTCTTTTGTTGTGACACCAACATGACCACTTTACAGGGTGGACTAGACTCTTGTTGTGACACCAATGTGATCACTTTACTGGGTGGACTAGACTCTTTTGTTGTGGCACCAACATGACCACTTTACAGAGTGGACTAGACTCTTTTGTTGTGATACCAACAAGACCACTTTACAGGGTGGACTAGACTCTTTTGTTGTGGCACCAACATGACCACTTTACAGGATGGACTAGACTCTTTTGTTGTGGCACCAATGTGATCACTTTACAGGGTGGACTAGACTCTTTTGCTGTGGCACAAATGTGATCACTTTACAGGGTGGACTAGACTATTTTGTTGTGGCACCAACATGACCACTTTATAGGGTGGACTAGACTCTTTTGTTGTGGCACCAACATGACCACTTTACAGTGTGGACTAGACTCTTTTGTTGTGAAACTAACATGACCACTTTACAGGGTGGACTAGATTCTTTTGTTGTTGCACCAACATGACCACTTTACAGGGTGGACTAGACTCTTATGTTGTGGCACCAACATGACCACTTTACAGGGTGGACTAGACTCTTTTGTTGTGGCACCAATGTGATCACTTTACAGGGTGGACTAGAGTCTTTTGTTGTGACACCAACATTACCACTTTACAGGGTGGACTAGACTCTTTTGTTGTGACACCAACATGACCACTTTACAGGGTGGACTAGACTCTTTTGTTGTGGCACCAACATGACCCCTTTACAGGGTGGACTAGACTCTTTTGTTGTGGCACCAACCTGACCACTTTACAGGGTGGACTAGACTCTTTTGTTGTAGCACCAACATGACCACTTTAAAGGGTGGACTAGACTCTTTTGTTGTGGCACCAATGTGATCACTTTACAGTGTGGACTAGACTCTTCTGTTGTGAAACCAACATGACCACTTTACAGGGTGGACTAGACTCTTTTGCTGTGGAACCAACATGACCACTTTACAGGGTGGACTAGACTCTTTTCTTGTGACACCAACATGACCACTTTACAGGGTGGACTAGACTCTTTTGCTGTGACACCAACGTGATCACTTTACAGGTTGAAATAGACTCATTTGTTGTGGCACCAATATGACCACTTTACAGGGTGGACTAGATTCTTTTGTTGTGGCACCAATGTGATCACTTTACAGGGTGGACTAGACTCTTTTGCTGTGGCACAAATGTGATCACTTTATAGGGTGGACTAGACTATTTTGTTGTGGCACCAACATGACCACTTTATAGGGTGGACTAGACTCTTTTGTTGTGGCACCAACATGACCACTTTACAGGGTGAAATAGACTCTTTTGTTGTGAAACTAACATGACCACTTTACAGGGTGGACTAGATTCTTTTGTTGTTGCACCAACATGACCACTTTACAGGGTGGACTAGACTCTTATGTTGTGGCACCAACATGACCACTTTACAGGGTGGACTAGACTCTTTTGTTGTGGCACCAATGTGATCACTTTACAGGGTGGACTAAAGTCTTATGTTGTGACACCAACATTACCACTTTACAGGGTGGACTAGACTCTTTTGTTGTGACACCAACATAACCACTTTACACGGTGGACTAGACTCTTTTGTTGTGGAACCAACATGACCCCTTTACAGGGTGGACTAGACTCTTTTGTTGTGGCACCAACCTGACCACTTTACAGGGTGGACTAGACTCTTTTGTTGTGGCACCAACATGACCACTTTACAGGGTGGACTAGACTCTTTTCTTGTGACACCAACATGACCACTTTACAGGGTGGACTAGACTCTTTTGTTGTGACACCAACGTGATCACTTTACAGGTTGAAATAGACTCATTTGTTGTGGCACCAACATGACCACTTTACAGGGTGGACTAGATTCTTTTGTTGTGGCACCAATGTGATCACTTTACAGGGTGGACTAGATTCATTTGTTGTGGCACCAGCATGACCACTTTACAGGGTGGACTAGACTCTTTTGTTGTTGCACCAACATGACCACTTTACAGGGTGGACTAGACTCTTTTGTTGTGACACCAACATGACCACTTTACAGGTTGGACTAGACTCTTTTGTTGTGACACCAATGTGATCACTTTACTGGGTGGACTAGACTCTTTTGTTGTGGCGCCAACATTACCACTTTACAGGGTGGACTAGACTCTTTTGTTGTTGCACCAACATGACCACTTTACAGGGTGGACTAGACTCTTTTGTTGTGGCACCAATGTGATCACTTTACAGGGTGAACTAGACTCTTTTGTTGTGAAACCAACATGACCACTTTACAGGGTGGACTAGATTCTTTTGTTGTGGCACCAACATGACCACTTTACAGGGTGGACTAGACTCTTTTGTTGTGACACCAACATGACCACTTTACAGGTTGGACTAGACTCTTTTGTTGTGACACCAATGTGATCACTTTACTGGGAGGACTAGACTCTTTTGTTGTGGCACCAACATGACCACTTTACAGGGTGGACTAGACTCTTTTGTTGTGGCACCAACATGACCGCTTTACAGGGTGGACTAGACTCTTTTGTTGTGACACCAACATGACCACTTTACAGGGTGGACTAGTCTCTTTTGTTGTGACACCAACATGACCACTTTACAGGGTGGACTAGACTCTTGTTGTGACACCAATGTGATCACTTTACTGGGTGGACTAGACTCTTTTGTTGTGGCACCAACATGACCACTTTACAGAGTGGACTAGACTCTTTTGTTGTGATACCAACAAGACCACTTTACAGGGTGGACTAGACTCTTTTGTTGTGGCACCAGCATGACCACTTTACAGGATGGACTAGACTCTTTTGTTGTGGCACCAATGTGATCACTTTACAGGGTAGACTAGACTCTTTTGCTGTGGCACAAATGTGATCACTTTACAGGGTGGACTAGACTATTTTGTTGTGGCACCAACATGACCACTTTATAGGGTGGACTAGACTCTTTTGTTGTGGCACCAACATGACCACTTTACAGTGTGGACTAGACTCTTTTGTTGTGAAACTAACATGACCACTTTACAGGGTGGACTAGATTCTTTTGTTGTTGCACCAACATGACCACTTTACAGGGTGGACTAGACTCTTATGTTGTGGCACCAACATGACCACTTTACAGGGTGGACTAGACTCTTTTGTTGTGGCACCAATGTGATCACTTTACAGGGTGGACTAGAGTCTTTTGTTGTGACACCAACATTACCACTTTACAGGGTGGACTAGACTCTTTTGTTGTGACACCAACATGACCACTTTACAGGGTGGACTAGACTCTTTTGTTGTGGCACCAACATGACCCCTTTACAGGGTGGACTAGACTCTTTTGTTGTGGCACCAACCTGACCACTTTACAGGGTGGACTAGACTCTTTTGTTGTAGCACCAACATGACCACTTTAAAGGGTGGACTAGACTCTTTTGTTGTGGCACCAATGTGATCACTTTACAGTGTGGACTAGACTCTTCTGTTGTGAAACCAACATGACCACTTTACAGGGTGGACTAGACTCTTTTGCTGTGGAACCAACATGACCACTTTACAGGGTGGACTAGACTCTTTTCTTGTGACACCAACATGACCACTTTACAGGGTGGACTAGACTCTTTTGCTGTGACACCAACGTGATCACTTTACAGGTTGAAATAGACTCATTTGTTGTGGCACCAATATGACCACTTTACAGGGTGGACTAGATTCTTTTGTTGTGGCACCAATGTGATCACTTTACAGGGTGGACTAGACTCTTTTGCTGTGGCACAAATGTGATCACTTTACAGGGTGGACTAGACTCTTTTGTTGTGGCACCAACATGACCACTTTACAGGGTGGACTAGACTCTTTTGTTGTGGCACCAACATGACCACTTTACAGGGTGGACTAGACTCTTTTGTTGTGGCACACACATGACCACTTTACAGGGTGGACTAGATTCTTTTGTTGTGGCACCAACATGACCACTTTACAGGGTGGACTAGACTCTTTTGTTGTGGCACCAATGTGATCACTTTACAGGGTGGACTAGACTATTTTGTTGTGAAACCAACATGACCACTTTACAGGGTGGACTAGATTCTTTTGTTGTGGCACCAGCATGACCACTTTACAGGGTGGACTAGACTCTTTTGTTGTTGCACCAACATGACCAATTTACAGAGTGGACTAGACTCTTTTGTTGTGACACCAACATGACCACTTTACAGGTTGGACTAGACTCTTTTGTTGTGACACCAATGTGATCACTTTACTGGGTGGACTAGACTCTTTTGTTGTGGCACCAACATGACCACTTTACAGGGTGGACTAGACTCTTTTGTTGTGACACCAACATGACCACTTTACAGGGTGGACTAGACTCTTTTGTTGTGATACAAACAAGACCACTTTACAGGGTGGACTAGACTCTTTTGTTGTGGCACCAACATGACCACTTTACAGGATGGACTAGACTCTTTTGTTGTGGCACGAATGTGATCACTTTACAGGGTGGACTAGACTCTTTTTCTGTGGCACAAATGTGATCACTTTACAGGGTGGACTAAACTATTTTGTTGTGGCACCAACATGACCACTTTATAGGGTGGACTAGACTCTTTTGTTGTGGCACCAACATGACCACTTTACAGTGTGGACTAGACTCTTTTGTTGTGAAACTAACATGACCACTTTACAGGGTGGACTAGATTCTTTTGTTGTTGCACCAACATGACCACTTTACAGGGTGGACTAGACTCTTATGTTGTGGCACCAACATGACCACTTTACAGGGTGGACTAGACTCTTTTGTTGTGGCACCAATGTGATCACTTTACAGGGTGGACTAGAGTCTTTTGTTGTGACACCAACATTACCACTTTACAGGGTGGACTAGACTCTTTTGTTGTGACACCAACATGACCACTTTACAGGGTGGACTAGACTCTTTTGTTGTGGCACCAACATGACCCCTTTACAGGGTGGACTAGACTCTTTTGTTGTGGAACCAACATGACCACTTTACAGGGTGGACTAGACTCTTTTGTTGTGGCACCAACATGACCACTTTACAGGGTGGACTAGACTCTTTTGTTGTGGCACCAATGTGATCACTTTACAGGGTGGACTAGACTCTTCTGTTGTGAAACCAACATGACCACTTTACAGGGTGGACTAGATTCTTTTGTTGTGGCACCAACATGACCACTTTACAGGGTGGACTAGACTCTTTTGTTGTGACATCAACATGACCACTTTACAGGGTGGACTAGACTCTTTTGTTGTGGCACCAACATGACAACTTTACAGGGTGGACTAGACTCTTTTGTTGTGACACCAACATGACCAATTTACAGGGTGGACTAGACTCTTTTGTTGTGGCACCAACATGACCACTTTACAGGGTGAAATAGACTCTTTTGTTGTGGCACCAACATGACTACTTTACAGGGTGGACTAGACTCTTTTGTTGTGTCACCAACATGACCACTTTACAGGGTGCACAAGACTCTTTTGTTGTGGCCCCAACATGACCACTTTACAGGGTGGACTAGACTCTTTTGTTGTGGCACCAATGTGATCACTTTACAGGGTGGACTACAGACTTTTGTTGTGACACCAACGTTACCACTTTACAGGGTGGACTAGACTCTTTTGTTGTGACACCAACATGACCACTTTTCAGGGTGGACTAGTCTCTTTTGTTGTGGCACCAACATGACCACTTTACAGGGTGGACTAGACTCTTTTGTTGTGGCACCAACATGACCACTTTACAGGGTGGACTAGACTCTTTTGTTGTGGCACCAACATGACCACTTTACAGGGTGGACTAGACTCTTTTGTTGTGACACCAACACGACCACTTTACAGGGTGGACTAGACTCTTTTGTTGTGACACCAATGTGATCACTTTACAGGTTGAAATAGACTCATTTGTTGTGGAACCAACATGACCACTTTACAGGGTGGACTAGACTCTTTTGTTGTAGGACCAACGTGATCACTTTACAGGGTGGACTAGACTCTTTTGCTGTGGCACAAATGTGATCACTTTACAGGGTGGACTAGACTCTTTTGTTGTGGCACCAACATGACCACTTTACAGGGTGGACTAGACTCTTTTGTTGGGGCACCAACATGACTACTTTACAGGGTGGACTAGACTCTTTTGTTGTGGCACCAAAATGACCACTTTACAGGGTGGACTAGATTCTTTTGTTGTGGCACCAACATGACCACTTTACAGGGTGGACTAGACTCTTTTGTTGTGGCACCAACATGACCACTTTACAGGGTGGACTAGATTCTTTTGTTGTGGCACCAACATGACCACTTTACAGGGTGGACGAGACTCTTTTGTTGTTGCACCAACATGACCACTTTACAGGGTGGACTAGTCTCTTTTGTTGTGACACCAACATGACCATTTTACAGGGTGGACTAGACTCTTGTTGTGACACCAATGTGATCACTTTACTGGGTGGACTAGACTCTTTTGTTGTGGCACCAACATGACCACTTTACAGAGTGGACTAGACTCTTTTGTTGTGATACCAACAAGACCACTTTACAGGGTGGACTAGACTCTTTTGTTGTGGCACCAACATGACCACTTTACAGGATGGACTAGACTCTTTTGTTGTGGCACCAATGTGATCACTTTACAGGGTGGACTAGACTCTTTTGCTGTGGCACAAATGTGATCACTTTACAGGGTGGACTAGACTATTTTGTTGTGGCACCAACATGACCACTTAATAGGGTGGACTAGACTCTTTTGTTGTTGCACCAACATGACCACTTTACAGGGTGGACTAGACTCTTATGTTGTGGCACCAACATGACCACTTTACAGGGTGGACTAGACTCTTTTGTTGTGGCACCAACATGACCACTTTACAGGGTGGACTAGACTCTTTTGTTGTGGCACCAATGTGATCACTTTACAGGGTGGACTAGACTCTTCTGTTGTGAAACCAACATGACCACTTTACAGGGTGGACTAGATTCTTTTGTTGTGGCACCAACATGACCACTTTACAGGGTGGACTAGACTCTTTTGTTGTGGAACCAACATGACCGCTTTGCAAGATGGACTAGACTCTTTTGTTGTGACACCAACATGACCACTTTACAGGGTGGACTAGTCTCTTTTGTTGTGACACCAACATGACCACTTTTCAGGGTGGACTAGACTCTTGTTGTGACACCAATGTGATCACTTTACTGGGTGGACTAGACTCTTTTGTTGTGGCACCAACATGACCACTTTACAGAGTGGACTAGACTCTTTTGTTGTGATACCAACAAGACCACTTTACAGGGTGGACTAGACTCTTTTGTTGTGGCACCAACATGACCACTTTACAGGATGGACTAGACTCTTTTGTTGTGGCACCAATGTGATCACTTTACAGGGTGGACTAGACTCTTTTGCTGTGGCACAAATGTGATCACTTTACAGGGTGGACTAGACTATTTTGTTGTGGCACCAACATGACCACTTAATAGGGTGGACTAGACTCTTTTGTTGTTGCACCAACATGACCACTTTACAGGGTGGACTAGACTCTTATGTTGTGGCACCAACATGACCACTTTACAGGGTGGACTAGACTCTTTTGTTGTGGCACCAACATGACCACTTTACAGGGTGGACTAGACTCTTTTGCTGTGGCACAAATGTGATCACTTTATAGGGTGGACTAGACTATTTTGTTGTGGCACCAACATGACCACTTTATAGGGTGGACTAGACTCTTTTGTTGTGGCACCAACATGACCACTTTACAGGGTGAAATAGACTCTTTTGTTGTGAAACTAACATGACCACTTTACAGGGTGGACTAGATTCTTTTGTTGTTGCACCAACATGACCACTTTACAGGGTGGACTAGACTCTTATGTTGTGGCACCAACATGACCACTTTACAGGGTGGACTAGACTCTTTTGTTGTGGCACCAATGTGATCACTTTACAGGGTGGACTAAAGTCTTATGTTGTGACACCAACATTACCACTTTACAGGGTGGACTAGACTCTTTTGTTGTGACACCAACATAACCACTTTACACGGTGGACTAGACTCTTTTGTTGTGGAACCAACATGACCCCTTTACAGGGTGGACTAGACTCTTTTGTTGTGGCACCAACCTGACCACTTTACAGGGTGGACTAGACTCTTTTGTTGTGGCACCAACATGACCACTTTACAGGGTGGACTAGACTCTTTTCTTGTGACACCAACATGACCACTTTACAGGGTGGACTAGACTCTTTTGTTGTGACACCAACGTGATCACTTTACAGGTTGAAATAGACTCATTTGTTGTGGCACCAACATGACCACTTTACAGGGTGGACTAGATTCTTTTGTTGTGGCACCAATGTGATCACTTTACAGGGTGGACTAGATTCATTTGTTGTGGCACCAGCATGACCACTTTACAGGGTGGACTAGACTCTTTTGTTGTTGCACCAACATGACCACTTTACAGGGTGGACTAGACTCTTTTGTTGTGACACCAACATGACCACTTTACAGGTTGGACTAGACTCTTTTGTTGTGACACCAATGTGATCACTTTACTGGGTGGACTAGACTCTTTTGTTGTGGCGCCAACATTACCACTTTACAGGGTGGACTAGACTCTTTTGTTGTGGCACGAACATGACCACTTTACAGGGTGGACTAGACTCTTTTGTTGTTGCACCAACATGACCACTTTACAGGGTGGACTAGACTCTTTTGTTGTGGCACCAATGTGATCACTTTACAGGGTGAACTAGACTCTTTTGTTGTGAAACCAACATGACCACTTTACAGGGTGGACTAGATTCTTTTGTTGTGGCACCAACATGACCACTTTACAGGGTGGACTAGACTCTTTTGTTGTGACACCAACATGACCACTTTACAGGTTGGACTAGACTCTTTTGTTGTGACACCAATGTGATCACTTTACTGGGAGGACTAGACTCTTTTGTTGTGGCACCAACGTGATCACTTTACAGGGTGGACTAGACTCTTTTGCTGTGGCACAAATGTGATCACTTTACAGGGTGGACTAGACTCTTTTGTTGTGGCACCAACATGACCACTTTACAGGGTGGACTAGACTCTTTTGTTGGGACACCAACATGACCA
Source organism: Eledone cirrhosa (assembly GCA_964016885.1). Classification (NCBI taxonomy): domain Eukaryota; kingdom Metazoa; phylum Mollusca; class Cephalopoda; order Octopoda; family Eledonidae; genus Eledone; species Eledone cirrhosa. The sequence continues at coordinate 312,088,708 of OZ024743.1, read as the reverse complement.
CTTTACAGGGTGGACTAGACTCTTTTGTTGTGGCACCAACATGACCACTTTACAGGGTGGACTAGATTCTTTTGTTGTGGCACCAACATGACCACTTTACAGGGTGGACTAGACTCTTTTGTTGTGGCACCAACATGACCACTTTACAGGGTGGACTAGACTCTTTTGTTGTGGCACCAATGTGATCACTTTACAGGGTGGACTAGAGTCTTTTGTTGTGACACCAACATTACCACTTTACAGGGTGGACTAGACTCTTTTGTTGTGGCACCAACATGACCACTTTACAGGGTGGACTAGACTCTTTGGTTGTGAAACCAACATGACCACTTTACATGGTGGACTAGACTCTTTTGTTGTGGCACCAATGTGATCACTTTACAGGGTGGACTAGACTCTTTTGTTGTGAAACCAACATGACCACTTTACAGGGTGGACTAGATTCTTTTGTTGTGGCACCAACATGATCACTTTACAGGGTGGACTAGACTCTTTTGTTGTTGCACCAACATGACCACTTTACAGGGTGGACTAGTCTCTTTTGTTGTGACACCAACATGACCACTTTACAGGGTGGACTAGACTCTTGTTGTGACACCAATGTGATCACTTTACTGGGTGGACTAGACTCTTTTGTTGTGGCACCAACATGACCACTTTACAGAGTGGACTAGACTCTTTTGTTGTGATACCAACAAGACCACTTTACAGGGTGGACTAGACTCTTTTGTTGTGGCACCAGCATGACCACTTTACAGGATGGACTAGACTCTTTTGTTGTGGCACCAATGTGATCACTTTACAGGGTAGACTAGACTCTTTTGTTGTGGCACAAATGTGATCACTTTACAGGGTGGACTAGACTATTTTGTTGTGGCACCAACATGACCACTTTATAGGGTGGACTAGACTCTTTTGTTGTGGCACCAACATGACCACTTTACAGTGTGGACTAGACTCTTTTGTTGTGAAACTAACATGACCACTTTACAGGGTGGACTAGATTCTTTTGTTGTTGCACCAACATGACCACTTTACAGGGTGGACTAGACTCTTATGTTGTGGCACCAACATGACCACTTTACAGGGTGGACTAGACTCTTTTGTTGTGGCACCAATGTGATCACTTTACAGGGTGGACTAGAGTCTTTTGTTGTGACACCAACATTACCACTTTACAGGGTGGACTAGACTCTTTTGTTGTGACACCAACATGACCACTTTACAGGGTGGACTAGACTCTTTTGTTGTGGCACCAACATGACCCCTTTACAGGGTGGACTAGACTCTTTTGTTGTGGCACCAACCTGACCACTTTACAGGGTGGACTAGACTCTTTTGTTGTAGCACCAACATGACCACTTTAAAGGGTGGACTAGACTCTTTTGTTGTGGCACCAATGTGATCACTTTACAGTGTGGACTAGACTCTTCTGTTGTGAAACCAACATGACCACTTTACAGGGTGGACTAGACTCTTTTGCTGTGGAACCAACATGACCACTTTACAGGGTGGACTAGACTCTTTTCTTGTGACACCAACATGACCACTTTACAGGGTGGACTAGACTCTTTTGTTGTGGCACCAATGTGATCACTTTACAGGTTGAAATAGACTCATTTGTTGTGGCACCAATATGACCACTTTACAGGGTGGACTAGATTCTTTTGTTGTGGCACCAATGTGATCACTTTACAGGGTGGACTAGACTCTTTTGCTGTGGCACAAATGTGATCACTTTACAGGGTGGACTAGACTCTTTTGTTGTGGCACCAACATGACCACTTTACAGGGTGGACTAGACTCTTTTGTTGTGGCACCAACATGACCACTTTACAGGGTGGACTAGACTCTTTTGTTGTGGCACACACATGACCACTTTACAGGGTGGACTAGATTCTTTTGTTGTGGCACCAACATGACCACTTTACAGGGTGGACTAGACTCTTTTGTTGTGGCACCAATGTGATCACTTTACAGGGTGGACTAGACTATTTTGTTGTGAAACCAACATGACCACTTTACAGGGTGGACTAGATTCTTTTGTTGTGGCACCAGCATGACCACTTTACAGGGTGGACTAGACTCTTTTGTTGTTGCACCAACATGACCAATTTACAGAGTGGACTAGACTCTTTTGTTGTGACACCAACATGACCACTTTACAGGTTGGACTAGACTCTTTTGTTGTGACACCAATGTGATCACTTTACTGGGTGGACTAGACTCTTTTGTTGTGGCACCAACATGACCACTTTACAGGGTGGACTAGACTCTTTTGTTGTGACACCAACATGACCACTTTACAGGGTGGACTAGACTCTTTTGTTGTGATACAAACAAGACCACTTTACAGGGTGGACTAGACTCTTTTGTTGTGGCACCAACATGACCACTTTACAGGATGGACTAGACTCTTTTGTTGTGGCACGAATGTGATCACTTTACAGGGTGGACTAGACTCTTTTTCTGTGGCACAAATGTGATCACTTTACAGGGTGGACTAAACTATTTTGTTGTGGTACCAACATGACCACTTTACAGGGTGGACTAGACTCTTTTGTTGTGGCACCAACATGACCACTTTACAGGGTGGACTAGACTCTTTTGTTGTGATACAAACAAGACCACTTTACAGGGTGGACTAGACTCTTTTGTTGTGGCACCAACATGACCACTTTACAGGATGGACTAGACTCTTTTGTTGTGGCACGAATGTGATCACTTTACAGGGTGGACTAGACTCTTTTTCTGTGGCACAAATGTGATCACTTTACAGGGTGGACTAAACTATTTTGTTGTGGCACCAACATGACCACTTTATAGGGTGGACTAGACTCTTTTGTTGTGGCACCAACATGACCACTTTACAGTGTGGACTAGACTCTTTTGTTGTGAAACTAACATGACCACTTTACAGGGTGGACTAGACTCTTTTGTTGTAGCACCAACATGACCACTTTAAAGGGTGGACTAGACTCTTTTGTTGTGGCACCAATGTGATCACTTTACAGTGTGGACTAGACTCTTCTGTTGTGAAACCAACATGACCACTTTACAGGGTGGACTAGACTCTTTTGCTGTGGAACCAACATGACCACTTTACAGGGTGGACTAGACTCTTTTCTTGTGACACCAACATGACCACTTTACAGGGTGGACTAGACTCTTTTGTTGTGGCACCAATGTGATCACTTTACAGGTTGAAATAGACTCATTTGTTGTGGCACCAATATGACCACTTTACAGGGTGGACTAGATTCTTTTGTTGTGGCACCAATGTGATCACTTTACAGGGTGGACTAGACTCTTTTGCTGTGGCACAAATGTGATCACTTTACAGGGTGGACTAGACTCTTTTGTTGTGGCACCAACATGACCACTTTACAGGGTGGACTAGACTCTTTTGTTGTGGCACCAACATGACCACTTTACAGGGTGGACTAGACTCTTTTGTTGTGGCACACACATGACCACTTTACAGGGTGGACTAGATTCTTTTGTTGTGGCACCAACATGACCACTTTACAGGGTGGACTAGACTCTTTTGTTGTGGCACCAATGTGATCACTTTACAGGGTGGACTAGACTATTTTGTTGTGAAACCAACATGACCACTTTACAGGGTGGACTAGATTCTTTTGTTGTGGCACCAGCATGACCACTTTACAGGGTGGACTAGACTCTTTTGTTGTTGCACCAACATGACCAATTTACAGAGTGGACTAGACTCTTTTGTTGTGACACCAACATGACCACTTTACAGGTTGGACTAGACTCTTTTGTTGTGACACCAATGTGATCACTTTACTGGGTGGACTAGACTCTTTTGTTGTGGCACCAACATGACCACTTTACAGGGTGGACTAGACTCTTTTGTTGTGACACCAACATGACCACTTTACAGGGTGGACTAGACTCTTTTGTTGTGATACAAACAAGACCACTTTACAGGGTGGACTAGACTCTTTTGTTGTGGCACCAACATGACCACTTTACAGGATGGACTAGACTCTTTTGTTGTGGCACGAATGTGATCACTTTACAGGGTGGACTAGACTCTTTTTCTGTGGCACAAATGTGATCACTTTACAGGGTGGACTAAACTATTTTGTTGTGGTACCAACATGACCACTTTACAGGGTGGACTAGACTCTTTTGTTGTGGCACCAACATGACCACTTTACAGGGTGGACTAGACTCTTTTGTTGTGATACAAACAAGACCACTTTACAGGGTGGACTAGACTCTTTTGTTGTGGCACCAACATGACCACTTTACAGGATGGACTAGACTCTTTTGTTGTGGCACGAATGTGATCACTTTACAGGGTGGACTAGACTCTTTTTCTGTGGCACAAATGTGATCACTTTACAGGGTGGACTAAACTATTTTGTTGTGGCACCAACATGACCACTTTATAGGGTGGACTAGACTCTTTTGTTGTGGCACCAACATGACCACTTTACAGTGTGGACTAGACTCTTTTGTTGTGAAACTAACATGACCACTTTACAGGGTGGACTAGATTCTTTTGTTGTTGCACCAACATGACCACTTTACAGGGTGGACTAGACTCTTATGTTGTGGCACCAACATGACCACTTTACAGGGTGGACTAGACTCTTTTGTTGTGGCACCAATGTGATCACTTTACAGGGTGGACTAGAGTCTTTTGTTGTGACACCAACATTACCACTTTACAGGGTGGACTAGACTCTTTTGTTGTGACACCAACATGACCACTTTACAGGGTGGACTAGACTCTTTTGTTGTGGCACCAACATGACCCCTTTACAGGGTGGACTAGACTCTTTTGTTGTGGAACCAACATGACCACTTTACAGGGTGGACTAGACTCTTTTGTTGTGGCACCAACATGACCACTTTACAGGGTGGACTAGACTCTTTTGTTGTGGCACCAATGTGATCACTTTACAGGGTGGACTAGACTCTTCTGTTGTGAAACCAACATGACCACTTTACAGGGTGGACTAGATTCTTTTGTTGTGGCACCAACATGACCACTTTACAGGGTGGACTAGACTCTTTTGTTGTGACATCAACATGACCACTTTACAGGGTGGACTAGACTCTTTTGTTGTGGCACCAACATGACAACTTTACAGGGTGGACTAGACTCTTTTGTTGTGACACCAACATGACCAATTTACAGGGTGGACTAGACTCTTTTGTTGTGGCACCAACATGACCACTTTACAGGGTGAAATAGACTCTTTTGTTGTGGCACCAACATGACTACTTTACAGGGTGGACTAGACTCTTTTGTTGTGTCACCAACATGACCACTTTACAGGGTGCACAAGACTCTTTTGTTGTGGCCCCAACATGACCACTTTACAGGGTGGACTAGACTCTTTTGTTGTGGCACCAATGTGATCACTTTACAGGGTGGACTACAGACTTTTGTTGTGACACCAACGTTACCACTTTACAGGGTGGACTAGACTCTTTTGTTGTGACACCAACATGACCACTTTTCAGGGTGGACTAGTCTCTTTTGTTGTGGCACCAACATGACCACTTTACAGGGTGGACTAGACTCTTTTGTTGTGGCACCAACATGACCACTTTACAGGGTGGACTAGACTCTTTTGTTGTGGCACCAACATGACCACTTTACAGGGTGGACTAGACTCTTTTGTTGTGACACCAACACGACCACTTTACAGGGTGGACTAGACTCTTTTGTTGTGACACCAATGTGATCACTTTACAGGTTGAAATAGACTCATTTGTTGTGGAACCAACATGACCACTTTACAGGGTGGACTAGACTCTTTTGTTGTAGGACCAACGTGATCACTTTACAGGGTGGACTAGACTCTTTTGCTGTGGCACAAATGTGATCACTTTACAGGGTGGACTAGACTCTTTTGTTGTGGCACCAACATGACCACTTTACAGGGTGGACTAGACTCTTTTGTTGGGGCACCAACATGACCACTTTACAGGGTGGACTAGACTCTTTTGTTGTGGCACCAAAATGACCACTTTACAGGGTGGACTAGATTCTTTTGTTGTGGCACCAACATGACCACTTTACAGGGTGGACTAGACTCTTTTGTTGTGGCACCAACATGACCACTTTACAGGGTGGACTAGATTCTTTTGTTGTGGCACCAACATGACCACTTTACAGGGTGGACGAGACTCTTTTGTTGTTGCACCAACATGACCACTTTACAGGGTGGACTAGTCTCTTTTGTTGTGACACCAACATGACCATTTTACAGGGTGGACTAGACTCTTGTTGTGACACCAATGTGATCACTTTACTGGGTGGACTAGACTCTTTTGTTGTGGCACCAACATGACCACTTTACAGAGTGGACTAGACTCTTTTGTTGTGATACCAACAAGACCACTTTACAGGGTGGACTAGACTCTTTTGTTGTGGCACCAACATGACCACTTTACAGGATGGACTAGACTCTTTTGTTGTGGCACCAATGTGATCACTTTACAGGGTGGACTAGACTCTTTTGCTGTGGCACAAATGTGATCACTTTACAGGGTGGACTAGACTATTTTGTTGTGGCACCAACATGACCACTTAATAGGGTGGACTAGACTCTTTTGTTGTTGCACCAACATGACCACTTTACAGGGTGGACTAGACTCTTATGTTGTGGCACCAACATGACCACTTTACAGGGTGGACTAGACTCTTTTGTTGTGGCACCAACATGACCACTTTACAGGGTGGACTAGACTCTTTTGTTGTGGCACCAATGTGATCACTTTACAGGGTGGACTAGACTCTTCTGTTGTGAAACCAACATGACCACTTTACAGGGTGGACTAGATTCTTTTGTTGTGGCACCAACATGACCACTTTACAGGGTGGACTAGACTCTTTTGTTGTGGAACCAACATGACCGCTTTGCAAGATGGACTAGACTCTTTTGTTGTGACACCAACATGACCACTTTACAGGGTGGACTAGTCTCTTTTGTTGTGACACCAACATGACCACTTTTCAGGGTGGACTAGACTCTTGTTGTGACACCAATGTGATCACTTTACTGGGTGGACTAGACTCTTTTGTTGTGGCACCAACATGACCACTTTACAGAGTGGACTAGACTCTTTTGTTGTGATACCAACAAGACCACTTTACAGGGTGGACTAGACTCTTTTGTTGTGGCACCAACATGACCACTTTACAGGATGGACTAGACTCTTTTGTTGTGGCACCAATGTGATCACTTTACAGGGTGGACTAGACTCTTTTGCTGTGGCACAAATGTGACCACTTTACAGGGTGGACTAGACTCTTATGTTGTGGCACCAACATGACCACTTTACAGGGTGGACTAGACTCTTTTGTTGTGGCACCAACATGACCACTTTACAGGGTGGACTAGACTCTTTTGTTTTGGCACCAATGTGATCACTTTACAGGGTGGACTAGACTCTTCTGTTGTGAAACCAACATGACCACTTTACAGGGTGGACTAGACTCTTTTGTTGTGACACCAACGTGATCACTTTACAGGTTGAAATAGACTCATTTGTTGTGGCACCAACATGACCACTTTACAGGGTGGACTAGATTCTTTTGTTGTGGCACCAATGTGATCACTTTACAGGGTGGACTAGACTCTTTTGCTGTGGCACAAATGTGATCACTTTACAGGGTGGACTAGACTCTTTTGTTGTGGCACCAACATGACCACTTTACAGTGTGGACTAGACTCTTTTGTTGTGAAACCAACATGACCACTTTACAGTGTGGACTAGACTCTTTTGTTCTGAAACTAACATGACCACTTTACAGGGTGGACTAGATTCTTTTGTTGTTGCACCAACATGACCACTTTACAGGGTGGACTAGACTCTTATGTTGTGGCACCAACATGACCACTTTACAGGGTGGACTAGACTCTTTTGTTGTGGCACCAATGTGATCACTTTACAGGGTGGACTAGAGTCTTTTGTTGTGACACCAACATTACCACTTTACAGGGTGGACTAGACTCTTTTGTTGTGACACCAACATGACCACTTTACAGGGTGGACTAGACTCTTTTGTTGTGGCACCAACATGACCCCTTTACAGGGTGGACTAAACTCTTTTGTTGTGGCACCAACATGACCACTTTACAGGGTGGACTAGACTCTTTTGTTGTGGCACCAACATGACCACTTTACAGGGTGGACTAGACTCTTTTGTTGTGGCACCAATGTGATCACTTTACAGGGTGGACTAGACTCTTCTGTTGTGGTACCAACATGACCACTTTACAGGGTGGACTAGACTCTTTTTTTGTGGCACCAATGTGATCACTTTACAGGGTGGACTAGAGTCTTTTGTTGTAGCACCAACATGACTACTTTACATGGTGGACTAGACTCTTTTGTTGTGGTACCAACATGACCACTTTACAGGGTGGACTAGACTCTTTTCTTGTTACACCAACATGACCACTTTACAGGGTGGACTAGACTCTTTTGTTGTGATACCAACGTGATCACTTTACAGGTTGAAATAGACTCATTTGTTGTGGCACCAATATGACCACTTTACAGGGTGGACTAGATTCTTTTGTTGTGGCACCAACGTGATCACTTTACAGGGTGGACTAGACTCTTTTGCTGTGGCACAAATGTGATCACTTTACAGGGTGGACTAGACTCTTTTGTTGTGGCACCAACATGACCACTTTACAGGGTGGACTAGACACTTTTGTTGTGGCACCAACATGACCACTTTACAGGGTGGACTAGACTCTTTTGTTGTGGCACCAACATGACCACTTTACAGGGTGGACTAGATTCTTTTGTTGTGGCACCAACATGACCACTTTACAGGGTGGACTAGACTCTTTTGTTGTGGCACCAACGTGATCACTTTACAGGGTGGACTAGACTATTTTGTTGTGAAACCAACATGACCACTTTACAGGGTGGACTAGATTCTTTTGTTGTGGCACCAGCATGACCACTTTACAGGGTGGACTAGACTCTTTTGTTGTGGCACCAACGTGATCACTTTACAGGGTGGACTAGACTATTTTGTTGTGAAACCAACATGACCACTTTACAGGGTGGACTAGATTCTTTTGTTGTGGCACCAGCATGACCACTTTACAGGATGGACTAGACTCTTTTGTTGTGGGACCAATGTGATCACTTTACAGGGTGGACTAGACTATTTTGTTGTGGCACCAACATGACCACTTTATAGGGTGGACTAGACTCTTTTGTTGTGGCACCAACATGACCACTTTACAGTGTGGACTAGACTCTTTTGTTGTGAAACTAACATGACCACTTTACAGGGTGGACTAGATTCTTTTGTTGTGGCACCAACATGACCACTTTACAGGGTGGACTAGACTCTTATGTTGTGGCACCAACATGACCACTTTACAGGGTGGACTAGACTCTTTTGTTGTGGCACCAATGTGATCACTTTACAGGGTGGACTAGAGTCTTTTGTTGTGACACCAACATTACCACTTTACAGGGTGGACTAGACTCTTTTGTTGTGGCACCAACATGACCCCTTTACAGGGTGGACTAGACTCTTTTGTTGTGGCACCAACATGACCACTTTACAGGGTGGACTAGACTCTTCTGTTGTGGCACCAACATGACCACTTTACAGGGTGGACTAGACTCTTTTGTTGTGGCACCAATGTGATCACTTTACAGGGTGGACTAGACTCTTCTGTTGTGAAACCAACATGACCACTTTACAGGGTGGACTAGATTCTTTTGTTGTGGCACCAACATGACCACTTTACAGGGTGGACTAGACTCTTTTGTTGTGACATCAACATGACCACTTTACAGGGTGGACTAGACTCTTTTGTTGTGGCACCAACATGACAACTTTACAGGGTGGACTAGACTCTTTTGTTGTGACACCAACATGACCACTTTACAGGGTGGACTAGATTCTTTTGTTGTGGCACCAACATGACCACTTTACAGGGTGGACTAGACTCTTTTGTTGTGACACCAACATGACCACTTTACAGGGTGGACTAGACTCTTTTGTTGTGACACCAACGTGATCACTTTACAGGTTGAAATAGACTCATTTGTTGTGGCACCAACATGACCACTTTACAGGGTGGACTAGACTCTTTTGTTGTGGCACCAATGTGATCACTTTACAGGGTGGACTAGACTCTTTTGTTGTGGCACCAACATGACCACTTTACAGGGTGGACTAGACTCTTTTGTTGTGGCACCAACATGACCACTTTACAGGGTGGACTAGACTCTTTTGTTGTGGCACCAACATGACCACTTTACAGGGTGGACTAGATTCTTTTGTTGTGGCACCAACATGACCACTTTACAGGGTGGACTAGACTCTTTTGTTGTGGCACCAACGTGATCACTTTACAGGGTGGACTAGACTATTTTGTTGTGAAACCAACATGACCACTTTACAGGGTGGACTAGATTCTTTTGTTGTGGCACCAGCATGACCACTTTACAGGGTGGACTAGACTCTTTTGTTGTGGCACCAACGTGATCACCTTACAGGGTGGACTAGACTATTTTGTTGTGAAACCAACATGACCACTTTACAGGGTGGACTAGATTCTTTTGTTGTGGCACCAGCATGACCACTTTACAGGATGGACTAGACTCTTTTGTTGTGGGACCAATGTGATCACTTTACAGGGTGGACTAGACTATTTTGTTGTGGCACCAACATGACCACTTTATAGGGTGGACTAGACTCTTTTGTTGTGGCACCAACATGACCACTTTACAGTGTGGACTAGACTCTTTTGTTGTGAAACTAACATGACCACTTTACAGGGTGGACTAGATTCTTTTGTTGTTGCACCAACATGACCACTTTACAGGGTGGACTAGACTCTTATGTTGTGGCACCAACATGACCACTTTACAGGGTGGACTAGACTCTTTTGTTGTGGCACCAATGTGATCACTTTACAGGGTGGACTAGAGTCTTTTGTTGTGACACCAACATTACCACTTTACAGGGTGGACTAGACTCTTTTGTTGTGACACCAACATGACCACTTTACAGGGTGGACTAGACTCTTTTGTTGTGGCACCAACATGACCCCTTTACAGGGTGGACTAGACTCTTTTGTTGTGGCACCAACATGACCACTTTACAGGGTGGACTAGACTCTTCTGTTGTGGCACCAACATGACCACTTTACAGGGTGGACTAGACTCTTTTGTTGTGGCACCAATGTGATCACTTTACAGGGTGGACTAGACTCTTCTGTTGTGAAACCAACATGACCACTTTACAGGGTGGACTAGATTCTTTTGTTGTGGCACCAACATGACCACTTTACAGGGTGGACTAGACTCTTTTGTTGTGACATCAACATGACCACTTTACAGGGTGGACTAGACTCTTTTGTTGTGGCACCAACATGACAACTTTACAGGGTGGACTAGACTCTTTTGTTGTGACACCAACATGACCACTTTACAGGGTGGACTAGACTCTTTTGTTGTGGCACCAACATGACCACTTTACAGGGTGGACTAGACTCTTTTGTTGTGGCACCAACGTGATCACTTTACAGGGTGGACTAGACTATTTTGTTGTGAAACCAACATGACCACTTTACAGGGTGGACTAGATTCTTTTGTTGTGGCACCAGCATGACCACTTTACAGGGTGGACTAGACTCTTTTGTTGTGGAACCAACGTGATCACTTTACAGGGTGGACTAGACTATTTTGTTGTGAAACCAACATGACCACTTTACAGGGTGGACTAGATTCTTTTGTTGTGGCACCAGCATGACCACTTTACAGGATGGACTAGACTCTTTTGTTGTGGGACCAATGTGATCACTTTACAGGGTGGACTAGACTATTTTGTTGTGGCACCAACATGACCACTTTATAGGGTGGACTAGACTCTTTTGTTGTGGCACCAACATGACCACTTTACAGTGTGGACTAGACTCTTTTGTTGTGAAACTAACATGACCACTTTACAGGGTGGACTAGATTCTTTTGTTGTGGCACCAACATGACCACTTTACAGGGTGGACTAGACTCTTATGTTGTGGCACCAACATGACCACTTTACAGGGTGGACTAGACTCTTTTGTTGTGGCACCAATGTGATCACTTTACAGGGTGGACTAGAGTCTTTTGTTGTGACACCAACATTACCACTTTACAGGGTGGACTAGACTCTTTTGTTGTGGCACCAACATGACCCCTTTACAGGGTGGACTAGACTCTTTTGTTGTGGCACCAACATGACCACTTTACAGGGTGGACTAGACTCTTCTGTTGTGGCACCAACATGACCACTTTACAGGGTGGACTAGACTCTTTTGTTGTGGCACCAATGTGATCACTTTACAGGGTGGACTAGACTCTTCTGTTGTGAAACCAACATGACCACTTTACAGGGTGGACTAGATTCTTTTGTTGTGGCACCAACATGACCACTTTACAGGGTGGACTAGACTCTTTTGTTGTGACATCAACATGACCACTTTACAGGGTGGACTAGACTCTTTTGTTGTGGCACCAACATGACAACTTTACAGGGTGGACTAGACTCTTTTGTTGTGACACCAACATGACCACTTTACAGGGTGGACTAGATTCTTTTGTTGTGGCACCAACATGACCACTTTACAGGGTGGACTAGACTCTTTTGTTGTGACACCAACATGACCACTTTACAGGGTGGACTAGACTCTTTTGTTGTGACACCAACGTGATCACTTTACAGGTTGAAATAGACTCATTTGTTGTGGCACCAACATGACCACTTTACAGGGTGGACTAGACTCTTTTGTTGTGGCACCAATGTGATCACTTTACAGGGTGGACTAGACTCTTTTGTTGTGGCACCAACATGACCACTTTACAGGGTGGACTAGACTCTTTTGTTGTGGCACCAACATGACCACTTTACAGGGTGGACTAGACTCTTTTGTTGTGGCACCAACATGACCACTTTACAGGGTGGACTAGATTCTTTTGTTGTGGCACCAACATGACCACTTTACAGGGTGGACTAGACTCTTTTGTTGTGGCACCAACGTGATCACTTTACAGGGTGGACTAGACTATTTTGTTGTGAAACCAACATGACCACTTTACAGGGTGGACTAGATTCTTTTGTTGTGGCACCAGCATGACCACTTTACAGGGTGGACTAGACTCTTTTGTTGTGGCACCAACGTGATCACCTTACAGGGTGGACTAGACTATTTTGTTGTGAAACCAACATGACCACTTTACAGGGTGGACTAGATTCTTTTGTTGTGGCACCAGCATGACCACTTTACAGGATGGACTAGACTCTTTTGTTGTGGGACCAATGTGATCACTTTACAGGGTGGACTAGACTATTTTGTTGTGGCACCAACATGACCACTTTATAGGGTGGACTAGACTCTTTTGTTGTGGCACCAACATGACCACTTTACAGTGTGGACTAGACTCTTTTGTTGTGAAACTAACATGACCACTTTACAGGGTGGACTAGATTCTTTTGTTGTTGCACCAACATGACCACTTTACAGGGTGGACTAGACTCTTATGTTGTGGCACCAACATGACCACTTTACAGGGTGGACTAGACTCTTTTGTTGTGGCACCAATGTGATCACTTTACAGGGTGGACTAGAGTCTTTTGTTGTGACACCAACATTACCACTTTACAGGGTGGACTAGACTCTTTTGTTGTGACACCAACATGACCACTTTACAGGGTGGACTAGACTCTTTTGTTGTGGCACCAACATGACCCCTTTACAGGGTGGACTAGACTCTTTTGTTGTGGCACCAACATGACCACTTTACAGGGTGGACTAGACTCTTCTGTTGTGGCACCAACATGACCACTTTACAGGGTGGACTAGACTCTTTTGTTGTGGCACCAATGTGATCACTTTACAGGGTGGACTAGACTCTTCTGTTGTGAAACCAACATGACCACTTTACAGGGTGGACTAGATTCTTTTGTTGTGGCACCAACATGACCACTTTACAGGGTGGACTAGACTCTTTTGTTGTGACATCAACATGACCACTTTACAGGGTGGACTAGACTCTTTTGTTGTGGCACCAACATGACAACTTTACAGGGTGGACTAGACTCTTTTGTTGTGACACCAACATGACCACTTTACAGGGTGGACTAGACTCTTTTGTTGTGGCACCAACATGACCACTTTACAGGGTGGACTAGACTCTTTTGTTGTGACACCAACATGACCACTTTACAGGGTGGACTAGACTCTTTTGTTGTGACACCAACGTGATCACTTTACAGGTTGAAATAGACTCATTTGTTGTGGCACCAACATGACCACTTTACAGGGTGGACTAGACTCTTTTGTTGTGGCACCAATGTGATCACTTTACAGGGTGGACTAGACTCTTTTGTTGTGGCACCAACATGACCACTTTACAGGGTGGACTAGACTCTTTTGTTGTGGCACCAACATGACCACTTTACAGGGTGGACTAGACTCTTTTGTTGTGGCACCAACATGACCACTTTACAGGGTGGACTAGACTCTTTTGTTGTGGCACCAATGTGATCACTTTACAGGGTGGACTAGACTCTTCTGTTGTGAAACCAACATGACCACTTTACAGGGTGGACTAGATTCTTTTGTTGTGGCACCAACATGACCACTTTACAGGGTGGACTAGACTCTTTTGTTGTGGAACCAACATGACCGCTTTGCAAGATGGACTAGACTCTTTTGTTGTGACACCAACATGACCACTTTACAGGGTGGACTAGTCTCTTTTGTTGTGACACCAACATGACCACTTTTCAGGGTGGACTAGACTCTTGTTGTGACACCAATGTGATCACTTTACTGGGTGGACTAGACTCTTTTGTTGTGGCACCAACATGACCACTTTACAGAGTGGACTAGACTCTTTTGTTGTGATACCAACAAGACCACTTTACAGGGTGGACTAGACTCTTTTGTTGTGGCACCAACATGACCACTTTACAGGATGGACTAGACTCTTTTGTTGTGGCACCAATGTGATCACTTTACAGGGTGGACTAGACTCTTTTGCTGTGGCACAAATGTGATCACTTTACAGGGTGGACTAGACTATTTTGTTGTGGCACCAACATGACCACTTAATAGGGTGGACTAGACTCTTTTGTTGTTGCACCAACATGACCACTTTACAGGGTGGACTAGACTCTTATGTTGTGGCACCAACATGACCACTTTACAGGGTGGACTAGACTCTTTTGTTGTGGCACCAACATGACCACTTTACAGGGTGGACTAGACTCTTTTGTTTTGGCACCAATGTGATCACTTTACAGGGTGGACTAGACTCTTCTGTTGTGAAACCAACATGACCACTTTACAGGGTGGACTAGACTCTTTTGTTGTGACACCAACGTGATCACTTTACAGGTTGAAATAGACTCATTTGTTGTGGCACCAACATGACCACTTTACAGGGTGGACTAGATTCTTTTGTTGTGGCACCAATGTGATCACTTTACAGGGTGGACTAGACTCTTTTGCTGTGGCACAAATGTGATCACTTTACAGGGTGGACTAGACTCTTTTGTTGTGGCACCAACATGACCACTTTACAGTGTGGACTAGACTCTTTTGTTGTGAAACCAACATGACCACTTTACAGTGTGGACTAGACTCTTTTGTTCTGAAACTAACATGACCACTTTACAGGGTGGACTAGATTCTTTTGTTGTTGCACCAACATGACCACTTTACAGGGTGGACTAGACTCTTATGTTGTGGCACCAACATGACCACTTTACAGGGTGGACTAGACTCTTTTGTTGTGGCACCAATGTGATCACTTTACAGGGTGGACTAGAGTCTTTTGTTGTGACACCAACATTACCACTTTACAGGGTGGACTAGACTCTTTTGTTGTGACACCAACAT
Organism: Eledone cirrhosa; assembly: GCA_964016885.1. NCBI lineage: Eukaryota > Metazoa > Mollusca > Cephalopoda > Octopoda > Eledonidae > Eledone > Eledone cirrhosa. Next base: position 312,072,788 of record OZ024743.1, on the reverse strand, counting down.
GACCACTTTACAGGGTGGACTAGACTCTTTTGTTGTGGCACCAACATGACCCCTTTACAGGGTGGACTAAACTCTTTTGTTGTGGCACCAACATGACCACTTTACAGGGTGGACTAGACTCTTTTGTTGTGGCACCAACATGACCACTTTACAGGGTGGACTAGACTCTTTTGTTGTGGCACCAATGTGATCACTTTACAGGGTGGACTAGACTCTTCTGTTGTGGTACCAACATGACCACTTTACAGGGTGGACTAGACTCTTTTTTTGTGGCACCAATGTGATCACTTTACAGGGTGGACTAGAGTCTTTTGTTGTGACACCAACATGACCACTTTACAGGGTGGACTAGATTCTTTTGTTGTAGCACCAACATGACTACTTTACATGGTGGACTAGACTCTTTTGTTGTGGTACCAACATGACCACTTTACAGGGTGGACTAGACTCTTTTCTTGTTACACCAACATGACCACTTTACAGGGTGGACTAGACTCTTTTGTTGTGATACCAACGTGATCACTTTACAGGTTGAAATAGACTCATTTGTTGTGGCACCAATATGACCACTTTACAGGGTGGACTAGATTCTTTTGTTGTGGCACCAACGTGATCACTTTACAGGGTGGACTAGACTCTTTTGCTGTGGCACAAATGTGATCACTTTACAGGGTGGACTAGACTCTTTTGTTGTGGCACCAACATGACCACTTTACAGGGTGGACTAGACTCTTTTGTTGTGGCACCAACATGACCACTTTACAGGGTGGACTAGACTCTTTTGTTGTGGCACCAACATGACCACTTTACAGGGTGGACTAGATTCTTTTGTTGTGGCACCAACATGACCACTTTACAGGGTGGACTAGACTCTTTTGTTGTGGCACCAACGTGATCACTTTACAGGGTGGACTAGACTATTTTGTTGTGAAACCAACATGACCACTTTACAGGGTGGACTAGATTCTTTTGTTGTGGCACCAGCATGACCACTTTACAGGGTGGACTAGACTCTTTTGTTGTGGCACCAACGTGATCACTTTACAGGGTGGACTAGACTATTTTGTTGTGAAACCAACATGACCACTTTACAGGGTGGACTAGATTCTTTTGTTGTGGCACCAGCATGACCACTTTACAGGATGGACTAGACTCTTTTGTTGTGGGACCAATGTGATCACTTTACAGGGTGGACTAGACTATTTTGTTGTGGCACCAACATGACCACTTTATAGGGTGGACTAGACTCTTTTGTTGTGGCACCAACATGACCACTTTACAGTGTGGACTAGACTCTTTTGTTGTGAAACTAACATGACCACTTTACAGGGTGGACTAGATTCTTTTGTTGTGGCACCAACATGACCACTTTACAGGGTGGACTAGACTCTTATGTTGTGGCACCAACATGACCACTTTACAGGGTGGACTAGACTCTTTTGTTGTGGCACCAATGTGATCAATTTACAGGGTGGACTAGAGTCTTTTGTTGTGACACCAAAATTACCACTTTACAGGGTGGACTAGACTCTTTTGTTGTGGCACCAACATGACCCCTTTACAGGGTGGACTAGACTCTTTTGTTGTGGCACCAACATGACCACTTTACAGGGTGGACTAGACTCTTCTGTTGTGGCACCAACATGACCACTTTACAGGGTGGACTAGACTCTTTTGTTGTGGCACCAATGTGATCACTTTACAGGGTGGACTAGACTCTTCTGTTGTGAAACCAACATGACCACTTTACAGGGTGGACTAGATTCTTTTGTTGTGGCACCAACATGACCACTTTACAGGGTGGACTAGACTCTTTTGTTGTGACATCAACATGACCACTTTACAGGGTGGACTAGACTCTTTTGTTGTGGCACCAACATGACAACTTTACAGGGTGGACTAGACTCTTTTGTTGTGACACCAACATGACCACTTTACAGGGTGGACTAGATTCTTTTGTTGTGGCACCAACATGACCACTTTACAGGGTGGACTAGACTCTTTTGTTGTGACACCAACATGACCACTTTACAGGGTGGACTAGACTCTTTTGTTGTGACACCAACGTGATCACTTTACAGGTTGAAATAGACTCATTTGTTGTGGCACCAACATGACCACTTTACAGGGTGGACTAGACTCTTTTGTTGTGGCACCAATGTGATCACTTTACAGGGTGGACTAGACTCTTTTGTTGTGGCACCAACATGACCACTTTACAGGGTGGACTAGACTCTTTTGTTGTGGCACCAACATGACCACTTTACAGGGTGGACTAGACTCTTTTGTTGTGGCACCAACATGACCACTTTACAGGGTGGACTAGATTCTTTTGTTGTGGCACCAACATGACCACTTTACAGGGTGGACTAGACTCTTTTGTTGTGGCACCAACGTGATCACTTTACAGGGTGGACTAGACTATTTTGTTGTGAAACCAACATGACCACTTTACAGGGTGGACTAGATTCTTTTGTTGTGGCACCAGCATGACCACTTTACAGGGTGGACTAGACTCTTTTGTTGTGGCACCAACGTGATCACCTTACAGGGTGGACTAGACTATTTTGTTGTGAAACCAACATGACCACTTTACAGGGTGGACTAGATTCTTTTGTTGTGGCACCAGCATGACCACTTTACAGGATGGACTAGACTCTTTTGTTGTGGGACCAATGTGATCACTTTACAGGGTGGACTAGACTATTTTGTTGTGGCACCAACATGACCACTTTATAGGGTGGACTAGACTCTTTTGTTGTGGCACCAACATGACCACTTTACAGTGTGGACTAGACTCTTTTGTTGTGAAACTAACATGACCACTTTACAGGGTGGACTAGATTCTTTTGTTGTTGCACCAACATGACCACTTTACAGGGTGGACTAGACTCTTATGTTGTGGCACCAACATGACCACTTTACAGGGTGGACTAGACTCTTTTGTTGTGGCACCAATGTGATCACTTTACAGGGTGGACTAGAGTCTTTTGTTGTGACAGCAACATTACCACTTTACAGGGTGGACTAGACTCTTTTGTTGTGACACCAACATGACCACTTTACAGGGTGGACTAGACTCTTTTGTTGTGGCACCAACATGACCCCTTTACAGGGTGGACTAGACTCTTTTGTTGTGGCACCAACATGACCACTTTACAGGGTGGACTAGACTCTTCTGTTGTGGCACCAACATGACCACTTTACAGGGTGGACTAGACTCTTTTGTTGTGGCACCAATGTGATCACTTTACAGGGTGGACTAGACTCTTCTGTTGTGAAACCAACATGACCACTTTACAGGGTGGACTAGATTCTTTTGTTGTGGCACCAACATGACCACTTTACAGGGTGGACTAGACTCTTTTGTTGTGACATCAACATGACCACTTTACAGGGTGGACTAGACTCTTTTGTTGTGGCACCAACATGACAACTTTACAGGGTGGACTAGACTCTTTTGTTGTGACACCAACATGACCACTTTACAGGGTGGACTAGACTCTTTTGTTGTGGCACCAACATGACCACTTTACAGGGTGGACTAGACTCTTTTGTTGTGACACCAACATGACCACTTTACAGGGTGGACTAGACTCTTTTGTTGTGACACCAACGTGATCACTTTACAGGTTGAAATAGACTCATTTGTTGTGGCACCAACATGACCACTTTACAGGGTGGACTAGACTCTTTTGTTGTGGCACCAATGTGATCACTTTACAGGGTGGACTAGACTCTTTTGTTGTGGCACCAACATGACCACTTTACAGGGTGGACTAGACTCTTTTGTTGTGGCACCAACATGACCACTTTACAGGGTGGACTAGACTCTTTTGTTGTGGCACCAACATGACCACTTTACAGGGTGGACTAGATTCTTTTGTTGTGGCACCAACATGACCACTTTACAGGGTGGACTAGACTCTTTTGTTGTGGCACCAATGTGATCACTTTACAGGGTGGACTAGACTATTTTGTTGTGAAACCAACATGACCACTTTACAGGGTGGACTAGACTCTTTTGTTGTGGCACCAACATGACCACTTTACAGGGTGGACTAGACTCTTTTGTTGTGGCACCAACATGACCACTTTACAGGGTGGACTAGATTCTTTTGTTGTGGCACCAACATGACCACTTTACAGGGTGGACTAGACTCTTTTGTTGTGGCACCAATGTGATCACTTTACAGGGTGGACTAGACTATTTTGTTGTGAAACCAACATGACCACTTTACAGGGTGGACTAGATTCTTTTGTTGTGGCACCAGCATGACCACTTTACAGGGTGGACTAGACTCTTTTGTTGTTGCACCAACATGACCACTTTACAGGGTAGACTAGACTCTTTTGTTGTGACACCAACATGACCACTTTACAGGTTGGACTAGACTCTTTTGTTGTGACACCAATGTGATCACTTTACTGGGTGGACTAGACTCTTTTGTTGTGGCACCAACATGACCACTTTACAGAGTGGACTAGACTCTTTTGTTGTGGCACCAACATGACCACTTTACAGGGTGGAGTAGACAATTTTGTTGTGGCACCAATGTGATCACTTTACAGGGTGGACTAGACTCTTTTGTTGTGGCACCAACATGACCACTTTACAGGGTGGACTAGACTCTTTTGTTGTGATACAAACAAGACCACTTTACAGGGTGGACTAGACTATTTTGTTGTGGCACCAACATGACCACTTTACAGGGTGGACTAGACTCTTTTGTTGTGGCACCAATGTGATCACTTTACAGGGTGGACTAGACTCTTTTGCTGTGGCACAAATGTGATCACTTTACAGGGTGGACTAGACTATTTTGTTGTGGGACCAACATGACCACTTTACAGGGTGGACTAGACTCTTTTGTTGTGGCACCAACATAACCACTTTACAGGGTGGACTAGACTCTTTTGTTGTGGAACCAACATGACCACTTTACAGGGTGGACTAGACTCGTTTGTTGTGGCACCAACATGACCACTTTACAGTGTGGACTAGACTCTTTTGTTGTGAAACCAACATGACTACTTTATAGGGTGGACTAGATTCTTTTGTTGTTGCACCAACATGACCACTTTACAGGGTGGACTAGACTCTTATGTTGTGGCACCAACATGACCACTTTACAGGGTGGACTAGACTCTTTTGTTGTGGCACCAATGTGATCACTTTACAGGGTGGACTAGACTCTTCTGTTGTGAAACCAACATGACCACTTTACAGGGTGGACTAGATTCTTTTGTTGTGGCACCAACATGACCACTTTACAGGGTGGACTAGACTCTTTTGTTGTGGCACCAACATGACCGCTTTACAGGGTGGACTAGACTCTTTTGTTGTGACACCAACATGACCACTTTACAGGGTGGACTAGTCTCTTTTGTTGTGACACCAACATGACCACTTTACAGGGTGGACTAGACTCTTGTTGTGACACCAATGTGATCACTTTACTGGGTGGACTAGTCTCTTTTGTTGTGGCACCAACATGACCACTTTACAGAGTGGACTAGACTCTTTTGTTGTGATACCAACAAGACCACTTTACAGGGTGGACTAGACTCTTTTGTTGTGGCACCAATGTGATCACTTTACAGGGTGGACTAGACTCATTTGCTGTGGCACAAATGTGATCACTTTACAGGGTGGACTAGACTATTTTGTTGTGGCACCAACATGACCACTTTATAGGGTGGACTAGACTCTTTTGTTGTGGCACCAACATGACCACTTTACAGTGTGGACTAGACTCTTTTGTTGTAAAACTAACATGACCACTTTACAGGGTGGACTAGATTCTTTTGTTGTTGCACCAACATGACCACTTTACAGGGTGGACTAGACTCTTATGTTGTGGCACCAACATGACCACTTTACAGGGTGGACTAGACTCTTTTGTCGTGGCACCAATGTGATCACTTTACAGGGTGGACTAGAGTCTTTTGTTGTGGCACCAACATGACCACTTTACAGGGTGGACTAGATTCTTTTGTTGTGGCACCAACATGACCACTTTACAGGGTGGACTAGACTCTTTTGTTGTGGCACCAACATGACCGCTTTACAGGGTGGACTAGACTCTTTTGTTGTGACACCAACATGACCACTTTACAGGGTGGACTAGATTCTTTTGTTGTGGCACCAATGTGATCACTTTACAGGGTGGACTAGACTCTTTTACTGTGGCACAAATGTGATCACTTTACAGTGTGGACTAGACTCTTTTGTTGTTGCACCAACATGACCACTTTACAGGGTGGACTAGTCTCTTCTGTTGTGACACCAACATGACCACTTTACAGGGTGGACTAGACTCTTTTGTTGTTGCACCAACATGACCACTTTACAGGGTGGACTAGTCTCTTCTGTTGTGACACCAACATGACCACTTTACAGGGTGGACTAGACTCTTGTGACACCAATGTGATCACTTTACTGGGTGGACTAGACTCTTTTGTTGTGGCACCAACATGACCACTTTACAGAGTGGACTAGACTCTTTTGTTGCGATACCAACAAGACCACTTTACAGGGTGGACTAGACTCTTTTGTTGTGGCACCAACATGACCACTTTACAGGATGGACTAGACTCTTTTGTTGTGGCACCAATGTGATCACTTTACAGGGTGGACTAGACTCTTTTACTGTGGCACAAATGTGATCACTTTACAGTGTGGACTAGACTATTTTGTTGTGACACCAACATGGCCACTTTATAGGGTGGACTAGACTCTTTTGTTGTGGCACCAACATGACCACTTTACAGTGTGGACTAGACTCTTTTGTTGTGAAACTAACATGACCACTTTACAGGGTGGACTAGATTCTTTTGTTGTTGCACCAACATGACCACTTTACAGGGTGGACTAGACTCTTTTGTTGTGGCACCAATGTGATCACTTTACAGGGTGGACTAGAGTCTTTTGTTGTGACACCAACATTACCACTTTACAGGGTGGACTAGACTCTTTTGTTGTGACACCAACATGACCACTTTACAGGGTGGACTAGACTCTTTTGTTGTGGCACCAACATGACCCCTTTACAGGGTGGACTAGATTCTTTTGTTGTGGCACCAACATGACCACTTTACAGGGTGGACTAGACTCTTTTGTTGTGGGACCAACATGACCACTTTACAGGGTGGACTAGACTCTTTTGTTGTGGCACCAATGTGATCACTTTACAGGGTGGACTAGACTCTTCTGTTGTGAAACCAGCATGACCACTTTACAGGGTGGACTAGATTCTTTTGTTGTGGCACCAACATGACCACTTTACAGGGTGGACTAGACTCTTTTGTTCTGGCACCAACATGACCACTTTACAGGGTGGACTAGACTCTTTTCTTGTGACACCAACATGACCACTTTACAGGGTGGACTAGACTCTTTTGTTGTGACACCAACGTGATCACTTTACAGGTTGAAATAGACTCATTTGTTGTGGCACCAACATGACCACTTTACAGGGTGGACTAGATTCTTTTGTTGTGGCACCAATGTGATCACTTTACAGGGTGGACTAGACTCTCTTGCTGTGGCACAAATGTGATCACTTTACAGGGTGGACTAGACTCTTTTGTTGTGGCACCAACATGACCACTTTACAGGGTGGACTAGACTCTTTTGTTGTGGAACCAACATGACCACTTTACAGGGTGGACTAGACTCTTTTGTTGTGGCACCAACATGACCACTTTACAGGGTGGATTAGATTCTTTTGTTGTGGCACCAACATGACCACTTTACAGTGTGGACTAGACTCTTTTGTTGTGAAACCAACATGACTACTTTACAGGGTGGACTAGATTCTTTTGTTGTTGCACCAACATGACCACTTTACAGGGTGGACTAGACTCTTATGTTGTGGCACCAACATGACCACTTTACAGGGTGGACTAGACTCTTTTGTTGTGGCACCAATGTGATCACTTTACAGGGTGGACTAGAGTCTTTTGTTGTGACAGCAACATGACCACTTTACAGTGTGGACTAGACTCTTTTGTTGTGAAACCAACATGACTACTTTACAGGGTGGACTAGACTCTTATGTTGTGGCACCAACATGACCACTTTACAGGGTGGACTAGACTCTTTTGTTGTGGCACCAATGTGATCACTTTACAGGGTGGACTAGAGTCTTTTGTTGTGACACCAACATTACCACTTTACAGGGTGGACTAGACTCTTTGGTTGTGAAACCAACATGACCACTTTACAGGGTGGACTAGACTCTTTTGTTGTGGCACCAATGTGATCACTTTACAGGGTGGACTAGACTCTTTTGTTGTGAAACCAACATGACCACTTTACAGGGTGGACTAGATTCTTTTGTTGTGGCACCAACATGACCACTTTACAGGGTGGACTAGACTCTTTTGTTGTTGCACCAACATGACCACTTTACAGGGTGGACTAGTCTCTTTTGTTGTGACACCAACATGACCACTTTACAGGGTGGACTAGACTCTTGTTGTGACACCAATGTGATCACTTTACAGGGTGGACTAGACTCTTTTGTTGTGGCACCAATGTGATCACTTTACAGGGTGGACTAGACTCTTTTGTTGTGGCACCAACATGACCACTTTACAGGGTGGACTAGACTCTTTTGTTGTGGCACCAACATGACCACTTTACAGGGTGGACTAGATTCTTTTGTTGTGGCACCAACATGACCACTTTACAGGGTGGACTAGACTCTTTTGTTGTGGCACCAATGTGATCACTTTACAGGGTGGACTAGACTATTTTGTTGTGAAACCAACATGACCACTTTACAGGGTGGACTAGACTCTTTTGTTGTGGCACCAACATGACCACTTTACAGGGTGGACTAGACTCTTTTGTTGTGGCACCAACATGACCACTTTACAGGGTGGACTAGATTCTTTTGTTGTGACACCAATGTGATCACTTTACTGGGTGGACTAGACTCTTTTGTTGTGGCACCAACATGACCACTTTACAGAGTGGACTAGACTCTTTTGTTGTGGCACCAACATGACCACTTTACAGGGTGGAGTAGACAATTTTGATGTGGCACCAATGTGATCACTTTACAGGGTGGACTAGACTCTTTTGTTGATGCACCAACATGACCACTTTACAGGGTGGACTAGACTCTTTTGTTGTGATACAAACAAGACCACTTTACAGGGTGGACTAGACTCTTTTGTTGTGGCACCAACATGACCACTTTACAGGGTGGACTAGACTCTTTTGTTGTGGCACCAATGTGATCACTTTACAGGGTGGACTAGACTCTTTTGCTGTGGCACAAATGTGATCACTTTACAGGGTGGACTAGACTATTTTGTTGTGGGACCAACATGACCACTTTACAGGGTGGACTAGACTCTTTTGTTGTGGCACCAACATGACCACTTTACAGGGTGGACTAGACTCTTTTGTTGTGGAACCAACATGACCACTTTACAGGGTGGACTAGACTCGTTTGTTGTGGCACCAACATGACCACTTTACAGTGTGGACTAGACTCTTTTGTTGTGAAACCAACATGACTACTTTACAGGGTGGACTAGATTCTTTTGTTGTTGCACCAACATGACCACTTTACAGGGTGGACTAGACTCTTATGTTGTGGCACCAACATGACCACTTTACAGGGTGGACTAGACTCTTTTGTTGTGGCACCAATGTGATCACTTTACAGGGTGGACTAGTCTCTTTTGTTGTGACACCAACATGACCACTTTACAGGGTGGACTAGACTCTTGTTGTGACACCAATGTGATCACTTTACTGGGTGGACTAGTCTCTTTTGTTGTGGCACAAACATGACCACTTTACAGAGTGGACTAGACTCTTTTGTTGTGATACCAACAAGACCACTTTACAGGGTGGACTAGACTCTTTTGTTGTGGCACCAATGTGATCACTTTACAGGGTGGACTAGACTCATTTGCTGTGGCACAAATGTGATCACTTTACAGGGTGGACTAGACTATTTTGTTGTGGCACCAACATGACCACTTTATAGGGTGGACTAGACTCTTTTGTTGTGGCACCAACATGACCACTTTACAGTGTGGACTAGACTCTTTTGTTGTAAAACTAACATGACCACTTTACAGGGTGGACTAGATTCTTTTGTTGTTGCACCAACATGACCACTTTACAGGGTGGACTAGACTCTTATGTTGTGGCACCAACATGACCACTTTACAGGGTGGACTAGACTCTTTTGTCGTGGCACCAATGTGATCACTTTACAGGGTGGACTAGAGTCTTTTGTTGTGGCACCAACATGACCACTTTACAGGGTGGACTAGATTCTTTTGTTGTGGCACCAACATGACCACTTTACAGGGTGGACTAGACTCTTTTGTTGTGGCACCAACATGACCGCTTTACAGGGTGGACTAGACTCTTTTGTTGTGACACCAACATGACCACTTTACAGGGTGGACTAGATTCTTTTGTTGTGGCACCAATGTGATCACTTTACAGGGTGGACTAGACTCTTTTGCTGTGGCACAAATGTGATCACTTTACAGGGTGGACTAGACTCTTTTGTTGTGGCACCAACATGACCACTTTACAGGGTGGACTAGACTCTTTTGTTGTGGCACCAACATGACCTCTTTACAGGGTGGACTAGACTGTTTTGTTGTGGCACCAACATGACCACTTTACAGGGTGGACTAGATTCTTTTGTTGTGGCACCAACATGACCACTTTACAGTGTGGACTAGACTATTTTGTTGTGAAACCAACATGACTACTTTACAGGGTGGACTAGATTCTTTTGTTGTTGCACCAACATGACCACTTTACAGGGTGGAATAGACTCTTATGTTGTGGCACCAACATGACCACTTTACAGGGTGGACTAGACTCTTTTGTTGTGACACCAATGTGATCACTTTACTGGGTGGACTAGACTCTTTTGTTGTGGCACCAACATGACCACTTTACAGAGTGGCCTAGACTCTTTTGTTGTGGCACCAACATGACCACTTTACAGGGTGGAGTAGACAATTTTGTTGTGGCACCAATGTGATCACTTTACAGGGTGGACTAGACTCTTTTGTTGTGGCACCAACATGACCACTTTACAGGGTGGACTAGACTCTTTTGTTGTGATACAAACAAGACCACTTTACAGGGTGGACTAGACTCTTTTGTTGTGGCACCAACATGACCACTTTACAGGGTGGACTAGACTCTTTTGTTGTGGCACCAATGTGATCACTTTACAGGGTGGACTAGACTCTTTTGCTGTGGCACAAATGTGATCACTTTACAGGGTGGACTAGACTATTTTGTTGTGGGACCAACATGACCACTTTACAGGGTGGACTAGACTCTTTTGTTGTGGCACCAACATGACCACTTTACAGGGTGGACTAGACTCTTTTGTTGTGGAACCAACATGACCACTTTACAGGGTGGACTAGACTCGTTTGTTGTGGCACCAACATGACCACTTTACAGTGTGGACTAGACTCTTTTGTTGTGAAACCAACATGACTACTTTACAGGGTGGACTAGATTCTTTTGTTGTTGCACCAACATGACCACTTTACAGGGTGGACTAGACTCTTATGTTGTGGCACCAACATGACCACTTTACAGGGTGGACTAGACTCTTTTGTTGTGGCACCAATGTGATCACTTTAAAGGGTGGACTAGACTCTTCTGTTGTGAAACCAACATGACCACTTTACAGGGTGGACTAGATTCTTTTGTTGTGGCACCAACATGACCACTTTACAGGGTGGACTAGACTCTTTTGTTGTGGCACCAACATGACCGCTTTACAGGGTGGACTAGACTCTTTTGTTGTGACACCAACATGACCACTTTACAGGGTGGACTAGTCTCTTTTGTTGTGACACCAACATGACCACTTTACAGGGTGGACTAGACTCTTGTTGTGACACCAATGTGATCACTTTACTGGGTGGACTAGTCTCTTTTGTTGTGGCACCAACATGACCACTTTACAGAGTGGACTAGACTCTTTTGTTGTGATACCAACAAGACCACTTTACAGGGTGGACTAGACTCTTTTGTTGTGGCACCAATGTGATCACTTTACAGGGTGGACTAGACTCATTTGCTGTGGCACAAATGTGAGCACTTTACAGGGTGGACTAGACTATTTTGTTGTGGCACCAACATGACCACTTTATAGGGTGGACTAGACTCTTTTGTTGTGGCACCAACATGACCACTTTACAGTGTGGACTAGACTCTTTTGTTGTAAAACTAACATGACCACTTTACAGGGTGGACTAGATTCTTTTGTTGTTGCACCAACATGACCACTTTACAGGGTGGACTAGACTCTTATGTTGTGGCACCAACATGACCACTTTACAGGGTGGACTAGACTCTTTTGTCGTGGCACCAATGTGATCACTTTACAGGGTGGACTAGAGTCTTTTGTTGTGGCACCAACATGACCACTTTACAGGGTGGACTAGATTCTTTTGTTGTGGCACCAACATGACCACTTTACAGGGTGGACTAGACTCTTTTGTTGTGGCACCAACATGACCGCTTTACAGGGTGGACTAGACTCTTTTGTTGTGACACCAACATGACCACTTTACAGGGTGGACTAGATTCTTTTGTTGTGGCACCAATGTGATCACTTTACAGGGTGGACTAGACTCTTTTGCTGTGGCACAAATGTGATCACTTTACAGGGTGGACTAGACTCTTTTGTTGTGGCACCAACATGACCACTTTACAGGGTGGACTAGACTCTTTTGTTGTGGCACCAACATGACCACTTTACAGGGTGGACTAGACTGTTTTGTTGTGGCACCAACATGACCACTTTACAGGGTGGACTAGATTCTTTTGTTGTGGCACCAACATGACCACTTTACAGTGTGGACTAGACTATTTTGTTGTGAAACCAACATGACTACTTTACAGGGTGGACTAGATTCTTTTGTTGTTGCACCAACATGACCACTTTACAGGGTCGAATAGACTCTTATGTTGTGGCACCAACATGACCACTTTACAGGGTGGACTAGACTCTTTTGTTGTGGCACCAATGTGATCACTTTACAGGGTGGACTAGAGTCTTTTGTTGTGACACCAACATTACCACTTTACAGGGTGGACTAGACTCTTTTGTTGTGACACCAACATGACCACTTTACAGGGTGGACTAGACTCTTTGGTTGTGAAACCAACATGACCACTTTACAGGGTGGACTAGACTCTTTTGTTGTGGCACCAATGTGATCACTTTACAGGGTGGACTAGACTCTTTTGTTGTGAAACCAACATGACCACTTTACAGGGTGGACTAGATTCTTTTGTTGTGGCACCAATGTGACCACTTTACAGGGTGGACTAGACTCTTTTGTTGTTGCACCAACATGACCACTTTACAGGGTGGACTAGTCTCTTTTGTTGTGACACCAACATGACCACTTTACAGGGTGGACTAGACTCTTTTGTTGTTGCACCAACATGACCACTTTACAGGGTGGACTACTCTCTTCTGTTGTGACACCAACATGACCACTTTACAGGGTGGACTAGACTCTTGTGACACCAATGTGATCACTTTACTGGGTGGACTAGACTCTTTTGTTGTGGCACCAACATGACCACTTTACAGAGTGGACTAGACTCTTTTGTTGCGATACCAACAAGACCACTTTACAGGGTGGACTAGACTCTTTTGTTGTGGCACCAACATGACCACTTTACAGGATGGACTAGACTCTTTTGTTGTGGCACCAATGTGATCACTTTACAGGGTGGACTAGACTCTTTTACTGTGGCACAAATGTGATCACTTTACAGTGTGGACTAGACTATTTTGTTGTGGCACCAACATGGCCACTTTATAGGGTGGACTAGACTCTTTTGTTGTGGCACCAACATGACCACTTTACAGTGTGGACTAGACTCTTTTGTTGTGAAACTAACATGACCACTTTACAGGGTGGACTAGATTCTTTTGTTGTTGCACCAACATGACCACTTTACAGGGTGGACTAGACTCTTATGTTGTGGCACCAACATGACCACTTTACAGGGTGGACTAGACTCTTTTGTTGTGGCACCAATGTGATCACTTTACAGGGTGGACTAGAGTCTTTTGTTGTGACACCAACATTACCACTTTACAGGGTGGACTAGACTCTTTTGTTGTGACACCAACATGACCACTTTACAGGGTGGACTAGACTCTTTTGTTGTGGCACCAACATGACCCCTTTACAGGGTGGACTAGATTCTTTTGTTGTGGCACCAACATGACCACTTTACAGGGTGGACTAGACTCTTTTGTTGTGGGACCAACATGACCACTTTACAGGGTGGACTAGACTCTTTTGTTGTGGCACCAATGTGATCACTTTACAGGGTGGACTAGACTCTTCTGTTGTGAAACCAACATGACCACTTTACAGGGTGGACTAGATTCTTTTGTTGTGGCACCAACATGACCACTTTACAGGGTGGACTAGACTCTTTTGTTCTGGCACCAACATGACCACTTTACAGGGTGGACTAGACTCTTTTCTTGTGACACCAACATGACCACTTTACAGGGTGGACTAGACTCTTTTGTTGTGACACCAACGTGATCACTTTACAGGTTGAAATAGACTCATTTGTTGTGGCACCAACATGACCACTTTACAGGGTGGACTAGATTCTTTTGTTGTGGCACCAATGTGATCACTTTACAGGGTGGACTAGACTCTCTTGCTGTGGCACAAATGTGATCACTTTACAGGGTGGACTAGACTCTTTTGTTGTGGCACCAACATGACCACTTTACAGGGTGGACTAGACTCTTTTGTTGTGGAACCAACATGACCACTTTACAGGGTGGACTAGACTCTTTTGTTGTGGCACCAACATGACCACTTTACAGGGTGGATTAGATTCTTTTGTTGTGGCACCAACATGACCACTTTACAGTGTGGACTAGACTCTTTTGTTGTGAAACCAACATGACTACTTTACAGGGTGGACTAGATTCTTTTGTTGTTGCACCAACATGACCACTTTACAGGGTGGACTAGACTCTTATGTTGTGGCACCAACATGACCACTTTACAGGGTGGACTAGACTCTTTTGTTGTGGCACCAATGTGATCACTTTACAGGGTGGACTAGAGTCTTTTGTTGTGACAGCAACATGACCACTTTACAGTGTGGACTAGACTCTTTTGTTGTGAAACCAACATGACTACTTTACAGGGTGGACTAGACTCTTATGTTGTGGCACCAACATGACCACTTTACAGGGTGGACTAGACTCTTTTGTTGTGGCACCAATGTGATCACTTTACAGGGTGGACTAGAGTCTTTTGTTGTGACACCAACATTACCACTTTACAGGGTGGACTAGACTCTTTGGTTGTGAAACCAACATGACCACTTTACAGGGTGGACTAGACTCTTTTGTTGTGGCACCAATGTGATCACTTTACAGGGTGGACTAGACTCTTTTGTTGTGAAACCAACATGACCACTTTACAGGGTGGACTAGATTCTTTTGTTGTGGCACCAACATGACCACTTTACAGGGTGGACTAGACTCTTTTGTTGTTGCACCAACATGACCACTTTACAGGGTGGAGTAGTCTTTTTGTTGTGACACCAACATGACCACTTTACAGGGTGGACTAGACTCTTGTTGTGACACCAATGTGATCACTTTACAGGGTGGACTAGACTATTTTGTTGTGGCACCAACATGACCACTTTACAGGATGGACTAGACTCTTTTGTTGTGGCACCAATGTGATCACTTTACAGGGTGGACTAGACTCTTTTGCTGTGGCACAAATGTGATCACTTTATAGGGTGGACTAGACTATTTTGTTGTGGCACCAACATGACCACTTTATAGGGTGGACTAGACTCTTTTGTTGTGGCACCAACATGACCACTTTACAGTGTGGACTAGACTCTTTTGTTGTGAAACTAACATGACCACTTTACAGGGTGGACTAGATTCTTTTGTTGTTGCACCAACATGACCACTTTACAGGGTGGACTAGACTCTTATGTTGTGGCACCAACATGACCACTTTACAGGGTGGACTAGACTCTTTTGTTGTGGCACCAATGTGATCACTTTACAGGGTGGACTAGAGTCTTTTGTTGTGACACCAACATTACCACTTTACAGGGTGGACTAGACTCTTTTGTTGTGACACCAACATGACCACTTTACAGGGTGGACTAGACTCTTTTGTTGTGGCACCAACATGACCACTTTACAGGGTGGACTAGATTCTTTTGTTGTGGCACCAACATGACCACTTTACAGGGTGGACTAGACTCTTTTGTTGTGGCACCAACATGACCACTTTACAGGGTGGACTAGATTCTTTTGTTGTGGCACCAACATGACCGCTTTACAGGGTGGACTAGACTCTTTTGTTGTGGCACCAACATGACCGCTTTACAGGGTGGACTAGACTCTTTTGTTGTGACACCAACATGACCACTTTACAGGGTGGACTAATCTCTTTTGTTGTGACACCAACATGACCACTTTACAGGGTGGACTAGACTCTTGTTGTGACACCAATGTGATCACTTTACTGGGTGGACTAGACTCTTTTGTTGTGGCACCAACATGACCACTTTACAGAGTGGACTAGACTCTTTTGTTGTGATACCAACAAGACCACTTTACAGGGTGGACTAGACTCTTTTGTTGTGGCACCAACATGACCACTTTACAGGATGGACTAGACTCTTTTGTTGTGGCACCAATGTGATCACTTTACAGGGTGGACTAGACTCTTTTGCTGTGGCACAAATGTGATCACTTTACAGGGTGGACTAGACTATTTTGTTGTGGCACCAACATGGCCACTTTATAGGGTGGACTAGACTCTTTTGTTGTGGCACCAACATGACCACTTTACAGTGTGGACTAGACTCTTTTGTTGTGAAACTAACATGACCACTTTACAGGGTGGACTAGATTCTTTTGTTGTTGCACCAACATGACCACTTTACATGGTGGACTAGACTCTTATGTTGTGGCACCAACATGACCACTTTACAGGGTGGACTAGACTCTTTTGTTGTGGCACCAATGTGATCACTTTACAGGGTGGACTAGAGTCTTTTGTTGTGACACCAACATTACCACTTTACAGGGTGGACTAGACTCTTTTATTGTGACACCAACATGACCACTTTACAGGGTGGACTAGACTCTTTTGTTGTGGCACCAACATGACCCCTTTACAGGGTGGACTAGACTCTTTTGTTGTGGCACCAACATGACCACTTTACAGGGTGGACTAGACTCTTTTGTTGTGGCACCAACATGACCACTTTACAGGGTGGACTAGACTCTTTTGTTGTGGCACCAATGTGATCACTTTACAGGGTGGACTAGACTGTTCTGTTGTGAAACCAACATGACCACTTTACAGGGTGGACTAGATTCTTTTGTTGTGGCACCAACATGACCACTTTACAGGGTGGACTAGACTCTTTTGTTCTGGCACCAACATGACCACTTTACAGGGTGGACTAGACTCTTTTCTTGTGACACCAACATGACCACTTTACAGGGGGGACTAGACTCTTTTGTTGTGACACCAACGTGATCACTTTACAGGTTGAAATAGACTCATTTGTTGTGGCACCAACATGACCACTTTACAGGGTGGACTAGATTCTTTTGTTGTGGCACCAATGTGATCACTTTACAGGGTGGACTAGACTCTTTTGCTGTGGCACAAATGTGATCACTTTACAGGGTGGACTAGACTCTTTTGTTGTGGCACCAACATGACCACTTTACAGTGTGGACTAGACTCTTTTGTTGTGAAACCAACATGACTACTTTACAGGGTGGACTAGATTCTTTTGTTGTTGCACCAACATGACCACTTTACAGGGTGGACTAGACTCTTATGTTGTGGCACCAACATGACCACTTTACAGGGTGGACTAGACTCTTTTGTTGTGGCACCAATGTGATCACTTTACAGGGTGGACTAGAGTCTTTTGTTGTGACACCAACATTACCACTTTACAGGGTGGACTAGACTCTTTTGTTGTGACACCAAAATGACCACTTTACAGGGTGGACTAGACTCTTTGGTTGTGAAACCAACATGACCACTTTACAGGGTGGACTAGACTCTTTTGTTGTGGCACCAATGTGATCACTTTACAGGATGGACTAGACTCTTTTGTTGTGAAACGAACATGACCACTTTACAGGGTGGACTAGACTCTTGCTGTGACACCAATGTGATCACTTTACTGGATGGACTAGACTCTTTTGTTGTGGCACCAACATGACCACTTTACAGAGTGGACTAGACTCTTTTGTTGTGATACCAACAAGACCACTTTACAGGGTGGACTAGACTCTTTTGTTGTGGCACCAACATGACCACTTTACAGGATGGACTAGACTCTTTTGTTGTGGCACCAATGTGATCACTTTACAGGGTGGACTAGACTCTTTTGTTGTGGCACCAATGTGATCACTTTACAGGGTGGACTAGACTCTTTTGCTGTGGCACAAATGTGATCACTTTACAGGGTGGACTAGACTATTTTGTTGTGGCACCAACATGACCACTTTATAGGGTGGACTAGACTCTTTTGTTGTGGCACCAACATGACCACTTTACAGTGTGGACTAGACTCTTTTGTTGTGAAACTAACATGACCACTTTACAGGGTGGACTAGATTCTTTTGTTGTTGCACCAACATGACCACTTTACAGGGTGGACTAGACTCTTATGTTGTGGCACCAACATGACCACTTTACAGGGTGGACTAGACTCTTTTGTTGTGGCACCAATGTGATCACTTTACAGGGTGGACTAGAGTCTTTTGTTGTGACACCAACATTACCACTTTACAGGGTGGACTAGACTCTTTTGTTGTGACACCAACATGACCACTTTACAGGGTGGACTAGACTCTTTTGTTGTGGCACCAACATGACCACTTTACAGGGTGGACTAGATTCTTTTGTTGTGGCACCAACATGACCACTTTACAGGGTGGACTAGACTCTTTTGTTGTGGCACCAACATGACCACTTTACAGGATGGACTAGACTCTTTTGTTGTGGCACCAATGTGATCACTTTACAGGGTGGACTAGACTCTTCTGTTGTGAAACCAACATGACCACTTTACAGGGTGGACTAGATTCTTTTGTTGTGGCACCAACATGACCGCTTTACAGGGTGGACTAGACTCTTTTGTTGTGGCACCAACATGACCGCTTTACAGGGTGGACTAGACTCTTTTGTTGTGACACCAACATGACCACTTTACAGGGTGGACTAGTCTCCTTTGTTGTGACACCAACATGACCACTTTACAGGGTGGACTAGACTCTTGTTGTGACACCAATGTGATCACTTTACTGGGTGGACTAGACTCTTTTGTTGTGGCACCAACATGACCACTTTACAGAGTGGACTAGACTCTTTTGTTGTGATACCAACAAGACCACTTTACAGGGTGGACTAGACTCTTTTGTTGTGGCACCAACATGACCACTTTACAGGATGGACTAGACTCTTTTGTTGTGGCACCAATGTGATCACTTTACAGGGTGGACTAGACTCTTTTGCTGTGGCACAAATGTGATCACTTTACAGGGTGGACTAGACTATTTTGTTGTGGCACCAACATGGCCACTTTATAGGGTGGACTAGACTCTTTTGTTGTGGCACCAACATGACCACTTTACAGTGTGGACTAGACTCTTTTGTTGTGAAACTAACATGACCACTTTACAGGGTGGACTAGATTCTTTTGTTGTTGCACCAACATGACCACTTTACATGGTGGACTAGACTCTTATGTTGTGGCACCAACATGACCACTTTACAGGGTGGACTAGACTCTTTTGTTGTGGCACTAATGGGATCACTTTACAGGGTGGACTAGAGTCTTTTGTTGTGACACCAACATTACCACTTTACAGGGTGGACTAGACTCTTTTGTTGTGACACCAACATGACCACTTTACAGGGTGGACTAGACTCTTTTGTTGTGGCACCAACATGACCCCTTTACAGGGTGGACTAGACTCTTTTGTTGTGGCACCAACATGACCACTTTACAGGGTGGACTAGACTCTTTTGTTGTGGCACCAACATGACCACTTTACAGGGTGGACTAGAGTCTTTTGTTGTGGCACCAATGTGATCACTTTACAGGGTGGACTAGACTGTTCTGTTGTGAAACCAACATGACCACTTTACAGGGTGGACTAGATTCTTTTGTTGTGGCACCAACATGACCACTTTACAGGGTGGACTAGACTCTTTTGTTCTGGCACCAACATGACCACTTTACAGGGTGGACTAGACTCTTTTCTTGTGACACCAACATGACCACTTTACAGGGGGGACTAGACTCTTTTGTTGTGACACCAACGTGATCACTTTACAGGTTGAAATAGACTCATTTGTTGTGGCACCAACATGACCACTTTACAGGGTGGACTAGATTCTTTTGTTGTGGCACCAATGTGATCACTTTACAGGGTGGACTAGACTCTTTTGCTGTGGCACAAATGTGATCACTTTACAGGGTGGACTAGACTCTTTTGTTGTGGCACCAACATGACCACTTTACAGTGTGGACTAGACTCTTTTGTTGTGAAACCAACATGACTACTTTACAGGGTGGACTAGATTCTTTTGTTGTTGCACCAACATGACCACTTTACAGGGTGGACTAGACTCTTATGTTGTGGCACCAACATGACCACTTTACAGGGTGGACTAGACTCTTTTGTTGTGGCACCAATGTGATCACTTTACAGGGTGGACTAGAGTCTTTTGTTGTGACACCAACATTACCACTTTACAGGGTGGACTAGACTCTTTTGTTGTGACACCAAAATGACCACTTTACAGGGTGGACTGGACTCTTTGGTTGTGAAACCAACATGACCACTTTACAGGGTGGACTAGACTCTTTTGTTGTGGCACCAATGTGATCACTTTACAGGATGGACTAGACTCTTTTGTTGTGAAACGAACATGACCACTTTACAGGGTGGACTAGACTCTTGCTGTGACACCAATGTGATCACTTTACTGGATGGACTAGACTCTTTTGTTGTGGCACCAACATGACCACTTTACAGAGTGGACTAGACTCTTTTGTTGTGATACCAACAAGACCACTTTACAGGGTGGACTAGACTCTTTTGTTGTGGCACCAACATGACCACTTTACAGGATGGACTAGACTCTTTTGTTGTGGCACCAATGTGATCACTTTACAGGGTGGACTAGACTCTTTTGTTGTGGCACCAATGTGATCACTTTACAGGGTGGACTAGACTCTTTTGCTGTGGCACAAATGTGATCACTTTACAGGGTGGACTAGACTATTTTGTTGTGGCACCAACATGACCACTTTATAGGGTGGACTAGACTCTTTTGTTGTGGCACCAACATGACCACTTTACAGTGTGGACTAGACTCTTTTGTTGTGAAACTAACATGACCACTTTACAGGGTGGACTAGATTCTTTTGTTGTTGCACCAACATGACCACTTTACAGGGTGGACTAGACTCTTATGTTGTGGCACCAACATGACCACTTTACAGGGTGGACTAGACTCTTTTGTTGTGGCACCAATGTGATCACTTTACAGGGTGGACTAGAGTCTTTTGTTGTGACACCAACATTACCACTTTACAGGGTGGACTAGACTCTTTTGTTGTGACACCAACATGACCACTTTACAGGGTGGACTAGACTCTTTTGTTGTGGCACCAACATGACCACTTTACAGGGTGGACTAGATTCTTTTGTTGTGGCACCAACATGACCACTTTACAGGGTGGACTAGACTCTTTTGTTGTGGCACCAACATGACCACTTTACAGGATGGACTAGACTCTTTTGTTGTGGCACCAATGTGATCACTTTACAGGGTGGACTAGACTCTTCTGTTGTGAAACCAACATGACCACTTTACAGGGTGGACTAGATTCTTTTGTTGTGGCACCAACATGACCGCTTTACAGGGTGGACTAGACTCTTTTGTTGTGGCACCAACATGACCGCTTTACAGGGTGGACTAGACTCTTTTGTTGTGACACCAACATGACCACTTTACAGGGTGGACTAGTCTCTTTTGTTGTGACACCAACATGACCACATTACAGGGTGGACTAGACTCTTGTTGTGACACCAATGTGATCACTTTACTGGGTGGACTAGACTCTTTTGTTGTGGCACCAACATGACCACTTTACAGAGTGGACTAGACTCTTTTGTTGTGATACCAACAAGACCACTTTACAGGGTGGACTAGACTCTTTTGTTGTGGCACCAACATGACCACTTTACAGGATGGACTAGACTCTTTTGTTGTGGCACCAATGTGATCACTTTACAGGGTGGACTAGACTCTTTTGCTGTGGCACAAATGTGATCACTTTACAGGGTGGACTAGACTATTTTGTTGTGGCACCAACATGGCCACTTTATAGGGTGGACTAGACTCTTTTGTTGTGGCACCAACATGACCACTTTACAGTGTGGACTAGACTCTTTTGTTGTGAAACTAACATGACCACTTTACAGGGTGGACTAGATTCTTTTGTTGTTGCACCAACATGACCACTTTACATGGTGGACTAGACTCTTATGTTGTGGCACCAACATGACCACTTTACAGGGTGGACTAGACTCTTTTGTTGTGGCACTAATGGGATCACTTTACAGGGTGGACTAGAGTCTTTTGTTGTGACACCAACATTACCACTTTACAGGGTGGACTAGACTCTTTTGTTGTGACACCAACATGACCACTTTACAGGGTGGACTAGACTCTTTTGTTGTGGCACCAACATGACCCCTTTACAGGGTGGACTAGACTCTTTTGTTGTGGCACCAACATGACCACTTTACAGGGTGGACTAGACTCTTTTGTTGTGGCACCAACATGACCACTTTACAGGGTGGACTAGAGTCTTTTGTTGTGGCACCAATGTGATCACTTTACAGGGTGGACTAGACTGTTCTGTTGTGAAACCAACATGACCACTTTACAGGGTGGACTAGATTCTTTTGTTGTGGCACCAACATGACCACTTTACAGGGTGGACTAGACTCTTTTGTTCTGGCACCAACATGACCACTTTACAGGGTGGACTAGACTCTTTTCTTGTGACACCAACATGACCACTTTACAGGGGGGACTAGACTCTTTTGTTGTGACACCAACGTGATCACTTTACAGGTTGAAATAGACTCATTTGTTGTGGCACCAACATGACCACTTTACAGGGTGGACTAGATTCTTTTGTTGTGGCACCAATGTGATCACTTTACAGGGTGGACTAGACTCTTTTGCTGTGGCACAAATGTGATCACTTTACAGGGTGGACTAGACTCTTTTGTTGTGGCACCAACATGACCACTTTACAGTGTGGACTAGACTCTTTTGTTGTGAAACCAACATGACTACTTTACAGGGTGGACTAGATTCTTTTGTTGTTGCACCAACATGACCACTTTACAGGGTGGACTAGACTCTTATGTTGTGGCACCAACATGACCACTTTACAGGGTGGACTAGACTCTTTTGTTGTGGCACCAATGTGATCACTTTACAGGGTGGACTAGAGTCTTTTGTTGTGACACCAACATTACCACTTTACAGGGTGGACTAGACTCTTTTGTTGTGACACCAAAATGACCACTTTACAGGGTGGACTGGACTCTTTGGTTGTGAAACCAACATGACCACTTTACAGGGTGGACTAGACTCTTTTGTTGTGGCACCAATGTGATCACTTTACAGGATGGACTAGACTCTTTTGTTGTGAAACGAACATGACCACTTTACAGGGTGGACTAGACTCTTGCTGTGACACCAATGTGATCACTTTACTGGATGGACTAGACTCTTTTGTTGTGGCACCAACATGACCACTTTACAGAGTGGACTAGACTCTTTTGTTGTGATACCAACAAGACCACTTTACAGGGTGGACTAGACTCTTTTGTTGTGGCACCAACATGACCACTTTACAGGATGGACTAGACTCTTTTGTTGTGGCACCAATGTGATCACTTTACAGGGTGGACTAGACTCTTTTGTTGTGGCACCAATGTGATCACTTTACAGGGTGGACTAGACTCTTTTGCTGTGGCACAAATGTGATCACTTTACAGGGTGGACTAGACTATTTTGTTGTGGCACCAACATGACCACTTTATAGGGTGGACTAGACTCTTTTGTTGTGGCACCAACATGACCACTTTACAGTGTGGACTAGACTCTTTTGTTGTGAAACTAACATGACCACTTTACAGGGTGGACTAGATTCTTTTGTTGTTGCACCAACATGACCACTTTACAGGGTGGACTAGACTCTTATGTTGTGGCACCAACATGACCACTTTACAGGGTGGACTAGACTCTTTTGTTGTGGCACCAATGTGATCACTTTACAGGGTGGACTAGAGTCTTTTGTTGTGACACCAACATTACCACTTTACAGGGTGGACTAGACTCTTTTGTTGTGACACCAACATGACCACTTTACAGGGTGGACTAGACTCTTTTGTTGTGGCACCAACATGACCACTTTACAGGGTGGACTAGATTCTTTTGTTGTGGCACCAACATGACCACTTTACAGGGTGGACTAGACTCTTTTGTTGTGGCACCAACATGACCACTTTACAGGATGGACTAGACTCTTTTGTTGTGGCACCAATGTGATCACTTTACAGGGTGGACTAGACTCTTCTGTTGTGAAACCAACATGACCACTTTACAGGGTGGACTAGATTCTTTTGTTGTGGCACCAACATGACCGCTTTACAGGGTGGACTAGACTCTTTTGTTGTGGCACCAACATGACCGCTTTACAGGGTGGACTAGACTCTTTTGTTGTGACACCAACATGACCACTTTACAGGGTGGACTAGTCTCTTTTGTTGTGACACCAACATGACCACTTTACAGGGTGGACTAGACTCTTGTTGTGACACCAATGTGATCACTTTACTGGGTGGACTAGACTCTTTTGTTGTGGCACCAACATGACCACTTTACAGAGTGGACTAGACTCTTTTGTTGTGATACCAACAAGACCACTTTACAGGGTGGACTAGACTCTTTTGTTGTGGCACCAACATGACCACTTTACAGGATGGACTAGACTCTTTTGTTGTGGCACCAATGTGATCACTTTACAGGGTGGACTAGACTCTTTTGCTGTGGCACAAATGTGATCACTTTACAGGGTGGACTAGACTATTTTGTTGTGGCACCAACATGGCCACTTTATAGGGTGGACTAGACTCTTTTGTTGTGGCACCAACATGACCACTTTACAGTGTGGACTAGACTCTTTTGTTGTGAAACTAACATGACCACTTTACAGGGTGGACTAGATTCTTTTGTTGTTGCACCAACATGACCACTTTACATGGTGGACTAGACTCTCATGTTGTGGCACCAACATGACCACTTTACAGGGTGGACTAGACTCTTTTGTTGTGGCACCAATGTGATCACTTTACAGGGTGGACTAGAGTCTTTTGTTGTGACACCAACATTACCACTTTACAGGGTGGACTAGACTCTTTTGTTGTGACACCAACATGACCACTTTACAGGGTGGACTAGACTCTTTTGTTGTGGCACCAACATGACCCCTTTACAGGGTGGACTAGACTCTTTTGTTGTGGCACCAACATGACCACTTTACAGGGTGGACTAGACTCTTTTGTTGTGGCACCAACATGACCACTTTACAGGGTGGACTAGAGTCTTTTGTTGTGGCACCAATGTGATCACTTTACAGGGTGGACTAGACTGTTCTGTTGTGAAACCAACATGACCACTTTACAGGGTGGACTAGATTCTTTTGTTGTGGCACCAACATGACCACTTTACAGGGTGGACTAGACTCTTTTGTTCTGGCACCAACATGACCACTTTACAGGGTGGACTAGACTCTTTTCTTGTGGCACCAACATGACCACTTTACAGGGTGGACTAGATTCTTTTGTTGTGGCACCAATGTGATCACTTTACAGGGTTGACTAGACTCTTTTGCTGTGGCACAAATGTGATCACTTTACAGGGTGGACTAGACTCTTTTGTTGTGGCACCAACATGACCACTTTACAGTGTGGACTAGACTCTTTTGTTGTGAAACCAACATGACTACTTTACAGGGTGGACTAGATTCTTTTGTTGTTGCACCAACATGACCACTTTACAGGGTGGACTAGACTCTTATGTTGTGGCACCAACATGACCACTTTACAGGGTGGACTAGACTCTTTTGTTGTGGCACCAATGTGATCACTTTACAGGGTGGACTAGAGTCTTTTGTTGTGACACCAACATTACCACTTTACAGGGTGGACTAGACTCTTTTGTTGTGACACCAAAATGACCACTTTACAGGGTGGACTAGACTCTTTGGTTGTGAAACCAACATGACCACTTTACAGGGTGGACTAGATTCTTTTGTTGTGGCACCAACATGACCACTTTACAGGGTGGACTAGACTCTTTTGTTGTTGCACGAACATGACCACTTTACAGGGTGGACTAGTCTCTTTTGTTGTGACACCAACATGACCACTTTACAGGGTGGACTAGACTCTTGCTGTGACACCAATGTGATCACTTTACTGGATGGACTAGACTCTTTTGTTGTGGCACCAACATGACCACTTTACAGAGTGGACTAGACTCTTTTGTTGTGATACCAACAAGACCACTTTACAGGGTGGACTAGACTCTTTTGTTGTGGCACCAATGTGATCACTTTACAGGGTGGACTAGACTCTTTTGCTGTGGCACAAATGTGATCACTTTACAGGGTGGACTAGACTATTTTGTTGTGGCACCAACATGACCACTTTACAGTGTGGACTAGACTCTTTTGTTGTGAAACTAACATGACCACTTTACAGGGTGGACTAGATTCTTTTGTTGTTTCACCAACATGACAACTTTACAGGGTGGACTAGACTCTTATGTTGTGGCACCAACATGACCACTTTACAGGGTGGACTAGACTCTTTTGTTGTGGCACCAACGTGATCACTTTACAGGGTGGACTAGAGTCTTTTGTTGTGACACCAATATTACCACTTTACAGGGTGGACTAGACTCTTTTGTTGTGACACCAACATGACCACTTTACAGGGTGGACTAGACTCTTTTGTTGTGGCACCAACATGACCACTTTACAGGGTGGACTAGACTCTTTTGTTGTGGCACCAACATGACCACTTTACAGGGTGGACTAGACTCTTTTGTTGTGGCACCAACATGACCACTTTACAGGGTGGACTAGACTCTTTTGTTGTGGCACCAATGTGATCACTTTACAGGGTGGACTAGACTCTTCTGTTGTGAAACCAACATGACCACTTTACAGGGTGGACTAGATTCTTTTGTTGTGGCACCAACATGACCACTTTACAGGGTGGACTAGACTCTTTTGTTGTGGCACCAACATGACCGCTTTGCAGGGTGGACTAGATTCTTTTGTTGTGACACCAACATGACCACTTTACAGGGTGGACTAGTCTCTTTTGTTGTGACACCAACATGACCACTTTACAGTGTGGACTAGACTCTTGTTGTGACACCAATGTGATCACTTTACAGGGTGGACTAGACTCTTTTGCTGTGGCACAAATGTGATCACTTTACAGGGTGGACTAGACTATTTTGTTGTGGCACCAACATGACCACTTTATAGGGTGGACTAGACTCTTTTGTTGTGAAACTAACATAACCACTTTACAGGGTGGACTAGACTCTTGTTGTGACACCAATGTGATCACTTTACTGGATGGACTAGACTCTTTTGTTGTGGCACCAACATGACCACTTTACAGAGTGGACTAGACTCTTTTGTTGTGATACCAACAAGACCACTTTACAGGGTGGACTAGACTCTTTTGTTGTGGCACCAACATGACCACTTTACAGTGTGGACTAGACTCTTTTGTTGTGGCACCAATGTGATCACTTTACAGGGTGGACTAGACTCTTTTGCTGTGGCACCAATGTGATCACTTTACAGGGTGGACTAGAGTCTTTTGTTGTGGAACCAACAAGACCACTTTACAGGGTGGACTAGACTCTTTTGTTGTGGCACCAACATGACCACTTTACAGGATGGACTAGACTCTTTTGTTGTGGCACCAATGTGATCACTTTACAGGGTGGACTAGACTCTTTTGCTGTGGCACAAATGTGATCACTTTACAGGGTGGACTAGACTATTTTGTTGTGGCACCAACATGACCACTTTATAGGGTGGACTAGACTCTTTTGTTGTGGCACCAACATGACCACTTTACAGTGTGGACTAGACTCTTTTGTTGTGAAACTAACATGACCACTTTACAGGGTGGACTAGATTCTTTTGTTGTTGCACCAACATGACCACTTTACAGGGTGGACTAGACTC
The DNA here is from genome assembly GCA_964016885.1 of Eledone cirrhosa. NCBI lineage: Eukaryota > Metazoa > Mollusca > Cephalopoda > Octopoda > Eledonidae > Eledone > Eledone cirrhosa. The sequence goes on along the minus strand of OZ024743.1, from coordinate 312,044,320 downwards.
TTATGTTGTGGCACCAACATGACCACTTTACAGGGTGGACTAGACTCTTTTGTTGTGGCACCAATGTGATCACTTTACAGGGTGGACTAGAGTCTTTTGTTGTGACACCAATATTACCACTTTACAGGGTGGACTAGACTCTTTTGTTGTGACACCAACATGACCACTTTACAGGGTGGACTAGACTCTTTTGTTGTGGCACCAACATGACCACTTTACAGGGTGGACTAGATTCTTTTGTTGTGGCACCAACATGACCACTTTACAGGGTGGACTAGACTCTTTTGTTGTGGCACCAACATGACCACTTTACAGGGTGGACTAGACTCTTTTGTTGTGGCACCAATGTGATCACTTTACAGGGTGGACTAGACTCTTCTGTTGTGAAACCAACATGACCACTTTACAGGGTGGACTAGATTCTTTTGTTGTGGCACCAACATGATCACTTTACAGGGTGGACTAGACTCTTTTGTTGTGGCACCAACATGACCGCTTTACAGGGTGGACTAGACTCTTTTGTTGTGACACCAACATGACCACTTTACAGGGTGGACTAGTCTCTTTTGTTGTGACACCAACATGACCACTTTACAGGGTGGACTAGACTCTTGTTGTGACACCAATGTGATCACTTTACTGGGTGGACTAGATTCTTTTGTTGTGGCACCAACATGACCACTTTACAGGGTGGACTAGACTCTTTTGTTGTTGCACCAACATGACCACTTTACAGGGTGGACTAGTCTCTTTTGTTGTGACACCAACATGACCACTTTACAGGGTGGACTAGACTCTTGTTGTGACACCAATGTGATCACTTTACTGGATGGACTAGACTCTTTTGTTGTGGCACCAACATGACCACTTTACAGAGTGGACTAGACTCTTTTGTTGTGATACCAACAAGACCACTTTACAGGGTGGACTAGACTCTTTTGTTGTGGCACCAACATGACCACTTTACAGGATGGACTAGACTCCTTTGTTGTGGCACCAATGTGATCACTTTACAGGGTGGACTAGACTCTTTTGCTGTGGCACAAATGTGATCACTTTACAGGGTGGACTAGACTATTTTGTTGTGGCACCAACATGACCACTTTATAGGGTGGACTAGACTCTTTTGTTGTGGCACCAACATGACCACTTTACAGTGTGGACTAGACTCTTTTGTTGTGAAACTAACATGACCACTTTACAGGGTGGACTAGATTCTTTTGTTGTTGCACCAACATGACCACTTTACAGGGTGGACTAGACTCTTATGTTGTGGCACCAACATGACCACTTTACAGGGTGGACTAGACTCTTTTGTTGTGGCACCAATGTGATCACTTTACAGGGTGGACTAGACTCTTCTGTTGTGAAACCAACATGACCACTTTACAGGGTGGACTAGATTCTTTTGTTGTGGCACCAACATGACCACTTTACAGGGTGGACTAGACTCTTTTGTTGTGGCACCAACATGACCGCTTTACAGGGTGGACTAGACTCTTTTGTTGTGACACCAACATGACCACTTTACAGGGTGGACTAGACTCTTCTGTTGTGAAACCAACATGACCACTTTACAGGGTGGACTAGATTCTTTTGTTGTGGCACCAACATGACCACTTTACAGGGTGGACTAGACTCTTTTGTTGTGGCACCAACATGACCGCTTTACAGGGTGGACTAGACTCTTTTGTTGTGACACCAACATGACCACTTTACAGGGTGGACTAGTCTCTTTTGTTGTGACACCAACATGACCACTTTACAGGGTGGACTAGACTCTTGTTGTGACACCAATGTGATCACTTTACTGGGTGGACTAGATTCTTTTGTTGTGGCACCAACATGACCACTTTACAGGGTGGACTAGACTCTTTTGTTGTTGCACCAACATGACCACTTTACAGGGTGGACTAGTCTCTTTTGTTGTGACACCAACATGACCACTTTACAGGGTGGACTAGACTCTTGTTGTGACACCAATGTGATCAATTTACTGGATGGACTACACTCTTTTGTTGTGGCACCAACATGACCACTTTACAGAGTGGACTAGACTCTTTTGTTGTGGCACCAACAAGACCACTTTACAGGGTGGACTAGACTCTTTTGTTGTGGCACCAACATGACCACTTTACAGGATGGACTAGACTCTTTTGTTGTGGCACCAATGTGATCACTTTACAGGGTGGACTAGACTCTTTTGCTGTGGCACAAATGTGATCACTTTACAGGGTGGACTAGACTATTTTGTTGTGGCACCAACATGACCACTTTATAGGGTGGACTAGACTCTTTTGTTGTGGCACCAACATGACCACTTTACAGTGTGGACTAGACTCTTTTGTTGTGAAACTAACATGACCACTTTACAGGGTGGACTAGATTCTTTTGTTGTTGCACCAACATGACCACTTTACAGGGTGGACTAGACTCTTATGTTGTGGCACCAACATGACCACTTTACAGGGTGGACTAGACTCTTTTGTTGTGGCACCAATGTGATCACTTTACAGGGTGGACTAGACTCTTCTGTTGTGAAACCAACATGACCACTTTACAGGGTGGACTAGACTCTTTTGTTGTGGCACCAACATGACCGCTTTACAGGGTGGACTAGACTCTTTTGTTGTGACACCAACATGACCACTTTACAGGGTGGACTAGTCTCTTTTGTTGTGACACCAACATGACCACTTTACAGGGTGGACTAGACTCTTGTTGTGACACCAATGTGATCACTTTACTGGATGGACTAGACTCTTTTGCTGTGGCACAAATGTGATCACTTTACAGGGTGGAGTAGACTATTTTGTTGTGACACCAACATGACCACTTTACAGGGTGGACTAGATTCTTTTGTTGTTGCACCAACATGACCACTTTACAGGGTGGACTAGACTCTTATGTTGTGGCACCAACATGACCACTTTACAGGGTGGACTAGACTCTTTTGTTGTGACACCAACATGACCACTTTACAGGGTGGACTAGACTCTTCTGTTGTGAAACCAACATGACCACTTTACAGGGTGGACTAGATTCTATTGTTGTGGCACCAACATGACCACTTTACAGGGTGGACTAGAATCTTTTGTTGTGGCACCAACATGACCGCTTTACAGGGTGGACTAGACTCTTTTGTTGTGACACCAACATGACCACTTTACAGGGTGGACTAGTCTCTTTTGTTGTGACACCAACATGACCACTTTACAGGGTGGACTAGACTCTTGTTGTGACACCAATGTGATCACTTTACTGGGTGGACTAGATTCTTTTGTTGTGGCACCAACATGACCACTTTACAGGGTGGACTAGACTCTTTTGTTGTTGCACCAACATGACCACTTTACAGGGTGGACTAGTCTCTTTTGTTGTGACACCAACATGACCACTTTACAGGGTGGACTAGACTCTTGTTGTGACACCAATGTGATCACTTTACTGGATGGACTAGACTCTTTTGTTGTGGCACCAACATGACCACTTTACAGAGTGGACTAGACTCTTTTGTTGTGATACCAACAAGACCACTTTACAGGGTGGACTAGACTCTTTTGTTGTGGCACCAACATGACCACTTTACAGGATGGACTAGACTCTTTTGTTGTGGCACCAATGTGACCACTTTACAGGGTGGACTAGACTCTTTTGCTGTGGCACAAATGTGATCACTTTACAGGGTGGACTAGACTATTTTGTTGTGGCACCAACATGACCACTTTATAGGGTGGACTAGACTCTTTTGTTGTGGCACCAACATGACCACTTTACAGTGTGGACTAGACTCTTTTGTTGTGAAACTAACATGACCACTTTACAGGGTGGACTAGATTCTTTTGTTGTTGCACCAACATGACCACTTTACAGGGTGGACTAGACTCTTATGTTGTGGCACCAACATGACCACTTTACAGGGTGGACTAGACTCTTTTGTTGTGGCACCAATGTGATCACTTTACAGGGTGGACTAGACTCTTCTGTTGTGAAACCAACATGACCACTTCACAGGGTGGACTAGATTCTTTTGTTGTGGCACCAACATGACCACTTTACAGGGTGGACTAGACTCTTTTGTTGTGGCACCAACATGACCGCTTTACAGGGTGGACTAGACTCTTGTTGTGACACCAATGTGATCACTTTACTGGGTTGACTAGACTCTTTTGTTGTGGCACCAACATGACCACTTTACAGAGTGGACTAGACTCTTTTGTTGTGGCACCAATGTGATCACTTTACAGGGTGGACTAGACTATTTTGCTGTGGCACAAATGTGATCACTTTACAGGGTGGACTAGACTCTTTTGTTGTGAAACTAACATAACCACTTTACAGGGTGGACTAGATTCTTTTGTTGTTGCACCAACATGACCACTTTACAGGGTGGACGAGACTCTTATGTTGTGGCACCAACATGACCACTTTACAGGGTGGACTAGACTCTTTTGTTGTGGCACCAATGTGATCACTTTACAGGGTGGACTAGAGTCTTTTGTTGTGACACCAACATTACCACTTTACAGGGTGGACTAGACTCTTTTGTTGTGACACCAACATGACCACTTTACAGGGTGGACTAGACTCTTTGGTTGTGAAACCAACATGACCACTTTACAGGGTGGACTAGACTCTTTTGTTGTGGGACCAATGTGATCACTTTACAGGGTGGACTAGACTCTTTTGTTGTGAAACCAACATGACCACTTTACAGGGTGGACTAGATTCTTTTGTTGTGGCACCAACATGACCACTTTACAGGGTGGACTAGACTCTTTTGTTGTTGCACCAACATGACCACTTTACAGGGTGGACTAGTCTCTTTTGTTGTGACACCAACTTGACCACTTTACAGGGTGGACTAGACTCTTGTTGTGACACCAATGTGATCACTTTACTGGATGGACTAGACTCTTTTGTTGTGGCACCAACATGACCACTTTACAGAGTGGACTAGACTCTTTTGTTGTGATACCAACAAGACCACTTTACAGGGTGGACTAGACTCTTTTGTTGTGGCACCAACATGACCACTTTACAGGGTGGACTAGACTCTTTTGTTGTGGCACCAATGTGATCACTTTACAGGGTGGACTAGACTCTTTTGCTGTGGCACAAATGTGATCACTTTACAGGGTGGACTAGACTATTTTGTTGTGGCACCAACATGACCACTTTATAGGGTGGACTAGACTCTTTTGTTGTGGCACCAACATGACCACTTTACAGTGTGGACTAGACTCTTTTGTTGTGAAACTAACATGACCACTTTACAGGGTGGACTAGATTCTTTTGTTGTTGCACCAACATGACCACTTTACAGGGTGGACTAGACTCTTATGTTGTGGCACCAACATGACCACTTTACAGGGTGGACTAGACTCTTTTGTTGTGGCACCAATGTGATCACTTTACAGGGTGGACTAGAGTCTTTTGTTGTGACACCAATATTACCACTTTACAGGGTGGACTAGACTCTTTTGTTGTGACACCAACATGACCACTTTACAGGGTGGACTAGACTCTTCTGTTGTGAAACCAACATGACCACTTTACAGGGTGGACTAGATTCTATTGTTGTGGCACCAACATGACCACTTTACAGGGTGGACTAGAATCTTTTGTTGTGGCACCAACATGACCGCTTTACAGGGTGGACTAGACTCTTTTGTTGTGACACCAACATGACCACTTTACAGGGTGGACTAGTCTCTTTTGTTGTGACACCAACATGACCACTTTACAGGGTGGACTAGACTCTTGTTGTGACACCAATGTGATCACTTTACTGGGTGGACTAGATTCTTTTGTTGTGAAACCAACATGACCACTTTACAGGGTGGACTAGACTCTTTTGTTGTTGCACCAACATGACCACTTTACAGGGTGGACTAGTCTCTTTTGTTGTGACACCAACATGACCACTTTACAGGGTGGACTAGACTCTTGTTGTGACACCAATGTGATCACTTTACTGGATGGACTAGACTCTTTTGTTGTGGCACCAACATGACCACTTTACAGAGTGGACTAGACTCTTTTGTTGTGATACCAACAAGACCACTTTACAGGGTGGACTAGACTCTTTTGTTGTGGCACCAACATGACCACTTTACAGGATGGACTAGACTCTTTTGTTGTGGCACCAATGTGACCACTTTACAGGGTGGACTAGACTCTTTTGCTGTGGCACAAATGTGATCACTTTACAGGGTGGACTAGACTATTTTGTTGTGGCACCAACATGACCACTTTATAGGGTGGACTAGACTCTTTTGTTGTGGCAACAACATGACCACTTTACAGTGTGGACTAGACTCTTTTGTTGTGAAACTAACATGACCACTTTACAGGGTGGACTAGATTCTTTTGTTGTTGCACCAACATGACCACTTTACAGGGTGGACTAGACTCTTATGTTGTGGCACCAACATGACCACTTTACAGGGTGGACTAGACTCTTTTGTTGTGGCACCAATGTGATCACTTTACAGGGTGGACTAGACTCTTCTGTTGTGAAACCAACATGACCACTTCACAGGGTGGACTAGATTCTTTTGTTGTGGCACCAACATGACCACTTTACAGGGTGGACTAGACTCTTTTGTTGTGGCACCAACATGACCGCTTTACAGGGTGGACTAGACTCTTGTTGTGACACCAATGTGATCACTTTACTGGGTTGACTAGACTCTTTTGTTGTGGCACCAACATGACCACTTTACAGAGTGGACTAGACTCTTTTGTTGTGGCACCAATGTGATCACTTTACAGGGTGGACTAGAGTCTTTTGTTGTGACACCAACATTACCACTTTACAGGGTGGACTAGACTCTTTTGTTGTGACACCAACATGACCACTTTACAGGGTGGACTAGACTCTTTGGTTGTGAAACCAACATGACCACTTTACAGGGTGGACTAGACTCTTTTGTTGTGGGACCAATGTGATCACTTTACAGGGTGGACTAGACTCTTTTGTTGTGAAACCAACATGACCACTTTACAGGGTGGACTAGATTCTTTTGTTGTGGCACCAACATGACCACTTTACAGGGTGGACTAGACTCTTTTGTTGTTGCACCAACATGACCACTTTACAGGGTGGACTAGTCTCTTTTGTTGTGACACCAACTTGACCACTTTACAGGGTGGACTAGACTCTTGTTGTGACACCAATGTGATCACTTTACTGGATGGACTAGACTCTTTTGTTGTGGCACCAACATGACCACTTTACAGAGTGGACTAGACTCTTTTGTTGTGATACCAACAAGACCACTTTACAGGGTGGACTAGACTCTTTTGTTGTGGCACCAACATGACCACTTTACAGGGTGGACTAGACTCTTTTGTTGTGGCACCAATGTGATCACTTTACAGGGTGGACTAGACTCTTTTGCTGTGGCACAAATGTGATCACTTTACAGGGTGGACTAGACTATTTTGTTGTGGCACCAACATGACCACTTTATAGGGTGGACTAGACTCTTTTGTTGTGGCACCAACATGACCACTTTACAGTGTGGACTAGACTCTTTTGTTGTGAAACTAACATGACCACTTTACAGGGTGGACTAGATTCTTTTGTTGTTGCACCAACATGACCACTTTACAGGGTGGACTAGACTCTTATGTTGTGGCACCAACATGACCACTTTACAGGGTGGACTAGACTCTTTTGTTGTGGCACCAATGTGATCACTTTACAGGGTGGACTAGACTCTTTTGTTGTGACACCAACATGACCACTTTACAGGGTGGACTAGTCTCTTTTGTTGTGACACCAACATGACCACTTTACAGGGTGGACTAGACTCTTGTTGTGACACCAATGTGATCACTTTACTGGGTGGACTAGATTCTTTTGTTGTGGCACCAACATGACCACTTTACAGGGTGGACTAGACTCTTTTGTTGTTGCACCAACATGACCACTTTACAGGGTGGACTAGTCTCTTTTGTTGTGACACCAACATGACCACTTTACAGGGTGGACTAGACTCTTGTTGTGACACCAATGTGATCACTTTACTGGATGGACTAGACTCTTTTGTTGTGGCACCAACATGACCACTTTACAGAGTGGACTAGACTCTTTTGTTGTGATACCAACAAGACCACTTTACAGGGTGGACTAGACTCTTTTGTTGTGGCACCAACAGGACCACTTTACAGGATGGACTAGACTCTTTTGTTGTGGCACCAATGTGACCACTTTACAGGGTGGACTAGACTCTTTTGCTGTGGCACAAATGTGATCACTTTACAGGGTGGACTAGACTATTTTGTTGTGGCACCAACATGACCACTTTATAGGGTGGACTAGACTCTTTTGTTGTGGCACCAACATGACCACTTTACAGTGTGGACTAGACTCTTTTGTTGTGAAACTAACATGACCACTTTACAGGGTGGACTAGATTCTTTTGTTGTTGCACCAACATGACCACTTTACAGGGTGGACTAGACTCTTATGTTGTGGCACCAACATGACCACTTTACAGGGTGGACTAGACTCTTTTGTTGTGGCACCAATGTGATCACTTTACAGGGTGGACTAGACTCTTCTGTTGTGAAACCAACATGACCACTTCACAGGGTGGACTAGATTCTTTTGTTGTGGCACCAACATGACCACTTTACAGGGTGGACTAGACTCTTTTGTTGTGGCACCAACATGACCGCTTTACAGGGTGGACTAGACTCTTGTTGTGACACCAATGTGATCACTTTACTGGGTTGACTAGACTCTTTTGTTGTGGCACCAACATGACCACTTTACAGAGTGGACTAGACTCTTTTGTTGTGGCACCAATGTGATCACTTTACAGGGTGGACTAGACTATTTTGCTGTGGCACAAATGTGATCACTTTACAGGGTGGACTAGACTCTTTTGTTGTGAAACTAACATAACCACTTTACAGGGTGGACTAGATTCTTTTGTTGTTGCACCAACATGACCACTTTACAGGGTGGACGAGACTCTTATGTTGTGGCACCAACATGACCACTTTACAGGGTGGACTAGACTCTTTTGTTGTGGCACCAATGTGATCACTTTACAGGGTGGACTAGAGTCTTTTGTTGTGACACCAACATTACCACTTTACAGGGTGGACTAGACTCTTTTGTTGTGACACCAACATGACCACTTTACAGGGTGGACTAGACTCTTTGGTTGTGAAACCAACATGACCACTTTACAGGGTGGACTAGACTCTTTTGTTGTGGGACCAATGTGATCACTTTACAGGGTGGACTAGACTCTTTTGTTGTGAAACCAACATGACCACTTTACAGGGTGGACTAGATTCTTTTGTTGTGGCACCAACATGACCACTTTACAGGGTGGACTAGACTCTTTTGTTGTTGCACCAACATGACCACTTTACAGGGTGGACTAGTCTCTTTTGTTGTGACACCAACTTGACCACTTTACAGGGTGGACTAGACTCTTGTTGTGACACCAATGTGATCACTTTACTGGATGGACTAGACTCTTTTGTTGTGGCACCAACATGACCACTTTACAGAGTGGACTAGACTCTTTTGTTGTGATACCAACAAGACCACTTTACAGGGTGGACTAGACTCTTTTGTTGTGGCACCAACATGACCACTTTACAGGGTGGACTAGACTCTTTTGTTGTGGCACCAATGTGATCACTTTACAGGGTGGACTAGACTCTTTTGCTGTGGCACAAATGTGATCACTTTACAGGGTGGACTAGACTATTTTGTTGTGGCACCAACATGACCACTTTATAGGGTGGACTAGACTCTTTTGTTGTGGCACCAACATGACCACTTTACAGTGTGGACTAGACTCTTTTGTTGTGAAACTAACATGACCACTTTACAGGGTGGACTAGATTCTTTTGTTGTTGCACCAACATGACCACTTTACAGGGTGGACTAGACTCTTATGTTGTGGCACCAACATGACCACTTTACAGGGTGGACTAGACTCTTTTGTTGTGGCACCAATGTGATCACTTTACAGGGTGGACTAGAGTCTTTTGTTGTGACACCAATATTACCACTTTACAGGGTGGACTAGACTCTTTTGTTGTGGCACCAACATGACCGCTTTACAGGGTGGACTAGACTCTTGTTGTGACACCAATGTGATCACTTTACTGGGTTGACTAGACTCTTTTGTTGTGGCACCAACATGACCACTTTACAGAGTGGACTAGACTCTTTTGTTGTGGCACCAATGTGATCACTTTACAGGGTGGACTAGACTATTTTGCTGTGGCACAAATGTGATCAATTTACAGGGTGGACTAGACTCTTTTGTTGTGAAACTAACATAACCACTTTACAGGGTGGACTAGATTCTTTTGTTGTTGCACCAACATGACCACTTTACAGGGTGGACGAGACTCTTATGTTGTGGCACCAACATGACCACTTTACAGGGTGGACTAGACTCTTTTGTTGTGGCACCAATGTGATCACTTTACAGGGTGGACTAGAGTCTTTTGTTGTGACACCAACATTACCACTTTACAGGGTGGACTAGACTCTTTTGTTGTGACACCAACATGACCACTTTACAGGGTGGACTAGACTCTTTGGTTGTGAAACCAACATGACCACTTTACAGGGTGGACTAGACTCTTTTGTTGTGGGACCAATGTGATCACTTTACAGGGTGGACTAGACTCTTTTGTTGTGAAACCAACATGACCACTTTACAGGGTGGACTAGATTCTTTTGTTGTGGCACCAACATGACCACTTTACAGGGTGGACTAGACTCTTTTGTTGTTGCACCAACATGACCACTTTACAGGGTGGACTAGTCTCTTTTGTTGTGACACCAACTTGACCACTTTACAGGGTGGACTAGACTCTTGTTGTGACACCAATGTGATCACTTTACTGGATGGACTAGACTCTTTTGTTGTGGCACCAACATGACCACTTTACAGAGTGGACTAGACTCTTTTGTTGTGATACCAACAAGACCACTTTACAGGGTGGACTAGACTCTTTTGTTGTGGCACCAACATGACCACTTTACAGGGTGGACTAGACTCTTTTGTTGTGGCACCAATGTGATCACTTTACAGGGTGGACTAGACTCTTTTGCTGTGGCACAAATGTGATCACTTTACAGGGTGGACTAGACTATTTTGTTGTGGCACCAACATGACCACTTTATAGGGTGGACTAGACTCTTTTGTTGTGGCACCAACATGACCACTTTACAGTGTGGACTAGACTCTTTTGTTGTGAAACTAACATGACCACTTTACAGGGTGGACTAGATTCTTTTGTTGTTGCACCAACATGACCACTTTACAGGGTGGACTAGACTCTTATGTTGTGGCACCAACATGACCACTTTACAGGGTGGACTAGACTCTTTTGTTGTGGCACCAATGTGATCACTTTACAGGGTGGACTAGACTCTTCTGTTGTGAAACCAACATGACCACTTCACAGGGTGGACTAGATTCTTTTGTTGTGGCACCAACATGACCACTTTACAGGGTGGACTAGACTCTTTTGTTGTGGCACCAACATGACCGCTTTACAGGGTGGACTAGACTCTTGTTGTGACACCAATGTGATCACTTTACTGGGTTGACTAGACTCTTTTGTTGTGGCACCAACATGACCACTTTACAGAGTGGACTAGACTCTTTTGTTGTGGCACCAATGTGATCACTTTACAGGGTGGACTAGACTATTTTGCTGTGGCACAAATGTGATCACTTTACAGGGTGGACTAGACTCTTTTGTTGTGAAACTAACATAACCACTTTACAGGGTGGACTAGATTCTTTTGTTGTTGCACCAACATGACCACTTTACAGGGTGGACGAGACTCTTATGTTGTGGCACCAACATGACCACTTTACAGGGTGGACTAGACTCTTTTGTTGTGGCACCAATGTGATCACTTTACAGGGTGGACTAGAGTCTTTTGTTGTGACACCAACATTACCACTTTACAGGGTGGACTAGACTCTTTTGTTGTGACACCAACATGACCACTTTACAGGGTGGACTAGACTCTTTGGTTGTGAAACCAACATGACCACTTTACAGGGTGGACTAGACTCTTTTGTTGTGGGACCAATGTGATCACTTTACAGGGTGGACTAGACTCTTTTGTTGTGAAACCAACATGACCACTTTACAGGGTGGACTAGATTCTTTTGTTGTGGCACCAACATGACCACTTTACAGGGTGGACTAGACTCTTTTGTTGTTGCACCAACATGACCACTTTACAGGGTGGACTAGTCTCTTTTGTTGTGACACCAACTTGACCACTTTACAGGGTGGACTAGACTCTTGTTGTGACACCAATGTGATCACTTTACTGGATGGACTAGACTCTTTTGTTGTGGCACCAACATGACCACTTTACAGAGTGGACTAGACTCTTTTGTTGTGATACCAACAAGACCACTTTACAGGGTGGACTAGACTCTTTTGTTGTGGCACCAACATGACCACTTTACAGGGTGGACTAGACTCTTTTGTTGTGGCACCAATGTGATCACTTTACAGGGTGGACTAGACTCTTTTGCTGTGGCACAAATGTGATCACTTTACAGGGTGGACTAGACTATTTTGTTGTGGCACCAACATGACCACTTTATAGGGTGGACTAGACTCTTTTGTTGTGGCACCAACATGACCACTTTACAGTGTGGACTAGACTCTTTTGTTGTGAAACTAACATGACCACTTTACAGGGTGGACTAGATTCTTTTGTTGTTGCACCAACATGACCACTTTACAGGGTGGACTAGACTCTTATGTTGTGGCACCAACATGACCACTTTACAGGGTGGACTAGACTCTTTTGTTGTGGCACCAATGTGATCACTTTACAGGGTGGACTAGAGTCTTTTGTTGTGACACCAATATTACCACTTTACAGGGTGGACTAGACTCTTTTGTTGTGGCACCAACATGACCGCTTTACAGGGTGGACTAGACTCTTGTTGTGACACCAATGTGATCACTTTACTGGGTTGACTAGACTCTTTTGTTGTGGCACCAACATGACCACTTTACAGAGTGGACTAGACTCTTTTGTTGTGGCACCAATGTGATCACTTTACAGGGTGGACTAGACTATTTTGCTGTGGCACAAATGTGATCAATTTACAGGGTGGACTAGACTCTTTTGTTGTGAAACTAACATAACCACTTTACAGGGTGGACTAGATTCTTTTGTTGTTGCACCAACATGACCACTTTACAGGGTGGACGAGACTCTTATGTTGTGGCACCAACATGACCACTTTACAGGGTGGACTAGACTCTTTTGTTGTGGCACCAATGTGATCACTTTACAGGGTGGACTAGAGTCTTTTGTTGTGACACCAACATTACCACTTTACAGGGTGGACTAGACTCTTTTGTTGTGACACCAACATGACCACTTTACAGGGTGGACTAGACTCTTTGGTTGTGAAACCAACATGACCACTTTACAGGGTGGACTAGACTCTTTTGTTGTGGGACCAATGTGATCACTTTACAGGGTGGACTAGACTCTTTTGTTGTGAAACCAACATGACCACTTTACAGGGTGGACTAGATTCTTTTGTTGTGGCACCAACATGACCACTTTACAGGGTGGACTAGACTCTTTTGTTGTTGCACCAACATGACCACTTTACAGGGTGGACTAGTCTCTTTTGTTGTGACACCAACTTGACCACTTTACAGGGTGGACTAGACTCTTGTTGTGACACCAATGTGATCACTTTACTGGATGGACTAGACTCTTTTGTTGTGGCACCAACATGACCACTTTACAGAGTGGACTAGACTCTTTTGTTGTGATACCAACAAGACCACTTTACAGGGTGGACTAGACTCTTTTGTTGTGGCACCAACATGACCACTTTACAGGGTGGACTAGACTCTTTTGTTGTGGCACCAATGTGATCACTTTACAGGGTGGACTAGACTCTTTTGCTGTGGCACAAATGTGATCACTTTACAGGGTGGACTAGACTATTTTGTTGTGGCACCAACATGACCACTTTATAGGGTGGACTAGACTCTTTTGTTGTGGCACCAACATGACCACTTTACAGTGTGGACTAGACTCTTTTGTTGTGAAACTAACATGACCACTTTACAGGGTGGACTAGATTCTTTTGTTGTTGCACCAACATGACCACTTTACAGGGTGGACTAGACTCTTATGTTGTGGCACCAACATGACCACTTTACAGGGTGGACTAGACTCTTTTGTTGTGGCACCAATGTGATCACTTTACAGGGTGGACTAGACTCTTTTGTTGTGACACCAACATGACCACTTTACAGGGTGGACTAGTCTCTTTTGTTGTGACACCAACATGACCACTTTACAGGGTGGACTAGACTCTTGTTGTGACACCAATGTGATCACTTTACTGGGTGGACTAGATTCTTTTGTTGTGGCACCAACATGACCACTTTACAGGGTGGACTAGACTCTTTTGTTGTTGCACCAACATGACCACTTTACAGGGTGGACTAGTCTCTTTTGTTGTGACACCAACATGACCACTTTACAGGGTGGACTAGACTCTTGTTGTGACACCAATGTGATCACTTTACTGGATGGACTAGACTCTTTTGTTGTGGCACCAACATGACCACTTTACAGAGTGGACTAGACTCTTTTGTTGTGATACCAACAAGACCACTTTACAGGGTGGACTAGACTCTTTTGTTGTGGCACCAACAGGACCACTTTACAGGATGGACTAGACTCTTTTGTTGTGGCACCAATGTGACCACTTTACAGGGTGGACTAGACTCTTTTGCTGTGGCACAAATGTGATCACTTTACAGGGTGGACTAGACTATTTTGTTGTGGCACCAACATGACCACTTTATAGGGTGGACTAGACTCTTTTGTTGTGGCACCAACATGACCACTTTACAGTGTGGACTAGACTCTTTTGTTGTGAAACTAACATGACCACTTTACAGGGTGGACTAGATTCTTTTGTTGTTGCACCAACATGACCACTTTACAGGGTGGACTAGACTCTTATGTTGTGGCACCAACATGACCACTTTACAGGGTGGACTAGACTCTTTTGTTGTGGCACCAATGTGATCACTTTACAGGGTGGACTAGACTCTTCTGTTGTGAAACCAACATGACCACTTCACAGGGTGGACTAGATTCTTTTGTTGTGGCACCAACATGACCACTTTACAGGGTGGACTAGACTCTTTTGTTGTGGCACCAACATGACCGCTTTACAGGGTGGACTAGACTCTTGTTGTGACACCAATGTGATCACTTTACTGGGTTGACTAGACTCTTTTGTTGTGGCACCAACATGACCACTTTACAGAGTGGACTAGACTCTTTTGTTGTGGCACCAATGTGATCACTTTACAGGGTGGACTAGACTATTTTGCTGTGGCACAAATGTGATCACTTTACAGGGTGGACTAGACTCTTTTGTTGTGAAACTAACATAACCACTTTACAGGGTGGACTAGATTCTTTTGTTGTTGCACCAACATGACCACTTTACAGGGTGGACGAGACTCTTATGTTGTGGTACCAACATGACCACTTTACAGGGTGGACTAGACTCTTTTGTTGTGGCACCAATGTGATCACTTTACAGGGTGGACTAGAGTCTTTTGTTGTGACACCAACATTACCACTTTACAGGGTGGACTAGACTCTTTTGTTGTGACACCAACATGACCACTTTACAGGGTGGACTAGACTCTTTGGTTGTGAAACCAACATGACCACTTTACAGGGTGGACTAGACTCTTTTGTTGTGGGACCAATGTGATCACTTTACAGGGTGGACTAGACTCTTTTGTTGTGAAACCAACATGACCACTTTACAGGGTGGACTAGATTCTTTTGTTGTGGCACCAACATGACCACTTTACAGGGTGGACTAGACTCTTTTGTTGTTGCACCAACATGACCACTTTACAGGGTGGACTAGTCTCTTTTGTTGTGACACCAACTTGACCACTTTACAGGGTGGACTAGACTCTTGTTGTGACACCAATGTGATCACTTTACTGGATGGACTAGACTCTTTTGTTGTGGCACCAACATGACCACTTTACAGAGTGGACTAGACTCTTTTGTTGTGATACCAACAAGACCACTTTACAGGGTGGACTAGACTCTTTTGTTGTGGCACCAACATGACCACTTTACAGGGTGGACTAGACTCTTTTGTTGTGGCACCAATGTGATCACTTTACAGGGTGGACTAGACTCTTTTGCTGTGGCACAAATGTGATCACTTTACAGGGTGGACTAGACTATTTTGTTGTGGCACCAACATGACCACTTTATAGGGTGGACTAGACTCTTTTGTTGTGGCACCAACATGACCACTTTACAGTGTGGACTAGACTCTTTTGTTGTGAAACTAACATGACCACTTTACAGGGTGGACTAGATTCTTTTGTTGTTGCACCAACATGACCACTTTACAGGGTGGACTAGACTCTTATGTTGTGGCACCAACATGACCACTTTACAGGGTGGACTAGACTCTTT
Organism: Eledone cirrhosa; assembly: GCA_964016885.1. NCBI lineage: Eukaryota > Metazoa > Mollusca > Cephalopoda > Octopoda > Eledonidae > Eledone > Eledone cirrhosa. The sequence goes on along the minus strand of OZ024743.1, from coordinate 312,027,780 downwards.
TGTTGTGGCACCAATGTGATCACTTTACAGGGTGGACTAGAGTCTTTTGTTGTGACACCAATATTACCACTTTACAGGGTGGACTAGACTCTTTTGTTGTGACACCAACATGACCACTTTACAGGGTGGACTAGACTCTTTTGTTGTGACACCAACATGACCACTTTACAGGGTGGACTAGACTCTTTTGTTGTGGCACCAACATAACCACTTTACAGGGTGGACTAGACTCTTTTGTTGTGGCACCAACATGACCACTTTACAGGGTGGACTAGACTCTTTTGTTGTGGCACCAATGTGATCACTTTACAGGGTGGACTAGACTATTTTGCTGTGGCACAAATGTGATCACTTTACAGGGTGGACTAGACTCTTTTGTTGTGAAACTAACATAACCACTTTACAGGGTGGACTAGATTCTTTTGTTGTTGCACCAACATGACCACTTTACAGGGTGGACGAGACTCTTATGTTGTGGCACCAACATGACCACTTTACAGGGTGGACTAGACTCTTTTGTTGTGGCACCAATGTGATCACTTTACAGGGTGGACTAGAGTCTTTTGTTGTGACACCAACATTACCACTTTACAGGGTGGACTAGACTCTTTTGTTGTGACACCAACATGACCACTTTACAGGGTGGACTAGACTCTTTGGTTGTGAAACCAACATGACCACTTTACAGGGTGGACTAGACTCTTTTGTTGTGGGACCAATGTGATCACTTTACAGGGTGGACTAGACTCTTTTGTTGTGAAACCAACATGACCACTTTACAGGGTGGACTAGATTCTTTTGTTGTGGCACCAACATGACCACTTTACAGGGTGGACTAGACTCTTTTGTTGTGAAACCAACATGACCACTTTACAGGGTGGACTAGTCTCTTTTGTTGTGACACCAACTTGACCACTTTACAGGGTGGACTAGACTCTTGTTGTGACACCAATGTGATCACTTTACTGGATGGACTAGACTCTTTTGTTGTGGCACCAACATGACCACTTTACAGAGTGGACTAGACTCTTTTGTTGTGATACCAACAAGACCACTTTACAGGGTGGACTAGACTCTTTTGTTGTGGCACCAACATGACCACTTTACAGGGTGGACTAGACTCTTTTGTTGTGGCACCAATGTGATCACTTTACAGGGTGGACTAGACTCTTTTGCTGTGGCACAAATGTGATCACTTTACAGGGTGGACTAGACTATTTTGTTGTGGCACCAACATGACCACTTTATAGGGTGGACTAGACTCTTTTGTTGTGGCACCAACATGACCACTTTACAGTGTGGACTAGACTCTTTTGTTGTGAAACTAACATGACCACTTTACAGGGTGGACTAGATTCTTTTGTTGTTGCACCAACATGACCACTTTACAGGGTGGACTAGACTCTTATGTTGTGGCACCAACATGACCACTTTACAGGGTGGACTAGACTCTTTTGTTGTGGCACCAATGTGATCACTTTACAGGGTGGACTAGACTCTTTTGTTGTGACACCAACATGACCACTTTACAGGGTGGACTAGTCTCTTTTGTTGTGACACCAACATGACCACTTTACAGGGTGGACTAGACTCTTGTTGTGACACCAATGTGATCACTTTACTGGGTGGACTAGATTCTTTTGTTGTGGCACCAACATGACCACTTTACAGGGTGGACTAGACTCTTTTGTTGTTGCACCAACATGACCACTTTACAGGGTGGACTAGTCTCTTTTGTTGTGACACCAACATGACCACTTTACAGGGTGGACTAGACTCTTGTTGTGACACCAATGTGATCACTTTACTGGATGGACTAGACTCTTTTGTTGTGGCACCAACATGACCACTTTACAGAGTGGACTAGACTCTTTTGTTGTGATACCAACAAGACCACTTTACAGGGTGGACTAGACTCTTTTGTTGTGGCACCAACATGACCACTTTACAGGATGGACTAGACTCTTTTGTTGTGGCACCAATGTGACCACTTTACATGGTGGACTAGACTCTTTTGCTGTGGCACAAATGTGATCACTTTACAGGGTGGACTAGACTATTTTGTTGTGGCACCAACATGACCACTTTATAGGGTGGACTAGACTCTTTTGTTGTGGCACCAACATGACCACTTTACAGTGTGGACTAGACTCTTTTGTTGTGAAACTAACATGACCACTTTACAGGGTGGACTAGATTCTTTTGTTGTTGCACCAACATGACCACTTTACAGGGTGGACTAGACTCTTATGTTGTGGCACCAACATGACCACTTTACAGGGTGGACTAGACTCTTTTGTTGTGGCACCAATGTGATCACTTTACAGGGTGGACTAGACTCTTCTGTTGTGAAACCAACATGACCACTTCACAGGGTGGACTAGATTCTTTTGTTGTGGCACCAACATGACCACTTTACAGGGTGGACTAGACTCTTTTGTTGTGGCACCAACATGACCGCTTTACAGGGTGGACTAGACTCTTGTTGTGACACCAATGTGATCACTTTACTGGGTTGACTAGACTCTTTTGTTGTGGCACCAACATGACCACTTTACAGAGTGGACTAGACTCTTTTGTTGTGGCACCAATGTGATCACTTTACAGGGTGGACTAGACTATTTTGCTGTGGCACAAATGTGATCACTTTACAGGGTGGACTAGACTCTTTTGTTGTGAAACTAACATAACCACTTTACAGGGTGGACTAGATTCTTTTGTTGTTGCACCAACATGACCACTTTACAGGGTGGACGAGACTCTTATGTTGTGGCACCAACATGACCACTTTACAGGGTGGACTAGACTCTTTTGTTGTGGCACCAATGTGATCACTTTACAGGGTGGACTAGAGTCTTTTGTTGTGACACCAACATTACCACTTTACAGGGTGGACTAGACTCTTTTGTTGTGACACCAACATGACCACTTTACAGGGTGGACTAGACTCTTTGGTTGTGAAACCAACATGACCACTTTACAGGGTGGACTAGACTCTTTTGGTTGTGGGACCAATGTGATCACTTTACAGGGTGGACTAGACTCTTTTGTTGTGAAACCAACATGACCACTTTACAGGGTGGACTAGATTCTTTTGTTGTGGCACCAACATGACCACTTTACAGGGTGGACTAGACTCTTTTGTTGTTGCACCAACATGACCACTTTACAGGGTGGACTAGTCTCTTTTGTTGTGACACCAACTTGACCACTTTACAGGGTGGACTAGACTCTTGTTGTGACACCAATGTGATCACTTTACTGGATGGACTAGACTCTTTTGTTGTGGCACCAACATGACCACTTTACAGAGTGGACTAGACTCTTTTGTTGTGATACCAACAAGACCACTTTACAGGGTGGACTAGACTCTTTTGTTGTGGCACCAACATGACCACTTTACAGGGTGGACTAGACTCTTTTGTTGTGGCACCAATGTGATCACTTTACAGGGTGGACTAGACTCTTTTGCTGTGGCACAAATGTGATCACTTTACAGGGTGGACTAGACTATTTTGTTGTGGCACCAACATGACCACTTTATAGGGTGGACTAGACTCTTTTGTTGTGGCACCAACATGACCACTTTACAGTGTGGACTAGACTCTTTTGTTGTGAAACTAACATGACCACTTTACAGGGTGGACTAGATTCTTTTGTTGTTGCACCAACATGACCACTTTACAGGGTGGACTAGACTCTTATGTTGTGGCACCAACATGACCACTTTACAGGGTGGACTAGACTCTTTTGTTGTGGCACCAATGTGATCACTTTACAGGGTGGACTAGAGTCTTTTGTTGTGACACCAATATTACCACTTTACAGGGTGGACTAGACTCTTTTGTTGTGACACCAACATGACCACTTTACAGGGTGGACTAGACTCTTTTGTTGTGACACCAACATGACCACTTTACAGGGTGGACTAGACTCTTTTGTTGTGGCACCAACATAACCACTTTACAGGGTGGACTAGACTCTTTTGTTGTGGCACCAACATGACCACTTTACAGGGTGGACTAGACTCTTTTGTTGTGGCACCAATGTGATCACTTTACAGGGTGGACTAGACTCTTCTGTTGTGAAACCAACATGACCGCTTTACAGGGTGGACTAGATTCTTTTGTTGTGGCACCAACATGACCACTTTACAGGGTCGACTAGACTCTTTTGTTGTGGCACCAACATGACCGCTTTACAGGGTGGACTAGACTCTTTTGTTGTGGCTCCAACATGACCACTTTATAGTGTGGACTAGATTCTTTTGTCGTGGCACCAACATGACCACTTTACAGGGTGGACTAGACTCTTTTGTTGTGACACCAACATGACCACTTTACAGGTTGGACTAGACTCTTTTGTTGTGACACCAATGTGATCACTTTACTGGCTGGACTAGACTCTTTTGTTGTGGCACCAACATGACCACTTTACAGAGTGGACTAGTCTCTTTTGTTGTGACACCAACATGACCACTTTACAGGGTGGACTAGACTCTTGTTGTGACACCAATGTGATCACTTTACTGGATGGACTAGACTCTTTTGCTGTGGCACAAATGTGATCACTTTACAGGGTGGACTAGACTATTTTGTTGTGTCACCAACATGACCACTTTATAGGGTGGACTAGACTCTTTTGTTGTGGCACCAACATGACCACTTTACAGTGTGGACTAGACTCTTTTGTTGTGAAACTAACATGACCACTTTACAGGGTGGACTAGATTCTTTTGTTGTTGCACCAACATGACCACTTTACAGGGTGGACTAGACTCTTATGTTGTGGCACCAACATGACCACTTTACAGGGTGGACTAGACTCTTTTGTTGTGGCACCAATGTGATCACTTTACAGGGTGGACTAGACTCTTCTGTTGTGAAACCAACATGACCACTTTACAGGGTGGACTAGATTCTTTTGTTGTGGCACCAACATGACCACTTTACAGGGTGGACTAGACTCTTTTGTTGTGGCACCAACATGACCGCTTTACAGGGTGGACTAGACTCTTTTGTTGTGACACCAACATGACCACTTTACAGGGTGGACTAGACTCTTCTGTTGTGAAACCAACATGACCACTTTACAGGGTGGACTAGATTCTTTTGTTGTGGCACCAACATGACCACTTTACAGGGTGGACTAGACTCTTTTGTTGTGGCACCAACATGACCGCTTTACAGGGTGGACTAGACTCTTTTGTTGTGACACCAACATGACCACTTTACAGGGTGGACTAGTCTCTTTTGTTGTGACACCAACATGACAACTTTACAGGGTGGACTAGACTCTTGTTGTGACACCAATGTGATCACTTTACTGGGTGGACTAGATTCTTTTGTTGTGGCACCAACATGACCACTTTACAGGGTGGACTAGACTCTTTTGTTGTTGCACCAACATGACCACTTTACAGGGTGGACTAGTCTCTTTTGTTGTGACACCAACATGACCACTTTACAGGGTGGACTAGACTCTTGTTGTGACACCAATGTGATCACTTTACTGGATGGACTAGACTCTTTTGTTGTGGCACCAACATGACCACTTTACAGAGTGGACTAGACTCTTTTGTTGTGATACCAACAAGACCACTTTACAGGGTGGACTAGACTCTTTTGTTGTGGCACCAACATGACCACTTTACAGGATGGACTAGACTCTTTTGTTGTGGCACCAATGTGATCACTTTACAGGGTGGACTAGACTCTTTTGCTGTGGCACAAATGTGATCACTTTACAGGGTGGACTAGACTATTTTGTTGTGGCACCAACATGACCACTTTATAGGGTGGACTAGACTCTTTTGTTGTGGCACCAACATGACCACTTTACAGTGTGGACTAGACTCTTTTGTTGTGAAACTAACATGACCACTTTACAGGGTTGACTAGATTCTTTTGTTGTTGCACCAACATGACCACTTTACAGGGTGGACTAGACTCTTATGTTGTGGCACCAACATGACCACTTTACAGGGTGGACTAGACTCTTTTGTTGTGGCACCAATGTGATCACTTTACAGGGTGGACTAGACTCTTTTGTTGTGGCACCAACATGACCACTTTACAGGGTGGACTAGTCTCTTTTGTTGTGACACCAACATGACCACTTTACAGGGTGGACTAGACTCTTGTTGTGACACCAATGTGATCACTTTACTGGGTGGACTAGACTCTTTTGTTGTGGCACCAACATGACCACTTTACAGAGTGGACTAGACTCTTTTGTTGTGGCACCAATGTGATCACTTTACAGGGTGGACTAGACTCTTTTGCTGTGGCACAAATGTGATCACTTTACAGGGTGGACTAGAGTCTTTTGTTGTGACACCAACATTACCACTTTACAGGGTGGACTAGACTCTTTTGTTGTGACACCAACATGACCACTTTACAGGGTGGACTAGACTCTTTAGTTGTGAAACCAACATGACCACTTTACAGGGTGGACTAGACTCTTTTGTTGTGGCACCAATGTGATCACTTTACAGGGTGGACTAGACTCTTTTGTTGTGAAACCAACATGACCACTTTACAGGGTGGACTAGATTCTTTTGTTGTGGCACCAACATGCCCACTTTACAGGGTGGACTAGACTCTTTTGTTGTTGCACCAACATGACCACTTTACAGGGTGGACTAGTCTCTTTTGTTGTGACACCAACATGACCACTTTACAGGGTGGACTAGACTCTTGTTGTGACACCATTGTGATCACTTTACTGGATGGACTAGACTCTTTTGTTGTGGCACCAACATGACCACTTTACAGAGTGGACTAGACTCTTTTGTTGTGATACCAACAAGACCACTTTACAGGGTGGACTAGACTCTTTTGTTGTGGCACCAACATGACCACTTTACAGGATGGACTAGACTCTTTTGTTGTGGCACCAATGTGATCACTTTACAGGGTGGACTAGACTCTTTTGCTGTGGCACAAATGTGATCACTTTACAGGGTGGACTAGACTATTTTGTTGTGGCACCAACATGACCACTTTATAGGGTGGACTAGACTCTTTTGTTGTGGCACCAACATGACCACTTTACAGTGTGGACTAGACTCTTTTGTTGTGAAACCAACATGACCACTTTACAGGGTGGACTAGATTCTTTTGTTGTGGCACCAACATGACCACTTTACAGGGTGGACTAGATTCTTTTGTTGTTGCACCAACATGACCACTTTACAGGGTGGACTAGACTCTTTTGTTGTGGCACCAATGTGATCACTTCACAGGGTGGACTAGAGTCTTTTGTTGTGACACCAATATTACCACTTTACAGGGTGGACTAGACTCTTTTGTTGTGACACCAACATGACCACTTTACAGGGTGGACTAGACTCTTTTGTTGTGACACCAACATGACCACTTTACAGGGTGGACTAGACTCTTTTGTTGTGGCACCAACATAACCACTTTACAGGGTGGACTAGACTCTTTTGTTGTGGCACCAACATGACCACTTTACAGGGTGGACTAGACTCTTTTGTTGTGGCACCAATGTGATCACTTTACAGGGTGGACTAGACTCTTCTGTTGTGAAACCAACATGACCACTTTACAGGGTGGACTAGATTCTTTTGTTGTGGCACCAACATGACCACTTTACAGGGTGGACTAGACTCTTTTGTTGTGGCACCAACATGACCGCTTTACAGGGTGGACTAGACTCTTTTGTTGTGGCACCAACATGACCACTTTATAGGGTGGACTAGATTCTTTTGTTGTGGCACCAACATGACCACTTTACAGGGTGGACTAGACTCTTTTGTTGTGACACCAACATGACCACTTTACAGGTTGGACTAGACTCTTTTGTTGTGACACCAATGTGATCACTTTACTGGGTGGACTAGACTCTTTTGTTGTGGCACCAACATGACCACTTTACAGAGTGGACTAGACTCTTTTTTTGTGGCACCAACATGACCACTTTACAGGGTGGAGTAGAAAATTTTGTTGTGGCACCAATGTGATCACTTTACAGGGTGGACTAGACTCTTTTGTTGTGACACCAACATGACCACTTTACAGGGTGGACTAGACTCTTTTGTTGTGATACAAACAAGACCACTTTACAGGGTGGACTAGACTCTTTTGTTGTGGCACCAACATGACCACTTTACAGGATGGACTAGACTCTTTTGTTGTGGCACCAATGTGATCACTTTACAGGGTGGACTAGACTCTTTTGCTGTGGCACAAATGTGATCACTTTACAGGGTGGACTAGACTATTTTGTTGTGGCACCAACATGACCACTTTACAGGGTGGACTAGACTCTTTTGTTGTGGCAGCAACATGACCACTTTACAGGGTGGACTAGACTCTTTTGTTGTTTGAACCAACATGACCACTTTACAGGGTGGACTAGACTCTTTTGTTGTGGCACCAACATGACCACTTTACAGTGTGGACTAGACTCTTTTGTTGTGAAACCAACATGACTACTTTACAGGGTGGACTAGATTCTTTTGTTGTGGCACCAACATGACCACTTTACAGGGTGGACTAGACTCTTTTGTTGTGGCACCAACATGACCACTTTACAGGGTGGACTAGACTCTTTTGTTGTGGCACCTATGTGATCACTTTACAGGGTGGACTAGACTCTTTTGTTGTGAAACCAACATGACCACTTTACAGGGTGGACTAGATTCTTTTGTTGTGGCACTAACAAGACCACTTTACAGGGTGGACTAGACTCTTATGTTGTGGCACCAACATGACCACTTTACAGGGTGGACTAGACTCTTTTGTTGTGGCACCAATGTGATCACTTTACAGGGTGGACTAGTCTCTTTTGTTGTTGCACCAACATGACTACTTTACAGGGTGGACTAGACTCTTTTGTTGTGGCACCAACATTACCACTTTACAGGGTGGACTAGACTCTTTTGTTGTGGCACCAATGTGATCACTTTACAGCCTCACGTTTGTAAAAAAAACAGGCCTTTTTATGTACCGTTACTCTTTTATTACCTTTGGTAATTTCACTGTGATCATACTGGAGCACCTTATGTACACACTAATGTTTTATCTCTCTCTTTCTCTCATGCACACACACGTCTGTTTTCGCTCTCTCTCTCACACTAATGTTTCATCTCCTCTTTCTCTCTCTCTCTCTCTCACACATCTGTTTTATCTCTCTCACTCTTACACACACACACTTCTGTTATATCTCTCTCACTCTCTCATCCCACATTTACTCTCTCTCTCTGTCACACACACACACACACACACACACACACACACACACACACACACACTTCAGTTATCTTTCTCTCATGCATTCTTCTGTTTTATCTCTCTCTCTCTCACACACTTCTGTTTTATCTCTTTCTATCTTACATCTGCTTTATCACATTCTCTCTCTCTGTCTCACTCATGTTTCTCTGGAAACCTTTTCAATAATATCCATTTCTTCTCCAAGGGTCACATATTGAACATCCACAGTTATCTGATGTAATTATTGAAGGTAAGATTCATTTATTCATTTCATGCTTATTTCTTCTTGTTGTTTAGCCCTAGGCCATCTCTAACTCAATGACTCTATAATCAATTATCATATATTAGCTGAGAGATATGTGACAAAAAAATTGATAGGAAAATGGTGTGGGGTAGGGAGGTCTATATTTGAAGTCAATATTTTGCTGATTTTCACCAACTTCGAAATTCTACATAAATATTTTCACTTTGGAGGTGAATATTACACTGGTTTCACTTTGGAAGTGAATATTACACTGGTTTCACTTTGGAAGTGAATATTAAACTTGTTTCACTTTGGAAGTGAATATTACACTTGTTTCACTTTGGAAGTGAATATTACACTGGTTTCACTTTGGAGGTGAATATTACACTGGTTTCACTTTGGAAGTGAATATTACACCAGTTTCACTTTGGAAGTGAATATTACACTGGTTTCACTTTGGAAGTGAATATTACGCCAGTTTCACTTTGGAAGTGAATATTACACCAGTTTCACTTTGGAAGTGAATATTACACTGGTTTCACTTTAGAAGTGAATATTACACTGGTTTTACTTTGGAGGTGAATATTACACTGGTTTCACTTTGGAAGGGAATATTACACTGGTTTCACTTTGGAAGTGATTATTACACTGGTTTCACTTTGGAAGTGAATATTACGCTGGTTTCACTTTGGAAGTGATTATTACACTGGTTTCAATTTGGAAGTGAATATTACACTGGTTTCAATTTGGAAGTGAATATTACACCGGTTTCACTTTGGAGGTGAATATTACACTGGTTTCACTTTGGAGGTGAATATTACATTGGTTTCACTTTGGAGGTGAATATTACACCGGTTTCACTTCAGAGGTGAATATTACACCGGTTTCACTTCAGAGGTGAATATTACACCAGTTTCACTTTGGAGGTGAATAACACACTGGTTTAACTTTGGAGATAAATATTATATCAGTTTCTCTTGAGAAGTGAATATTACACTGGTTTCACTTTGGAGGTGAATATTACACTGGTTTAATTTTGGAGGTGAAATTTGTTTTGAATGAATATGGCTTTGAAAACAGTCAGAAATTGGTAAAAAAATTCATTATGTAATGCAGTTGAATACTCTAAACAATACTTAAAACATTTTAAATATCATCATCATCTTCGTTTAACGTCCATCTTCCATGCTAGCATGGGTTAGATCACAATATTAAAACTTCATAAATATATTCTCTACTCATGAGAATCTCAAAACCAAGCTATCCAAACATAATGTGTTGATTAGCTGCCTCAGCTTATGAACAGGGTTTGGATTTTTGCTCATTTCTCAGACGTAAAATAGGGGGTCAGCTTATTTTCGAGTATATACGGCATGTTCTAGTTGTCTTATTTTCATACATAGGGACTACATTATTTTATATGTCATTTATTTATTTAGAGGATAGACTATGTTTTAAAACGGTTTTGGCTGTTATTTCTTAGCAGTCAAGCAGCCATCAAGAGCAGAAGTAGGGATTTTGTTTAACACCAGGGCTGAATTGTAAGGCACATCTGTGTTGAGAAAAATAATGAATCTTTAATGTTTACAAATTCATGGGTAACTTATATTAAATTATTATTTTAGTTTTATGGCTTAACCCTTTCATCACCATATTTCTAATGAAAGACACTGTCTATATCATTAATCCTTTCATTATCATATTTCTAATGAAAGGCACTGTCTATGTCTTTACCCTTTGATTAGTCTATTTCTAATGAAAGACACTGCCTAGGATTTTCAAATAATTTTGGAAATAATCAAAAAGTTGAAGGGTTTCTCACTATTAAGTTGGTGTTTGGTACATAACTTAAAAGCTTTTACATAAAATTATGATACAAGGTTTATAGATAGATATCGATCAATCAATTGACAAGATCCCAGACTTCATTTGTATATCGAATTGTATGAAACTCGTCAAATCGGACCAAGGAAACAATGTTTCCATTGGTCTTTCCATTGCTAATACTATCTACCAGTTGCAACTCTTCACAGAAGTTTTATAATAGAAGTCCTTTAATTTAAAATGTATATATCTGAATTTCACCTGTCTATCATAATTTTTAAAGAACTTTTTGTTAAATTATGTTCCAAATGCCAGCTAATGATAATTTTAGTTTCTTTACAAAATTTTCTAAATTCTTCATTATTTTCAAAATTAACTCTAACACGTGGACAATAAATTTTGTTAGGAATACAGTCACAAAAAGATTATAGAATTAGCTATAGTTTGCCTTGTCTGCGACTGGTACTTCTTGTTTCAGGAGTTGTTGTATTTACCATATCTGAAGTGCTACTAATTATATATTTTTGATTATCTATCTTTTCAGATTTTGACATGAAGCAACATTTTCCTAATGTACTTTTGCTGTATTCTTCTGATTGTTGTGCTCATGAATATGTTGTCCAAGCCATGGCTGCTTTCCTTATGCAGATTTGCAATTGTAATGTTCACATTGATTTATTTGAAGAACATCTCATTCAGGAGAAAGGTCTTAATGATTGGCTTCTCGACAATATGCAAGAAGCTGAATATATTATTGTTCTTTGTTCTGTTGGTTCACGGCTCAGATGTAAAAAAAATATGCAGTTTAAATTGCACCCGCATCGAACCATCCCAGACTATTTTGCTCTAGCGGTTGACTATGTGGCAGAAAAAATGCGTATTGAACGTTGTAAAGGTATGTCTTTGTCGAAATTTATTGTGCTGTATATGGATTACTCCGTTGAAGGAGATATACCAGCACAGCTTGACCTAGCTCAGAAATTTATGATGATGCGAGATGTGTCGAATCTTGTATGTCAACTTCATGGATTGAGTTTGGAATGTTCCAAATTTTCACCATTTTCCGGAATAACTACAAAAAACTATGATAAATCTGAAGTAGGTCAACGTTTAAAAGTAGCCATTGAACAGGCTAAACAGTATTTTAAAGACAACCCATGTTGGGTTGAAGATCACCTTGAACAAGTACCTCGACCAGTTGGTTGTAAATTTAAATCAAAACATAATCGTCACAGTTCAGGCGAACCTTTATTACTACCGGAAACCAAGATTGAGAAAGTTCCAAATGCTAAACAGACAGGCAGACACGCATCGTTTTCTTATTACCTTAGCTCTCAGAGGGACATCTTTGGAATTTTCTCAAGAGACAGCAATGCCCCCGTTTCGAGTTTCTTTCACAGTCGCTTAAACTCACTTCCTTCTTCATTAAACAGTCACACAACGCTCACTCCATTTTCTCTTTCTACTCACAATTCCCATAGTTATGAAAATATATCACAAACTAAAAAGCTACACGACTCCAACATGTTCTTTGCAGAACCTATTGTTTCATCATTATACCCTCCAACACAACAAAAGCAGCAACAACAACAGCAACCACCACAACAACAACCACAACAACCACAACAACAACAACAACAACAACAACAACAATCAGAACATAAGCAACAACAGCAACAGAAACAACAACAGCCGCAACAGCCACAACAACAACAACAACAACAACAACAACAGCAACAACAAAAGAAGAAAAAGAAAAAACAACCACAACAGCATGAAAGTCCTCAGACAGAATCTGAGGAAGGTTTTGAAGTTCAGCGGGGTAAAAGCCGATCTCTTCCTGTTGTCAGCCGAACAGCTAAATCTCTTACAGTGTTAGAAGCTGAAGTACACAAAGAATGGGACCCTGATAGCAAACCTCACTCCGGATCACCTCCACCTGAAGGGGACTCCTCCAGCAATGAAGGAGAACTTGAATTAGATTTATTGTCTATTAAGATTCCCGCTAACTTTCGACATGTATTCTACAGCCCTAACCAGGACCCTGCAGAGTTGGTTCCATGTCTCCATAATAACAAAGACACCAGTGTTATATACCGTCCAAATCATAAGCGGGGATCTTCAGTAATGGGTACTGGCAACTCAAATAGCGGGGGTTTTGCTTACCATCGAGCCAGCGAAGACATTAGATCTTTGTGTCGACAACTTCCCACTCTAGAACCTTTGCCCCGATGTGTGAGCCTTGATGATGGCTCTAGTACTTCATATGATTCAGTGATAGACCAGATTATTAATGGGGGTCCTAATATAATGGATGGGTCCTATCTAGGCTAGAGGAATATATATATTACAGCCACTCCTCACTTATGACAGAACTAGGGCTCCTATCATTAAAGCACCCAAGAAACCTCCTATGAGATGCAGTCTTGTAGGAAGCCATCTAAATCTACATAGATTTATAATTCCTCATTTAATGATTGCTCACACTTACAACTATTATCGTACACCTGCCAACATTCACATTTTTACATTTCTTTCATGTAAGTTTTATGATCTTTATCCAGCCAATCTTTTTTTTTTATAGGAGTTTTGCTAAAATGAAACAAATTTACAGTTATTAAGATAGTATTTCCAAGTCTGTGAATTGGCAGTTGATAAAACATTGGACGAAATGCACTATGGTATTTGTTCTGGCTCTCTGTGTTCAAATCCTACCAAGGTTAATTTTGCCTTCATCCATTTGAGGTTGATAAAAAAGCACTGGTGTAGTACTGGGCTCAATTCTTCCTTTATCTCTTTTTCACTTCCTCTATCTCTCTCCTCTGGAAGAAGTTGGCTGTGTTCCAACCTGGAGAGGAGATGGACTCCACCAAGTTTACAATGCCCAAGATATGTCATATGTCACATCAGTGCCACTATGATTCCATCAGATAGTGTTTCCATTAGACCTTTACCAATTTCTTTATTCAAATAATCAATTTAATATATAACTGATACTTGGTAACCTATCATACTCTCATAAACTTCATTGCCTGTCAGGGTGTCATTAAAACTATATCTTAAAATATTTTGACCAGGTCACTGGAATGAAACCAGGTTGTTAAGTGAGGTGTTTGTTTACCAACCAATTCACATTACGATTAAGTTGGTGGAATGGAACCTGGTTATTAAGGGAGACGTTTGTTGTTAAGTGAGGTGTTTGTTGTTAAGTGAGGAATTTGTTTACAGGACAAGTAAGTGAAATAGAACCTGGTCACTAAGTAAGGCATTTGTTGTTAAGTGAGGAATTTGTTTACTGGCCAAGTAAATGAAATGAAACCTGGTCACTAAGTAAGGCATTTGTTGTTAAATGAGGAATTTGTTTACTGGCCCAAGTAAGTGAAATGAAACCTTGTCACTAAGTGAGATGTTTGTTGTTAAGTGAGGAATTCATTTATTAGCAAGTTGGTGGAATGGTATTTGGTCACTAAATGGGGCACTTGTTGCTAAGTAAGGAATTTGTTTACTGGTCTAGCTGGTAGAATGGAATTGATCACTAAGTGAGGAATTTGTTTACTGACCAAGTTGGCAGTAATGGAATCTGGTCATTAAGTGAGGAGTGGTATTTATTTATTGTTGATTTAGCAGAGATTACAAAGTAAACCAAACCTAATTAACACAGCACCAATTACAAATAATTTAGATAATTACTTTGATATCTAAAGCCATTCCTGACAGATATACTCATTTATTTAGTTTGTTTATGTTTTTTTTTCTCAAATCAAATTGCCGAATGATATAATTCTGATTGAATTGAAACTGTAAGAGAAATTACTTCCTTATTTGTTTATTGTATGTGTACATAAATGTATGTGTGTGTGTATGTATATATATATATATATATATATATATGTATATATATATATATATATATATATATATGTGTATGTATATATATTAAGTAAAAAGAAGAGGCAGTTTTACATATTGCATTTTCATTTATTGTCTTACATAACACCTTTTATACATATTTCAAAGGCATTAAAATGTCATTATGTAATAGTTATTTAATGCATTACTGTTATACAGGTGCTGAAAATGTAAACAATGTTTTTATTTTTTTATATGTCCATTGTTGAAGAGTTGTTATTCATTCAGATTACAGCAGTTCATTTTGATTACGGCAGGTATATGCTCGGACTGAACCATACATACCTAGAACACCCAGAATAACAATTAAGGATCACAAACCAACTAAGTGGGAATTACCTGTTAGGCTCGTTGTACCATCCAAATCAGATATAGGGATTATCAGCAAATATATACTCGATAGGATTATACCTACATTGAAGAATAAGACACAGCTCCAACTGTGGGCTAGAACCAAGGAGGTTATTGGATGGTTTATGAACCTTCGAAACAAAGATAGAACCAAATTTATACATCTTAATTATAAAAAGTAATTACTCATATCTTACCAATCTTGCTTAAAAGGCGCTAATATATGCCAAGAGGAAATTGACATAAAACTCCTGGGTAGGAAAACAGTTTTATGGAGATGTAAGGACAGACCCAATGATTTTGATATCATCATGGCCTATACATACTCAGCCCACGTAGCAGCTTGTTGCCTCATACATTTCCCAACAAATTAAGCGTAGGATCTGGAAGCTTGGCAGAGGTTTGTACTTCGATAATACACTTTTTACTCCTTTTAAACATAATATTGCTCTCGAAAGGAAAAAGAAAATGTTTATGAAATTCTTTAAAATTATGGTCTTGAATCTTGGGTAATGACTGAAAGAATACGCTCGTGAATACAAGCAATCAAAATGGGGTTCCTTCAAAGGGTCTTTGGAGTGACATTACTCAATAGAGTGTGTAGCTCAGAGATCAGAGAGTTGCTCCTGGTAGAGCCACTACTTCTCCGAATTGAGAGATCACAGCTTTGATATTATGGACATGTAATATACAATTTGATGTGGTCCACACATAAAATTGTACACATGTATGAGGGACGATCTTTTACAAATGGTTGTGATTTATGCACTGCAGAAGCCATGGCAATTATAAAGGGTGGACCCCACATAATTAATAGGCTCTCTGATTTGTCAATCAAGGACCTTCTTGAAACTCTTTAGATAACATTGACCTATTTCCCCCATCCCTACACATAGACACATCAACGTGAACACAACTCCTAATATGTTGATGTTTTTGTTACACTTGTTAATCTATCTATCGGAGTACTGGGCTCCTCCATTTGCCATAGCTAATTCCTTTAATCTCTGCTAAACACCACGCTTCCATATTTACAAACTGGCTTGCCTACATACCCTTTCCTGATATGACATCAGCCTAATTACCTACTTTAAAATGTATTACTCTTTCACCTTACAGGTGAGGACAATGAATAACAATTCTCCTAGCCCCTAATTCTCCTAGTTCTACCTTCACATTTATTTATGGTGTTACTATATTCTTTATGAGTGTACATGACATGTATATGTGTAAACGTGTGGATTGTATTTTAGTCTGAATGTGAGTGTGTGGGAGATCAACCGTTGATGAGTACATGCAGGTATGTTAATATACGGGTGTTCTATACCATGTACATGTATGTGCATGTATGATGCCACAAAACCCACTATAAGGAGATTTAGCTTATGTACACACTCATAGACATATTCATACACATAAGCTTAAGCTCACCCCCTCTATCGCAACACCACAACTAGAATAATTATTTACTAAAGACCTATGGATGCCAATGGAAAATATTTACACTACAATAATGATAATAATAATGGTTTCTGATTTAGATACAAGGCCAATAATTTTAAAGGGAGGGAATGTTGGTTAAATTGACCTCAGTGCATTACTGGTAGTTTATTTTATTGAATCTGTAAGGTTGAAAGGCAAAGCTATCCTTGCCGGGATTTGAACTGAGTAAATACAGGGTCATAACTATAAGCCACAATGCATGTTCTCCAATGTTCTACTGATATTGCCAATCCACCACCCTCAGACAATAATAATTGTTTCTACTTTTGGCACAAGGCCAGCAATTACTCAGTGCATTACTGGTACTTTATTTTATTGATCCCGCAAGGATGAAAGGCAAAGTTAACCTCGGCGGGATTTGAACTCAGACCATAAAGGGTCGTAACTCTTTGTTGCAAAGCATGGCGTCCGACCCTCTACCGATACTGCCAATTGTGATCAAGGTTACCTGCTGGGAATAAACTGATGACTTTATACTGATGAGAATGATGGGTTTAATGCTGATATAGATAGCAATAGTAAAATAGATAAATCTAAACTTTTAGGAATTAATTGTTTTATAGCCCCCTTTAATGACCATAGCAGACTGACAAAAACAGAACAGACTGAGATATCATTAGTGCAGTGACCTACTTTGACCTCTTACCCTCATCAAGCCAGCTTGCACTCTATCTCTAGCTAACTGTTGCCAGCCTGATACAGCTTATGCCTGCTGAAACCCAAATGAACAACATCTCTTCAACAGTAGGCATATCAAAAACCAAAAACAAAAACATTGTTTATATTTTCAACACTTATCTGCCAATGCATTACATAATGACATTTCAATACCTTTGAAATGTGTATAATATGTGTTAAAATGTGTATAATAAGGCAATAAACGGAAGTGTAAAACTGTCTCTTTTCTGACTTACTCCGTCAGGTACCATATATGTAGTACCTATGACATGGAATACTTGTGATTGATTGGAGCATAGTTAGTTGATTGCTTTGATCAACTTACACAAATTATTGAACCGAAAAACAAATATGATGATATATATAATGATATATATATATAATGATATATATATATATATATATATATATATATATATATATATAATGATATATATATATATATATATATATATATATATATATATATATATATATATATAATGATATATATATATATATATATATATATATATATAATGATATATATATATATATATAATGATATATATATATATATATATATATATATAATGATATATATATATATATATATATAATGATATATATATATATATATATATATATATATATATATATAATGATATATATATATATATATATAATGATATATATATATATATATATAATGATATATATATATATATATATATATACCCTTGCTAGCAAGGAAAGCGGACATTAAAACAGTGATGATGATCATATATATATATAATGTATTAGTGTTTAATGTTTAGTTACTATTGGTTCACCAGTTTTAGCACTCTAGTATGGGTCTGGCTGCTGATGTTGGATTCTACATTTGGTATTTTACCATACGCTTTATCCTTAAGAAGCAGTGTGTTAATAATTGTTTCTACTTTTGACACTAGGCCAGCAATTATCCCAGTGTATTACTGGTACTTTATGTTATCGACCCTGTAAGGATAAAATAGGCCCTGCTAGTATGCTTTGTTTTGGCTTGGTTTCTACTGCTGGATGCCTCTTATATATATACATATATATATTCACACAGACAGACAGATATATCCCAATGGAGTATTCTCTCCATTTTGGCTGGCCTGCTCACTTTGATATACCATATATCCATATCTACTCTGCACCTAAACATATATCAAGTACTAACAGGAACCATGAATTATGGTTTTTCCCAGTCTCCGAACCGTGAATTCTTCACATACATATGTGTGTGTGTGTATATATATATATATAAGGAAGATGTGGTCACAAACCCATCTGTGAGGGCAGTAACTCTGAATAAAATATATTGTTGTGGATGTGTGTGTGTATATATATATATATATATATATATATATATATGTATATATGTATGTAGGTGTGTATGTATGTATATATATGTATATATATATATATATATATTTGTGTGTGCGTGTATCATCATATTATTTCCATATTTTATCATTGCTGAGTTGAGATGGTCCTTCTCTAGTGAAACATTTCTGCTTGTGTTGTGGTCCTTTGTTATTAGGTTCATAAGTTCAGCCTCTTGAGATCAGCTTTCACCACTTCTGGCTATGTTTGGTCTTCCTTTTCTGTAAGTTCCTTCCACTTGGGTTGCTTGGAATTTCTTTACCCAATTGTCATCCTACATGCACACCACATGTCTGCACCAGCTGATTTCTCTTTTACCCAGTTTTTCTGTCACTTAAATCTTTCTTCTGTCATTCATATCCATGGATTTGTATTATCCACTGGAACCGGCTCACTTCATTCCTTTCTAGCTTTCATATATCATCTACTTTTGTGAATGTTAAATCATCATCATCATCATCATTTTTATGTATTTTTTCCACGCTTGCATGGGCTGGGTGGGTCCTTTTTAGCACAGTCAATGATGATGATAATTTCTTTCTGATTTTCATATATCATTTACATTCATGGCTGTTAAATGATGATGAGGATGATGATGGTGATGATTCATAGCCTATTTTTCTTACCATGCACACAAACATGACTGGATGGTTAAGAAGTTTACTTTGCAGTTATCTACCAGATTTGATCCCACTGCATGATACTTTGGGCAAGTGTTTTTTACCCTAGTTTCAGATTGACCCAAACCTTGTGAGGCAAATTAGGTAGACAGAAACTGTGTGGAAGCCCTTCTGATGGATTGTATCTGTAATTCAAAGGTCCAGCCCTGTTATGTATTGTGTCATGGTGATTTGACTTGAGAATTATTGTAAGGGTACACATGTCTTTGGAATACTCAGCCACTTACTAATATATGAGTCAGATATTTAGTTGATATCAAACTAATGGAGGATCCATTATCATACAGCATCACATCATTCAATTTGCCCCCTATTTAATGAGAATCTCTTAGTAGCCAGTTATAAGCTCCCTAAACGTTTTTCACTCCATATATACTTTGGCTACTATACTTTCAAAAGATCTGCTCCCAATATTAATTAAATTACCTTGGTAAAGGAATATATCAATTAATTCTAGGGAGGATTCCAATTACAGGGTGCCCCCCCCCCCCCCAAAAAAAAATGTATACACACTTTGACTGGTGATAAAAACAATGTTTATATAGAATATCAAAGTTTTTGTTATTCAAGACTAAGTAGACAGGCTTAGAATTTTTTGAGTTATTGCAGGTTTTCAAAATAATGACCATTCTGGTTCAGGAACTGCTGATTGGAATTGATGACTTCACGTATCATTTCATTTGGTATTTGGGCGTAATCCCTTTCAATCATATTTTGCCAGATACCACTCACAAAATTCAACTCTTTGGTTCATATCATCTTTATTGAGCATATTGACTAGTTCTGGAATGTATTTATAAACATTGTTTCTATCATAATTCAAACTGTGTATACAATTTTTTGGACACCTTGTATTTCAAATATGGTAGATGTTAGTTCCATATATATACAATTAAGGTTGTTCATTATTTGTATCTGTTCTGAATTTAGCATGCTTTTATTGGATGGATGCCTTGTCTATCATCAACCAGTTTATAGTGTGGACCAGGTGAATTTTATTGTCACCAGCATTAAAGAGGTTGTCTTTCAGGATTGAAGGATTGAAGTGTCATCCCTATACTCTGTTAGTTTTATTTGCAGAGTTATTGCTCTCCTAGACAGGTTGCCTTCATTAAAGCTCATATCTCTATAATCCTGCTAAGGATACTCGCTGTGTGGCGTGTTGTGGTAATTAGAGTAACTATGTATGTATATGTGTGTGTGTGTATATATATATATATGTGTATGAATATGTCTGTATGTACGTCTAAGTCTATATATATTTGCATGTGTGTATATATATATAGATATAAATATATACATATATATAAAGGTACTCAGTATGTTAGTAGAGTATAGGCATATTCATTTTATTATAGAAATGACTACAGGACTAGAACTGTTTCATTCATAAATAAAATGAATATATATATATATATATATATATATAATACTAATAAGGCATGTATGTGTGTGTGAGGATTCAAAATATATACATGCGTATATTTAAATATGCTTTCAAATGCATAGGTATTTGGCATTATTTCATAAATATATGTATTTATTCAATATACACACACACATAATTTTTATCAAATTTCTATTTTTATATAAATATCTTTTTTTAAAATTTAATTTAAATTTTCAAACACAAATGTAATTTCATAGATATCTTTGTAGGCAGGACTAGCACTTCCTTTAGGTCAACTAAACAGCCACCTAGGATAAAGACCTCAGAGAGGTACATTACTGAACCTTAAAGGATCACAGTTTTATGCAAATTTGTATAATTAAATTAAATATATCATAATTTCCTGCTATCAATAAATAAATCACTAAACATCTTTGCTGTGTAGCAGTGTTGTGGAAATATCCAAAGTGGTGGAGAGGATCTTTTGGTGTTTTGACCTGTCATGTGATTTTGTGTGGGTGTATATGCCCTGTGTAGTGGAAAATACAGGCTTAGTAATTTTCTTAATGTGGTCAGAGCAAGAAGTGTCAAACTAGGTTTGTCAGCTTACTAAACTGTAAGTTGGAATTATTTTATTTGGGTGACATTGGGGATACATTTACAGGGCTAACCTAGGGTGCTAAATACCTAGACACTGGCCCTGCTTGCAAGAAATCAATGTAAATTATGTTACAGTATTATTTACAGTGTTTAGGTGATTTTGTGATATGAAGAGCAAGTAGTTGTTATTTATTATTTTATTTTTTTCTATAGGACCCTATAGTTCTTTATCATCTTCCCTCTCCCCCACCTTGCACAGTCTTTGAATCATCAAAACCATTGAAATTTAATATATCTTACCAAAGTCTTTACTGCATTTTAATGTGTTGTTTTACAACTATTATTATTATTGGCCTTGTGCCTAAATCAGAAGCCATTATTATTATTATTATTATTATTATTATTATTATTATTATTATTATTATTATTATTATATATTCTTCATATCAATGTTAAAAGACATTTCATTTGATTTAACTGTTTTTTTGTTTTTTTTAATCTCTTTTAAATTTAAAAAAAAACTTTCAACATATCAAAAAATATTTGGCTCATTTAAAACAAAACAAAAGAAAAAATGTTATTCTTTTCTTTTTAAAGAATCTACTTTCATTTGAGAAATTTTGTCTCTCTTTTTTTGTGTGTCTGTATGTGCGTGTGTATATGTGTGTGTGTCTGTATGTGCGTGTGTATATGTGTGTGTGTGTACAGAGGAAAGAAATATACCCCAGAAGAAAAAAGAAAAAAGAAAAAAGAAAAAAGAAAAAAGAAAAAAGAAAAAAGAAAAAAGAAAAAAGAAAAAAATGCAAGAAAGAAAATAAGTGAAAAATATATTTTTTATTTATTAATTTATAATTTTTAAAAAATTTTTATTTCAGGTATGTTTAAATTGAGATTGTTCATTGAACTGGCCTGATAACCAAATTATATTTAAAAAATTAATAAAATGTGCAAATTTCTTATGCAAATGAAATCAAGCTGACTGAAATAAGATTGGTGCTTCTCACCAATATAAGTAGTTTAAAGTGTATTATAGATTAATCTCCCCTTGAGAAGGATTTGAAGGTGTGTGGCCTAATGGTTAGGGTAGTAGGCTCAAGATAGTAAGGTCATGAGTCTGATTCCTACACCACATGGCACATGATTCTTCTCTGGGGAGGATGTTAAGGTGTGTGGCCCATTTGTTAGGGTAGTAGGCTTAAGATTGTAAGGTCATGGGTCTTATACCTGCACCAGGTGGTACATTATGTTCTTGAACAAGACACTTCATTTCATGTTGCTTCAGTTAACTCAGCTGAAAATAAGTACCTATTGCAACAGATGGTGGTTAATGCTGTGATGGAATGGTGTCTTGTTCTCTGAGTCAGTGGTAAGAAACTCTCAGGAGAGCTGGACAGCAGAAAGTCTTTAGAGAAGAACCCCACCCCCTCAAGCAGTCTTTTGGCCTTTAATTTCTCACTCAAAGGGAGCCAGGCTGCATCCATGTCATGACTCCTGGGTGCCCTTCTGCTGACATTTAGCCATTTGGGTAACAGATACTGTATGGAAATCTTGTTGACAGGATCTAGCTGGAACTTCTCTCTGTTGCCTCTGTTTTCAAACTTATAATTAAATGTTTTCTTGTGTTTGGAAAAATAACGTTGGTAGTCATTGTAGCAGTGAGATATCAACAGTGTCACCACCGCTGCCAACACTACAAGTATGACTCAGAGTTATCTCCCTTGGCGTACGTTAAAATACAAACACCCTCAAACGGTATGGATGTCATTTTAGTTACATCTGGAACTCTTTTCTGCTGCCTCTGGTGTCTTCTTTTCTGAATCACACATAATACTAATGAAACTGGTTTAAACTCTAGTTTGATGATCCTCTGATCTAGGAACAGACTAACTCTGGAGAGGGCAATAGTCTCTTTTTGATTAACTTTCTCTTAGACCGTCTACATTATTTTCCCCATCAAATTATACAGGCAGAAATGAAGTGCTTTTCAAAAGATACAGTGCAATTATTGTAATATATTAAAAAAAAAACAATGACCGACAAGCTATGTGTCTTAGAACCTTCACCATTCAACTATTTTCTTCTTAATAGTAAGTTTAACCCTTTCATTACCATATTTATAATGAAAGAAGTGTGTTGGACTTACAATCATAATGTCTAGGTGCAATTCCTGGATGGTTGGATGTTGCCCCAGTATACTCAGCTGAAAATGAGTACCAGCAATAGCTGGGGGTTTAACTCTGCAATGGACTGCCCCCCCTGTCCAGGGTAAATCTTGTACTCTCAGTCATGTAATGCCACAGAAACTGGGTTAAGCATCGGCCTGATGAGCCTCCAGGTTCAAGACAGACTTTAAACACTGCCTATGATTTTCAAATAATCTTTTAACTAATCAAGAATTTAGGATTTAATAAAATAATTAACTTTCTCATTATTAAGTTACTGTTTAGAATATAACTTAACAAATGTTCTTATAAAGAAATTGAATTTAAACATAAACTCTTTGAAAAATGTTTTTCTTCATAGAACTACAGGCAGTTACTATATCTATGATGAAAGACACTACATGTGGTTTTCTGTTAACTTTGAAAATAATAAGATTTGGTGGGGATTTAGTAAAATAACTAACTTTTTCATTATTAAAACTGGTGTTTGGAACATAATTTGAGAAAGTTTCTTACATAAAATTGTGAAGGAAAGTAAATGTAAACATTTAAAAATGTACAAGTTTATATCGTAGAACCAGG
Organism: Eledone cirrhosa; assembly: GCA_964016885.1. Lineage (NCBI taxonomy): Eukaryota > Metazoa > Mollusca > Cephalopoda > Octopoda > Eledonidae > Eledone > Eledone cirrhosa. The sequence continues at coordinate 312,003,223 of OZ024743.1, read as the reverse complement.
AGCAGTTTCAGACAGTTTGGTATCAAAAGAATTAAGTGCTTTTTAATGTTTTGAAATTCAACTATGTTGAGTGGAAGAAAAGAAAATTTGCCACAATTTCAGATCTGAAATGACATGGTAAACATACAAATTTAAATGTAGAATGTTGTTATATTGGTGTAACAGACAAGCTTTCATTACTTTTGGATTGCTTAAGAGGCATACACGAGTATATATATATATGTATGTATGGCAATATCTGTAGATGTGAGAAAGAAAAAGGAAAACAGTGCTCAATCAGGAAGAGAACAGAAATGTTGTGTTATTTATTTATGATCACTAATTTGATGTCTCTTGTATTCTTGAGGTATGGTCAAATTTGGGCCTTGAAACCTTGGGTAGCGCCTTTGTTCTGTGTATGAACATAAATAAATGATATATATATACATACACATATATATGTACGCAGACACACACACATATATATACATACACACATGCATACACACACACACGCACATATATATATATATTTGTTTTGGAGCTCTGAAATATCAATGTATATATGAATGTACGTATTGTATATTTAATAATATTTTAAAAACATTTTGAAGGCCTTTCGCTATGAATTTAAGGCAGTGACTATAGTCACATACCATATATATATATATACTCTTGTTTTCCTTTTAAGCAATATATATATTAGGTTCATGCAAAATTAATGACTATTTTCATTGGTGAGTAGATGACTAATCCACTCACCATTAAAACGGCAAGAGCTCAGCTGTCAGGCTGTAACTCATTACACTACTTCCTTAAGTATTGAGTACTAAGTTGACAATGGTCTCACTAGTCTAAACTGGTAACACCCAGTCTCTCTCTCTCTCTCTCTCTCTCTCTCTATATATATATATATATATATATATATATATATATATGCACACACACACACACACACACAATAAAGATAATTGCGAAGGTCCGATGCAGATGTTCATAATTCCTTTGTTCATAAAGCTGTGATACATATTTCAATGGCATTCATGGTTATGTGATGCTTCGATCATGCAAACAGTAATGCTACATCATCAGACAGCCTCTTATGTTGCTAATGCAATAAAAGCTAAAGACAAGGGAATAGACCAATATGATGTTTTCACTATCTAGGTCCATTACATATATTATTATAGTTTAGATTCTGTCATGGATGAACAAATCATTTTTGAAAGAATGCAAATGACGTGCTTAAATCTAATTACACCATCGTTCACTGATTGGTGTTTTGCATATGCAACCCTTATTAGTCAACATTTTTATCATAAGTCTATATACATTTATATCTATGCTGGTATCTACCTGTCTATGGTAGGGCCAATAATGTTGTTAGAACTCCATGTAGTCCTGAAGTAATAATTCATTGTTTCTGAGGAGATGGTGGGATGGATCTATTATATTGAGGCTAATAATATGGGTTACATAACTACTATTGATTAGTCACTATATCGATTTATGATCAATGATCCTTCTGAAACGATTGTAAAACAACTAATTAAGCACTAAACTTTGCCTTTTGTTATCATTGTTAAACACACTGATACACACATATTTATATTCCCCCATAAAAACATTTTTGCAGTGACTTTGAATTATGGTGCCTCTTCAAACCATGGTTAAGTGTCTATTTATAAGTTTATATATATGTTTGCTAAAACAAAACATAAAGGGAAAGAAGAAAAGAATCAAGCAACAAAAGAAAGGGAGGAGACAAACACTACACTTTAATCTGAGCAGTTCCTCAGCTGTGCCCCCACAGACAAAATGGCCAGAAACACCTGCTATAACAGCCACCTTATGGGGCTCCCTCCTTAAATGAACTGCCATCTTTCTGACATTATGGAGGAAATCAGTAGTGCAGAGATCAAACACAGAGCTGGTATTTAACTAACTTTTTCTCCTCTGCATTGTGGGCAGTGGAGCCTGGATTTGTGACTGAAATGATAAGGCTGGAGGCAGATGGTCCTAGAAGGGACTAGTGTTCTTCCTTATTTATGGAAGGTGTGTGTGTGTGTTTGAGAGTTTACAGTAAGTATGGCTACAACTCTATAGTTGTACAACTGTGTATGTTGGGGTTGAGGTGTAAGTATTTGCTTCGTGGGGATTAACATTTTTTATGGAGGAAGCTTGACATTGTATTCTGTGCTAGAATGTTTGTGTGTGTGTTTGTGTATATGAGAAGTTTGTGTGTATGTGTTTACGAGAGATGTGTATTTGTGTAAGTGTGTGTTTATGCGCGTGTATGTGTGTGTATTTAAGATTGGTTAAAAACTTATTGTTTGCAGTGAATCTTATCTTGAGGGAAATTGGTTTGTGTAGTTTTTCAATTGTAAGTATGAGGGTCAGCTGAAAAGTTCATAGGCTGACCAAGATACTTTCATGGAATGTGACCAAATGAGGTTTATTTTTCAACATAGTCCTCCTTGCAGTCCACACACTTCTTCCATCGGTATTACAGTGTTTGAAGCTTTCATCCTGTTGGTAAAAAAAGTCATCAACAACAGATATGACATCATCATCACTGTAATACTGGTTCCTGGCTAAGTGTATTTTCATGTTGGGGAAAATAATAGATGGAGCCAAATCAGGAGAATAAGGAAAGTGATAAACCAGTTTAAAGCCACAGTCGCACAGCAGCCATTGAAACCAATGACTTATGTGCTGGAGCATTGTCCTGATGAAACATGACCCCTTTCATCAGTTTTTCCTGGGCATTTGGTCTTCATAGCCTTTCATAATTATCTCAGCAAGTTGGCAGAGTAGTCTCCATTGATGGTGTGGCCCTTTTAAGATAGTCAATAAACACAATGCTTTTTGCATAGCCCTAAAACTGAGGTTGCCACCTTCCTTGCAGATGAAACGATCTTGTCTTTTTGAGCAGGTGAGGAGGGTGTTTTGATGGCATGGATAGTTTGGCATCAAAGTGAAGAACCCAACACTCATTCTGGGTTAGGATTCGTTCAAGGAAACCAATTGGATCTGCCTCAAACTATGTCAGATTTTCCTGTGATGCGATCAGCCCGGTGTGCTTTTGATCATGTATCAGAAGGCGTGGCACCCACAGCAGAAACCTTCATCATAAAAAGTTCATTGTGAAGAATATTCTCAGGTATCTGACAGGATATAATAATAGCATTGGCTATTTTATTTATAGTCAATCGCCTGTCATCCATCACCATGTGGTGAACACGATCAATGTTTTTCTCTGTAGTGGCAGTTGGAGGATGTCCAACCCTTGGGTCAACTTCAAGATTCTCCCTGCCCCTCCTAAATTCATCTGCCCACCTTTGAAATGTTGATACAGCTGGAGTGTCATGTCCTGATGTAGCAATCATGCCAGCATGAATGTCCTTGGGGGCTAAACCCTTTTTCTGCAGGTACTTGTTAACACAATACCAAATTTTGTCCAATTTCAAGAAAAGTTACTACTAGTTACATTTGAAGTCTTCTTTGAACAGTCAGATGTCAGTTTTCCTGGAAAAAAGCAATGCAGTTATTAATAAGAAGAGTTAAAATTAATGCATGTAAGATTTCACAGCTCTAACATCACTCCTTCATAGTTAGCCTATGAACTTTTCAGCCCACCCTCATATTTAAAAGCTATAGTGAGCTATAGAGCAGTAATCATACTTTCTGTAAACTTACACACATCCCATCTTTCACAACTAGGGACTAATCATGGCCACTAATAAGTAACAACACCACAGCCTAGCCCCAGAACTAAACATATGTAACAAAACAAGAATTTTAAAGTCCATCTTCCCTATTAAAGCAGGGGTTAGTTTTGCAATCTCCATGACAAGCTTCTTCACTTTTCTCTATCAGCTGCATCCACCTTCAACATCCTCCTGGCTTTCATTTATTCCATCATGAAGTGTAAATAACATAAGAACTAAACATATATATAGACTAAAAAATAATAAAAAATACCTTGGTATCTATTCCACCTCAATATACTTTAAATTTAAATCCTGCCAAGGTCAACTTTCCTTTTCATCTTTTTGGGGTTGATAACTAAAGTCCCAGTCCTCTGTGCATTCTGAGTTCAAATACTGCCTCTTTTAGGAGTTGTGAGTAGCAGATAGTATCAGCAGTGGAAAGATCAATGGAAACATTGTTCCTTTCATTTGATCTGATGATCAGGTCCTTCCCTCTGCCAGGAATTGTGGCCAGCAGATAATATCAACAATGGAAAAACCAGTGGAAACAGTTTCTTTGGTCTAACCTGATAATCGGCTCCTTTTTTCTGCTAGGATGTGACCAACAGATAGTATCAGTAATGGAAATACCAATGGAAACATTGTTTACTTGGTCCAGTCTGATAATTGGTTCCTTTTTTTTTTATTTATAAAAAAATGTTATACTTATTTATTGAGTAGAATTTGAATAAATCTATTACACTTGTGTTTTAAGAGAGGTTAACTTTGCCTTTCATCCTTACGGGGTCGATAGAATAAAGCACCAGTAATACACTGGGATAATTGCTGGCCTTGTACCAAAAGTAGAAACAATTATTTATTGTGTAGGCGGCAAATTGGCAAAGTAATTAGAATGTCGGATAGAATGCTTTGTGGTATTTGTTTCAGCTCTATGCTTTCTGAGTTCAAATCCCACCGAGGTTATCTTAGCCTTTCATCCATTCAAGGCTGATAAAAAAAATGTACCAGTCTAGTACTGGGGTCAATTCTTTCTTTATATCTCTTTCTCACTTCATCTCTCTTACTTTCTTTCCTTCTCTGGAAGAAATCTGCTGTGTTCAGACCTGGAGAAGAGATGGGTTCAGCCAGGTTTAAAATACCCTAGAAACTCAGTATACCATCATGGCACCCCTACAATTCCACCAGGATTTATGCGACCATGCCATTTATTGCGTGGAATCTGAACAAATTTATTACACTGGTATTTGAAAAATATTATTTGCAATATTTTAAAAAGATATCAAATTTTTTTTTACTCTTTAATTTTCCTTTATTAACTGTCTGTTGAGGCTGTATTTTTCAAGTATACATTGAATATAACTAATTTTCTTGTTATTAAGCTGGTTTTTGGAGCATAAAATCTAGGTTTTAGATAACTGTAAATACTTTAACTCTTTCATTAACATCCCTTGCTATGAGGGAAAATGGATGTTAAATGATGATTTCTAATGAAAGATACTGTCTATGGTTTTCAAATAATTTTAAAAATAACTAACTTTCTCATTATTAAGATGGTGTTTGGAACATAACTTAACAAAGGTTCTTACATAAAATTATGATGGAACATTTTTAGATAAATATAAATACTATAAACCTTTCATTGCCATATTTCTAATGAAAAATACTGCCCATGATTTGTAAATCATTTTGAAAATAATCAAGAATTTGGAGAGATTTAGTACTATAACTAATTTTCTCATTATTAAGCTGGTGTTTGGAAAATATCTTAACAAAGGTTCTTACATAAAATTGTGATGGAGGGTGTTTAGCTAAATATAATCATTTTGAAATAAACTGTTTTGTATTGTTGAATCAGAGGTGGTTTTAGGTGGTTTGATATCAAAAGGGTTAATGTGATAAAGTATTTGAACCTGGGTGTTTTTCATGACAATACTCAATACAGGAATATCAAATACATTTCTGTTTGTGATTTATAATTTTGTTGGCAACTCTCAGAACATGATAATCACTAGAAAGTAAACCATACAAATGGCAGCAATAATAAATTATTTGGCATAAAATTGTCAGAATTGTTAGAATGTCAAACATTCGTGGTATTTGTTCTGGTTCTCTGTGATCTGAGTTCATATCCTGCTGTGTTCAACTTTACCTTTCATACTTTTGAGGTTGATAAATAAAGTACCAGTACAATGCTGGGGTAAATTCTTCCTCTATATTTCTTTATCATTTTCTCTTGCTCTTACTCTCTTTTTAACTGGAAGATATCAGCTGTGTTCACAATTGGAGAGTGATGGTCTCCACCAGGTTTTAATGTCCAACACGCATCATTACAGCACCCCAACAATTCAACCAAGAGTTAAGGGTGCATGCATGCAATAAATGATATAGATAAGTCAATGGTATTGGATTGGCAGTAATCGGTAGAGCGTCAGACATGATGCTTTGCAGCATTTTGTTAAGTCTCTTTGCATTCTCAGTTCAAGTCTAGGTTAACTTTGCCTTTTGCCCTTCCAGGGTCAATAAAATAACCTACCACTTAAGAACTGAAGGTTGATAGAATCAACTTTCACCTCTCCCAAAAATTGCTGGCCTTGTGTATAAATTAAAAGCAATTCTATAAATAAAGCAAATGAAGTACCAGTCAAGTTGATTGGCAGTATCAGTAGAGCATCAGACAAAATTCTTTGTGGCATATAGTTATGTCCCTTATATTCTGAGTTCAAATCTCGCTGAGATTAGCTTTACTTTTCATCCTTACAGGGTTGATAAAATAAAGTACCAGTAATACACTGGGGTCTATTAAATCGACTTTCTCCTCCCCACCAAAAAAATTGCTGGCCTTATGCATGATATGCAGAAACCATTATATAAATATATAAAATAAATAAATATAAAAGAACTGAGAATCTAAGGAAATGTTATAATTACTTGATAAAAAAAATGAAATGAAAAAAAACCCCAACAAAATATAAATTATACCCGCAACAACACAACATTATTTTACTATATTTCAAATGAAAGACATTGTCTATAATTTTCAAATCATTTTGAAAATAGTCAAGAATTTGAAAGGATTTAGTAATATAACTTAACTTTCTCCTTATTAAGCTGATGTTTGGAACATAACTTAACAAAAGTTCTTATATAAAATTATGATGGAAGATTTCTAGATAAATGTAAACACCTCAACATTAACAGCTCAGTATAATAGTGGCTTAGTGGTAAGTGTGTTGAACTTATGATCATAATGTCTTGGGTTTGATTCCTGGGCTGGGTTGAGTGTTGTTTTCTTGAGTAATGCCCTTCATTTCACGTTGCTCCAGTATAGTCAGTTGAAAATGAGTACCAGTGATATCTGGAGGTTTAACCCTGTGGTGGACTGGTGTCCTGTCCGGTGGAGAGTCTTGTACTCTCAGTCGCTTCATGCTATGGAAACGGATAAACACTGTCTTGATGGGCCTCTGAGCTCGAGACAGCAGACTTTTATAATAGAACCAGGGGCAGGCTTGGTTCAAGGACATTTTCCCAGCTAAAGCAGGGGTTAGCCTTACAGACCTCATGACAAACTTCATACTAATGATGAGGTGTGCAAGGCTAACCCTTGCTTAAGCACAGATATGACCTTAAAATTCTTGTTGCATTGTTGAAAGTGTGGGTATAAGATGGTATAAATTCCTTGGATGGAAGGAAAATAAAAAAAATGAATGAAATGAAAATTAAAACAAAAACAAATAAAAACAAAGAAGAAATCTGGAAAAGAAAAATTATCTTACATTAAAGTGGAGAATTTTATCTTGTGTAAAGTTGTGATAAATGATAAATTTATGATGTGTCTTGTCTTTTTCTTCCACCAAAATACTTTTAGTTTTCTACTTGTCTATAATTTGACTGTTGGCTGCTTCAAACTGAATAAACATTTAGGGACCATATTTCTAATAAAATACATTCTATTTCCATTAATTAATGAAGAATTTTGAGGGATTTATTAAGATTATTAATTATTTCATTACTGAGGTAGCAACTAATTAATTATTGGAGAATTTTGAGGGATTTGTTAAAATCATTAACTATTTAATTACTAAGGTAGCAACTAATATCATATTTATGTTGTAAGATTTCAAATTAAATAGGAACCCTTTAAAATCAGTGGTTTTCTTTCATAGAACCAGAAGTGGTTTTGACTGTGTTGATATCAAAATGGTTAAGTTTCTGCTTGTCCATTACTTGAATGTGTGGTGCTTTGAATTGGATAACAGTTTAGTGATTGTAATTTTAAGGAAAGGCAGCAAATTGTCATTAGAACATCGGATGGAATGCTTTATGGTATTTGTTCCGGCTCTCTGAGTTCAAATTCCACCATGGTCAACTTTGCCTTTCATACTTTTGAGGTTGATAAAGAACGTACCAGTCTAGTACTGGGGTTGATTTTTCCTGGAAGAAATCTGCTGTACTCAGGTTTGGAGAGGAATAGGCTCCACCAGGCTTAAAATGCCAAAGAAATGCAATATGTCAATACGGCACCCCTACGACTCTATCAGGAGTTACAGAATCATACATACATATAATTTTAAGGAAACTCAATTTCAACTAATTAATGAAGAACTTTTTAGGATTTATTAAGATTATTAATTATTTAATAACTCAATATATGATTTGTATAGAAAATTATGTTGAAAGATTTTAATTTCAATAAGAACCCTTAAAAAAAGGTATTTTTGTTTCATAGGACCAGGGCTAGTTTTAGCTGGGTCTGTATCAAAATAATTATTTAATTACTATCAAAATTTAACATATAGCTCTTTATTTCATGTTGCTCCAGTTCATTCTGCTGGAAAATATGTATTGTATCCCAGATTCAATGAGCCAGCTTTGTCACATAGTTCGTCACATTGAATATCTTTGAGAATTATGTCTTAAGGCTCCACGTGTCTGTGGAATATTCAGCTACTTGCATGTTAACATCACGTGCAGGCTGCACCTTTGATCAAACAACTGGAACACTCTTCAGAACTGATGGAGGTTCAACAGAAACTAGAAGGGAGTGCTAATAGTTTGGGGATACATTTGTAGGGTCAGTGTAATTTATATTTAAGGAACACTTTGGTAGGAAGAAAGATAACTTCTTGAAAGAAATGATGTGGTAAAGTATTTGATGTAGAGACTAGGAAACAGGAATGCTACTAAGAGGAAGAAAAAATAAGTGCATGGAGAGGAATTTATGAGTTGTAAGCTATTTATAATAAAATATGAGAAATTTCTTAACCCTTTCATTACTATATTTCTAATGAAAGGATCTACACATGATTTTCAAATAATTTTGAATTTGGAAGAATTCTGTAATATAACTTTCGAAGGTAGTAGATTGACAGTATTGGTAGAACATTGGATAACATGCTTTGCAGCATATAGTTACATCCCTTTATGTCCAAGTTTTTATCAAAAGTATTCAGTGATGATTTTTGTTAGAAAATAAGTAGAAGCAATGAGTAAAGCCACCATCAATATCTTTCATTGAAATATAAAACTTTTTTTAATCTATATCTATCCATTTCCTCCTCCTCCTTTTCCTCCCACTTATTCCTGAGAGGGTCATAGGAGCAGAGTCCTCAAATACTTCCAGTAGGTCCTGTCAGAAGCAACCATCTCCAATTTATCCAGCTGAATCCCCAAGCAAGACCAGCAGAGTTCATGGAACTCCATTCACATGAAGAATGCACTGTGCAGGCTTCCTTGATAGGACAAGTGTCTCAGTCTTTGCAGCACTGATTTTCACTCCTGTTGTGCAGCACGTGGAAGCAAACCTATTAAGTGCATGTTGGAGATCATCTCCGACATGTTAAATAGTGACATGTCATTTGCAAATTCCAGCCTACAGATCTTACACCCACCAGTCTTGATACCACTTCCAACTCAGCCGTGCATATCAATCCTGTCCATGAAGATTATGAACAGGAAAGGTGACATTATGCACTCTTTGTGGAGTCTGACAACCACATTGAATAGTTTCAATTTAGCACCTTTTATCTGAACACAAATACTAGGGCATTTGTACTAGACATCAGAGCAACTAGAAGCTGATTATTGATCCCATACTCTTGCAGAACCTTTTCCAATAGGTCTTGTGGAATGCTGTCATATGACTTTTCGAGGTCTATGAAGCAAGCATACACCTTTTGGCAATAATCATCCAACTTCTCAAAGGTCTGCCGCAGTGTGAATAATTGGCTGGTTGTGCTGCATCTGGGATAGAAACTGCACTGTTCATCAGCTAGCTTGGACTAGACAATCTCCCTACATCACTTTGCCAGATACTTAGCACAAACTTTACTGGGGAGGCTTAACAAGGAGATCTTTCCACAATTGAAGCAATCTCTCTTGTCTCTCTTTTTGAAAATTATCACTCCTGATTGCTATTGCTTAGGTGCCTTTCCAGAGATCTAGGCACACACAAGTCAACCAGAGAATAACTTCTCTGTTTAAGGATTTTAACATCTCGGGCCAAATTTCATCCTCCCCAGTAGCCTTTAATTGCTTTTGTGACCTTAGCCTTCCAGAGGTTAATCCTCCCAAATGCACCTCATGTACATCAGAGGATGGTTTAGCAGATCAGCAAATATTCTGTCCATCTCTAAAGAAAGGAGAACTCCAGATGCCTTCTTGATAGCAGCCATGGAGTACTTATTATGAAGTTGATGGATGATTTGCCAGAATAATTTATTTGCTGATCTGAAATCGGATTGCAGCTTAACTTCAAGTCCTACCATGTCTTAATGTTGACTGCCTTTACTGTCTCTGCTGTGACCTTTTGCACCTGCTTGTACTGCAAGTGCAAGAAAGGGGACTTATTTCCTAGCTAAGCTGTGTAAGCCTCCATCTTTGCTCAGATGGCATCTTTGACCTCTTGATTGAACTACGAGGTCTTCCAAGCACCACACCAAGCCACTTTCTGTCTACCAAATTTTACTTGAAAGGCATTGGACATAGATGTGGTTATCTTCTAAACAACTAAAACCTTTTCTATTATAATCTTGTTAATACCACATGGTTTTACTGCCACACAGTATATATTATCATCATAGACTTCATCATCCTCTTCATCATCATCGTTGTCATCGTCATCATCTATATTTTGTACCATTTCTATCATCACATTTACCACCTGTTCTCTTGAAAAGGCTAGCTCTACTTCTTTTATGAATTATAGTTATTTAGGTTCAAGATCTGCAATAATGTTGCCAGCATAATATTGGTGTGTGTCTCTCATAGATATACAGATAAATAGATTGGTAGATCAATAGATAGATAGATAGATAGATAGATAAATGGATGGGTAGATAGATAAATTTCTTTATTAGTCACAAGGGCACAAAAGAAGGGGACAAATACAAATGGGGAGTTTACATACAGGTATATGAAAATAAAACTATTAATAAAATAACAAATAACAATTGAAATCCCCAATAGGGGGGAAGTGTTACACACCCCGAAAAAATGTACAACCCTCATCTCCAGGAGCACCAAGAGTGAGTACTCCCTTCCTCTCTTCCTCTTTTTCCTCAACCTACAGGCTTATATAGAGAGAAGGCCCAACCACTCGGGCCATCTTTGCTACATTCACCCACCTTTTATAAAATTTGCTGGGGTACAGCACCTCTGATTCTTCTTCCAAAATGATATTTGAAAAAACGAATCAGTTGCTCGCTGGAGAGAAAGGTGTCTGACCTCAGACCTTTTAACCTCGTCCACCATATAACCTCTTTCACCATAGCCATAACACATAGGAAAACCGCCTCTCCCTCGTTTTTGAAGGAGGGGGGCGGTTTGATCATGACAATGGACTCGGTAGTCAACTGGATTGGTCCCACCCGCGACAATAATCGTTCTACATAGCTCCACAGGTCGGTAACGCCCGGGCAGTGTACAAATGTGTGCGCGACGGTTTCCTCGTCACGCACGCATCTTGGACAGATCTTTTTCGAAGGGTCTCCGAGCGCGTCGTTGCACCTGCTGCGGACCAACCCTCTATAGAATGTCGAAGTGGAGTCTCCATTCATCGCCGGGTTCGTTTGCCAGAGGACTGTGAGTGCCTGAGCACATTCGATGTGCCAGTCGCCCATTTTCCTCGGTCTTTGATTGACCCAGGACTGCAGCTCAGTCAGCGAGACGAGTTGTGGGAAGGCTCGCCTCACGAACGGGGCCCACACCGGTTGTCCGGTGAGGAATACGTGGAGGTGCCGCAGCCTGAGCGCGTGTTTGCGCATTGTCATCCACGGCATCCCCAGCCCTCCGTTTTAAGGGTGTTGGCAGCAGATCGATCTTCTCACCAAAGGAGTCCGTTTCTTCCAAAGGAATTGGAAATCGCGCGCTCCATTTTGGTGAGCGTTTTGGCTGGACAAGGTACGACGATCAAGCGGTAGTAGATGACGGATGCTATAAAAGTGTTCGCCACCTCCACTTTACTTTTCAAGGATAGTTTGCACTCGGCCCACTTCTGGGTGAGCGCAAACACCTTGGCTGTCACCTCGTTCCAGTTCTTCTCCACCTGGAGGTCCGGACCAAACCAGACCCCGAGCAGCTTTACCGGTCCTTCTGTCCAGCGTCCGACGACGCCATCGGAAGGCATCGGTTTGCCTCTCCACGTTCCGAGTTGCAAACCGATGGACTTGTCCCGGTTCAGCTTCGCTCCTGTGAGACTTTCGTATTCCTTTAGTAAGGTGCCGACTTTCTCGATTTGCGAGGCGCTCGACACCATTACTGTCACGTCGTCGGCGTAGGCCGACGCCGCTTTCCGCAGTCCCGGTTCCAGAGGGATGCCCTGCAATAGCTCCAGCTTCCGCAGTAGTGGCTCGAGAGTCAGTACGTACAGAAGGGAGGAGAGAGGGCATCCCTGTCGAATGGATCGCGTAATATGGAACGGCTCCGAGAGGTAACCGTTCACCTTGACCCTTGAGCAGATGTTGCTGTTGTGCATTGCAGCAATCCAGCCCCTGAACACGGGTCCGAAGCCTGCCGCCTCGAGCACCGCATCCAGGTAACGATGGTCAACCCTATCGAAAGCCTTAGACTGATCCAAGTTGATCAGGGCCCCACCGAAGCCGGGTTTACACCCTACCCTCTCTATGATGTATCGCATGAGGTGGAGGTTGTCGTGTATGGATCTGGTCGGGATTGCGCATGTCTGCGCTTCTCCCACCAGGTTTTTGACAACAAGCGCCAGCCTCTTTTCCAACACCTTGGCCAAAATCTGTAACTCTGTGTTTAGCAGAGTTATGGGCCGGAAGTTGCCTATGTCGTCACCCTTATTCTCGTCCTTCCTGACTAACGTAACTACGCCCTTGGTCACAGAACTGGGAATTCTCCCGTTCTGATGCCAGTTGCAGTAGACCGCTTCCAGGAGACCGGAGAACAAGTCCGACATTGCTACGTAAAATTCGTAGGGTAGACCGTCGAGACCTGGAGATTTGCGTTTGCCGCATTGGCTCAGCGCGTCCCCTATCTCAGCGGCCGAAATCGGCCTTTCGCATAACTTCGCCTCGCTGTCTGAGAGTCGCGGTAGGCCGTCGAGGTATGGACCGAAATCCATAGCCCCTCTCGGCGTCTAACTGTAGGCTTTGCATGTCGGTAACGACAAGTTCAACTTCCAGTAGCCGGGTCCCTGTCTATGGGTTTTGTCAAGGTTGACTAAGCAGGTCACTAATGTGTGATCTGAATAGGCAACCATGAACATTTGTGGACAGCTTAACATGTCCCTATCCTTCTTTCTAACTAGAACCCTATCTAGGTACGATCTAGATGTTCCGCTGAGATTAGTCCACGCCACAGTGGCACAGTCGGAAAATCTAGTCGATATCTATCGGCCAGGTCAAATCGGCCGATTAACTGTTTGAGGCTGTTACACCCCCTCTATCGGGACATGCTCCCACATAGTCCCAACGTGCATCTAGGATTCCATTCCAGTCCCCCACTAACAGCAGGGAGCGGGACGTTCCCAGAAAAGTCTCTAGACGTTTGAAGAAGTTGGCCGCGGTGTCCCGGATGGGGCATATGCGGCAACCAGCCTGAAGGCTCCACCTTCACTACCGTCAACGTCTAGGACCACCAGTCGACCCTCCGGGTCCAGATGTACCGTCTGTGTTACGAGGTCCAGGTGTTTCCGCAGCAAAACTGCAACCCCACCCCTACTTCCCGGCTGACAGAGAGATGCGTAGATCTCAAAGTCGTCGAAGATGGGGGCCAGCTGTCGATCGCTGTGGATCTTGGACTCGCAAATGGCTACTACATCCATACTGTGCGACCTGAGGTCGTACATTCACACATCCAACTCTTATATTGGCCATGTTGGTGCTGAAAAGTTAAAAGAAGAGGAAAAGAAATCACTCACTTCTTCGTCTCGTTAGGAAATTTTTCTTTTAACTGTTTAGGTGTGTCCATGGAGTCCTAATCATTTTAAGATTAGGATTCTCCGAAGAGTGTGTAAAAGTTTTCCCTTCGGTCTCCACCGAAGGGGTGTTATATATAGTGTCTGTTAAAGTTTTATTGTTAGTATTTATGTAGGTGTAACATTTTTGTTGTGTTGTGTTGTTTTTTGTCTGTGGTTCTTGTGTGTGTTTACGTTTTGTAGTAGGTGTTTTGTTTTCAGGAGGGGGTGTTTTTATTTGTGCTGTTTGCGTCGCTTGTGTTGGTGTTTGTGTGTTTGTTTAGATAGATAGTAAATAAATGGATTGATAGATTGATAGATAGATATATAGATAACTGGATTGATAGATACATAGATAGATAGAGAAACGAATTGATAGATAGACAGACAGATAGATAGATGGATAGATATATTTCTTTATTTGCCACAAGGGCGCACAAGAAAAGGGGACAATACAAAGACATGCCGGGGATTTTACATACAGTCGTGTAAAAAATATAAAAACAAACAATTACAACAATCGAAATCCCCAATAGGGGGGAAGCGCCACAAATGGGTTGTTTAATACCCCGTCGATAGAACAACCCTCAACTCCAGGAGCGTGTTGTGCAAGTGCTCCTTTCTTCCTTTTGCTCTCTTCTTCAACCTACAGGCTTATAAACAGAGAAGGCCTAATCACTCGGGCCATTTTCGCTTATTTCACCCACCTTTAAGTAAATTTACTGGGGTGTAATGCATCTCTCTCCACTCTGATTCTCCTTCTAAAGTGATACTTAAAGAAGGGAATCAATTGTTGTCCGGAGAGAAAGGCATCTGTCCTCAGTCCTCTCAATCTCGTCCACCATATAACTTCTTTCACCATAGCCACCGTACAGAGGAAAACCGCCTCTCTTTCGTTTTTGAAAGAGGCTGGCGGTTTGATCCTTACTATGGACTCGGCAGTCAACTGGATTTGTCCCATACGCGACAGCAGTTGTTCTGCATAATTCCACAGGTCGGTTACGCCCGGGCAGTGTACAATTGCGTGCAGGACTGTTTCAATGTCCTGCGCGCATCTTGGACACGTCCTCTTGGAAGGATCCCTGCCGGGGCGTCCGTGCCTGTAGATCTTGTCACGAACCGGTAGAGCTCCTCGGTAGCACTGCCAGGCCAGGGACCTCTGGAAGTTGTCCATAGGGCGGAAAGTCCTACCAAACAGACTGGTGAGCTCATCGTCTTCGACTCCCAGAGTCTCTCCGAGCACGTCGTCGCCCTTGTAACGTACAATCCCTCTATAGAATGTCGAAGTGGAGTCTCCACTGATTGCGCCCGCTTGCCAGAGGAATGTGAGCGCCTGAGCGCATTCAATGTGCCAGGCGCCCATCGTTTTCGGTCTTTTCTTGACCCAGGACTGCAGCTCCGACAGCGAGACGAGCTGTGGGTAAGCCTGTCTCACAAACGGTGCCCACGCCGGTTGAAGGTCGGTGAGGAATACCTGGAGATGCCGCAGCCTCAGCGCATGTTTCCGCATCATCAGCCACGGCATTCCCAGCCCTCCGTTGGAAGGGTGCTGACAGCAGACGGATCTCATCACCAGCGGAGCCTGCTTCTTCCACAGAAACTGGAAGAGCATGCGTTCCATCTGGGCGAGCTGTTCACGGGGACAAGGCACGACAGTCAATCGGTAGTAGATGACGGACGCTATGAAAGTGTTCGCCACCTTCGCTCGACCTTTCAAGGACAGTTTGCACTTTGCCCACTTCTGGGTGAGTGCAAACACCTTGGCCGTAACCTCGTTCCAGTTTTTCTCCATCTGGAGGTCTGGACCGAACCAGACCCCGAGTAATTTCACCGGTCCGTCCGTCCAGCGTCCAACGACGCTGCCGGATATCATCGGTTTGCCTCTCCACGTACCGAGTTGCAAACCGACAGACTTGTCCGGGTTTAGTTTTGCTCCCGTCAGCGTTTCATATTCCTTCAGTAAGTTGCCGATCACCCCGATTTCCGAGGTGCTCGACACCATTACCGTCACGTCGTCGGCTTAGGCCGACGCCACTTTGTGCAGTCCCGGTTCTTGAGGGATGCCCTGCAACAGCTCCAATTTCCGCAGTAGTGGCTCTAGAGTCAATACATACAGAATGGAGGAGAGAGGGAACCCATGTCGAATGGAACGCATGATTGCGAACGGCTATGATAGATAGCCGTTCACCTTGACCCTCGAGCAGATGCTGGTGTGCATCGCCTCGATCCAGCCTCTGAAAACGGAACCGAAACCGGCCGCCTTGAGAACCGCTTCCAAGTATCGATGGTTGACCCTATCGAATGCCTTAGACTGATCCAAATTGATCAGAGCCCCACCGAAGCCGGGTTTACTACCCACCCTCTCTATGATGTATCGCATGAGGTGGAGGTTGTCGTGGATGAACCTGGTCGGGATTGCACACGCTTGCGCTTTCCCTACCAGGTTCTCGACGACAAGTGCCAACCTCGTCGCTAGCACCTTGGCCAAAATCTTTAATTCTGTGTTGAGCAGAGTTATGGTCCTGAAGTTGTTAATTTCGTCCCCCTTGTTCTCGTCTTTCCTGATCATCGTTACTACACCCTTGCCTGCAGAACTGGGAATTCTCCCGTTCTGCTGCCAATTGCAGTAGACGGCTTCGAGGATGCCAGAGAACAAGTCCGGCATACCTATGTAAAACTCATAGGGTAGACCATCTAGACCGGGTGACTTGCGTTTCCCGCAGCGGCCCAGAGCGTCCCGTATCTCAGTGTCCGTGATCGGTCTTTCGCAGAACTCGGCGTCCGTGTTCGAGAGACGCGGCAGGCCGTCGAGGTATGAATTAAAGTCCATTTCCCCGTTCGGCTCACCGTCGTTCTGCTCAAACAGTCGCGCAAAGTGGTGCTGAAAGGCCACGCACATTTGCTTGGGGTCATGTAGCACGCGTCCGTTTTGGCCTTTCAAAGACCGAATCGTGGACTTGTTGCCACTTTTCGCCTGCGCCACTCGGGCCCAGTTGATAGCTTTCTCTCCTTCGTTTCCTAGAGCACGTGTTTTGCTTCTGACCACGCAGCCTTCGGGTTTCGCATCGAAGAACTGGTCCAGTGCCGTTCTCGACGCTAACACTCTAGCCGCGTTGCCACTTCTAAGTGCCTCCTCTACCTTGGCTATTAGTTCTCTTTCTATTTTGTTTTTCTCTAAGGCTAACTCTTTGCGAAACCCTATCGATTCTATTCTAATTGCTTTCTTGAGAGAGTACCACCATTTATTGTTGACGATGGCTCCCGTTAACTGTTGCTTGACTAGTCTACTTATCTGTTCACTGTAAGCTTTACGTGCCGGCAACGACACGTTCAGCTTCCAGTATCCGGGTCCTTGTCTATGTGTTCTATCACGGTTGACTAAGCAGACGACTAATTTGTGATCTGAATAGGCAACCATGTGCATTCGTGGACAGCTTAACATCTCCTTGTCCCTTTCTCTAATGAAGAACCTATCTAAATACGATCTAGATGTCCCTCTGCGGTTTGCCCACGTCCACTGTGGTGCAGTCGGGAAATCCAGTCGATACCTATCAGCCAGTTGGAATTGGCCGATTAAAGTTTTGAGGCTGTTACACCCCCCTCTACTGGGACATGCTCCCACATAGTCCCATCGTGCATTTAGGATACCATTCCAGTCCCCCACTAAAAGTGAAGAGCGAGACGTTCCCAGAAAATACTCTAGATGCTTAAAGAAGTCTGGCTGTGATTGCGATTGCCCGGTCGGGGCATAAGTGGCCACCAGTCTGAAGGCTCCACCTCCAATACTGTTCACGTCTAGGACTACCAGTCTACCCTCCGGGTCCAAGTGTACTTGCTGTACTTCGACGTCCAGGTTCTTCCGAAACATGACAGCCACTCCCCCTCCACCCCCTGGCTGACAGTGAGATGCGTAGATCTCAAAGTCGTCGGAGATGGGGGTTACTTGCTGCCTGTTGTGGATCCTGGACTCGGTGATGGCTATCACATCCATACCGTGTGACCTAAGGTCGTTTAAAAGTTGGCCCTGTTTCAAGGGCATCCCTAGGCCACGCACATTCATGCTTCCAACTCGTAAACTAGCCATGTTGGTGAAGAAGAGTTGGCGAAAAAGGACGAAAGGTGCACTTACCTTTTCGTTTCCTGGAGATCGGGTTGTTCAATCTCCATTTGGGTGCTGGATGGGGTGTTGGGTGGGGTGGGGAAACATTTTAACAGGACGCGGTTGATGGGTTTCTGACAGGGGTTGCCCACGTCCTGTGAACATTTATTTTTCAGGTCATTATAGGTTTCCATAGAAACCCTTATAAGTTTAAGGTGTGGAGACGATTCTGCCTTGACGAAAGTTTTGCCCTCCGTCTCCACCTTGGGGTTTTGGGAGATGACCTCCATCAAACTCTTGTTGTTTGTGTTGATATATGCGTATTGCTGTTTGTGTTTTTGTTGTGTTGTTTTAGTTTGTTGCTCGTCTGGGAGTTTTCTTTTTATGGCGAGTGCTTGTGTTTGGGGTGGTGTTGGTGTTGGTTTTGCTGGTAGGGGGATGTTTGACTGTGGTGTTGTTTGTGTTGTTGTTTGTGGTTGTGTGTTGGTGTTGGTGTTGGTGTTGGTGATTGGAGTTTTGGGGGTTTTGTGGTGTCTCTTTTTTTGTTTTTTAGATTTCCGCGGCTCTCCCTCTTCTTCACTTAAAGAAGGAGAAGCAGCTTCATCCGTCGATGAATAATCATCGTCAGGAGTGTGGTGGTAGTGTTTCGGTGTGTGTGTTTGTGGTAGTGTTTGATGGAGTGGGATGGGATGGGGCTGTGTTCTTCAGGGGTGTTGTCTCTGATTTTTCTGTTGTTGTTGGTTGAGTGGCTGTTTGTTTTGGTGTGGTTGCTCATTTCGTCTGTCGTCGTACTTGTAGTGGTGGTGGCAGTTGTTTTGGTGTTGGTATTGGTAATAGTGTTTTTTAATGATCTTGTAGTGGTGTGTTTGTGAAGGACAGGAGGCTTTTAGGTGTGCTGTGCTACCACAGCGAAAGCAATGAATTTTTCGTCCTTCTACCGACATGTTTATTTTGTTGTTGTCGTCGATGACGACTCTTTCGGGTATTTTGGAGATTCTCTCCGGCCTCATTTGCAACATAATCTCCAAATCAGTACCCGCCCACCTTTGTCGAATAGACTTTCGTATCGAAAGAATCATATCAGTTTCTGTCTCTACGAAGCCAGCCAAGATCCACCAGATGTTAATGTTTCGGGGTATATTTTTTATTTTTATTTTTTATGTCCTTTTTCCCATGTATGTAGGGAAAAAGGTGAATGATTTTGACACTATTGGTGTCACAGAATGTTTTGGGGCGAGTGCCTCGATTTTAAACAGTACGGAAACACTTCCGTACTGTTTTCCTCGTTGGAGAAAGTCGATATTTGCTAGAATTTCCTTGAAAGTAGCTTCTATATCTATTTGACTAACAAATATCTGCTTTCTCGTGGTATTGAATACAGTCCTAAAGATCACTGTCCTTCGAACTGCGTCTTCTTTTATTTCAAGGGGTGAGTTAATTCTAAACCCACCCTTCTCTTCGAAAGTTACAAATTTTCTCCCTTGCTGGAGCATATCTCTTGCATTGGAGATGTCAAGATTTATAAAATCTTGTTTTTTGTTCACTGTTTCAGCGAAAGGCATTTTTTTTTGTGTGGTGGTGTTGTTGTTGTTATCGTTGTTAGCCTCGGTGTTGGAAATCTCAGTTCCTTGACGAGGTGAAACTTTATGTGTAGATGTATCTGTGGAGTTGTTGATGTTGACTTTTTCATGTGTATGTATGTTAATGGGTTTAATTCCTGAGTTTTCATTTCTCTCCGCTTCGACGGTAGAAATTGTACAATCTTCAAGTGGCAATATTTTTTCCCTTTGTTGACAGTCGTATCTATGTCGGCGTCCATAGTAGCAAAAGCAGATATAACGTTAAAATCTGCCTCTTTCTCTCTCTTTTCTCTGTAGACGTTCTCCAGCGTGTTTTCCGTGTTATTCATGTTTTATAGTTGGCAAAATTTGATATTTTCAAACAATTTTTAAATTTAATTTTCGCCCCTAAAGGGGCGAAAAATAGGATTGCCTCCCAGCTGACAATTCAGCTTGGGAGTTAATCTACAAAATAATATGTTTTTTCAAACAATTTGTTCTGTTTTTCGTATATAAATTTACAAAAATTCTTACCGGCGATGTTGCACGTGTCAGAGAGAAAGAGAGATAGATAGATATATTTCTAGAGATAGATAGATAAATAGATTGATAGATAGATAGATATTAGAACTATCTTTATGCATGTATACCTTCAATAAGAAGGGTGAATAAACTTTTATGAAAAAGAGCATATATATATATATATATATAGATTTTGAGTTTATGTTGGTTGTATACCAACACCTCAGTATGCAGGCTGGAGCACTCGACGAAGTGCGCAGGTTGGTTTGGTTACTCCGGAGTAGTGTAAAATAAAGTTAAATAAAAGTCAAATGATTAAAATTTAGCTTCGTTTATTACTGCTATATATATTTCAGTGACAGCCATCTTTGGCTGTGACCTCTTCAGGCAGTTTGAATTAGTATGGTATAGACAAGTACATATGTTGTTTAGGTGTATGATATTGTCAATACTCTGATATGCCCAGTTCCTTGTTGGGTTGTTAATTCACTGGGGAACTGGAGTCATATGAATTCAAACAAACGAATTTTCGTGTCACAGGTCCCCTTCTCCTCTCATTGGTCAGTTATTAGAACATTCTTCATTCTAAGTGTTGTTATTGTTGGAGTTAGCTTAAAAATTGATAAAATGGTAGAAGGGACAAGGTGTTGAAGGAACAAAATATCAAAAAATGTGTCAAACTTCCCATTGTTCAGTTCTTAGAGCATTCCTCAGTCAGAAGTCTATAGAATTCTTTCTGGGGTGAGGCTCCCTGTAGTGTTTTTGCCTGCTATTGTTCAGTACATTTGACCTCCACCATTATTTTGGTACTGTTGTTGTTGTAGTGGTCAGCTTATATCTTGCTGCTGCTAACAATTTAGAAGTATCCAGTTTGTTTGTGTTTTCTCTTCCTCCCACCCGCCACCATCGTAGTGGTGGTGGTGGTGGTGGTGGGGGGTTCTCATTATGTGTTAATGAGAACCCTAATCTAGGCACGCAGAGGCCGACCACCCTCTGCAACTGTAGAAACCCCGAATCATGCCCCCTTGGTAATGAATGTCTCAAGAAGAACATAGTGTACGGTTGTAGGGTTAAAACCCCCAACTCCGAACACCTCTACATAGGAGCCACATCAACGAGCTTTAAGGACCGCTGGTACAACCATCGCCATTCATTCAAGAAGGAGGCCAAAAGGAAAAGCACAGCTCTCTCCGACCTGATCTGGAAGCTTAAGCTGGACAGGACCCCATACTCTCTGGCATGGTACATAATCAGGAAAGTACCACCCGATAAAGGGGGATCTTGCATATGCAAACTATGCCTGAACGAGACCCTCGAGATACTAAGAGGTGGAAGCGGCCTGATAAACCTCAGAACCGACTTCTTCGGGACATGCAGACACCTTAGAGCCGGGACCTTTCTCAAAATATATGGACAGTAGCAACACAAGAAGATGTGAACTCCCCTCAAGCTATAGGGACTTCTACAGAACATGAAAACACCTCTCGGCCAGACCTCCCTCAAGCTATATGGGCAATTACAACACCCTAGGTTGTGAACTCCCCTCAAGCCATAGGGAACAACCCAGGCGGAGCAGACACCATGATAGCCTAGAGATAGAATCGGACACAGCCATAATAATCTGGCCAACATCTATAACACAAACACTTTTAATTTACCAGATTTCTGACTTTAAAGTTCCAATCTTAAATCTTGATTTCTCTTTATTAATTTGTTATTTGTTTTCTGCCCTCTTCACTGTATCACCTTATATTTATTTTAAGTTGAGATAGATTATAACACAAACACATTGAATATCTCATCTTAACATCTTGTATCATACCAATCTATCCAACATATCTGACCTTGAGATTGGTTATAGCACACACACACACACTTTATCCTACATTATTTCTCACTTCTCCATATACATTATCATTACCTTTTCACCAATCTCTCATTTACTCTTTATTCTTTATTCTCTATTTATTTATTTATTTTCAAATTACACAAATTATATTAATTATTTTATTTTATTATATTATTTATTTATTTTCTGTTTTCTTCATTTATTGCCTTATATTTCTTCATATACATGAAAGAACCCCCCCCCCCCACCACCACCACTACGATGGTGGCGGGTGGGAGGAAGAGAAAACACAAACAAACTGGATACTTCTAAATTGTTAGCAGCAGTAAGATATAAGCTGACCACTACAACAACAACAGTACCAAAATAATGGCGGAGGTCAAATGTACTGAACAATAGCAGGCAAAAACACTACAGGGAGCCTCACCCCAGAAAGAATTCTATAGACTTCTGACTGAGGAATGCTCTAAGAACTGAACAATGGGAAGTTTGACACATTTTTTGATATTTTGTTCCTTCAACACCTTGTCCCTTCTACCATTTTATCATTTTTTAAGCTAACTCCAACAATAACAACACTTAGAATGAAGAATGTTCTAATAACTGACCAATGAGAGGAGAAGGGGACCTGTGACACGAAAATTCGTTTGTTTGAATTCATATGACTCCAGTTCCCCAGTGAATTAACAACCCAACAAGGAACTGGGAATATCAGAGTATTGACAATATCATACACCTAAACAACATATGTACTTGTCTATACCATACTAATTCAAACTGCCTGAAGAGGTCACAGCCAAAGATGGCTGTCACTGAAATATATATAGCAGTAATAAACGAAGCTAAATTTTAATCATTTGACTTTTATTTAACTTTATTTTATATATATATATATATATATATATATATATATATATATATATATATATATATATATATATATTAGTATATATATATATATATATATATATATATATATATATATATTAGTATATATATATATATATATATATATATATATATATATATATATATAATATATATATATATGATATATATATATATATATACTAATATATATATATATATATATATATATATATATATATGTATATATAATATATATATAATTTATATATATATAATATATATATAATATATATATATATATATGTATATATATATATATATATATATAAATAAATAATATATATATAATATATATATATATATATATATATATATATATATATATATATATATATATATATATATATATATAAGCAAGCGCATGGCTTAGTGGTTAGAGCATTGGGCTTGCAATCGAAAGGTTGTGAGTTCAATTCTCGGACTGCGTGTTGTGTTGTTTCTTTGAGCAAGACACTTTATTTCACATTGCTCCAGTTTACTCAGCTGTAGAAATGAGATGATAGGACTGGGATCCCTATCATTCCACTGCGAAGTGGTCGTGGAGGTGCCACGGCAAAAAAGCACCCAGCACTCACTGTAAATGAGGTTGGTGTTAGGAAGGGCATCCAGCTGTAGAAATCAAGCCAGAATCAGTTCCTGTATGAGCAAGACAAGGTCATCCGACTGGACACTGCCCACAACAGGACAACCCGTCTAACCCATGGTAGCGTGGAAGAACGGACGTAAAATGGTGATGATGATAATATATATAGAAATATATATATTAATTCTATATATATAATATATGTATATATAAATAATATATATATAATATATATATGTATATATAAATAATATATATATATATATATATAATATATTTATATATAAATAAATAATATATGTATATATAATATATATATATCCCTGCAAGCAGGGAAAAGCGGATGTAAAATGATGATGATGATATATATATTGTTTCTCTCTGAATTTCAATTAATATTTTACATGTTTTTAATAATTTGTCTCATTCCTAAAAACTAACCTTCTATTATTATTAATTAATTATTCTAGAACCTTCCTGCAACTCGCTCGCTAACTTTGTAAACACTTTGCTCCTTCTCTCATACACAAGTATAAAATAAATCTTGCTGGTTCCCAAGGACAGAATTTATCTATCTAAATTATCTTACAGGCGATCTGTTGATTTTGAGAATGTAAGCAAATTAATTGTCTTTCTATTATCCGTAGTCTTCCCAATGAGCAGTGTTTTAAACTCTTAGTTATGCCAGTCTAAAATTCAAATTCCCCGTTTGTTTCGCTCGGAGTTTCAATTAATATTTTACATGATTTTAATAATTTGTCTCATTCTGTTGGACCCTTCCTAAAAACTAACCTTCTCCTAAAGTCACCCATTTCCCACCCCCCCACCCTTAAACACCATCATTGCTATATGGTCCAATCATAACTCAGCGGCTTTAGTAAGTTCCCTAACAAATCGGTATAACAAAGCTACCGCCCCGGTTACTGACCAACATAATTCCGTCTCCCACACCCCTCTCTGCCCCTCCAACCTATCCATCCCACCCTCCCAACTTCAGAGTTGGTACTGTAGTGACCTACATTCCGCGGGCTCACATACTTTCTCTGTGCGTGATTTGGATCAGCTCAGCCAATCAGCGCCAGTAGAAAAGAATGTATCTCTACGCGCCCTGAGGGAAAAGTTCCCGCGTTGATTTGAAGAATCAGCCTCTCGCTTCCTGACTGTGAAAAGGTAAACACCTAACTTTCTTTCGTCGTGAAATCACTAGCCAACATGTAACACAACAACTTAACCACGGCCTGGCAACACTTCAGCCAGTGGACCGTGTCTTCTGAAATCCTTAATTTGTTCTTTCATCTCTCTTGGCATGTCAGCTATTCAGCTCTACTCAGCTTAATCTTCGTAAATAAATATTGTACATACAACACAGTGTCCTGTTATAGTACCATGAACGTAGGTACATTGAAAGGTCGCTCAAATGAGGTTGTAGAGATGCTTGAACGTAAAGAAGTTGATGTTTGTTGTATTCAAGAGACTAGGTGGAGAGGGGGGAGGTCCCCCAGATTCATCGTGGGTAAAAAACGATGCTATAAACTATTCTGGGTGTGTAATGACAACGGACAGGGTGGTGTAGGAATTATGTTAGCAGAAAAATTGGTAGATAAGGTAATTGACGTAAATAGAGTAAATGACAGAATAATTAAAATAAGGCTACTGTGACAATAATATCCGCTTATGCACTCCAATCTGGTCTACCTGACGTTATAAAGGACAGGTTCTATGAGACGCTAATGCACACTACCTCCCAAATAACCGACAGTGACTACGTAATTATTGCTGGCGATCTAAACGGCCACGTTGGACAACATAGTGATGGCTATGATGGAATCCATGGAGGCTATGGGGTTGGAAATAGAAATGAGGAAGACTTCTGAATGCTGGAATTCTGTGACGCCAATAACCTAACTATCTGTAACACAAACTTAAAAAAACGTGAAAACCACTTGATCACCTATAGACCAGGGGAACACGCCAGCCAGATAGATTATATCCTTACTAGAAGACGGGACAAAGTGTCTGTTGTAAACACTAAATCCCTCCCCCGTGAATAATGCACCTCCCAACATAGCCTAGTAGTTAGTGACCCCATAGTCAGGAATATACGTACTCGACGACAGAGGAGGCCTACATTGAGGAGAAGAATATGGAAGTTGAAGGACCCCATAGCCAGTGTGAAATTTAAAAGCTTATTACTTGATGCCTTTGACAATAAGGAAGAGCAATTAGAGACGTGCGATATAGAGGAACAGTGGCAATTCTTGAAAGTGAACCTGCTGAAAGCAACGAATGAAATCTGTGGCTGGAGCAGACCTATTGGCAGGAGGAGAGTAACTTGGTGGTGGAACAGTAAGGTAGAAGAGACAATCAAGGCCAAAAAGCAGGCTTGGAAAGTATGGCAGGATGGGAGAAGTAGAGAGCACTATCAAGTGGCCAGGAGAGAAGCTAGGAGACAAGTGTACCTTGCAAAAAGAGAAGCATGTTCTACAACACGAGGACCAAAAACGTGAGGTGTTCAGGATTGCTAGACAATGTGTCGAGGAAAACCGTGATATTGTCGGGGAGAAGTGTGTCCGTAATGATAACGGTGTACTTTCCCTCACTGATGCTGATAAGAAGATAGCCTGGAAGTGTCACTAGAGAATAAGTGGGAAAAAGATAGTCTGCCCCAAATCGATCCAATAGAAGGACCAGCGGTGCAAAGGTAGTATAATAAGTAAGGCAATCAAAGATATGAAGACAAGCGAGGCAGCTGGGCCTTCGGAGATAGTTGCTGAGATGTTGAAGGCATCTGGAATGGTGGGACATACTATGGTCACCCGTATAGTTAACCAAGTAATACAGAACGGGGTCATACCAAAAGACTGGCGTAGCAGCATCATCATTAACTGCTACAAGGGAGATGCTCTAGATAGAGGAAACTATAGAGGTATTAAGTTAGTTGACCAGGTCATGAAGGTCACAGAAAGAGTTATAGTGCAACTAATCAGAGAGCGAATTGATCTAGATGAAATGCAGTTTGGGTTTGTGTCAGGTAAAAGTACCACAGACGCTCTTTTCCTTGTATGACAACTACAAGAGAAGTACCTAGCTAAAAGTAAACCCCCCTACTTAGCTTTTGTAGACCTGGAGAAAGCCTTTGACAGAGTTCCCGCTCCATTATCTGGTGGGCTCTTAGAAAACTAGGTGTAGATGAATGGCTTGTGAGAGCTATACAAGCTATGTATAATGAAACAGTCAGTAAGGTTAGAATTAACAATGAATATTGTGAAGAATTTAGTGTAAAAGTTGGTGTTCACCAAGGCTCTGTCCTTAGCTCCCCCTCCTATTTATTATTGCCCTTCAGGCTATAACAGAGGAGTTCAAAACCGGCTGCCCATCGGAACTCCTATACGCAGATGATCTAACGCTCATAGCTGAATCAATGGCTGAACTAGAGAAGAAATTTCAAACATGGAAGCATGGCCTAGAATCAAAAGGCCTTAAAGTTATCTTGTCTAAGACTAAAGTCCTAGTTTGTAGAAAGGAAAATAAGGCACATGTACCCTCAGGGAAATGGCCATGCTCAGTGTGTAGGAAAGGAGTAGGCAGAAATTCAATTTTATGTCCCAAATGCAAAGTATGGGTACATAAAAGATGTAGTGGGATCACAGGTAAACTATCTAAGAATGTAGACTTTATATGTGGCCGATGCTCAGGTGCAATAGGTAGCAAGTGTCCACAGGATACTAGCTCCTTCTATTGCCCAGATGGTTCTATAGAAATAGTAGACACTTTCCGTTACCTTGGTGACGAAATCAGCAGTGGTGGAGGGTGTTCTGAAAGTACAGTGGCCAGAGTCAGAACGGGATGGAAAAAGTTCAGAGAGCTTATACCGCTGTTGGCCATGAAAGATTTCTCTCTAAAAATGAAAGGTAGATTGTATGATGCCTGTATACGAACAGCAATGCTACATGGCAGTGAGACATGGGCATTACGTGCAGAGGACCTGCGCAGACTGGAAAGGAACGAAGCATGCATACTCCGTTGGATGTGTAATAGTAATTAATATACGTGAACGGCAAAGCATAAATGAACTAAGTGAGAAATTAGGAATAAGAGGGACCAGATGCTGTTTACTTGAGAGAAGACTACGTTGGTATGGCCACGTGATGCGCATGAAAGACGACAGCTGTATAAAAAAGTGCAGGGTGATCAAAATTGATCGTAGTTACGGAGTAGGTAGACCCAGAAAAACCTGGGACGATCTGATAAATTCAGACCTTACACACTTGCACCTCTCTAAGACAATGTCACTGGACCGAGATCTTTGGCGCTACGCAGTAATACTTGCCTATGTACAAAGCGAAACCTACAGTCAGTAGGCACCTCTTAACCAAATATACACCCCAATCCACTACCCGTACCCTATCCTCCCACTCCCACCAACACCATCCTCTCTCTGTAAAGTTGGTACCACAACATCCAGTCCAAATAAATGAGATAATGAGATCGAGATCGTGTAGGTGTCACGAGAAAAAAAACACAGTCTACGCTGCAATGTGGCTGTGTAAGTAACACGGTAAAAAGTTCCCAGTTCCACACTGTAAATGTGGTTGGTGTTAGGAAGGGCATCCAGCCGTAGAAAACCTGCCAGATAGTCCTATATGAGCGAGACACGGTCACCCGACCAACCTTGCCTCAAGTGGATCAACTCCCATCTAACCCATGGTAGCGTGGAAGATGGACCTTAAACGAAGATGATGATGATGATGATATATATATATATATATATATATATATATATATATAATTATTGGAAAGCTCAAAATGCGGACTAAACCCTGGTAGAGGTATTTAAATGTATTCTATTTTCTCCTAGTTTATTTTACACCTAATTCTGTTTAGTTGACTGTATCTGGGCGATTACGCTGTCGAAATATTCGATAAATATTCCGTTGCGGCCGACGCGAAGGATTAGTTTCGGTTATTTGTTGAAGATTTCTTCATAGAAGCCTCATTCTTATAGCCTGGTCTATTGGTTTTTTTATATAGTTAATTATGCTAATTGGGAGAGGAAATGGTATATATTTTATCTTGTGATTCTATAGACATGTTTTATGATATATATATATATATATATATATAATATATATATATATAGTAAAAAATTGAACGGGAACAAAACAGAGAAGCAGTACGAACAAAGGTTTATTAGTTTCACGCTCTTGAGAGTGGGGTGGTGGTGGGGAACGACGTTTCGAGCATAAGCCCTTCTTCAGGTGAAAAGTGTGTGGGAAGAGAGTTCCAAGGGTGTGTAGGGGAGTGGTGGAGAGACATATAGAAAAAAGGGGGTGAGAGGAAACGGTACAAATGAAATTAAATATAAAAGCATAATAAAAATAAAAATAAACATGAAGTAAAACAGGTGGTGGAAGGGTGTGGGGCGTGTAGGGATGGTGGCGGATGGAGTGTGGAGAGGGAGGTGGGGTGTCCGAGCGGGGAGGGCTGAAGGTGGTGTGTGTGTGTAGGTGTACTGTGTGTGTGTGTGTATGTGAAAGTAAGAGTTGGGGGAAGAACGGGGTTGCATGTTCAGGAAGAGGTGTGTGTGTGGGGTGGGGTGTAGGTCGGAGTGTGTGTGCGTGTGTGGATGGGGAGGGGTCAGAAGGGGTGGGGGGAGAGGATTCCGGAGGCTGAGTGTGTAAATATGTGGTGGTACGCACGTGTGTGTGTGGTGTTTATGCGTGTTGTGGATGTAGGTGGCGTGTGGGAAAAATTTTTTTTTAGTGTATGTCAGTGGGTGAGTCCTTAAGGTAGTTCCGTAGAGGATGTGGTGGAATGCTGGGTAATATCCTTGGGATGTGGTGGATTCTAGGGATCGATGTTCAATATGTGTAATCCGTGGTTGGTCGGAAGAGGGGAGATGTGGGGTGCGCGCGCAACAGGAAGTGGTCAGAGGGTCAAGGCAGGAGGAGGGTTGTGTGTCTGTGTGTGCGGGGAGGTGGTCAGAGATAAGGGCATAGCAGCAGTCGAGTAGAATGGTAAGTGAAGCAAGTCGTGTGTCAGTGTGTGCGGAGGTGCGGTGGACAGGGGAGAGGATGGGTAGGTGTGAAAGTTGGAGTGCGAGGGGGTGTGTGTGTATTAGTAGAGGTGTTAGTGGGATGTGTGTGTGTGTGAGAAAGGGTGTGGGTGGAGCGGGGAGAGAAGGGTGTGGGGGCCGGTGGAGGAAGTGTAGTGTACTGGTGTGTGTGTGCGTGTTTGGATGAGTGTGTGTGTGGTGAAGGGGGTGTTAGTGGCTGTTAGTATACTGGAGGTGGGGAAAGGGTTGAATGCAGGGGTCAGTGGTGGTAGGGTGTGTAGAGTGGGTGGTGTAAGAGGGTGCGTGTGTTCGTGTGCGTAGGGTTGGGGGTGTTAGTGATGTTAGTTGCGTGTAGAGTGGGTGGTGTAAGTGGGTGTGTGTGTTCGTGTGCGTGGGGTCGGGGAGTGTTAGTGATGTTAGTTGCGGGGTGGTGGGGTGGATGTTGTGGAGGTGAGGGTTAGTGGTGGTAGTAGGGTGTGTGTTTAGTGTGAGCGCGTGTATATATGTACCGGTGGATGTGTGCGTGTGATAAGGAGAGGGGGGAGAAGAATGGAGGGATGTTAGTATGTTAGTTGGGGAAGGGTGGTCGGGTGTGGGGTGGAGGTGTTAGTATTGTTAATTGTGGGCTGGGCGAATATATATATATATATATATATATTCGCCCACCCCACAACTAACAATACTAACACCTCCACCCCACACCTATCATCTCATTTCTATAGCTGAGTAAACTGGAGCAATGTGAAATAAAGTGCCTTGCTCAAGGAAACAACACATCACCCAGTCTGAGAATTGAACTCACAATCTTTCGATTGCAAGGCTAATTCTTTAACCACTAAGCCATGTGCCTCCACACACACATATATATATATATATATATATATATATATATATATATATATATATATATATATATATATATATATATATATATATATATATATATATATATATATATATATATATATATATATATATATATGCCTCCACACACACATATATATATATATATATATATATGTGTGTGTGGAGGCACATGGCTTAGTGGTTAAAGAATTAGCCTTGCAATCGAAAGATTGTGAGTTCAATTCTCAGACTGGGTGATGTGTTGTTTCCTTGAGCAAGGCACTTTATTTCACATTGCTCCAGTTTACTCAGCTATAGAAATGAGATGATAGGGACTGGGGTCCCTATCATTCCACTGCAAAGTGGTCGTGTAGGTGCCATGGTAAAAAAGCACCCAGCACTCACTGTAAATGAGGTTGGTGTTAGGAAGGGCACCCAGCGTAGAAATCAAGCCAGAATCAGTTCCTGTCCCACCCATGCAAGCAGGGAAAAGCGGATGTAAAATGATGATGATGATGATAATTGTTTCTACTTTTGGCACAAGGTCAGCAATTATCCCAGTGTATTACTGGCACTTTATTTTATCGACCCCGTAAGGATGAAATGCAGAGTTAACCTTGGCGGGATTTGAACTCAGACCATAAAGGGCCGTAACTCTTTGCTGCAAAGCATGGCGTCCGATCCTCTACCGATACTACCAATCCACCGCCCTGATATATATATGATATGATAAGAAACGAAAGGAGCTGTGTGGTTACTAGAAACAAGGTTTAGGATGGTGGTTTGGATGGAAGAAGAGGAGAAAAGAAGAAAGAATCCTTCGTCAGCTGTAATCCGCGATCCAGATGTTTCGGCGCTCGTGGATTACAGTTGACGAAGGATTCTTTTTTCTTTTCTCCTCTTGTTATACCAAACGTCACGCAAAACGCGATACTTAGCCTTTGGGTCAGCGCCCAGGAAGTCATCTCATGGTTCAGGAATATTGAGGATAAACGGGACACCGAATTCATCCAGTTTGACATAGAGAGCTATTACGCCTCTATTACCCTACCTCTTTTTACGGCAGCTTAGGACTTTGCCAAAACACTTACACCCATCACCGACCAACATCATTCTCCACGCCAGGAAGATAGTCTTCCTCTTCGATAACTCCAATTGGATAAAGAGAGCTTCCGACTCCCCCTTCAACGTCAGTATGGGTGCGACCGACTGGGTGGAGGTGAGCGATCTTATAGGATTATTCCTACTACAGAAACTCACCGAAATGTTTCCTGCATTCGGCGGTGGATTGTACCGAGACGATGGGCTCCTTACCCTCAAAGGGTACAACCCCAGTAGTAGGGACCGGGTCTGTAAACATATAATCAACTTCTTCCGGGACTGGGGTTTTAAAATCACCCTACAGACGTCCTTAACCCGAGTCAATTTCCTGGACGTTACTCTCAACCTCGAAAATGATCTGTACTACCCATACAGGAAACCAAACGACAACCTACACTACATCCACTGCCGCTCTAACCATCCTAGGAACATCACCAATAACCTGGTTAAAAACATCTCCCTCCGCATATCTCGTTTGTTCGCTAATGAGAAAATATTCAATGAACATACGCCTTACAACAACCAAACGAAGCGGCTTTCAGGAGGAAATCTCATTTTACCCAGGCTCCCCTAGCGGAACCAGCAGGTGAGCCGCAGCTCATGCCACATATAACCTTCCCCACACTGCTGAGGTTGCAACATCAATTGGGAAAATCTTCTTTAGACTCCTCGAAAAACACTTCCCACCACAACACCGCTACCATAACATAATCAACAAAAACATTATCAAACTCTCCTACAGCACCACAGCCAACTTCGCACAAAACATCACCTCCTCAAACAACAAGAAACTCAACTCCTACGGAAGAAACAACCTAGACATTAGTGGAAAGCTGACCAGGAGGTCTAACTGCCCTGATAGATCTACGTGCCCCCTCAACAACAGATGCCGAGAACGTAACGTGATCTACCAATGCAACGTGAGGACGGAAAACTCCAATAAAGCCTATATAGGATTAACCGCCTGTGACTATAAGACCCGGCTCTACCAACACCGACATACATTCAGAAACCCGGCTCGGCGACATGCCACAACACTTTTGGGCCACATCTGGGACCTCCAAGATAATAACATCACATACCATCTTACTTGGAGTTTACTTTCCAGGACTAACCCCTACTCGGGAGGACACCGTCCGTGTAACTTATGCTCGGAGGAAACATTACAAATGCTGTTTACGAAGGACCAACTCCTAAACAAAAAAGACGAACTTGTAACTGCATGTCAACACCAATTGCGTAGGACTTGCCTTGCCTTCAAACTCCTCTCATGACCCGGGTGGGTAGACAATGGCTGTAACATCTTTCTTATCCCCACTTGCCGAATAAGATAGGGGAAACCCCAGCATACATAGGTAGTTGTAATTCATTTCTTTCCTTTTTTTTTCCTTTTTTTCCCTTTATCTCTTCTTCTCACTTCTTCCACTCCCTCACCTCTTCCTTTTCCTTTTTCCTCTTTCGCTTACCCTGAGGCAGCCCATCGAGATTTTGTAGCCTCAGTACCCCCACCCCCGTGAATTCTATATAGCATTGGCTAAAAACGCAACACCAGCTAAAAATATAGCAGCTGTTTTAGACTCTAGTTTTTTCCATTTTCAGACTCTTGTATAATTCTATTTTCGCTTGCTTTCTAGCTAGTCTACTTCATCCACACTCCTTAGAATTTGCTGTATAGAATTTACTTTTAACGCTTGACGGGCTTCACCCACTCCCTCTTTGTTCTACAGGCAAGTTCAGCCAACCCCACCCCCTACCCACCACCATGAAATATTTAACTGTCTTTACAAGAAACTTCCACCAATCCTTTTGATAACTACAACCTTCAGAAACACCTGATTATCACATGCCCATATATGGAATTACCCCTTGAAAAGTTCAGCTATATCATTACCAAGCTAAAAATTTAATTTAGTCTAGAAATAGCTGTTGAAATGGCTTGGGCTCTGCCGTCGGGTCCTGAACCTTTTCCTATTACCCACTCTACTACCCTAAGTATCGAGTACTCTGGTGCATTATGGTCCACCTGGTTCCTTACCACACTTCCTTCATTATATAATATATATATATATATATATAATATATGTATGTATAATATATATATGTATATATAATATATATATGTATATATATATATATATGTATATATATATATGTATATATATATATGTATATATATATATATGTAATATATATATGTATATATATGTATATATATATACAACCCTTGCAAGCAGGGAAGAGCAGACGTAAAATGATGATGATGATGATGATGATGATGACAAAAACCTATATATATGTATATTTCATTTAATTTCATTTTACATCCGCTTTTCCCTGCTTGCAAGGGTTGTATATAAATATATATATACATATATATACATATATATATTACATATATATATATATATACATATATATATATACATATATATATAAAAAAATCTAAAAAAATCTTTAAAAATCCATGTCCACTCGGACAAAACTGGAAATCTATATCACATGGATATTGAAAATTACAATGAGTTCATATATAAAGAACTCAGGAAAAATTATAGAAAAACAAATAATGCGTCACTTACCAACATCAACAACAAAACACAGCATAGTGAATAGACTTAATATTGAAGATTGAACTGAACCTTTGGCATTGAAAAGACCACACTTCAACCTGAAAGATCATAAATCTAACTTTAACTCTAATCCTTCTATAAGGCTTATATGCCCTTCCAAATCTGATATTGGAATAATTAGTAAAAAATTTTTAGATAGAGTCATCCCACAACTAAGAAAACATGTTAATTTACCACTCTGGGAAAACACATCCCAGGTAATTAACTGGTTTAATAATATTAGAAATAAATCCTCTGCTTCATTTCTACAATTTGATATAGATAATTATTATTCTTCTATATCACCTATACTCTTGAACAAAGCCTTGATATTTGCTAAAAATAGATCTAACTTAACTTTGGATGACATTAATATTATTACACATGCTAGACTAACACTATTGGAATTTCAGAATGAATACTGGACCAGAAACACATATAGTAATCTATTCGATATTACTATGGGCTCAAGCGATTCTGCCCAAATCATTGATCTTGTGGGCCTCTTTCTTCTTTTTAACATAAATGCTTCTTTTCCCCACCTTAAAGGTGGTTTATATCGTGACGACTGTCTTCTTCTTTCCAATAACCTTAGCCTCTCAGAGATAGAAAAAAATAAAAAGCTTATTAGAACTTTCCTCAAAGACTATTATAGTCTAGATATTACTTTTGAAAACACAAGGAAAGTAGTTAATTTCCTAGATATAACATTAGACTTATCTACGGGTATCTACCAACCTTACCATAAACCCAACCAAAATTTACACTACATACACTCACAATCTAATCACCCTAAATCTATCCTTAAAAACCTTGCATATAATATATCACTTAGAATTTCTAACCTTTCGTCTAACCAAGATGTATTTGATAAAAATGCGACCTTTTATAACGAAGCTCTAGCTAGAAGTGGCCACAAAAATAGATTAGTATATATACCTTCTACCAATAACACTACAAACATACAACCTAATATTACCAACAAACACCAAATGAAACATACACACCTAAATGCCACTCACACTATACCCCAAAACACCAACATAAAACCAAATTTCTCTAACTCTTCTAATATACAGTTTCGTAACTCTCAAAAAACTACTCATCCTACAACTCTAATAAATGTTAATAATAAAACTCCTAATAAACAAGCTAAAACACCTAAATCAATAAATCTAACTAAAAATGTGTGTGGTGAGGTCATTAACAATAATTCTCTTAATAAACATCAGGATTCATCCTATAAAAACAATAAACAACATCGAAACCGTAATAGACGAGTTACTTGGTATAATGCTCCATTTAATTTACAAATTAAGGATAATATACCTAAAAAATTCTTTAATATCCTAGAGAAAAACTTCCCGCCAAACCACAAATGCCATCAAATCTTAAATAGATCAACGGTTAAATTCTCCTACTCAACAACCAAAAACATAAAACAAAATATAAGTGCCTATAATGCATATAAATGTAAAAAAACCATGAGTATACCACCAGTACATCAAACTAACCATAATATCTCCTCAGATACAGGATTCACGAAAAGTTGTAACTATAGAAACAAGGCAAACTGTCCATTAAAAGGAAATTGCCTTGTTAATAACATAGTATATAAATGTAAAGTTAACACTAAGGACTCAATTTATTCATATATAGGAGCTACCTCT
Organism: Eledone cirrhosa; assembly: GCA_964016885.1. NCBI lineage: Eukaryota > Metazoa > Mollusca > Cephalopoda > Octopoda > Eledonidae > Eledone > Eledone cirrhosa. Next base: position 311,967,291 of record OZ024743.1, on the reverse strand, counting down.
AACAAATTTAAGGTAAGATTTAATACCCACAAACATAGTTTTAAAAATGCCGCACTAGCTAATACAACATCTCTAGCTGAAATAATAAATAGTTATAGAAAGAGGAATATAGAATATGACCTGACCTGGAGTGTGCTCAAAAGGGCCACCCCTTATCAAAATAGTAGAAATGAATGTAGATTATGTTCCCAAGAACTTTTTGAAATAATGAAATCTAAGGATATCCTATTAAATAAGCGACAGGAATTAATAATATCGTGTAATCATAAACTGAGAAAAACCTTTAAATATTATAAACCTAATTAATATACACTTTAGAAATTAATTTATAATTTATTTTTAATTTAGTTAACCTATAATTAATATTCTACTACTGATGAACTACATAATTCTGCTTTAAAAATTATAAACCTAATTAATATACACTTTAGAAATTAATATAATACTATTTTTAATTTAGTTAACCTATAATTAATATTCTACTACTGATGAACTACATAATTTTGCTTTCCTTCTTACAAATATCATTTCCTAAAACTGATACCATTAAGTAAACATATATAATGCTTTAACTTCAGATTATGACTCTACGTTCCTTGAAAACTATATATATTTACTATTTCTCACTAATGTATGCATGTATATATCTATGTATATGTATATATATATATATATATATATATGTGTATATGTATGTATATATATATACATATATATATGTGTGTATGTGTGTGTGTGTATGTGTATATGTATGTATATATATATATATATATATAAGTGTATATATATGTATATGTATATATATATATATATGTGTGTATGTGTATATATATGTGTATATATATATATGTATAAGTATATATATATATATATATATTATTTTTATATTCTTTTAACTTCCCCTCATCTTTAACAGCACTTTTCAACTGCATCTAACTCTTATTTATCATATCTATATGTATTAGTATAATTTTATCAATATAAATATACCCATCAAGTAAATTAATTTATATTCTTTTCATAGATGTATTTTTTTCACTAACATTCTTATCTTAAAACTTTAGTCACCTTAGATATTTGTACTGGCATTACTATTTTATAACAGCAACTGCTTGTATACCTTTTTTTGACCACCTGACCTATTTTCACCCCTAAAATAAGCTTCAATTACTACTATTTTACCATTTGGCCAATTATTAACTTTCTATTGGTTAATTCTAAACCTCTTACCAAACAGACAGAATATATTAGATCTTTGTTGGTTTTATTCAATGAACAAATAAAATTATTTCTGAGGTCAGCATAAGACCTATTTCTTCCCTAAAATAATCCTTCATTCATAATATTCTTTTCCATCCAAAACTGAAATCTACCTTCCTCTACCCATAATTTAAGGTTCTTCTACTACTATATTACTATCCTGACCCTCACTATCTCTCTATTGGTCAATTCAAAACCTGTTCCCAAACAGACCTATTGTATTGAATCTTTGTTTTTTTCAATAAACAAATATCATTATTTCTGAAGACCGCATATATATGTGTAGGTATGTATATTCCCTCTGATAGTTTGTATAAATATTGTACATAGATCTATAGAATATGCATACCAACTCTAACACATATATATCCTAGAAACGATCGTAAAATGATGAATTTTTTTAATATAAGGAACTGTTTCTTTGTTTATTCATTATTTTATTAATTTATCTTGACTCTGTTTTCCGTTTATTTTTCACCGAAAGTAGTTTTTGAATGCATCTTCTCTTTTCATGATATCCGGATTACATTGAGTTCTTCATACGGATTGGACACTACCGTAAACTTTTGGTAGATTTATCTACATATATATATATATATATATATATATATATATATATATATATATATATATATATATGTGTGTGTGTGTGTGTGTGTGTGTATATATATATATATATATATATATATATATATATATATATATATATATATATATATATATATATACGTATGAAATAAACGTTAAGAGATCTATTATATAATCATACACACACGTACTGAGTTCCATTTCATATTCTGAATTTATTTCCAATAATTTCTGATCATATTTTTTGCATTAAACAGAGACACATATGTATATATTTACATGGATATTTTGATGGTTACTTTGAGTAAAAAATCAAAATATCCATATGAGTGTAGAGAGAGGAGAAATGGTATAATTCTCATCTTGTTCTTTATCCTTTTAGCATTTACATTACTCTATATTTACTAGTATATTTTCATGGTAAATGCTTTACCTCACATAATTATTTCATATAATATTGAATCTATGAGATTTTGATATTATTTATTTTGAGAATAATACATCACAGTGGTCAGTTACAGCTGGTTTGAACAGAATTCTGGTTGGATATAGAAGGTTTAAATGCTAAAGGGTTAAAGAATGTAATTAGTTAAGGTAGTTTGTGAGTAGCACATATTGGATATAATGTTCTTTTAAGCGGACTGTGGGTCTAATGGCCACATCATCATTATTACCATCATCATCACCATCATCATCTACATTTTGTACCATTTCATATGATCACATTTATCACAAGTTCTCTTGAAAATGGTAGCGCTACTTCTGTTATGAATTATATATTTTGGTTCAAGATCTGCAATAATGATGCCAGCACAACATTGGTGTGTCTTTGTGAGATAGATAGATAGATAGATAGATAGATAGATAGATAGATAGATAGATAGATAGATAGATAAATAGATAGATAGATAAATGGATTGGTAGTTTGATAGATAACTAGAAAGATGGATTAAAGAGTAGATGGATAGATAGATAAATAGATGTATTGATAGGTGGATGGATTGGCAGATATATATTACACTAACTGTATGTATAAAAATACATGCTTACATATACATTCAATAAGAATGCTAAATACACATGTGTATACATTCCCTTTATGAAAAAAGAGAGCATATATTTCATCATCACCATTTAATGTCCATTTTTGCATGCTAGCATGGGTTAGAAGAGTTGTCCTGTTGAGAGGAATGCTGGGTCAGGTGACCATGTCTTGCTCATACAGAATTGAATTAGGATTGGCTTCTACAGCTAGATGCCCTTCCTAACACCAACCATATTTACAGTGTCTATTGGATGCTTTTTATTGTGACACCTACACGACCACTTTGCAGTGTGGACTACACAAATACATGCATGCACACACACACACACATACTGAGATCCATTTCATTTTCTGAATATATGTATTTGTATTGGACATATCATCATCATTATTATCATCCTCATTTAACGTCCACTTTCCATGCTAGCATGTGTTAGACGGGTTGTCCCATTTGAGGCAAGTTTGGTTAGGTGACTGTCTTGCTCATATAGAACTGTTTCTGGCTAGATTTCTACACGTCCACTTTACAGTGTGGGCTGGGTGCTTTTTGTCATGACACCTATCTGAGTGTGATGGGGTTAAAGTCTTTTAGTCTGTTGATTACTTCATGGGAACTGTTTATGTGTCTGATGAAGGTGTGAAGAAGAGGTTTGAGAAGTCTGGAGAGAAACCAGGAGATTTTATAGAAAGGTGCATCTATATTAGAAATAATAGGTCTAATTTCAAAATTGAGTCCTGTTTTAACATTGAAGTTTCACATCAGGATATATGACTCAATCTTAACTACATCTAACAATGCAGTGACTTCTTCAAGGAAGAACCTGTATTTGGACTCCTTGTTTGGTGCATAAACTTGCACCACTTACAGAGACCTATCTTTCAGTCTAAGCTTCAAGAGGCAAATCCTCCCTCCTAATGGGTTCCAGTCCATAATACATTCTGACAGCCAAGGGCTTGTGAGTAACTCCATTCCCACCTGTACAGTCATTTCCTGTGCCACACCTGAATAGTGAAGTTTCCATCCTTCATCCAAATCTACAGTATCAGAGCGATGGAACTTTGTAGAGGAAATCTTGTCTATCTAGCCAGTAGCATCTAGCTTCCTCTACTAGTTCCTGCTCCTTCAATGTAGATGTTGGCACTGACCACCCTCCTCTACTAGTTCCTGCTCCTTCAATGTAGATGTTGGCACTGACCACCCTCCTCTACTAGTTCCTGATCCTTCAATGTAGATGTTGGCACTGACCACCCTCCTCTACTAGTTCCTGCTCCTTCAATGTAGATGTTGGCACTGACCACCCTCCTCTACTAGTTCCTGCTCCTTCAATGTAGATGTTGGCACTGACCTCCCTCCTCTAATAGTTCCTGCTCTTTCAATGTACATGTTGGTACTGACCACCCTCCTCTACTAGTTCCTGCTCCTTCAATGTAGATGTTGGCACTGACCACCCTCCTCTACTAGTTCCTGCTCCTTCAATGTAGATGTTGGCACTGACCACCCTCCTCTACTAGTTCCTGCTCCTTCAATGTAGATGTTGGCACTGACCACCCTCCTCTACTAGTTCCTGCTCCTTCAATGTACATGTTGGCACTGACCTCCCTCCTCTACTAGTTCCTGCTCTTTCAATGTACATGTTGGCATGGACCACCCTCCTCTACTAGTTCCTGCTCCTTCAATGTAGATGTTGGTACTGACCACCCTCCTCTACTAGTTCCTGCTCCTTCAATGTAGATGTTGGCACTGACCACCCTCCTCTACTAGTTCCTGCTCCTTCAATGTACATGTTGGTACTGACCACCCTCCTCTACTAGTTCCTGCTCCTTCAATGTAGATGTTGGCACTGACCACCCTCCTCTACTAGTTCCTGCTCCTTCAATGTAGATGTTGGCACTGACCACCCTCCTCTACTAGTTCCTGCTCCTTCAATGTAGATGTTGGTACTGACCACCCTCCTCTACTAGTTCCTGCTCCTTCAATGTACATGTTGGCACTGACCTCCCTCCTCTACTAGTTCCTGCTCTTTCAATGTACATGTTGGCATGGACCACCCTCCTCTACTAGTTCCTGCTCCTTCAATGTAGATGTTGGTACTGACCACCCTCCTCTACTAGTTCCTGCTCCTTCAATGTAGATGTTGGCACTGACCACCCTCCTCTACTAGTTCCTGCTCCTTCAATGTACATGTTGGCACTGACCACCCTCCTCTACTAGTTCCTGCTCCTTCAATGTAGATGTTGGCACTGACCACCCTCCTCTACTAGTTCCTGCTCCTTCAATGTACATGTTGGCACTGACCACCCTCCTCTACTAGTTCCTGCTCCTTCAATGTAGATGTTGGTACTGACCACCCTCCTCTACTAGTTCCTGCTCCTTCAATGTACATGTTGGCACTGACCACCCTCCTCTACTAGTTCCTGCTCCTTCAATGTACATGTTGGCACTGACCACCCTCCTCTACTAGTTCCTGCTCCTTCAATGTAGATGTTGGCACTGACCACCCTCCTCTACTAGTTCCTGCTCCTTCAATGTAGATGTTGGCACTGACCACCTTCCTCTGCTAGTTCCTGCTCCTTCAATGTACATGTTGGCACTGACCACCCTCCTCTACTAGTTCCTGCTCCTTCAATGTAGATGTTGGCACTGACCACCCTCCTCTACTAGTTCCTGCTCCTTCAATGTACATGTTGGTACTGACCACCCTACTCTACTAGTTCCTGCTCCTTCAATGTACATGTTGGCACTGACCACCCTCCTCTACTAGTTCCTGCTCCTTCAATGTAGATGTTGGCACTGACCACCTTCCTCTGCTAGTTCCTGCTCCTTCAATGTACATGTTGGCACTGACCACCCTCCTCTACTAGTTCCTGCTCCTTCAATGTAGATGTTGGCACTGACCACCCTCCTCTACTAGTTCCTGCTCCTTCAATGTACATGTTGGTACTGACCACCCTCCTCTACTAGTTCCTGCTCCTTCAATGTACATGTTGGCACTGACCACCCTCCTCTACTAGTTCCTGCTCCTTCAATGTAGATGTTGGTACTGACCACCCTCCTCTACTAGTTCCTGCTCCTTCAATGTAGATGTTGGTACTGACCACCCTCCTCTACTAGTTCCTGCTCCTTCAATGTAGATGTTGGTACTGACCACCCTCCTCTACTAGTTCCTGCTCCTTCAATGTAGATGTTGGCACTGACCACCCTCCTCTACTAGTTCCTGCTCCTTCAATGTAGATGTTGGCACTGACCACCCTCCTCTACTAGTTCCTGCTCCTTCAATGTAGATGTTGGCACTGACCACCCTCCTCTACTAGTTCCTGCTCCTTCAATGTAGATGTTGGCACTGACCACCCTCCTCTACTAGTTCCTGCTCTTTCAATGTAGATGTTGGTACTGACCACCCTCCTCTACTAGTTCCTGCTCCTTCAATGTAGATGGTACTGACCACCCTCCTCTACTAGTTCCTGCTCCTTCAATGTAGATGTTGGCACTGACCACCCTCCTCTACTAGTTCCTGCTCCTTCAATGTAGATGTTGGCACTGACCACCCTCCTCTACTAGTTCCTGCTCCTTCAATGTAGATGTTGGCACTGACCACCCTCCTCTACTAGTTCCTGCTCCTTCAATGTAGATGTTGGCACTGACCACCCTCCTCTACTAGTTCCTGCTCTTTCAATGTAGATGTTGGTACTGACCACCCTCCTCTACTAGTTCCTGCTCCTTCAATGTAGATGTTGGCATGGACCACCCTCCTCTACTAGTTCCTGCTCCTTCAATGTAGATGTTGGCACTGACCACCCTCCTCTACTAGTTCCTGCTCCTTCAATGTAGATGTTGGCACTGACCACCCTCCTCTACTAGTTCCTGCTCCTTCAATGTAGATGTTGGCACTGACCACCCTCCTCTACTAGTTCCTGCTCTTTCAATGTAGATGTTGGTACTGACCACCCTCCTCTACTAGTTCCTGCTCCTTCAATGTAGATGGTACTGACCACCCTCCTCTACTAGTTCCTGCTCCTTCAATGTAGATGTTGGCACTGACCACCCTCCTCTACTAGTTCCTGCTCCTTCAATGTAGATGTTGGCACTGACCACCCTCCTCTACTAGTTCCTGCTCCTTCAATGTAGATGTTGGCACTGACCACCCTCCTCTACTAGTTCCTGCTCCTTCAATGTAGATGTTGGCACTGACCACCCTCCTCTACTAGTTCCTGCTCCTTCAATGTAGATGTTGGTACTGACCACCCTCCTCTACTAGTTCCTGCTCCTTCAATGTAGATGTTGGCATGGACCACCCTCCTCTACTAGTTCCTGCTCCTTCAATGTAGATGTTGGCACTGACCACCCTCCTCTACTAGTTCCTGCTCTTTCAATGTAGATGTTGGTACTGACCACCCTCCTCTACTAGTTCCTGCTCCTTCAATGTAGATGGTACTGACCACCCTCCTCTACTAGTTCCTGCTCCTTCAATGTAGATGTTGGCACTGACCACCCTCCTCTACTAGTTCCTGCTCCTTCAATGTAGATGTTGGCACTGACCACCCTCCTCTACTAGTTCCTGCTCCTTCAATGTACATGTTGGCACTGACCACCCTCCTCTACTAGTTCCTGCTCTTTCAATGTAGATGTTGGTACTGACCACCCTCCTCTACTAGTTCCTGCTCCTTCAATGTAGATGGTACTGACCACCCTCCTCTACTAGTTCCTGCTCCTTCAATGTAGATGTTGGCACTGACCACCCTCCTCTACTAGTTCCTGCTCTTTCAATGTAGATGTTGGTACTGACCACCCTCCTCTACTAGTTCCTGCTCCTTCAATGTAGATGTTGGCATGGACCACCCTCCTCTACTAGTTCCTGCTCCTTCAATGTAGATGTTGGCACTGACCACCCTCCTCTACTAGTTCCTGCTCTTTCAATGTAGATGTTGGTACTGACCACCCTCCTCTACTAGTTCCTGCTCCTTCAATGTACATGTTGGCACTGACCACCCTCCTCTACTAGTTCCTGCTCCTTCAATGTACATGTTGGCACTGACCACCCTCCTCTACTAGTTCCTGCTCTTTCAATGTAGATGTTGGCACTGACCACCCTCCTCTACTAGTTCCTGCTCCTTCAATGTAGATGTTGGCACTGACCACCCTCCTCTACTAGTTCCTGCTCCTTCAATGTAGATGTTGGCACTGACCACCCTCCTCTACTAGTTCCTGCTCTTTCAATGTAGATGTTGGTACTGACCACCCTCCTCTACTAGTTCCTGCTCCTTCAATGTAGATGGTACTGACCACCCTCCTCTACTAGTTCCTGCTCCTTCAATGTAGATGTTGGCACTGACCACCCTCCTCTACTAGTTCCTGCTCCTTCAATGTAGATGTTGGCACTGACCACCCTCCTCTACTAGTTCCTGCTCCTTCAATGTACATGTTGGCACTGACCACCCTCCTCTACTAGTTCCTGCTCCTTCAATGTAGATGTTGGCACTGACCACCCTCCTCTACTAGTTCCTGCTCTTTCAATGTAGATGTTGGTACTGACCACCCTCCTCTACTAGTTCCTGCTCCTTCAATGTAGATGGTACTGACCACCCTCCTCTACTAGTTCCTGCTCCTTCAATGTAGATGTTGGCACTGACCACCCTCCTCTACTAGTTCCTGCTCCTTCAATGTAGATGTTGGCACTGACCACCCTCCTCTACTAGTTCCTGCTCCTTCAATGTAGATGTTGGCACTGACCACCCTCCTCTACTAGTTCCTGCTCCTTCAATGTAGATGTTGGCACTGACCACCCTCCTCTACTAGTTCCTGCTCCTTCAATGTAGATGTTGGCACTGACCACCCTCCTCTACTAGTTCCTGCTCCTTCAATGTAGATGTTGGCACTGACCACCCTCCTCTACTAGTTCCTGCTCCTTCAATGTAGATGTTGGCACTGACCACCCTCCTCTACTAGTTCCTGCTCCTTCAATGTAGATGTTAGCACTGACCACCCTCCTCTACTAGTTCCTGCTCCTTCAATGTAGATGTTGGCATGGACCACCCTCCTCTACTAGTTCCTGCTCCTTCAATGTAGATGGTACTGACCACCCTCCTCTACTAGTTCCTGCTCCTTCAATGTACATGTTGGCACTGACCACCCTCCTCTACTAGTTCCTGCTCCTTCAATGTACATGTTGGCACTGACCACCCTCCTCTACTAGTTCCTGCTCCTTCAATGTAGATGTTGGCACTGACCACCCTCCTCTACTAGTTCGTGCTCCTTCAATGTAGATGTTGGCACTGACCACCCTCCTCTACTAGTTCCTGCTCCTTCAATGTACATGTTGGCACTGACCACCCTCCTCTACTAGTTCCTGCTCCTTCAATGTAGATGTTGGCACTGACCACCCTCCTCTACTAGTTCCTGCTCCTTCAATGTAGATGTTGGCACTGACCACCCTCCTCTACTAGTTCCTGCTCCTTCAATGTAGATGTTGGCACTGACCACCCTCCTCTACTAGTTCCTGCTCCTTCAATGTACATGTTGGCACTGACCACCCTCCTCTACTAGTTCCTGCTCCTTCAATGTACATGTTGGCACTGACCACCCTCCTCTACTAGTTCCTGCTCCTTCAATGTACATGTTGGCACTGACCACCCTCCTCTACTAGTTCCTGCTCCTTCAATGTAGATGTTGGTACTGACCACCCTCCTCTAGTAGTTCCTGCTCCTTCAATGTAGATGTTGGCACTGACCACCCTCCTCTACTAGTTCCTGCTCCTTCAATGTAGATGTTGGCACTGACCACCCTCCTCTACTAGTTCCTGCTCCTTCAATGTAGATGTTGGCACTGACCACCCTCCTCTACTAGTTCCTGCTCCTTCAATGTAGATGTTGGCACTGACCACCCTCCTCTACTAGTTCCTGCTCCTTCAATGTAGATGTTGGCATGGACCACCCTCCTCTACTAGTTCCTGCTCCTTCAATGTACATGTTGGCACTGACCACCCTCCTCTACTAGTTCCTGCTCCTTCAATGTAGATGTTGGCACTGACCACCCTCCTCTACTAGTTCCTGCTCCTTCAATGTAGATGTTGGCATGGACCAACCTCCTCTACTAGTTCCTGCTCCTTCAATGTACATGTTGGTACTGACCACCCTCCTCTACTAGTTCCTGCTCCTTCAATGTACATGTTGGCACTGACCACCCTCCTCTACTAGTTCCTGCTCCTTCAATGTACATGTTGGTACTGACCACCCTCCTCTACTAGTTCCTGCTCCTTCAATGTACATGTTGGCACTGACCACCCTCCTCTACTAGTTCCTGCTCCTTCAATGTACATGTTGGCACTGACCACCCTCCTCTACTAGTTCCTGCTCCTTCAATGTAGATGTTGGCACTGACCACCCTCCTCTACTAGTTCCTGCTCCTTCAATGTAGATGTTGGCACTGACCACCCTCCTCTACTAGTTCCTGCTCCTTCAATGTACATGTTGGCACTGACCACCCTCCTCTACTAGTTCCTGCTCCTTCAATGTAGATGTTGGCACTGACCACCCTCCTCTACTAGTTCCTACTCCTTCAATGTAGATGTTGGCACTGACCACCCTCCTCTACTAGTTCCTGCTCCTTCAATGTACATGTTGGCACTGACCACCCTCCTCTACTAGTTCCTACTCCTTCAATGTAGATGTTGGCACTGACCACCCTCCTCTACTAGTTCCTGCTCCTTCAATGTAGATGTTGGCACTGACCACCCTCCTCTACTAGTTCCTGCTCCTTCAATGTAGATGTTGGCACTGACCACCCTCCTCTACTAGTTCCTGCTCCTTCAATGTAGATGTTGGCACTGACCACCCTCCTCTACTAGTTCCTGCTCCTTCAATGTACATGTTGGTACTGACCACCCTCCTCTACTAGTTCCTGCTCCTTCAATGTACATGTTGGCACTGACCACCCTCCTCTACTAGTTCCTGCTCCTTCAATGTACATGTTGGCACTGACCACCCTCCTCTACTAATTCCTGCTCCTTCAATGTAGATGTTGGCACTGACCACCCTTCTCTACTAGTTCCTGCTCCTTCAATGTAGATGTTGGCACTGACCACCCTCCTCTACTAGTTCCTGCTCCTTCAATGTAGATGTTGGCACTGACCACCCTCCTCTACTAGTTCCTGCTCCTTCAATGTAGATGTTGGCACTGACCACCCTCCTCTACTAGTTCCTGCTCCTTCAATGTAGATGTTGGCACTGACCACCCTCCTCTACTAGTTCCTACTCCTTCAATGTAGATGTTGGCACTGACCACCCTCCTCTACTAGTTCCTGCTCCTTCAATGTACATGTTGGCACTGACCACCCTCCTCTACTAGTTCCTGCTCCTTCAATGTACATGTTGGCACTGACCACCCTCCTCTACTAATTCCTGCTCCTTCAATGTAGATGTTGGCACTGACCACCCTTCTCTACTAGTTCCTGCTCCTTCAATGTACATGTTGGCACTGACCACCCTCCTCTACTAGTTCCTGCTCCTTCAATGTAGATGTTGGCACTGACCACCCTCCTCTACTAGTTCCTGCTCCTTCAATGTAGATGTTGGCACTGACCACCCTCCTCTACTAGTTCCTGCTCCTTCAATGTAGATGTTGGCACTGACCACCCTCCTCTACTAGTTCGTGCTCCTTCAATGTAGATGTTGGTACTGACCACCCTCCTCTACTAGTTCCTGCTCCTTCAATGTACATGTTGGCACTGACCACCCTCCTCTACTAGTTCCTGCTCCTTCAATGTACATGTTGGCACTGACCACCCTCCTCTACTAGTTCCTGCTCCTTCAATGTAGATGTTGGCACTGACCACCCTCCTCTACTAGTTCCTGCTCCTTCAATGTAGATGTTGGCACTGACCACCCTCCTCTACTAGTTCCTACTCCTTCAATGTAGATGTTGGCACTGACCACCCTCCTCTACTAGTTCCTGCTCCTTCAATGTAGATGTTGGCACTGACCACCCTCCTCTACTAGTTCCTACTCCTTCAATGTAGATGTTGGCACTGACCACCCTCCTCTACTAGTTCCTGCTCCTTCAATGTACATGTTGGCACTGACCACCCTCCTCTACTAGTTCCTGCTCCTTCAATGTACATGTTGGCACTGACCACCCTCCTCTACTAGTTCCTACTCCTTCAATGTAGATGTTGGCACTGACCACCCTTCTCTACTAGTTCCTGTTCCTTCAATGTAGATGTTGGCACTGACCACCCTCCTCTACTAGTTCCTGCTCCTTCAATGTAGATGTTGGCACTGACCACCCTCCTCTACTAGTTCCTGCTCCTTCAATGTAGATGTTGGCACTGTCCACCCTCCTCTACTAGTTCGTGCTCCTTCAATGTAGATGTTGGCACTGACCACCCTCCTCTACTAGTTCCTGCTCCTTCAATGTACATGTTGGCACTGACCACCCTCCTCTACTAGTTCCTGCTCCTTCAATGTAGATGTTGGCACTGTCCACCCTCCTCTACTAGTTCGTGCTCCTTCAATGTAGATGTTGGCACTGACCACCCTCCTCTACTAGTTCCTGCTCCTTCAATGTACATGTTGGCACTGACCACCCTCCTCTACTAGTTCCTGCTCCTTCAATGTAGATGTTGGCACTGACCACCCTCCTCTACTAGTTCCTGCTCCTTCAATGTAGATGTTGGCACTGACCACCCTCCTCTACTAGTTCCTGCTCCTTCAATGTAGATGTTGGCACTGACCACCCTCCTCTACTAGTTCCTCCTCCTTCAATGTAGATGTTGGTACTGACCACCCTCCTCTACTAGTTCCTGCTCCTTCAATGTACATGTTGGCACTGACCACCCTCCTCTACTAGTTCCTGCTCCTTCAATGTAGATGTTGGTACTGACAACCCTCCTCTACTAGTTCCTGCTCCTTCAATGTACATGTTGGCACTGACCACCCTCCTCTACTAGTTCCTGCTCCTTCAATATAGATGTTGGCACTGACCACCCTCCTCTACTAGTTCCTGCTCCTTCAATGTACATGTTGGCACTGACCACCCTCCTCTACTAGTTCCTGCTCCTTCAATGTAGATGTTGGCACTGACCACCCTCCTCTACTAGTTCCTGCTCCTTCAATGTACATGTTGGCACTGACCACCCTCCGCTACTAGTTCCTGCTCCTTCAATGTAGATGTTGGCACTGACCACCCTCCTCTACTAGTTCCTGCTCCTTCAATGTACATGTTGGCACTGACCACCCTCCTCTACTAGTTCCTGCTCCTTCAATGTAGATGTTGGCACTGACCACCCTCCTCTACTGGCTCCTGCTCCTTCAATGTAGATGTTGGCACTGACCACCCTCCTCTACTAGCTCCTGCTCCTTCAATGTAGATGTTGGCACTGACCACCCTCCTCTACTAGTTCCTGCTCCTTCAATGTACATGTTGGCACTGACCACCCTCCTCTACTAGTTCCTGCTCCTTCAATGTACATGTTGGCACTGACCACCCTCCTCTACTAGTTCCTGCTCCTTCAATGTAGATGTTGGTACTGACCACCCTCCTCTACTAGTTCCTGCTCCTTCAATGTACATGTTGGCACTGACCACCCTCCTCTACTAGTTCCTGCTCCTTCAATGTACATGTTGGCACTGACCACCCTCCTCTACTGGCTCCTGCTCCTTCAATGTAGATGTTGGCACTGACCACCCTCCTCTACTAGTTCCTGCTCCTTCAATGTAGATGTTGGCACTGACCACCCTCCTCTACTAGTTCCTGCTCCTTCAATGTAGATGTTGGCACTGACCACCCTCCTCTACTAGTTCCTGCTCCTTCAATGTAGATGTTGGCACTGACCACCCTCCTCTACTAGTTCCTGCTCCTTCAATGTAGATGTTGGTACTGACCACCCTCCTCTACTAGTTCCTGCTCCTTCAATGTACATGTTGGCACTGACCACCCTCCTCTACTAGTTCCTGCTCCTTCAATGTACATGTTGGCACTGACCACCCTCCTCTACTAGTTCCTGCTCCTTCAATATAGATGTTGGCACTGACCACCCTCCTCTACTAGTTCCTGCTCCTTCAATGTAGATGTTGGCACTGACCACCCTCCTCTACTAGTTCCTGCTCCTTCAATGTAGATGTTGGCACTGACCACCCTCCTCTACTGGCTCCTGCTCCTTCAATGTAGATGTTGGCACTGACCACCCTCCTCTACTAGCTCCTGCTCCTTCAATGTAGATGTTGGCACTGACCACCCTCCTCTACTAGTTCCTGCTCCTTCAATGTACATGTTGGCACTGACCACCCTCCTCTACTAGTTCCTGCTCCTTCAATGTACATGTTGGCACTGACCACCCTCCTCTACTAGTTCCTGCTCCTTCAATGTAGATGTTGGTACTGACCACCCTCCTCTACTAGTTCCTGCTCCTTCAATGTACATGTTGGCACTGACCACCCTCCTCTACTAGTTCCTGCTCCTTCAATGTACATGTTGGCACTGACCACCCTCCTCTACTGGCTCCTGCTCCTTCAATGTACATGTTGGCACTGACCACCCTCCTCTACTAGTTCCTGCTCCTTCAATGTAGATGTTGGCACTGACCACCCTCCTCTACTAGTTCCTGCTCCTTCAATGTAGATGTTGGCACTGACCACCCTCCTCTACTAGTTCCTGCTCCTTCAATGTACATGTTGGCACTGACCACCCTCCTCTACTAGTTCCTGCTCCTTCAATGTAGATGTTGGCACTGACCACCCTCCTCTACTAGTTCCTGCTCCTTCAATGTAGATGTTGGCACTGACCACCCTCCTCTACTAGTTCCTACTCCTTCAATGTAGATGTTGGCACTGACCACCCTCCTCTACTAGTTCCTGCTCCTTCAATGTACATGTTGGCACTGACCACCCTCCTCTACTAGTTCCTGCTCCTTCAATGTACATGTTGGCACTGACCACCCTCCTCTACTAGTTCCTGCTCCTTCAATGTACATGTTGGTACTGACCACCCTCCTCTACTAGTTCCTGCTCCTTCAATGTAGATGTTGGCACTGACCACCCTCCTCTACTAGTTCCTGCTCCTTCAATGTAGATGTTGGCACTGACCACCCTCCTCTACTAGTTCCTGCTCCTTCAATGTACATGTTGGCACTGACCACCCTCCTCTACTAGTTCCTGCTCCTTCAATGTAGATGTTGGCACTGACCACCCTCCTCTACTAGTTCCTGCTCCTTCAATGTACATGTTGGCACTGACCACCCTCCTCTACTAGTTCCTGCTCCTTCAATGTACATGTTGGCACTGACCACCCTCCTCTACTAGTTCCTGCTCCTTCAATGTACATGTTGGCACTGACCACCCTCCTCTACTAGTTCCTGCTCCTTCAATGTACATGTTGGCACTGACCACCCTCCTCTACTAGTTCCTGCTCCTTCAATGTACATGTTGGCACTGACCACCCTCCTCTACTAGTTCCTGCTCCTTCAATGTACATGTTGGCACTGACCACCCTCCTCTACTGGCTCCTGCTCCTTCAATGTAGATGTTGGTACTGACCACCCTCCTCTACTAGTTCCTGCTCCTTCAATGTAGATGTTGGTACTGACCACCCTCCTCTACTGGCTCCTGCTCCTTCAATGTAGATGTTGGCACTGACCACCCTCCTCTACTAGTTCCTGCTCCTTCAATGTAGATGTTGGCACTGACCACCCTCCTCTACTAGTTCCTGCTCCTTCAATGTACATGTTGGCACTGACCACCCTCCTCTACTAGTTCCTGCTCCTTCAATGTACATGTTGGCACTGACCACCCTCCTCTACTAGTTCCTGCTCCTTCAATGTACATGTTGGCACTGACCACCCTCCTCTACTAGTTCCTGCTCCTTCAATGTACATGTTGGCACTGACCACCCTCCTCTACTAGTTCCTGCTCCTTCAATGTACATGTTGGCACTGACCACCCTCCTCTACTAGTTCCTGCTCCTTCAATGTAGATGTTGGCACTGACCACCCTCCTCTACTGGCTCCTGCTCCTTCAATGTAGATGTTGGCACTGACCACCCTCCTCTACTAGTTCCTGCTCCTTCAATGTACATGTTGGCACTGACCACCCTCCTCTACTAGTTCCTGCTCCTTCAATGTAGATGTTGGCACTGACCACCCTCCTCTACTAGTTCCTGCTCCTTCAATGTACATGTTGGCACTGACCACCCTCCTCTACTAGTTCCTGCTCCTTCAATGTACATGTTGGCACTGACCACCCTCCTCTACTAGTTCCTGCTCCTTCAATGTACATGTTGGCACTGACCACCCTCCTCTACTAGTTCCTGCTCCTTCAATGTAGATGTTGGCACTGACCACCCTCCTCTACTAGTTCCTGCTCCTTCAATGTACATGTTGGCACTGACCACCCTCCTCTACTAGTTCCTGCTCCTTCAATGTACATGTTGGCACTGACCACCCTCCTCTACTAGTTCCTGCTCCTTCAATGTACATGTTGGCACTGACCACCCTCCTCTACTAGTTCCTGCTCCTTCAATGTACATGTTGGCACTGACCACCCTCCTCTACTAGTTCCTGCTCCTTCAATGTACATGTTGGCACTGACCACCCTCCTCTACTGGCTCCTGCTCCTTCAATGTAGATGTTGGCACTGACCACCCTCCTCTACTAGCTCCTGCTCCTTCAATGTAGATGTTGGCACTGACCACCCTCCTCTACTAGTTCCTGCTCCTTCAATGTAGATGTTGGCACTGACCACCCTCCTCTACTAGTTCCTGCTCCTTCAATGTAGATGTTGGCACTGACCACCCTCCTCTACTAGTTCCTGCTCCTTCAATGTAGATGTTGGTACTGACCACCCTCCTCTACTAGTTCCTGCTCCTTCAATGTACATGTTGGCACTGACCACCCTCCTCTACTGGCTTCTGCTCCTTCAATGTAGATGTTGGCACTGACCACCCTCCTCTACTAGCTCCTGCTCCTTCAATGTAGATGTTGGCACTGACCACCCTCCTCTACTAGTTCCTGCTCCTTCAATGTAGATGTTGGCACTGACCACCCTCCTCTACTAGTTCCTGCTCCTTCAATGTAGATGTTGGTACTGACCACCCTCCTCTACTAGTTCCTGCTCCTTCAATGTAGATGTTGGCACTGACCACCCTCCTCTACTAGCTCCTGCTCCTTCAATGTAGATGTTGGCACTGACCACCCTCCTCTACTAGCTCCTGCTCCTTCAATGTAGATGTTGGTACTGACCACCCTCCTCTACTAGTTCCTGCTCCTTCAATGTACATGTTGGCACTGACCACCCACCTCTACTAGTTCCTGCTCCTTCAATGTACATGTTGGCACTGACCACCCTCCTCTACTAGTTCCTGCTCCTTCAATGTAGATGTTGGCACTGACCACCCTCCTCTACTAGTTCCTGCTCCTTCAATGTAGATGTTGGCACTGACCACCCTCCTCTACTAGTTCCTGCTCCTTCAATGTACATGTTGGTACTGACCACCCTCCTCTACTAGTTCGTGCTCCTTCAATGTAGATGTTGGCACTGACCACCCTCCTCTACTAGTTCCTGCTCCTTCAATGTACATGTTGGCACTGACCACCCTCCTCTACTAGTTCCTGCTCCTTCAATGTAGATGTTGGCACTGACCACCCTCCTCTACTAGTTCCTGCTCCTTCAATGTACATGTTGGTACTGACCACCCTCCTCTACTAGTTCGTGCTCCTTCAATGTAGATGTTGGCACTGACCACCCTCCTCTACTAGCTCCTGCTCCTTCAATGTAGATGTTGGTACTGACCACCCTCCTCTACTAGTTCCTGCTCCTTCAATGTAGATGTTGGTACTGACCACCCTCCTCTACTAGTTCCTGCTCCTTCAATGTACATGTTCGTACTGACCACCCTCCTCTACTAGTTCCTGCTCCTTCAATGTACATGTTGGCACTGACCATCCTCCTCTACTAGTTCCTGCTCCTTCAATGTACATGTTGGCACTGACCACCCTCCTCTACTAGTTCCTGCTCCTTCAATGTACATGTTGGCACTGACCACCCTCCTCTACTAGTTCCTGCTCCTTCAATGTACATGTTGGTACTGACCACCCTCCTCTACTAGTTCGTGCTCCTTCAATGTAGATGTTGGCACTGACCACCCTCCTCTACTAGCTCCTGCTCCTTCAATGTAGATGTTGGTACTGACCACCCTCCTCTACTAGTTCCTGCTCCTTCAATGTACATGTTGGTACTGACCACCCTCCTCTACTAGTTCCTGCTCCTTCAATGTACATGTTGGCACTGACCACCCTCCTCTACTAGTTCCTGCTCCTTCAATGTACATGTTGGTACTGACCACCCTCCTCTACTAGTTCCTGCTCCTTCAATGTACATGTTGGCACTGACCACCCTCCTCTACTAGTTCCTGCTCCTTCAATGTACATGTTGGCACTGACCACCCTCCTCTACTAGTTCCTGCTCCTTCAATGTACATGTTGGCACTGACCACCCTCCTCTACTAGTTCCTGCTCCTTCAATGTACATGTTGGCACTGACCACCCTCCTCTACTGGCTCCTGCTCCTTCAATGTAGACGTTGGCACTGACCACCCTCCTCTACTAGTTCCTGCTCCTTCAAT